>OU696479.1:5000000-6250000 GCA_916048165.1 Spilarctia lutea | reverse complement strand
GACTTTGAATGATCAAATCTTCAAACGTTAATTTAGGTGCATACTCGTATCTACGTAAGAAGTTATTACCTGGATGATGGTTTTTTTTTAAGTAAATTTTCCAAAAATGAATTCTAACTAGATCGATTGATCGCCCCCGAAAACCCCTGCATACAAAATTTCATGAAAATCGATGCAGCCGAGATTTAGACTATATAATAATATTTATACAAAAATTTCCCGTTTAAAGGTTGTTCGATGTTAACATTTATATACATATATTACTAGCTGACCCCCGCGGTCTTACCCGCCGTTATTGTCGTAATGCGGCCAACGCTGCGGGGCGAAGCTAGTGTAGAAAAAGTAGCCTAAGTTATTCCTTATATCATCAGCTACCTATCAGTAAAAGTCCCGTCCAAATCGGTCTAGCCGTTCCAGAGATTAGCCGGAACGAACAGACAGACAGACAAAAATTTTAAAAATATATATTTTGGTATGTGTACCGTATATACATTCATATGCATGTAGTAGAAAGCGGTTATTTTAATATCTAAGTGAATCTTCACTCTCAAAATCCGAATAATTCCGATCCGATCTCAAGATTATACTTCATGTCGTCAATATTATTATTAAAAGGAAGAATGAAATACCGTCAAGCTACTTCTTACAAAATTCATGAATTATCCAAATAAGTTCGGTGAAGTGTAAACGCGTTAGTCACGTGCTTGTATATTGGATTAGTGAGAATATGTTCGACGAATCCTTTATTCAACACGCAACTTTTATAAAAGCGTGGAACAGAATTCTCTTCTTTAGAAGTTCGGAAAATTTTTTTTTCTGTCCAGGAGTGGACTGCAAGAACCTGAAGACAAAAAATAAATGAAACATGCCGTTATTATATCCTTTGTCTTCATGTATGTCGTTTTTTGCACCCAAAACATACTGTAATATCTTGTGGTGAATATTATTTATTGATGTATCTGAGAAACACATTTACAAACTGTTTTAATTTTACAAAGATACGTTAGTATTTTTTTTTATAAACAGGTATTAATTTAATTCACTGTCTACTTTTGGCTTAAATACAAACGATGCATTTTAATAAGGGTTTTTTACGAGCCTGTGTCCCACTGCTAGGCAAAGGCCTCCCTTGCAATAAAAAATATAAATAAAAATTGATTTGAAGTCCAACCTTATAGTTTGCCTCGTATTTTTTGCATTTCTGGGGCCGTGGTTGCGTAAAGTACGATGTCATCTGCGAAACTAAAATTTGTAATCTTTGTTTATTTATTTATTTATTAAAACTTCCTGCAAACATGTTGCACAAGGCGGACTTAATGCCACAGGCATTTTCTTCCAGACAAACCTTTGGGTGTTGCGAAGTTATTTGTGGCAGGTGTGTGTTTATACGACACGAGAGACTAAATAAAATTATTTTATGAAATACAATGATTCGTACAGATAAATAGGTGCTAGATATACATACATTGAATATAATTTATACATATACAATATAAATATAAAAAATAAATAAAAGTAAATATATATATAATATATATATTACATATATAATAGACACTTTTAAGTGTTATTCTGATGCCTCCGTCAGCAGGTCCCTAAAGTGCTTACGTACTTTGAATTTAAAAGATAATCGGCTAGTAGCCGTCCTGATTTCTAGTGGGAGTGCGTTCCACAGAGTAACAGCTCGAACAAGGAAAGAGGAATGGCTGTGCTGGAAATGTGTGCAGGACAAAGAAGGAGAAGATTATTAGAAGACCGAAGATTCCTGTCATGGTTAGAGCAGAGATATTGGAGCTGGGATGTTAAGTAAGTAGGTGAGTTCGGTGATTGGAGAAGGGCGTACAACATAGACAGAGCCCTTAAACTACGGCGTTGTCTTATGGGTAACCATGACAGTTGTGTACGGTAGACAGAAATATGATCATACTTTCGCAGGTTGAAAACAAATCGAATGCAACGACAATGAACTTTGTTCACCAACGACAATGATCAGTTTTGCAATTAAGGTTTTATTTCATGTAAATTATACCTAGATTACTTTGGAACACGTATAGAAATTTAAATAAATAGATTGTTATTCTAAATCGGAACAAAGTGCACAAAACATAACTCCGTACCATTCGTAACAACAAAATGTATAAATCTGAATGTTACTTCAGTTTATATCGCTTGTGTACCGTTCTCTAAGACTAGCGAATTGCGACGCCCACACATTTTATGAGCACTCACAACCCCTTGTCTTATACCCGAACCGTGTCTTTTCATCTGCAACGATATACAGCGGTTTTTATAAATGTAGGCTTTGTTCAGAGACTCGCGATCATTTTAGGGATTTAGAGTACGCATATACTCTTGTCTAATTCTTGGATTTATTGTTTTACAATGTGTAGGATAGTGTGGAATGTTCTCTCTCTCTCTAATTCTGAAGAAATAGCGAATATATTTATTGGTGAATTATTTTTTCAAGTTTGGTTTGATGTGCACAAAACTTAAAATAACCGATTTGACATCGCGCTGATTAAACCGGAATAAGTAGTTCAAATGAACGTGAGTCTCATTACGAACAAAGATACACTGATTGGCACTGACCTGATTCCGTAAGATGCTATACTTATCTGCGGAGTATAGTTCCGTGTTAGTACCTACTTTATGTACCTACAGGTATAGAAACAGGTATTGCTCTACAATACCCTCAAAACAATACTCCACTCTGCAAAAAATATCTTAAATAATCTTGACTTGTGTATCTCTTGTATCTAGTTATTGAGTTTTAGTATTTTGAACTACATCCGGTTCTTTAAAATACTACTTTTTTGTTTGTAATATGTATAGTTTGTTGTAATGTGTCCATTGAATTTTTCAGTAAGTAGAGAAATTAATTAATTCAGTAAAATTAAATCAATTAGGGCTGTTTAAATACTTATCATAAATACGTTTGTTTTGTATTTGACAGATACTAAGTAGATACAATTCATTTCTCGTATTTGGTCGCAGGTCTGTAGTACTCGTAGTTAAAACACACGTAAAACGAAACTATGAATACGAGTAACTATAAATGGAACTACTAATAAAAAATTAAGCAATGTTGAAATTACATGCTGCTTGTAACTTTAGGTCTATGATTGTAATGCGTCTAATTAATGTCGGTGATACTCGTATTTAGACGAAACCTTGGTTGTGAGGTAAGCGTTAGAAATTCAGACTCTTCAAGGAAGCCTTATGAACCAGGTTGTGTTGTATTCAGTATTAAGTTTGTAATTCCGAAGTCAACGATTTCAGAGTAAATGTAAGAATCTATTATATCCGTTGATAGTTTATATAGCTCTATCAATTACCATAAAAATATGCTATGAAGTTTTGGAATTTGAATTAATTTACTAAAAGCCGTTTTCCTTTAGAAAATTATCTGTAATACTATATTAATTGAATTATTTCTTGCAAACAAACATTTCTTTTCAGTAAAATAGGCAGAAAACAAAAAAAAAATTGATTAAGAAACTGCAAGTTTCTTTAAAGTTGTAAAAACCCAATACACATAAATTTTTATATTTTACTAGTTCACGCAACCTCGTTTGCGTCTTCTATTGACCGTAGCGTGAAAATTTTCCCCCGTTTTTGAAACATTCTTCATTGGTGCTCCGCTCCTATTAGTAGTAGCTTGATGATATATTATATAGCCTATAGCCTTTCTCGATAAATGGACTATCCAACACTGAAATAATTTTTCAAATCGGACCAGCGGTTCTTGAGATGAGCGCGTTCAAACAAGCTCTTCAGCTTTATTACGAGTATTATACAAGAGATTTGATGATTATGCGATTGAGAAGCATTACCATTGTTCTAATAAAGATCTATTTAAACTATTATATTGTATGTCAATATTATTTATGTGTGAAACTGCTTGATTCTGCAGGTATTTGTTTTTTTGATGAAATTAATTTTAAATAAAAATTGAGGAAGTATTCAATTAATTAGCAATAGGTTGCCTTAATTAATTTTTATATAATTAATTGGGGATATAAATTGCAGCTATTCGTTTTTAAATCAATAATACGTCATTTTAAAGAAAATTATTTATACAATAGAAAAAAAATAGTTGGCAATCCGATTTCCATTTTTTGTGGAGGGAGGGAGAATCGTAGATTGAAAGCATGTTACCTGGATAGTTGACTTATAAGTAAAATAAAAGGGTAATCTGTTCAGCCTATACAGGTGTCTTGAAGTAAGCTCGTAGTTTCTTACAAATTTCTTGCTCCCTTTTGTAACTAGAAAAGATAATTTAATCGATAGAATCGATCGGAACAAAACTGTTTCATATCAGTATTCCGATCACACTGTTTCGCTTCATTAGGTCCGCGTACATTGAGACCTACACGAATTCAATTTTATCCTTTGTATTAGGTAAGCTCAGTTAAGGCTTTCCGATTCTAAGCGATTGGATTACTAGTAATCCAATCGCTTAGAATCGGAGGA
Source organism: Spilarctia lutea (assembly GCA_916048165.1). Taxonomy (NCBI): domain Eukaryota; kingdom Metazoa; phylum Arthropoda; class Insecta; order Lepidoptera; family Erebidae; genus Spilarctia; species Spilarctia lutea. Next base: position 6,245,527 of record OU696479.1, on the reverse strand, counting down.
TCTTAGAATCAAGTCTAGACTTGATTTCTCTTATAGGAAATAAAACAAAAGCAATCTGCTTCTTTAGCTAAGGTGCAAGTCTCACGTAGATTTTTTTCCTACAATCGCTAAAGCCTCTATTTTCTTTTATTATTGGCTAATATTTTGTTGTGAGCATTAAAATGACATCATTTTCATATATTTGTTAATCTTCTACTAACGGTCTCGTTTTTAGAATGTCAACTTGGCTAGGGACTGATTGTTTTATCACTAAAGAGTCATATTCATCACATTTTCGTCGACACTTACCGTAGTCATACTAAGGCTTTAAAAAAGAGGTCTAGTATTCCCGGAGTGACTAAATTCTGCTCATTGGACTACCAATTATTTCAAAAATTTACCAAATATGATAAATAATAATGACTGTAACTCTATCTGGTTTAATTCAGATACTAACATTTATTAGAATCCGTGTTAACCGATGCGGAATTTAACATAGCAGTTTACAGTTTTCAGAAACATTAATTACGTATTTAGTTTAAGAAAAAACTTATGTTATCCCTAGAATCTACCATATAGCATTATGTTGGTAAAACAGTCGCCATTTATATGTGGATAATGTGATATTATATAATACTAGCGACCCGCCCCGGCTTCGCACGGGTGCAATGCTGATACTAAATACACGTTGTATATAAAACATAGCTGACCCACGCAACCTCGTTTGCGTCTTATATAGCCCGTAGCATGAAAATTTTCGCAAAATAAGTAACTTTTCTGGTTGATTTTTACACCTTGTGTCCGAAAAACCCAAATATCTTACGGAACCCTATTTTTTTCCAAAATAAAATATAGCCTATGTTACTCGTGGATAATGTAGCTTTCGAATGGTGAAAGAATTTTTAAAATCGGTCCAGTAGTTTTTGTGCCTATTCATTACAAACATACAAACATACAAAAATAGGTACAAATCTTTCCTCTTTATAATATTAGTATAGAAATATGATATCATCCATATATAAAGTGGGTATAAAGTGGTGGGCTTTCGGTATCCTCACGCACTCGGTGAAACACAGAGCAGGCGCTGTTCCACACCGGTTTTCTGTGAGGCCATAGTAACACTCCGGTCAAGCCGGCCCATTCATGCCGAAGCGTGGCTCTCCTACGGCAGTTTCTTCTCTTTGAAGTAAAGTTATCCCTTAGTCGGTTCTTTCGAGACTAACGGTACGAATATGGGTAGTGACTCTTATCATTTTTAAATCCGTCACCACACAGACCTTCATCATCATCAAAAACTCCTTAATGTCCCACTGGCGGGCTCGGGTCTCCTCTCAGGGGGTTAAGGTCATACGTATCCACGCTTGCCGAATGCGGGTTGCTGACTGGCATGACAACGTTGTGGCTACTTTATCTTGCCGTTTGATGTTTTAAAGATGCCCAAAGGCCTTCAACTAAGGTTCACGACTGTTATCTTATGATTACAACCGGGACCGACTGCTTAACGTGACCTCCGAATCCCGAAGACGGACCTTATTAATACTAAACATTAAAATGTTGTTCCCAGGTGAGGAGAACTGTCTCCTCGGCGACCAGATGATCAGTTTTAGTGTTGACGGGAGCGAGAGAAGGCCACGAAAATTGCTCCCCACGGTAGCCCAGCCCGTGCGTATATCGCCTACCACAAACTCGGGGCAGGTATGGAGACCCAGACTGCCACACCGCAAACAGAATGTGAATGCGGTGTACACCCATCAGTCTTCTACCTACTGGCCACCTTGCTTCTTACCAGGTTAGATTTATTTCTTAAAAAAAAGTACAGACATGAAAAGATCTCGGTTAAGGAATGTAAAAGGTATTGGCGCTTCTACCGACATTAACAAAGTTTACAGTAAACACAATTAAGACTAAACTTTATTTGCCTTAGATGGTTCAAAGATAACTTAATAATCATCTAAGCAGCCTATGGCCGTCCATTGCTAAATGAAGGTCTCCCCAAGGAGCACCAACTATCCTTGTCTTGGGTAGTTCTTATTCATCCGCCAATAGTCATGCTTACACATTATTATAATGACTTCTTGTACGATACCATCTTTATTTCTCAAACAGTTTTTTTTTATTGAATTGGGGGCAAACGAGCAGACGTATCGACTGATGGTAAGCGATTACCGCCGCCCATGGACACCCGCAACACCAAAAGCGTCACAAGTGCGTTGCCAACCTTTGGGGAATGGGGGGAGGGGTTGGGGAATGGGTCTCCGGTTCCCTCACTCACTCGGTGAAACACAGCACAAGCGCTATTTCCCACCAGTTTTCTGTGAGGTCGTGGTATCACTCCGGTCGAGCAGGCCGATGCCGAAGCGTAGCTCTCCCACGGTAAAATATCACCATAATATACCAATATGTTGGATTAAATGCACTTGAGTAGCCATAATTGCCTATGAGTAATCACACTAGTAATCCCTCGTAGTCAACCGTTAATAGCCTTATAGGCATTGATTGTTTCTTTTTACCGACGTAGAACCTAGATAAACTAATATTTTGTTTGTTCAGTTACGTCGTGATTTCATTTTATAAGTGTTTCTAAACTCATTTGGTTCTGAATACCTAAAATTACACGAAACATTTTAACAAAAGAAACCGACTCCAAGAACTGAACTAAATTGAAATGGAACCACACGGGAAGCACCGGGTTTCAAATGAAACAATATTCATCAAAATTAGTTCAACAACCAGTTGAAAGTTCTGAGGTAACAAACATAAAAAAAATACAGTGAAATTGAGAACCTCCTCCTTTTTGATAGTCGGTTACAACACAAAGGGATTATGAACACATATTATATAATACGATCAAGTTGGAGGTAAATCGCCATCAAATTACGTCATTAAATGTGTCGGTAGGCCACCAACATTATTTCTCGTCGATTAATTAATGTTGCTACAAAGTTTCATAACAATTCTTCGCTTAATTTCACGTAATATCAGAGCTCGGGACGTGATCTGGTTACTAAACACACCTAGGTGTTAATATCCACGTTGTAATATTACTAAAATTGTTATTGAACAGCAGAAAATTTAATATATTTTATAAAATTGGGCTAAGGAAGAAAAACAAAGATTATTCGTTGCTTTCGAGGAAGTTCAATATTTGAAAACGATGAGCTTCCAATAACTACGGTAGATATTAAACTTATCAAGAAAGCCTGAAATTTTCCTGTTTCTTTAAGTATTATAAGGATATTTACTCGATTTTAAAGCTTTGTCAGTTATTTAAAGCGTTCATGTTATGTGTAAGTTATAAAAGATAAAAAGAGACGTGTTTTCACTGCTATATCTAATTAAGTGTTTAATTGAAAATATTTTTTTAAATAAGATAATTCTTAAAGGATTCGAATATATTTAATGTTGCTGATATTTCAATACTAATTATATCTTAGCCACTGTTGAAACTTGGCTTTAACTATCACACACCTTACAGATCCTGATATACTACAATTTTCTCTCTAAAATATTTAACAACAAACAAACAGCTCCAGCAAAGTGATTCGATAATAACATTTCCATTCGACTCCCGAAGTAATTTCAATATTTTCATATCTACTTAGAAAAAAAAAGTTATAACAGAAAAAATGTGTATTGAACTAATCGTCAATTTGAAACTGTGGGGGAACGGCTATCATGTTCCACCCAACACAAAGGGAGGATCCTCCGACCAGGCGAGGTGATCATGCCTGGCGGGCTACTGCCCAACAGTTGATGTTGGGATGTTGTATATATGATAATCGGCGCGAGAACTATTTATTGCGCGATTCAGGATTTGTAGTTACTCCGTGTAGTGCGTTACTTCGTAGTTCAGTGTATCTTCGGTAGATGGCGCTGTAGTAAGTTATTGTTGTTTCAAATGTGGAAGTCGCCGCAAAACAAATAAGCTCGAGAGTACGCAAATAGATAACGAAAAGTACAATCCCCATTTCAAAACATCTGTTTCATCATCATCATCATCATCAACAGCCTTTAACAGACCACTGCCAGACATAGCTCTCTTCTTAGTAAGGAGGTTTTGGTCTACTATATCACGCTGGCCAGAGAGGTTGGCGCTGGGAGGGGTTCGGTCGTGTTAATAACAGCAGTTACCGGACCCCTCCCTTCTCAGGCGCAGAGTGGCACACCGACCCGTCGCAAACCCCGGCGAAGTGACGACCCGAAGGGGGTTCCCATCCGTAAAAAAAAAGTTTTCCTTCTTGACACTGTTGTCCTTCGTAGTTTGTTAATTTCTTGTTACGAAATTAGTTTTATCTATTATACCTGAACCAGCAAAACGAGTTATTTTATATGTAAATATTATTGAAATAAAGGCACGAAGCTAACACAGACTGAACAAACATCGTTACATTGTCCGAACGTTCTACCTGCCATTATAACTGGTAGTGAAATTCGACAGAATGTTGTAAGCATTTTTTGTAAACTTTTGCAAATTATTTAAATTAAGAAGATGTTTGTGTTGGTCTCATTTACTTCTTTTCATCTATTACGTATATTTGACTACTCACGTGTGCAGCACAGCACATCCTTGTAGGTATCGCACTATACAAGCGTCACATTCTCTTAACTCAATTTTTAACAAAAAGAAACAGTCCTATACTGACGACACATAACTTCTCGAAACATAAAAGCTTTTGGGACATGAAACATAGCTTTTATGTTTTCTTATTTAATACGTCAAACGTATTGTGAGATGTATCTTCATCATTAGGTAGGTAGTGTTAGCGATACATAATTGTATGAACTATACAACTTAGTTTAATACCATATTTGTTACGCTTTATGAACGGAATATAAAATATATTCAAAGTACGAAGCTTGTGACTTCGAGGTATCTTAGAATTTTATTTAACTTTAACTGTCTGTACCCGAGACATTGCATTATACGTATAATATTTGTTTGAATGTATATTTTGATAGGATATCTTTGAAATTTTTGATTAAAATTTTTTTCTTGCCACCTCGAGAAAGAAAAATACACCTTATTTTATGCACAGACAGAAGAGTTTTTCTTAATGTATTTCTAAGCTCTAGAACTTGTTTCTAAACTCTCTTAGACATTTACTTGTGTATTTTCTATCAGATATGCTGAAAGACAACCTTATTGAAAATAAATTTAATTACTTAATGTCTGTCTGAGAAATAGTTTGAAGTATTATTAGAATTGCTAAACCAGTTTGCTAAAGCTATTTAAAATCATTGGTGTGGTAATATGTTGTATTCATACCAAATTTGATTTCATTTATTATAATACAAATCTGCATTTATTAAATTGTTCATAACTTACCATTATCACTTAACTGTAATTTCTAGAATTAAATACAAGAAACAAAATCGAAGGATATTTTTAACGAAGCCGTTCTGTTTTTTGTACATTTTTATCGATTATGGAATTTGTTTAAAAAAGGAATCTCTAAAACACTATTTCTAGTAAACATATATCCTGTATAGATAAAAAAATAACTCTCAAATACGCGACGTTCAGACGTTTTTTTTTTTACGAAATCAATTATAAAACAAGTTATTGTTTTAAAAAGGTTTTTTAAGAGACCTGTGTTTTAAATATATTGATACTTTTTTGCCGAATTACTACCAAATATTTACCGATGGATCGAAAGGAAAAGAATCAGCGGGGGCGGCCCTCTTCGACCCTCAAGAAAATACATTCGCTCGCTTTAGAATTGAAGTTAAAATGTCAATAATGTATCTAGAATTAATTGCTATTAGTGAAGCGTTATCCTACATTAATACTATTGGGCACGACAAGTTTCTTATTTTAACTGACGCTAAAAGTGCTCTCCAACATGTTGCTCGATGTTCCTCGACAATTCGAGGAACACCGATAGCATACACAATTATTAACCAAATTTTAGAGATAGAGCAAAGTGGTAAAACTGTGCAACTTCAGTGGATTCCATCTCACATAGGTATAGCTGGGAACGAAACGGTTGACACACTAGCAAAACAGGCTTGTTCTGAAGGTATACCTATTGTTATACCTCCTTATTTTTTAGACTGCCTATATCTTGTAAAAGAATATTGTTTCAAATCTTGGAGAGAATATTTCGATAAGAGGTCAACTGAGAAGGGTATCTGGTATAAAACTATACAACCTGAACCATTGGCTATACCTTGGATTGATAACTGTTTATTGAATATGCATAAATTAATAATGGCTATGAGGTTACGTTCCGGACACATCCCATCCAGAAAGTTCACCTTTCTAATGGGCTTATCGTCTACGCCAAATTGTGAAATTTGTGGTGTGGTGGAGGATGTAGAACATGTTTTGATGGAATGTGCGCGGAACCAACAACTTAGAAATAGATTACTTAGTGATAAGTTGATGGATGTTGGAAGATGTAACAGCATCCTGGCCAGTCCTTCAACAGATGCAGCTAAGGCCTTATATGATTTATATGCTGAATTTATAAGAATTATGTAAATTAAAACAGTGGCTATGATGGAGCGACATAGTCAAAATTGTGGCTAAGCTCCTTAAATAAAGATTAAAAAAAAAAAAAAAAGTTTTTTTTTAAATACAACTTTTTATTACTTACTAATAAAATAATACTTTAAGCCCTTTCATTTGATACCCATATTGGGTGGGTTGTTCAGAAATAAATACGCCGCCATTTTGTTTCAGCGGCCAATTTTGATTAATAATAATAGCGATTATATATAATTGCATTGTCATCACAACTAAAGGCACATTTGAAATTTCAGCTTAATCGGAAATAGGGAAGTGGATCAAATTTAACTTGCAAGATATGATTACAGCCAAACATCGTGACAAGAGAATCTAAAAGAAAAGCTTGTAAAAAGAAATAAGCTTTAATGTATCATGCAATTTATGTCGAATTTCAATGTTGTGTTTTGTTTGTTTTGGAATTATGAGAATATCGAGCAAGCGATATACGTCTGTGATTGACGATATGTGGCAGTTAGTGTCGAAAACAAGGACTGAGTAAACCACGCCTAATAACACGTTAACGTTTTACATAAATCATCACATCATATCAACAGTATTTAACAGTCCTCTGAAGAATACAGGCCTCTTACTAAAAAGAAGCTTTTAACGTATTTATACTATGCTGGCTAGGGGGCGTTCATAAAATACGTGAGATGTTTAAGGGGGGGAAAGGGGTCGAGTCAAATCTCATCTAATCTTACGTTGGAAAAAGGGGAGGTCTCGGCAAATATCACGCAATTTTTTTTCTGATTGAAAAAAAAAACTATTTTGGTCCATTTAATCCAGATTGTACATGCTTAAGATTTAATCTTAAGCGTAATCGTAATACGTTAGTTTAAAGTTTTTATACTCCTTGCAGTGATATTGTTCATCGTTGTTTTCCCCCTAATCACTTCTTACGACACACAGGATGAATAGAGGTGGTATTCTCCTCTCCTTTTTCTGTATTTGTCATCACTCGAGAGATAAATATATAAAAACGAACTTGTAACTACCTACGTAAAATATGGACCGTCTCTTTTAATTTTGATGTATAAACAAATTGGCAAATACCAGTTATAATGGCTAATCAGTACAAAATTCGGACAAAGTAACAATGTTTATTCAGTCTGTGTTAGCTTCGTGCCTTTGTTTTAATAATATTCACACATGCGCACTTACGTATCTCGTTTTGTTGGTTCATACGTATCGTGTAATAAAAGATAGGAATTGATAAAACTTTATTTGTAAATAAACATGTTGAAGTGGCCGTTCTGCCCTTTTTAACCGACTTCAAAAAAGTAGGAGGCTGTCAATTCGACACCTCATAACTTTCGACTAGGTTGTTTTATTTGAAAGCTGGTGCTTTCGTGTGGTCCCGTCTAGTTCCCAAAGTCGTTTTTTTTTTTGTTAAAATTTGTGATTATTATGTTTATACATGACAATACATTTTTGCCGGGTTTCGTGACCTGGGGTACAGCGTTTAAAAATTTATCTGCCACTGTACCCCTAGAGGAAAAGCAAGTATACGGGAAAAAAAGTGTATATTCCAAGTAATTTACGATTATATTGTTACGAGCTGGGTATTAAATAAATTAAAGTAGTCGATTGATTACCAAAAATAACACAATATTTATTAACAACACTTTTTACAATTACTAATCACTAAATCACTCGTTAGTCGCACTAGAAGATCTCTTCGATGTTTATTCGCTGTATCTTGAAACAATACTGCCCCTACGGCTAACACGTTCCGCTTTTATATGGCCGTCGAAATAACTCGAATGTACGAAAATATTCAATCGATGTTTCTAGGCTAAATAGATTACTCTAGAGCTACTTGTAGCGCCATCTAGCGTCGAGTAATCGTCATAATGCGCACAGTTGCGCGCTTTCCGACACTAGATGGCGTTGTCCTGAATAGTTCTCGATTATTCTCGTACAAACGAGTTCCATCTGGTTATGGCGCAACAATATCAATACATATATATTTTTTCCTGTAGTGTGTAGTGTAGTGTGAATATGTAATTATGAAAATATTTAAATGGCCATGTCGAACTACGAGCGAAATCTTTGATCAAATGATTTTGCTCGCGTGTATGTTGTTAAATATTTAAGAGAGAAAGGAATTACGTTTAGACTAAGTAAGCAAATAAGACTATGTGGTATATGTGTACAAAGTGAGTGTAGTAATTGAGGCAATCTTGAGGAAAATCTCTTAGCTAAAGGGATTACTATTGAAATATTATTTTCTTTTTATCAGTTAAGTATGTACATATAAATCATTACTGTATTAAAATCTCTGTAAATTATACAACTATTTAAAGCGTAACTAAATACCGTTTTACCTATGTAATTTGCGATGTAACTGAACTGTTATTTTTGATATAAATGAACCGGCTTAGGAATCACACACACACCAATATTTATGTATGCACAAAGGCCTGCAATAATATGAAAAAATTTGTTTGTGTTATGTTGCCTTGCAATGATCAAGGTGTTCTACTTATTGAAGAAACAAATGTGTCCTGAAATAATCAGAAGTTAGCAAACAAATAAAATTATTATTATTGACATCACATAAGTTTTTGCAGAATGACCGAGTTAAGACCCTCTTTACGTTTTAAAGTCTTATGTTTGATGATGAAACAAACAGTTTTCAAAGTTTTTCACCATTAAAATTGAAACACGTAAATTCTTAAATACATTTGAAATATTTAAGAATTTATTTGAAATATTTAGGAATTTAAATATTTCAAATGTATTTCTTCCTGAAAATAAGCTCATTAATTATCTATATATTGATACGTGAAGCAAACACTTTGTAAATCTATGTTCGGTACGGTTTGTTCGGTATGTTCGGTATTGGATCACACCAGCGTTCAGCTATCAATTTACAGCCGTAACATCCGGTCTTCCGGCTTCAAATCGAGTCTTCTGAGAGCACTTTAATTGTAAAACGATCTTCATATTTTTGTTTAGCAAAACTCTAGAGAAAGTGTTTTAATTGTATTATCTATCTATATAAATAAAATGAAACGCTGAAATGTATGTACGCTCATAACTTCTGATCGACTGCACCAAATTGAATAATTCTTTTGTCTATATGTTCGTTATTGTTAGGACAAGTTGTGTATAGAAGAACATCATAAGTTAATGAGGAAATATTCTTTTGTCTACGACCGCACCATGGATAGCTGAGGCCTGGACTGAGAAATTTAAAAATATGGCAGCACGAAGTTCGTTGGGTCCGCTAGTTTCAAATAATTTACATCACAAGATATCTTATACAACGACAACGACAACGTAAAAGGCTACTCTGTAGTAAACTACGCAAGAAAACATCACTGTAAAGGGAAGGAACAGTAATCCAACCCGTATGGCCAGCATTATATATCTACTGTTATTGTTATATTTATTTATTTATTTATTTAAAACTTCATGCACATTTGTACATTGGCGGACTTAATGCCCAGGGCATTCTCTTCCAGTCAACCTTAGGGTGGTGTAGAGATCTAGTAAGGTAGGTGGTGCACAGAGGTACATATATATTATAATGAATACACACGCAATAAATACATATATAAAATATACTTATACAAATACACTACGTTCGTACACGATGATGATCCGAATATGAGGTGAAGCCACTATCAATTAGAAATTTCTGACGATTTACTGAGAAGGAGGTCATGTACCTTCTTTTTGAACATAAGACGGTTTGTGGACATCCTGATTTCAAGTGGGAGAGCATTCCAGAGTAGTACCGCTTGGACAAAGAATGAAGAGTTCATGAAATCTGAATTGTGGGAAGGACATAAGAGGAGTAGATTATTTTCTGAACGAAGATTTCTGTCATGGTTAGAGGACAGATAACGGAAATATGAAGCAAGGTATGTAGGAGAAAAAGGTGAGTTAAGAAAAGAAAATAGGGAGGTAAGTGCTCGCTGATTGCGGCGCAGGCGAATAGGCAACCATTTAAGTTGAGAACGTAAGGCTGACACGTGATCATACTTACGGAGATTAAAAATGAATCGAATGCAGTTATTAAGAAGGCGGTCTAGTTTATTGAGAAGATCTGCATTCAGGTCGAAATAACATACATCACCATAGTCAATTATTGGGATTATTAAGGACTGCATGAGAGTTGTTTTGGTGTTAGGTGGTAGGAAGTTTTTGAGTCGATATAACGTTCGCATGTTTCCAGTTACCCTCTGGCTGACATAAGTAACTTGAGCTTGCCAATCAAGGGTCGAATCGATGAGCAAGCCCAGATCTTTGACTACGTTGTTGAACGGGAGGACTGAGCCATTGAACACAATCGGTGATATTGAAGTAGTATCGATTCTACTTATCATGCGTTTGCTACCCACTATAATCGCCTGACATTTAGTTGGGTTAACTGATAAGCCAAACCTCATTGACCAGAACTGTATGATCTCTAAATCCCTGTTAACTTCGTCGATGGCTCGCGCTATGTCCTCCACTCTTGCTTGCGAATACACTTGCAGATCATCAGCATACAGGTGATACGCACTCCGAAGTTGTTGAGTTATGAGGTTAATAAATATTGAAAATAAGAGAGGGGATAAAATGCCGCCTTGAGGGACGCCAGCGCGGAGGTGGCACCAACTTGACGTCGAGTCATCAACACGAACACACTGCTGTCGCCCCTGAAGATAAGTGGAGAACCATTCCAGTACCTCGGAAGGCACCCCAAGATATGTAAGGATAGATAGGAGGATTTCATGACTGACGGTATTGAAGGCATTTGAGAAGTCAACTAAAACTAGTACTGTAACTTTGGTATCCTCCATGCCCCTCCTAATATCGCCAGTCACTTTAAGGAGAGCGGAGACTGTACTGTGACCGGCCCTAAAGCCGGATTGCAGAGGGCTTAATAGCTGGTTGGTGTGAACAAAGTGTGCGAATTGCTTATGAACACAGGCCTCGAGTACCTTAGACAGAAAGGGAAGAATAGAGATAGGTCGAAAATGTTCAGGGAGTGTAGGATTGTTTTTTTTGGGAAGAGGAATGATATAAGCCTTGCGCCACAGCGAGGGGAAAGTTCCGGAATCAAGAGAGAAATTTATTATATGGGTGATTGCTAGAAGAATGCAGTCGAGTATGGTGACAATCATGCGACGGCTAATACCATCACATCCCACGGCATTAGAATGGATAGATAGGATAATCTTCTTGATATCTTCGGGAGGCACTGGAGAAAATTCGAATGAGTTGGTGGTAGGACTGGTGAGACTAGATATGTATTTCAGAGTTTGACACTTAGTTTGAAGATCCAGCGGAGGTGTAGATGAGAAATGATATTATATACTGCCTCGTTGGCGCAGTGGTAGCGTATGCGACTGCTGTGCTCGAGGTCTCTGGTTCGATTCCCGGGTCGGACCAAATGTTTGTATGATCTGCAAATATTTGTTTCGGAGTTTGGGTGTTTTTTATGTATAATATGTATGTATTTACAAAAAAAAGGTATATATGTATTAATATCAGTTGTCTAGTACCCATAGTACAAGCTCTGCTTAGTTTGGGACTAGATGGCGTTGTGTGTTAGATGTCCGAAAATATTCATTTATTGTATTATAGGCCAGAATCTACTTTCAGAGTAAAGTCCTATATGCTGCAGTGTACCTATGATGTTTTTAGTACCTACTTTAACATAATGCACACATCAACATTGTTATTATTATTAAAAAAGAAAACTCCCGCATTAAGAATATACATCCTGTGTCGCGGGGGATAAAAATAACAATTTGTAGATGAAGCGCGCAGTAGGAAGCGGCGTGGCGACCATTTAATCCACTAGGCCAAACGTGCAGTTAACAACCTCTAACAGACCCATGCTGTACTGAATAGGACTCTAAAAAGAAGTTTGACCACTATATTACTCTGGCCGGGTGGTTAGTACAGTTTGTTTCCAGTTTTCCTTGTTTTAGCAGTGCTGTTGTTATTCTTCTTATTTTGGGATGAATAGGATTGACGATATTCTAAATTCTTAATCCATTACCACACGAATAGTGCCTCCTTCAGTTTCTTCTAACCTACAAAATTAAATTATGTACTCTATGTTATATACTTTCAGCGTTCAGATATACCAATGTGTGTACCTAACACATAATGGCATATTTCAACGCTGAAAGTATTTGAAAGTATTTTAATAATAATATATATGTCAGAACATTCAATTATACGGGAGCTGATTTGACAACGAGACGCAAGCGGTGAAACGTCATCGCTTCGACAGAGTCTAGATAAGTGTTCGTGTAGGTCAGACGGAACTCGCTTACCGATCTACCACCGCGCGGACAACAAGTCTAGGAACTACCTTACGGCTCGTTGTTCTCACTTTAAGTAACCTACGTGTCAATAAACGTTGTTTAAATTAACTACGTTTTCTGCTCGATTAACACCACACAGCCCACACAATATGTCTTCTGGAGAAGGCAACGGCCCCGACAAACACCCTTTACTGACATATATAATTTACAATTTGTATGAACGAATAAATATACCCAAGAGATATAGAATAAGGAAATCGTATATGTGTTCGTGACGGTATCTACCTACTCACTAACCTCTATAATATATTTTATAAAGATTGCGAAGCTAAACATTTTTGCCTCCGAATTATGGAGAGTATAAGTAGCAACTGCGAGTGAAACCTAAGGATTGTTTTGGTAAGCATGTAAAGATAGGCAAGTAACAAAAATAAAATGACTTTTAGTTTGTAAATCTTGTTTTAACTAGTTCTCCGCAAATGTTATTGAAATAAAAAACAATAAAAAATCTATACTAATATTATAAAGCCGAAGAGTTTGTTTGTTTGTTTAAACGCTCTAATATCAGGAACCGCTGATCCGATTTGAAAAATTATTTCAGTGTTTGATAATCCATTTATTGAGGAAGGCTATAGGCTATATATATCATAACGATAATACAAATAGAAGCGAAGCACCAATGAAGAATGTTTCAAAACCGGGGGAAAAATTTCACGCTACGGGCAATAGAAGACGCAAACGAGGTAGCGTGGGTCAGCTAGTATATAATAAGCGGTTTGGCGTTATTTACTCATAACATGTCGAACATTGCAATATCTCATCATCTAAATCAGCTGCCTTTATTAATGTTCTCCTAGCCGATAAAGGCCACGGCGGCCAGTCTCAACGCAGAAGATATTATAGTGCACAAGTGTATGCGTAAACACAGATGCACTCTCTGTTCCCTCTCTCTCATAATCCGATTAGACGTTTAACCGACACGATCAGGGCGAGATCAGGCGCAGGACCGACAGCTCTTGATAGGCAAGCGCATACGTCAACAGCAAGACCAACGAGGCAGTGTGTTTATTATTCCATTGTTGAACATAGTTCTTGTTACATTAGTCGTATCTTACGACACCCATGGGTTGACCAGTGGTACTGACACTCCGTATTCTTAATCTGTCACTAAAATAATCGATGTTACACGTACCAAACGACGAAAGTAATTTATTCGATATTCGATATCGATTTATATGATTATTCTTTTCTTTTTTATTTTTTTTTACAACTACCGCACTGGTAATAATTCCTGTGTCGCGGGGGACTTTACAAACATACATGAAACGGACACAAAGAACACCCTGACTTAGAATAACAATTTGTGGATCACACAAAGTGTTATTCCATGTGGGATTTGAACCCACAACACTTGGCGAAGTAGGGAACGGCGTGGCGACCGCTTAACCACTATGCCAAACGTGCAGTTTGTATTCATATAGACTGAATACAAGCCCACAATAACATGTAAGTAGTGCTTATAGTAGCTCATACAGAAAAAACAGACCGCCCATAAAATTGATATCTACGACAGGTATCAATTACAAGCCATATCACTTTGTATACACACACAGGGCAATGCTGAAGCCTATCATTAGCGTGTAAGGACAGGCACACGTTTGGTTTTATCCAAACTTATATCAATCCGAATAGTTTTACCTGAATGAGGCTCCGGTATTTTCACTCACTCGGTGAAACACAGCGCAAGCGCTATTTCACACCGTTTTCTGTGAGGCCGTGGTATCAGTCCGGTCGAGCCGGCTCATTCATGTCGAAGCGTGGCTCTCCCACGGAAAAGGTAGGATGGCCTTAAGGAAGGGTAATAGTTTTGGTAGGCTACTCAACCGATTCTAATTAATGATGTGCCAATGATGTCCATAGATTCGTATTATTATTATATAATAATGGTACAGATGACATAGTATTGTTAAATATTTTTATACTTTTGACTGAATTTCACGTAGAAGAAGCATTTCGATGAACACAAATGGTTTGGCTCGACCGGAATGATACAAAAATACCTACCTATTGAGCAGTTCTTGTTTTCAACAAGTGAGTGAAGTTATCATATCCTTCTCCCACGATACTAGAGGATACATTAATAGAGTCGCTACGTATTTTTGAGTCTGAATGCTCGACCTTAGGCTCTCCACAGAAAGGACATAAAAAATACCTTTCAATTAACTTCTTTTTCGTTTTGAACAATCGTATCTGCAAAACAGCTCTAAATAACTATGATAGTGGATACATTGTATTAGAGATAAGCTATAGCTAAAGTATGACAACACTATTAGTGTCGCAAGGTCAAAATAGCGATGTGTGTGTAGCACGTGCATGTAGTAGGTAAACTGGTGTGTAAAGCGAATCCGACTAATGATTCTCCTAAAATAGACTTGATCAATTAAAAAACTATGCAGTAAAAGATTCTGTTAGAGATGAGTAAAACAACAGACTGCTGGATAAATCAATACTAATATTATAAAGAGGAAAACTTTGTTTGTATGTTTGTTTGTTTATAATGAATAGGCTCAAAAACTACTGGACCGATTTTAAAAATTCTTTCACCATTTGAAAGCTACATTATCCACAAGTAACATAGGCTATATTTTATTTTGGAAAAAAAATAGGGTTCCGTAAGATATTTGGGTTTTCCGGACACAAGGTGTAAAAATCAACTAGAAAAGTTACTTATGTTGCGAAAATTTTCATGCTACGGGCTATATAAGACGCAAACGAGGTTGCATGGATCAGCTAGTACTGAATATATTTGTACGATTAACATGGAATGAATTGAAAATCTTGTAGGGATGCTTGGATTTTTTGAAGCACGCTCCCTTTTAAGGCATGCGTCGGTGTCGAATTCGCTCGCACTATTCAACACCTTTAGGCAGGATCGCTATGTAAAGGATTCACTTAGAGATGAATAAAACAACACACTGCTAGATAGATACCGAATACATTTGAAAGATTAACATCACTACATAGGATAAAACAAAGTCGCCTTTTCTGTCCCTATATCCCTATGTGCGCTTAAATCTTTAAAACTACGCAACGGATTTTGATGCGGTTTTTTCCAATAGATAGAGTGATTCAAGAGGAAGGTTTATATGTATAATACATGCATCATATACTAAGGCAACATTGCTAATTTTAGAGGTTTCTATTTTATGCCCGTGCAAAGTCGGAGCGGGCCGCTATGTTTTTATATACAACGTTCATAGTTTTTCTGTAGTGTATTTAATTTAGTATCAGCATTGCACCCGTGCGAAGCCGGGGCGGGTCGCTAGTGTTTATATAAATGGTTATTCGCCATACTAAAATAGTACTACATCTCACTATTACACCGACTAGCCTTAACTTTCAGTTCATAAGTTTTATAATAATAATAATAATAAATATTCCGGACATCTAACACACAACGCCATCTAGTCCCAAGCTAAGCAGAGCTTGTTTTATGGGTACCTACTAGACAACTGATATAAATACTTATTTACTTTTTTTTGTAAATACATACATATTATACATAGAAAACACCCAAACTCTGAAACAAATATTTGCAGATCATACAAACATTTAGTCCGACCCGGGAATCGAACCCGAGACCTCAAGCCTAGCAGTTGCATACGCTACCACTACGCCAACGAGGCAGTTCAACTCAACTATGGATTACAGAACCCGCCATTATGATTAAGTATAGGAACTTGTAGGTCACTTCTTTTGACCTGACAAGTTAATAAGTGAAAATAATGGTATACTGTTTCATGACTTGTTATTAAAGAATTTTATGTCAATTTATATTTTTTATTGTATGAAAATATTATTCTGATTTTTGACTAACGTTACCTTTATACGGTGTATTTGTACTTTATTTACTTCAATTTCAAAGCAAGATAATATAGGTAAGCTAGGTATGTATGTATGTATATATATAGGTTTAGTGGTCTAAACAACTTTTCTATTTAAGATAAATAAAATCTACCGTCAAATGTACTAACACGCAATTTATCCAATTCATTGCACGTCTTCACATCGTTAATACATAAAGTGGAATAGTCCTTAGAAATAACAAAATACTATACAAGATACCAGTAATGGATCATTAAATTTAATAATATATAGACCTAAACCCCTAACACGTAAAGGCACTAAAGATTCATGCTGAGAATATGTGAGAAACTGGATTTTGGTTTTAAAGTACTGACATGTATTATATCACGTTGTAAGTAAGTGCTGTGTAGTTGAGTGGTCATTTCGTTTAGCAAATACTATAACGTAACATCGTGTGTAATCCATACTAATATATTTAATGGAAAGGTAGCTGATAATATGGCAGGTAATATTTTTATATTTTATAATATTTTTATAAACGGACTAAACTTAATTTTTTTTATAATTTGTTATCACTTTAGTATAAGGGATCTCTTATTTTTTTATGTATTTAGCTTCTATCTGTGGAGACTAGTTAATGGCGTGTTGTTGCTACTTTTATAAGTTATGTTAAGTGTATTGCTGTAAGTTTCCCTAAGATTAATAAATAAAAATAAAATAAATAAAATAAACCTGTCTGGCTTTCACAACTAAACCACAGCACCGATTTCGATTAAATTTGGGATGAAGATTTGATGAAGATGCAGGATTCATGACAGCATCAGGATTCACAAAACAACCTGTCCTGTGCTGCCCGTATTCAATGGCTTCTTGCGACCTTCACCAGATCGTCAGACCCTTTGAATGGGGGCCTACTTACTTAATACTAATCAGATATAATCATATTATAAATTTATCATCGTACTAGTTTTTGATCGCGTTTCCATCCGCGTATCTCGGTTATCGCACTAAACATATCAAAAATATTACTCTCTGATAATATAGCATTCCATATTGGAAAAAGTATTTCTGCTTTTTATATTTATTGTCAATGACTTAAAACGATGTTTTAAGCACTCTAAGTTCTTGATGTACGCTGACGATATTAAAATATATAAGTCATGCAAAAATATACAAGATTGTCAGCTTCTTCAACGAGATCTGTGTAGATTACATAATTACTGTATTCAAAATAAACTATTTCTTAGCCTCCCTAAATGCCAGACTATTTCATTTACCAAAAAAAACATAATCTCAACTTTTATATTCATTTAATAAGTACCATTTAAATAAGGTAGATCTGGTTCGCGATCTGGGGGTCTTATTGGATCCCTGTCTGCACTTGGCAAGCACATTGATAATATCATAAACAAAGCTTATCCTATGTATGGCTTTGTCGTACGATCCTCCGTTGACTTTGAGCGACCCTCCACACAATTGTTGTTATATAAAACACTCATACGTTCTCAATTGGAATTTACCATACCTGTTTGGAACCCTATATACACCAAATATTATATTCGTACACAATAGAATTAGTGCACAAAAAATCTTATCTAGACTACCTTATTCTGAGTTGTTAAGCTATTTTAATCTTCTAAGCTTGGAGTCTAGACGTCTGCTTCTCGATGTCATGATGTTGCACGGACTATGCAATAAAATATTTGACTGCTCTGTCATCACAAATGAAATTTGCTACATTGTGCCAAGAACAGTCTATCGGCGAAGAGCGCATCAATATCAACTTTTTCACACACCATCTTGTAGGACTAACGCTGGTGTCCGCATACCTCTACGACGCCTTGTGGATAAATATAATAGATATTTCAATGATGTTGACATATTTGCTTTATCCAATAGCCTCTTCAAGAGTCAGGCCATAAGATTATTGCCTGCATTGCCAACGAAATAAATTATTCTTTACAATTTTGTATCGTGCCTGCATGCGTTTGAGTTTAAATGTCACTGTAACAGTGTGACCCGTTTCGTCTCAATTTTATTTCTGTTAATCTGTGAACAATAGTGTGGGTTACATGTTCATTACCTCTAATATTTAATTGTATTTAGTTAAGATTTTAGCATATAACTGTTTTTTGTTCCAAATAAATAAAATAAAATTTCTAAAATCGGTTTAGTGATTTAGGCGTGGAAGCTTATCAAACCAACTTTTTTTTTTATTGAATAGGAACAAACGAGCAGACGCATGACCCGATGGTAAGCGATTACCGCCGCCCATGGACACCCGCAACACCAAAAGCGTCACAAGTGCGTTGCCGACCTTTGAGGATGGGGAGAGGGAATGGGGGGAGGGATTGTGGTATGGGCCTCCGGGATCCTCACTCACTCAGTCAGTGAAATACAGCTCAAGCGCTATTTCACACCGGTTTTCTGTGAGGCCGTGGTATCACTCCGGTCGAGCCGGCCCATTCATGCCGAAGCGTGGCTCTCCCACGGAAAAAAAAACCAAATCACATTCGCGTTTATAACAATAGTTAGGATGAAGCAATACCTGAGTCTTAACGTTTGTAACTTATGTGCTTAAGTATCGACTCGATGTGTCCGAAATCGCCTTTGTTTTGTTACACTCCTTTCAAGCATCGTTACGTTTGATCGGAGTTTGAGAAGCTTTGTTACTTTAAGAGTAATAATGATATCGCTATGATTGCGCAATTTCAGGTAGAGTTTGTAACATCATACACTAATTTACTACCAGTTTATGTATTAATAGCTGACCGACGCAACCTCGTTTGCGTCTTTTATTGCCCGTAGCGAAAAATTTTCCCCCGTATAGGGTTGATTTTTTACACCTTGTGTCCGAAAAACCCCAATATCTTACGGAACCCTATTTTTTTCCAAAATAAAATATAGCCTATGTTACTCGTGGATAATTGAATGAATGAATTTTTAAAATCGGTCCAGTAGTTTAAGAGCCTATTCATTACAAACAAACTTTTCCTCTTTATAATATTAGTATAGATAAATAAATAATGTTTTAGACACCTCAAACTAAGCCACAATATTAAATCTAAATTCAGGAATACCAGATTGACTGATTTACTTAGTATTAATATACTTTTCTATAAACTCATATTCCGAAATAAATATTTCCAGATCGTACAAAATTTTTAGATATTACACTTATTAATATCATTATACTTCTTTCACACATTATTTTAAAACAAATAATAATTTAACGCAATTTGAATTTATGAAATTCATTAAATTAAACATACCATAAATCTAAAATTACTCCACAGATGTTATAGTGGATTATACGGTCTGACAACGCTTTCTAATGTTTTTGTAGGGTTCCGTACCCAAGGGTAAACCGTGATAGTTAGACAGTTGAAATTTTTAGAAATTATGTGTTTTGTTGCCGCTATAACAACAAATACGGAAAAACAGACTAAAATAAATATTTAAGGGGCTTCCATACAACAAACGTGATTTTATTGGTCGTTGTTGCTCGATATTGATAACGGCCATAGATAGGTTGAAATATTCCCAGAATATTTAAATATATATTCACTTTATTTAAATATATATTAAGGGGGGCTTCCATACAAAAAACTTATTTTTTTTGCTCGATTTTGTTAGTTAGATAATGTACGGAACTGTTCGTGCGTGAGTCCGACTCGCACTTGGCCGGTTTTTTGTAGATACACACCAACATACGATCCACGAGTAGTTGTTATGAGTTTGGACAATCCTTGAGTCCATGTAAAATTCCCCGTAACTCAGGAGATATCCCTAACGTAGGAATAGTAAAAAAAAACAAAGGATTTAAAAAACATATGTAGAACATATGTGTTTTTAAATAAACAAAACAAGACTCTCAAAATGCTTTGACAATCCTCTATATACAAACCACTGATAAGTTTTCATTGTATGCACAAAAAGTTAGCATTTTTCAGCGTCGTGTTTTGGCAGTAGTGATTGGTCTTGTTTCGCTACCCCCAAACTGAGCTTTTGTTTTTATATAGTACATATTGGCTTAATCTATACATTTAAAACAAAAATTTTATGGTTACACCATTCATAACTTTAGAACAATTGAACCAATTTTTATGATTTTTCCATCTTTGTATTTGTCCGAAATAAAATAAATATAAAAATAATATACTCGTATAAGCCGTGGGAGAGCCACGCTTCGGCGTGCATGGGCCGGCTCGAGCTTCAAGAACGACCAACGGTTTAAAAAAAAAACATATTTTGCTCATTGACCGAAGGGCAGAACGAAGTTCGCCGAGTCAGCTGGTATCTTAATTTATTGTATCGAATATTCTAGATTGACTATTTTAGTAAACTCAAGAATAAAGATATATTGTTACTAGTTCTTCTATATTTATCTAAATCAATCATTATATTACAACATCATTATAGTTTTATCGACGTGTAACAGAATTTAATGTTTAAAAAATAGGTAAATAAAACTTTTTAAGTTAAACGGTTTTATGTTAAAAATAAAAACATACATTGCAATGTTTAATATAAATGTACTAAAAACCAAAAAAATTATAAAATAGATACAGTCGTGGGAATTATAAACATATGCATAGACTAGACCAAAATAAAACCTACCTATTTTTATTTTCTAGTTTTTAGTTTTTATTTCGCATTCTGTTTAATTCATTTAGAGCTTCATTATTGCAAGGTTTCTTGCCCGTTAGTTTATTGCAGTCCAACTCCTCTATACGTAGTCCCTGCAAAGATCTTTCATTTGATACCCATATTGATGGGATTGATAAACCTACGTTATCCGCCATTTTGTAGCGGCCGCCATCTCGGATTTGAATTTTTTATAGTATATTGTATTCTGCTTGTTGAGCCCTTTCATTTAATACCCATATTGATGGGATTAATAAAACATAAATTATCCGCCATTTTGTAGCGGCGGCCATCTTGAATTTATAATGATAATGAATAAACATAATTGTATTGTCACCAAAATCCAAAGTGTATACAAAATTTCAGATTAATCGGTTGACAGGAAGAGGGTGAAATTTGAATTACTAAATTTGACCCAAGAATAAATAAAAAAGTTGCGTGTACTAGCGTACACTCGTAAGAAGTGAAACTTCTTTATGACGTTATTTTCAAAAAATAAATATCATTATAATTCGACGTAAGGTATAACGACAAAAGACTTATAAACCAGCAATATTCGTGACAATTCTTATTTCAAGTGCAATAAAAGTTAAGGAGCGAGACTTTCCCCGCGGATACCACCTGGTGGCATGTCGGGCTCGAACCGACCAAAACCGCACGCCGTCCCGGGCACTAGATGCCGGGGAACCAGGTGCACCCTAGAAAGGAAAACCCTGGAACCCCGACGTACCTCGGGCCACCTGCGCTTTGTAGATGGCCCCCTGCTGTGTGAGAACCCCAATGTTCCCTTTAATAACCCCCAGGGTGCGCACGCTCCGCAGCGTCTGCGCCATCATCCGGTCTGCTTCTGCTAGGGTGACACATGGCCTCATGTGTCACCCTCAGGCTTGCGCTTATGGAGGACGGAGATCGTTCTGCGCTCTCCGGCGGCTGAGTCGCCTGCGGTGCCTGGCCCGTTCCCGGGCCCGGCGCGCCGGGAGAGTTCTAAACCTCTCCCGGTTCCGCTCCGCCGTCTCCTTGGCAAGCATAACTTGCTCGCAGAAAGAAACGGCGGAGTTCCACGCCCTCTCGCTCCGCAACATGGCCGCAATCATGTTACCGAGCGAGCGAGACCTGAGTAAATATTTCGCGATCTGTGGTGTGAATGAAGTAAGTTTGTGGAATGTGATGTGTGTAGTTATTTACATTGTGGACTAAATAAAATAATATTGTTTGTAATGTGATATTTCATTGTGGTATTAATTTGGTCCTGTTTGTGTTTGAAAATGTTTTTTGTTTTATTTTATAAATTTGACGCGTAACGTAACGGATAATTGTTACACGTAACGAAAAAATGTTACACGAAATTTATTGACAACCCCGATAAAGAAGTTTCACTTCAATAAATAAAACAAACGGGGTGAGCTAAATAAAACCGTTTAAAAAGTATTGCAAAAATTTATGCTTAATATTATAGAATCGTAATATTATTACAAAACATAGTTATTAGTAAATGGTAAGTAATGTTAAAAATAGTAAATGACAAATATAACACCATAATACATATAATATATTTTAACAACACATTTAATCATGGTAAATGATACATTTAATTTACGAAGAAGAATACATAAGCTGAACTAAATAACTCTGATGAAGAAAAAAGCCTAATAAGCGGGATCTGTAAAGGTGAACGACTTTTCCCAAAAGCCCTTTAGCCAGTCTTTGTAAATAAGGTCACGAACTCATTAGAGCGCTATGTCACGTAACTTGGTGAGGACTTGAGCTAGTTTTATAATACCACCCGCTGGTTAGAGGTTTCAACGAAATTTTTATATCGGAAAATCTACTTATTTGGATTCTTATTTAAAAATCTCTTTAGTTTTCAATTATTTAAAGTAATCGAATACCTCTTTTGTTGAATAATCATCTGGACATGTTCTTTTCAGAGGTGCCCGTTGTTTTATTTAAATTAAGACTATACTCCGAAAATTAATTCATCAATTTTTACACGTTTATTGTTTAAATTACTCTTAAATTCAATTTACAAAAATCATTTTATTATATATTAATACAAAGGACAGTACAAACATTTAGGTATAGGTCATTTAACCCATCCCTGATCGCCTTCGGTGGAAAGGTGCCCATTAAACTTGCAGCATTGCCGCGTTGAATGGTAATGTAAATCTTTGCACCAGGAACGAGCCGGAACGGGAATGACCCTTAATATTAATTTAAAAAAAAAACAAAGTAAGAAAATATAAATCAAAATTGCATTTAACGTGTTTTATCGGACGGCTAATGCCGTTCAAATCACAATACAAAATTTGATCGATTTAATGAACTTTTAAAACCATACATGAAACGAACGCATAAAACACTCAGACTCAGACCAATAATTTGTTCCATGCGGGGTTCGAACCTACACCTCTGAGTGCAGTTGAAAACGTCGCTTAGTATTGACCGCTTAAACCACCGTGAAGTCTATATACTGTTCGTGTTCGATCATCCGCTCATATAC
The DNA here is from genome assembly GCA_916048165.1 of Spilarctia lutea. Taxonomy (NCBI): domain Eukaryota; kingdom Metazoa; phylum Arthropoda; class Insecta; order Lepidoptera; family Erebidae; genus Spilarctia; species Spilarctia lutea. The sequence continues at coordinate 6,221,748 of OU696479.1, read as the reverse complement.
TAAATTCAAACTTAAAGATCCATATCCTAGATAATGTCAAGTATCAGTAGGTGTTTAAATCTAAACTACAACACATTATCATCTATAAACGTTTTATCTTTTTTTTTTATATTTAAGACAAGGAATCATTCCTGTGTCGCGGGGGACTTTACAAATATACATGAAACGGACACAAAGAACACCCAGACTTAGAACAACAATTTGTGGATCACACAAAGTGTTATTCTATGTGGGATTTGAACCCACAACACTTGGCGAAGTAGGGGACGGCGTGGCGACCGCTTAACCACAAACGTGCAGTCTCCTTAACTTTAGTTGAGACTGCAGAAGCCCGAGAAGCAGAGCTTTCTTACTCGTGTTAACTAAATAAACACTCACACACACACTCCCTATACAAGAAAAGGCTCAATAAAAAACCTTAATCACCTTTGTGATAAATAAAAATTAATCAAAATATAAATTTAGTCTCTACTGGTAATCATAGGAAATCATACTTCCTCATACACTCACACACAAACATATATCAATATATATTTTTTAAGTATATAATTTTAAAGTTAATTAATTGTAACTGTCTACTATTGTAACTACTGTGTGATCTTTTTGCCTGTGAATAGGAACTGACTCCCAACACACAGCTAGCGCTACTTTGGGAGTCAGGGTTGTACAGTGTCCTGTAATCAATTTTTATTACAATAAAGATGTATGATTATTATTATTACTGATAAAATCGTTCCACAAGGTTTCATTAACACAACCTACTTATTTATTTTCTGAAACTTCCTTAAATTCAACTTCCCTAAGCACGACAAGTCATCATAATAACCGACGTTCACCACTCACCCATTCTCTAAATTATAATTACACATTTCACGCAAAAGTTTGAACGTGCGAGTTATCACGAAAGTTGAACCCCAAGAATGTATAAACAAAAGTTCAGATAACTTCCATTGTCATTCACTACAATACCATAAATAGGCATCATTTTGGTATATGTTTTGCTCCGGCTAGACGCTTTGGCGCCTCGCCCGGTAATCGATCGAGACCTACTAGACATAAAATGTATATATACATCATAACCAGCCCGACAATATGCTTGTTTATTCTTTATTTGAAATGCTTTGTTTATTTTGAAGATAAAATATAAAGAGGTGCTAACTAGAGAAGAATTTTCTTAATCAAAGTACTGACAAAAATGAAGAAAGGAAAACTATAGTCATTATTTTTTTTTTAAGTGAAAACTTCTTTAGCGTCGCTGTGTACTTTTTTGGAAAATGTATAAACTCGCGTCAGGTCACGTGACCTGATCGAAAATTCGTAAGACGGATGGAGAGAGGACAGGCGGCGCAGGGCGCTTGCTCGAATGTTCGTGTGTGTATGTAATATAAATTGTCATGTTTGTGTACGATAGCGCAATAAATTAATATTGTATTCCACCACATAAATAATAGTACTTTTATACTGATAATGAAAGCAATTCGTACAAAATTGTTCTCTAACCATTCCAAAATATCAAAAATGCACAACGTCAATATTCAAGTTTTCACTTCTGCCGGCACTCCCGGAGTGCAACCCGTCGGTTTTTAATACATATAAGTATTGTTTTACACCAAAATCCTTAAATTAACCTTCATTATAATAAATTCACTAGTTTAGAAGCTACAGTGTAGTGCTTTCTTTATATATGGCCCTGCCAAAATGACTTTACTCTGCCTGATGGAAAGCATAAGCAGAATCCAAGAGAGATGGTCATCATACTCGCTGCGAATGCAGACAATGCAGCATGGTAACCCATACTATAGCGGCTAAGTGACGCTTCTGCATCATTGGACCTTCGATCTCGCACTCACCAACGAAATACGACAGCATGAACGCTGTTATTTTTATTTTTTTTATTGTTTAGTGGGCAAACGAGCAGACGTATCACCTGATGGTAAGCGATTACCGCCGCCCATGGACACCCGCAACACCAAAGGCGTCACAAGTGCGTTGCCGACCTTTGGGGGATGGGAAAGGGAATGGGGGGAGGGGTTGGGGTTTGGGCCTCCGGTATCCTCACTCACTCGGTGAAACACAGCGCAAACGCTGTTTCACACCGGTTTTCTGTGAGGCCGTGGTATCACTCCGGTCGAGCCGACCCATTCATGCCGAAGCATAGCTCTCCCACGGTTTACGTTGATCTTATTGCGAGGATAGTACCACCGCGGTCGAGCCGGCCCGTTCGTACTGAAATCAGCATGTTTGTACTACCAGTAAAGCATAGCGTAGCGTGTAACATGAAACATACACAGTCTGTTAAAAACATGTCCCTTTGTTTTTTTCCACCGTAATCGGGTAAAATAATTCAAGTTCATGTAATGGAACATCTAACCTTCCCCAAACACATAATTCACATCAATTTTACCCCGAATGTAATTTATACTAAATGATAGAAAATCCTATTCTTGTTAGCAGTTTCTTGGTTGGTGACGTTACCAAATATATTTTTAAAAATTAAAATGACGAAGAACCTCATAAATTTCGACTGAGTTGTAACGAGATTGTATTACAATATTTCTTAGTTAAAACCCTTCACAACTCACGTCAAATATTTTTTTATATAATATATATTATTAAAGAATACCGTTGTTAAGCGATTCAAGTGTTTATTAGACTAATCACACTAATAACAAAGAAGAATTTAGTTTAAGAAATAAACGTAAAAAAGTATTTTAAATCATTGATTTTAAAAACATTGTTTTTTTACCCGACTACAGCTGAGCCAGAAGGAAAAGTAATCCACAATGATATTATAAATTCGAAAGTAACCATGTCTGTCTGTCTGTCTAATGTGCTTTCACGCCAGAACTACAGAACCGATTTAAATTAAATTTATTAGTACACAGATAGTCTACAGTCTGAGAAAGGAGATTGGTTGGTTGGTTGACGGATTGGAAGGGGTTGAAAGGGGACAGAAAAGATTGTATAAATGCTACCCAAAGTCACTATTCCACGTGGAAGAAATCGCAGTCACAGATCGTATTATAATAAGACTACGAACGTTAGCATGTTCGACCGTAGCGCCTAACCTCATGAACCGATTTTAATAAATATCGTATCAATAGATTCGAAAAGATGACCCTGGTGATATAGCCTATATACAATTAATGAAAAGTTTGTACGCAGTCGGATTATAACTCTTTAAACTTTTTCTTGTCTTATAAAACATTTTGAGATGTATTTTTATTATTTTCACAAACAAAACACAAGCGGCTAAGTTCACTAAACTTTCTCAGGAGCTCGTTTCTGAGATATTTGACTGCCTCGGTGGTGCAAGTGGTAGCGTATGCGACTGCTGTGCTTGAGATCTCAGGCTTGATTCCCGGGTCGAACTAAATGTTTGTATGATCTGCAAATATTGGTTTCGGAGTTTGGGTGTTTTCTAAGTATAATATGTATGTATTTACAAAAAAAGTATATATGTATCTATGTTAGCTGTCTAGCACTCATAAGATAAGCTCTACTTAGCTTGTGACTGATTACTTTATATGTTAGATGTCTGGAATATTTATTTTATTATTTATATACCAAATAATGTACAATAAATCCACTTAGAATGGAACGCTTTATTCAATTCGATTTCGACATCCCGTTAAACCTTTGCTCAATAGAAAAAACTTCCACGCCTAGTCGACTATGTATATCATGTGTGGGTTATCGCGATAGAAAGTAGGCAATGTCCTTCCTCAAGAATCAAAGTATCTATATACCATTTTTCATCGAAAGCGGTGCAGCGGTTTAGCCGTTAAAGCGTAACAGACAGACATATACAGCTACTTTCAAGTTTATAATATTAGTATGGAAGAATGGAAGTTTTGACAAAGTCTTTATTAACATTTTTAAATACATTCATTCTCTTTAGTAGTCTCCTTTGGTCATTATTCTTAAGGAATTTTATTACATCTATTCTAAAATTATAAAGCTGAAGAGTTTGTTTGTTTTGATTTGAAAAATCCTTTCAGTGTTGGATAGTCCATTTATCGAGAAAGGCTATAGATTATATATCATCACGCTAATACTAATATAAACGGAGCACCAATGAAGAATGTTTCAAAAACGGGGGAAAATTTTCACGCTACGCGCAAACAAGGTTGCGTGTCAGCTAGTTCATATTAAGATTGAAAGAAAATATATATTCAAATTTCAAAGACGGTACCACTACGCCTCACTGATTTTTGTTTACGTGGCATTAAATTGGCTGTTGCGTCAGGTAATCCCACACGAATAGGTTCACTTTGTTTTTACGAGCAGAGACCACCTGTATAAATCAGACCTAAAGAAAACTTTGACAATAAAAGCCTGGGACGTTGTAGCAAATTGCGTTATTTCGTTTTGATTCGGAAATAAAACTTTTCTTACAAATGAGACTTTATTGAATGTGACATGTTTTTAAAAAGGAATACTGGCAGTACATTCATTAGTATTATTCCATAATAAATACTTTAATCAGTTTCTGGTCAAGATTGATAGTTTCAGATATCATTGTCGTCATTTTAACATAGAAATTGAGAGTATGACAAGAAAAAAGTAAGTAAAAAAGGAAGTTTTAGGAAAGGAGAATTACTTTAACCAATGAGAGTAATCACATCTGTTTCTCAAACCAACTATTGGTGGCAAACAGAAGCATCTAAGTTACGAAATCAAAAACGTCACCTTATACCTAACTCAAAAACGTCTAAACCGATTTGGCTGAAAATTGGTGGGGATTTAGCTTAGTACCAGGAGACGGACATAGGACATTCATTTCTTTTTATTTGCCCCGCGGCGTTACTATCGTTGTACCGCGGGTAAATACGCGGTGCTCAGCTAGTCTTCTTCTTATGTATAAAAATCAATCCTTGTTCGTTTGTCTCGCTAAAACTCGAGAACGCTTGGGCTGATTAGCTGATATTGGTTTTGAAAAGTTTATCGTAGTCCAGGGAAGGTATAAACGTTGAAAAATTAAAAATAACTTGAAAAACCAAATGTCACGTATACGAAGTAGCGGGCAAAGCTAGTATTTAATATATTATGTTCAAAATTGCCAAAATTTCACGTTCACAGCGGTACTTCTTTGACTGTTTAATTCTATTTATATTTCACGATTGTTGTATCAAATAAACTTGCAAATAATAAATTTCTTTTTAAGAATGCCTCTTGATATTATTCTGAAAATAGCTATCATATTTAGAAAATGTTTGAAATAAGACTGAATGCTGATATCAGTCATATTTCTTTTAAGCCGTGAATAATAAAACAGACACGCTTTTCATTGCGATTTCCCGCAAGACAAGGTATAACAGGATGCTTATGAAGACACGAGTAATATAAAAAATAACCTTTAAGATTACGGCCGTAAAAAGTCTGACTTTGACGTCTTTACTGTCGTATTTTGATATGAATCTCTAATGGTTCTCTGATCTCATTATAGTTGTATGTCTCGCGTGCTACAAGGATGTTATGGATATATATACCCGGATTTGTTGAGTTTGGAGCAACTAAGTGAATAACCCGCGTGGAGCAGGCGGGGTTTCGAAAAGGCTTCAGTACCGTGGACCACATACCTTTTTTTTTTTTTCTTTTTTTTTTTACGTGTGGAAACCCCCTCGGGCCGTCACCCCGCCGGGGTTTGCGGCGGGGCGGTGTGTCGGAATCGAACCGACTAAAACCACACGGTGTGCCAACTCTGCGCCTGAGAAGGGAGGGGTCCGGGAATTGCAGATATTACACTACCGGACCCCTCCCAGCGCCTGCCCGCACTGAAGCGGGCACCTTCTTCAAAAATAAAATCTCAATTTAGGCGACGCACGGCACACGCGTACGTCGCCCCCTCGCGGTTGGCCTGTATTGCGGATGGAGGGGAAAACCCATCCCGTCCATCCGCGGCCACACTCAGGGCGGCATGAGGCGCTGATAGGCGCGCCTCCGCCGCCCCGTGCGCCGGCGGCGGATCGGGTCCGAGTGGATATCGTCCTCTCGGGCCTTCTCCGCCGCCTCCTTCTGCGAAATTACGTCTTCGCAGAAGGTCGCGACCGCGGTAAAACTGCTTTCGCTACCGGCCATGGACAGTACGACGGCCGGTAGCGACAGATCTCCTCCGATGACTGCAGTGAGGGCCCGGCGCTGCTCCGCCCAAGCGGGGCAGAACTCCAGCGTATGCTGGGCCGAGTCCTCACTGCAGTTGCAGTGGTGGCAGGCGGGACTCAATTCCCTCCTAGCGACCGAGTGCAGGTACTTCCCGAAGCAACCGTGCCCGGAAAGCACCTGCGTCAGTCGGAAGGAAAGAGTCCCGTGCTGCCGCCCTGCCCACTCGAGGATGACCGGCTGGAGCGCCTCCACGGTGGCAAAGCCAGCGCGTGGAGCCTCCAGCCGGGAAGACCAACGAGCCATCGTGGCTCGGCGAGCGGCTTCACGCCAATCGCGTACCTCTTCGGGCGGAGGACGATACCCGTTCTCCGCCCGATATTCAGCCGCTCGCCGATAAACTTCGGCGAGCACTTCCGCCTCCAAATCCCACGGAGGTGTTCCGGCCAAGGCGCACGCCGCCTCCGTCGACACGGTGCGGTATCCGCGTATGGCTCTGACCGCCAATACCCTCTGAGGCCGCCAGAGGCGTGCCTTATTCTGGGCGGTCAGAGCCGGGACCCACACCGGTGACCCGTAAAGGGCCATCGACCGGACCACCCCCGTGTAGAGGTGTCTTGTTTCGACGCTGGCTCCACCCAAGTTGGGCAAAAGACGCCCAAGGGCGGAGGCAGCGCCGACCAGCTTAGGGCCAAGCTGTCGGAAGTGCTCGTCGAAGAGCCACCTACCGTCGAGGATCAGGCCCAGATACCTCATCTGGGCCCGAACCGGTACGAGGACCGAGTTGACTTCGATGGAGGCGCCGGGGGGTGGACCACGACGGGGCCCGTGAAATAACAGGGCCTCCGTCTTATCCAGGGCCACCCGCAAGCCCAGCGCCTCGATGCGCCCAACCACCAGAGAAACACCCCTGGTGGCCAGGCGCGCCGCCTCTTGGAAATTGGCCCCCCGAGCTGTGACCAATGTGTCATCGGCGTAACAAATTACGCCCAGCCCGGGGGGCAGACGACTCCGAAGGACCCAGTCGTACCCCACGTTCCACAGGAGTGGTCCGAGGACAGACCCCTGTGGAACGCCGCACGACATGGGTCGCCGTCTCAAGACGCCATCTCGGTCCTCGTACACGACGGTACGCTCCTCTAAATAGTCTGCCACCAGCCGCCTCAGGTACTCTGGCACCCCGTGGTAGTGGAGTGCTTCCCTGATGCAGCTGAATGGCAGACTATTGAAGGCGTTGGCGATGTCCAAGGACACCGCCAACACCACGCCGCCATAGCCAACCGCCTCTTCGGTCACGGCCCTAAGGCGCATCACGGCATCAACCGTCGAACGCCCCTCTCGGAACCCGAATTGGGCGTCCGACAGGTCGGGCCCCACCTCGCTGAGATGCTGGACGATGCGGGCAGAGAGAATCCTCTCGAACAATTTGCCCGCCTCGTCCAGCAACACGATGGGCCTATAGGCCGCGACCGAATCGGCTGGCCGTCCCGGCTTCTGCAGTAGGACCAGCTTCCCGCATTTCCAGCACTCAGGGAAGCGTCCGGACGCCAGGCTGGCATCCAAAACCTCCCTGAGGCGGTCCGACATATGGTCGAGGGCTCGGGCCATCACTCGGGGTGGTACCCCGTCCGGCCCGGGGGCGGTGTTCTTGGAACGGATCCTTAGAACAGCCGCCCCTACCTCCGATTCCCTAACGGGCGGCACCTCACTCCCTCCGTTCCCGTCGTCTCTGGCCGGACCGGCCATCGACGGGGGCGTGTGCTCCGCCCGCTGCGGGAAAAGGCCCTCGACCACCTGCTGCAGGAAGCTGGGCTGGAGAGTCTCGGTAAGGGGGGGGCCCGCCGTGCGGAGCTTTTGTCGCACCGCACGATATGGGCGACCCCAGGGGGTGGACCACATACCTACATTAAGGTAAATCATTCAAAAGACGGAGGAATACAACCAACCTTTCTGCCTAGCGTATGTGGACTACGAGAAAGCCTTCGACACCATCGAGACCTGGGCTGTTCTGGAATCCATGCAGAGGTGCCTGGTCGACTACCGATATGTCAAAGTGTTGAGATATCTGTACGAAGCCGCTACGATGACCGTCCAAGTACAAGAACAGAGCACAAGACCAATTCTCTTGCATCGTGGGGTTAGACAAGGAGACATTATTTCTTCGAAACTGTTTACCAATGCATTGGAAGATGTCTTCAAAACACTCGATTGGAACGGACGGGGAATCAACAATAACGGTCAATACATCTCACACTTGCGATTTGCAGACGATATTGTGATCTTGGCAGAGTCTTTGCAAGATATCGAGGAAATGCTGAATGGCTTAGACGATTCTTCAAGACAAGTGGGACTCCGTATGAACATTGATAAGACCAAAGTCATGCATAATATGCATGTGCCTCCGAGTCCCGTGGCCGTTAATGGTGTTATTATCGGAGTTGTGCAAGAATACGTCTATCTTGGCTAAACTACTCAACTCGGCCGGCAAAACTTCGATCGTGGTGTTAGAGTGGAGACCACGATTAGGCAAACGCAATGTAGGGCGCCCTGCGGCACGATGGACCGACGACTTGAAGAAAATGGCTGGCAGCGGATGGATGCGGACTGCCCAGGACCGGGATGGTTGGCACTCTTTGGAGGAGGCATTCGTTTAGCAGTGGACGGCAATAGGCTGAGAGAAGTGAACTTGCAAATTGCCATCTTTAATTTGTAACTCTCGTAGAAATGTTTTTTTTTCAACTCAACACTGTGTGTGTGTGTGTGTGTGTGTTACCTTATATAGAGTGAAAGTAAGAGGTAGATCGAGTAGAGAATGCCATGTACGTTTGACATCACTAAAATGCTTAAAAACAATAACTGTTTGTACATTACAAACTTTCTTTCTTTATAAGGCATTTAATTACGTTAATTAAAGCTTATATTTTTACATATAACCTATTTCATACATGGCACAATATATCATAAAATGCTAATCCTCTTATTTGGAGCAAAAAACAGAAATAAGCCCTACCATGTTATATGGATTTCTGTCACGCGATTAGTAGATCTAATGAAAAATCATATATTCACATACATGTTTAGTTTAAATGAATAAATTATGATATACTTAAACTATAACTTTAATATTAATATTTTCTCGACACAATAAAAATTCCCAAGATTATTTGGAGTCTTAAATATCAGTTTTTCCAGGTAGCGAATGGCATCGAACGTTCGCAACCCTGAGCGTAAACTGAATTCGGTGATTAAACTGGTTGTCAGTAAATTTAAAGTCGATTTAAATACATATTTTTACATAAAGCTAGCGATTGCGTTATTGTATTAATATAATCAACCCTGTGACCTCGTAAAGGCTTTGTGGAGGAACGGGTGTCATGTCCCTCCAACACAAAGGGAGGACTCCGACCAGGAAAGGTGATAACGCCTGGCGGGCCACTGCCCCAACAGTTAATGTTGGAATGTTGTATATATGATAATCGGCGCGAGAACGTCTACTACGCGATTCAAGATTGGTAGATTATTCGTGTTGTACGTTGCTGCGTAGTTCAGTGTGTCTGCGGTAGATGGCGCTATTGTATGTCGCTGTTGCGCTGTACGTGGGAGTCGCCACAGCTTCTTATGTAGGATGCCTCCTGTTTGTTCATACTCCGAAGGAAAAGTATATTGGGCATACATCCGCAACCACCTTCTTTAACGTGTAATATATTAATAGAGCGAAGACTGATATTTTCTCACATGAGATATGGCATAAGATCGTTTTAAGATTACCAGCCTGACATATCATAACAATAATAACTTGAGAGGTGTCAAGGGACACCCGGATGGAACGAAGTTCGAAATAGAAAGACGAAACGAAAATATCTGTGTGTGTCGTCGTCGTGTCGTGACAACAAATTGTGTCGTGACAACAAATTGTGTCGTGTCAACAAATTGTGTCGTGACAATTTTTCCGTCTAGCCCCCTTACACAACGCGCCATAAGGAACTTCGTTCCAATATAGTTATTGATTAAATTTAACAGTTTTACATTAACATTTTTACATCAACAAAATTTCACTGCTCGAATACTACAAAATAGTCGTAACAAACTGTTACAGTAACAGAACTGCATCCAGCTGCAAAACATTCAAGAATTACAGTCATATAGTTGCTAGTTTACATTTTCGTGTGCATTCTCTTCTCTGGAGCACAACATGGAAAATGTTATGTAACATAAAATCCACTGAACGCTGCCAAGAAACTTGAATAAAGTTCGCGCTAAGCAAAGTTTGGAGCGGTATTTATGAAGAAGTATCTACTTTACTTTTAGTATCTGAGCGTACCCTATATTTACGTAAGGTACAAAGTTCGAAGCTTAATTTAAAATTTCAATGGTTTTTAAATAACAAAGTAGATACAAAAATAAAAATAAAGTTAATAATAGAGTAAATATTTTTTACCAACAACAGCCTTTAATAGACCACTGCTGGACATAAGCCTCTCCTTAGCAAGAGGTTTTGACAATTTTTTTTTCTCATTAGCAGTTTTACATAAAAGACTTTTTAACCCACGATGCAAAAGAGGAGTTTTTTGAGGTTGACGTCGATCTGTCTGCCTGTCTGTCTGTGTGTGTGTGTCTGTCTGTGGCATCGTAGCTCTAAAACGGATAGACCGATTTCGATGCGGTTTTTTTCATTTGAAAGCCAGTTTCTTAGAGATGGTTCTTAGCTTTGTTTGGTTAATATCGGTGCAGCAGAGTAAAGTATCAGCTCTTTTTCAAAATGATATAAGGCATTTTTGGCGTATGATTACTCGATAAAGTGCTTCACGCGTGCCAGTATAATCGTTAAATGACAATGAAATGATAACTTCAACTTGATGCTGCGTAGGGGGATTTTATTTTTTTTAATTTATGATTATTTGTTGATGCAGTTTTCTAACCCGTTATCAGTAGAAAGCATCATCAGCTATACGCCTTTTGTAAATGCTTTGCTTTAGAAATGTTACTCCTCCCTTGTGATGACATGATGCGAGCAGGATTCTTTTTTCTCTGTTTTTACAAGCTTATATGTGGTTTCATCTGTCCCGATGTTTGTCTGTAATCAAAGATTGCAAGTTAAATTTGATCCCCGTCCCGACTTCCGATTGAAAGAAATACACTTTTAGTTCTGATGACAATGCAATTATACACTCTTTTGCAAAAAAAACGGGCACTTAAGCAAAGAACTATTTTATAGTTACTATTAGTTTGTTTGACAATTTTAGGTATTGTTATCCTCAGAATTTCATAAATTAATTAGGAAGGAATAGGCATCATCAGTTTTATCATTACATTTTGATTAAATTATTGAGAAATAATGTTTAAGCTCAAAACACTATTATTGTACCTGCTCGCTAAATAAAAATGAAACGCGTTAATTTCTTTGTTTTTCTTGAATACATTAAAAGCAGATAAAAGTTTAGTATTGAGTGTGACCCCCTCTTGCTGAAATCACGGCTTGCATTCGTCTGGGCATGCTAGCGAGTATATCTTTTATGGTTTCTTAGGGAATACGTTCCCACTCCGCGGTAATCACATTCTTTAGCTCTCTGATGGTCTGCGGAGCCGGCTGCACTGATCTCACTCGTCGCTTCAGAACGTCCCAGACATGCTCTATGGGATTGAGGTCCGGACTTCTAGATGGCCAGTCCAAACGACGAATTCCGACTTCTAGAATATACGCTTCCACATCGCCAGACCGGTGGGCGCGAGCGTTGTCGTCCATAAAAAATGAGTTTTCGCCAAGAGCGGTTAAAGCGGGTTGTGCATAAGGAATTAGAACTTCCGTTATGTATCGGTGTCCAGTCAGTGTACCGTTTTCGATGAAGACTAACTCCGTACGATCCATGGAATTTATTCCTGCCCAAAACATAACAGAGCCCCCTCCATAAGGTGTGATTTCTTCAAAACATGCCTCAGCAAAGCATTCTCCTCGTCTACGTAGCACTCGCCGACGTCGGTCTTCACCATGCAGAGATATCCTGGCTTCATCGGAGAACAATATCCTATCCCAGTCTTCATGAGTCCATGACACACAATTTCAAGCGAAGCTAAGCCTGGCAACTCGATGTCCACGGAGTAATTTAGGGCCGCGTGCCGGGCGATGACTGTGTATATTAGCAGTGAGAAGCCTCCTCCTGACCGGCCATAGACTAATTTTCACATTTCTTACTTCTTCGAGGCTGTTCTTGAGGTCCACATAAGAAGATTTGCGATTTCTCAACGCTTGACTACCTAGAAAATGATCATCTCGTGGTTCGGTACATGTCTTTCTGCCAGAACCAGGCCTTCTCTTGACGGAACCGGTCTCTTGATAGCGCTGCCAGGCCCTTGAACTGTCGACCGACTCACATTTAGCCTCTGAGCCACGAAGCATTGGCTGCAACCTTCTTCAAGCAGCGCAATAATTTTGCTCGCTTTTATCACTTTATCTACCATTTTCGAGATTGCTAAATAGCAATAACAATACTTTTAAATGTCAAGGACATCAGATAATTTAATAAAAATTGACAAAAAGTTAGTTAGAGTCGATATTAACTATAGGGAATTCGCGCCACAAAATGTAGTTAAAAGTTGTTTTCATTGAAAACCAGGCTCAGTCAAAAATTTGAATTTGGAATGTACTCTTATAAACATTATGGCACTTTTATAACTGGCCAGTAACATGTTCAAATGATTAAAACCTTTTTGGTATTTTATTTTTTTCAGCCAGAAAGAAAATCGAAACCGCCCGTTTTTTTTGCAAATGAGTGTATATAATCTGTATTATTATTAATCCAAAATGGCTGCCGTTACAAAATGGCGGCGTACATATTTCTGAACAACCCACCCAATAAAGGTATCAAATGAAAGGGGTTAAAGTTATTTTTCTATTAACAGGAAATAAAAGTTGTTTTAAAAAAACTTACTTTTTAATAAATCACTTGTTTAATATCGTATTGTTCTTCATCGATAGAAGAATCCGATATTAAACAAGTGATTAGTTTAAAAAGTTTTTATTACATATTCGAAAGTAACTCTGTCTCTCTGTTACGCTTTCATGGCTAAGCTGTTCTACTAATTTCATTAAAATTCGACATGGAGATAAGTTGGTTCTTAAGGAAGGACATAGGCTACTGTTCATTACGATAACCGGTGTACACGCGAGTGTAGCCGCGGTTAAAAGTTAGTTTTGTATATAGGGTTGGCTATCTTTACAAATGCTTCCTTTACAAATGTTATTCCCTTAGAATAACTTAATTCGATCACAGTTCTATTGTCTCTCTTTTCTTAATTTTGTCTTGGTATGTCGTTCTTTATTTAAAAGTAAAACTAAAAGAAATACGTACAAACTTATAAAAATAAATGTTTTAGTATAAATCAAACAATATATCAAGTAATAAATTACTCTTGTCTGATTCATATCAAAACGATGTATCATGAATTGACAAAGACATCAACAGCAATAATGTGCGTCTAGAATAACAAAAAAGCGATTTAGTAGGCATTGATACAATCTTGTTTATGGAACTGCTATTGGTACGCACATTATTTTGTAATAACTGTTTCGGTTAATGTCTGTTTTACAAACGGCATTAGGTCATGCATGTTATTAAACTTTAAAATGAACCTTGTACTGATCGATGTTGTTTTTATGACTAAAAGTTTTAATAAAAATATTTTTTCTGATAACCTCGTTTGCGTCTTCTGTTGCCCGTAGCGTGAAATTTTTCCCCCGTTTTTGAAACATTCTTCATTGGTACACCGCTCCTATTAGCATTAGCGTGATGATATATAGCTTGTAGCTTTCCTCGATAAATGAACTATCCAACACTGAAAGAATTTTTCAAATCGGACCAACGAATCCTGAGATTAGCATGTTCAAACAAACAAATAAACTCTTCAGCTTTATAATACATATTTGTATAGATTTGTTTAATGACATCACTGTGTATCTAGATTCATTATAGATAAAGTAATTTATAAAAATCTCGTTTTGAGTTTTTGAGATAAAAAATTTAGACAAAGAGATATGTTACTAGAAATTTTATAACTAGAATAAGTTTAAATGAATAAAACCGGACTATGTAAAAACATCACGACAAAACAAAATAAATTAACAATAAATTTCACTTTATGAGAACATAAAAAAAAAACATAATAGTGACCATAGTAGTAATTATATTAGCATAGGTATAGCAATACGTGCTTAAACTTTCTTTCGTGTCATTATTGTGATTTTATTTACACATTATGTAGACATTAGTGGACACACAAACATACTCGTACACTGACTTCCAAAATCTTTCCTTTTGGCTGTGCTGTTTTGCTGCTGCTGTTTGGTTAAAAATAACTTCTAATAACTTCTGTCAATACATGAGTTATTAGTGCTTTAGGTATTTTTTTGACCCCATTTTCAAATTTTATATCAAAATTTAGGTACACAACTTTGTTGAATGCTTCAGATATTCATTTTGCGGTATTGCGCCTATATTTTGCTAACATCGTGCCAAAATGAGGCTGGTATTCTGGACTCACCCACATTTTGAGACCCTCTGATTAGTAAACAGATGGGAACAGGTAAACATAAGGGCACCTGTGGGTTCGCAGTCTTTGTTTTTAGAGCAGTGCATTTGTGTAACACTGACATTCGTATTGATGCTATTCTTTTACTTCCATATAACTATCATTTCCCTTCCTAAAATTATGTTTTGTTTTATAATAGCTTGCTGCGATGTGCTAATACAGAAAAAAAAAGAAAAGAAAGAAATAGAACGGATACCAGTCTCCCACAAAGGAGTTAACAAACACATATTATTATAAGTACTAGTGTTAAGGAACCTTTGTGGAAGAGAAATAAACGCTTATTATTATTATTTTATTAGCATTTAATATATAAGTTTTGTAAAATAATCTCTGTATGTTGTTATCTACACACGCTACTGCATTTAAGTATGTAAGTTGCAATTATTATATGGAACAAGCTCACTAATTATAACAATACAGATATGCCACCATGTGTTTGAACGATTTACTTATCCAAACTCATTTTCACACTTATCAGACTGTTCTACAACACGTTGAGCACTAGCGGCGAAAGACTCGGTATAGTAAATTAGGAGAAGTAATAAGGCCTAGTGTTGGATCATAGCATAACATGGAAGCCACATAACATATTAATGAAATACGAAATAAATTAATTTCATTATCAGGCGCGCTTCGACTCTTAGCTCGTTGCTTTCCTAGAAACGTAAAATATAGTGTCTATAACTCTTAAAATCCCACATTGATTACCTGATTGAAATCTGGGGAGCTTGGGCAAAGAGTAATCTAAACCTGTTACAAACTTCACAAAATAAACTGATAAAAATATTGTTTCAATACGATTATTTATAAAAAATTATAATGAAACAGGAATAATGAATCTCGCTCACACAAATAAATACAAAACCATCATATTTATTAGAAAAATGTTGATATAAGATAACCACTCACAGCTAACATCACGAAAAAAATAAACAGCCACAAACGGTTAACTCGGCAAGCCAATAACGTCTGTCTGCGAATACCTAGGACAAATTACGCAAAAAAGAGTATTCTATATGAAGGGGCCCAAAATTACAATAAATTGCCAAAAAAAGCTAAAACATTTAATACATTTATAAGGTTATTAAAAAACTACATTTTAAAGGATGCATCGCTAATAAATTCTTAAAGCTATTATTTTTGAATGATAATTTTATGTAATACTAAAAAAATGAAAATACTAAACCTATATATATGTAACTAGCTGACCCACGCAACCTCGTTTGCGTCTTCTATTGCCCGAAGCGTGAAAATTTTCCCTCGTTTTTGAAACATTCTTCATTGGTGTTCCGCGGTGTATTAGTATTAGCGTGATGCTATATAGCCTATAGCCTTCCTCGATAAATGGACTATCCAACACTGAAAGAATTTTTCAAATCGGACCAGCGGTTCCTGAGATTAGCGCGTTCAAACAAACAAACTCTTCAGCTTTATAATTAGTATAGATATGTAAATACTAAAAAAAAATACTGATGCTAACCCTACATCTAATACCATACATACAAAAGTACATAAATAAATAACTACGAAACAATTTCTCATAAAAAATAAAAAGCTTACACATATTTTTATTTTACATACTAAGATATAAATTATAATTACAAAACACAAATATTATGTACAATACACAACAAATCAGAACATTAAACTCTGATTTAGGATATATTTAGTATACCTACTAACTACTATTCAAACCTCTTAAACTGTTCTTCTTACTATTTTAACAAACAAAATGTTTAATATCAATCGACATGTCACTTAGTCATAGGCCTTAGTAAACATGGGGAAGCCGCAGTCTCCTTCTGTGAGGACGTTATGCTCCAGAAGGAGTCCGCAGAGCGTGATCGGGAAAGGGCCGATCCCGCTCGAAGGGGACGCGGTAGAGGTCGCTAGCTCCCCAATCGTCGTCTAAGGGTCGCTGCGGCCACATGTAGGGGAAATGTGGCCGCTGCAAACGACCCGGGAAGGTGACACCGCATTGCGGCCGGGGGTGTCGTTTTGGGCGGGTCGTTGTTCCGCCTCTTACTGTTTAAACCGGGCTAAGGCGAGACAGCGTACCGCCCTGGGGGTGACTCTGGTCACCCTGGGATGTACCTCAGTCATGGGGTACGGCAGAGGGGACTCCAGAAGCCGCCGATGCGTTCCTGGAGCTCCCCTTGCCTGCCGAGGTAGGCCGCCGCGGGGTTTAGTGGGTAGACCGGTCTTCCGGGAGTCCCACACACGCCCTTCGTCTCCCCATGAAGGGTATGGTGCGAAAAGCATTCCCCGCGTAAAAAAACCTTACTAACTACGCTAATTAGGTTATATGTTTTTTGTTTAAAACTATGTTTTTCTCTGTAAGTAACTGTTGTAATCTTTAGAGAAAATAAATGTAATCTTTAACCAGAGATAAGGAAATGCAGCCTTCCCCTTCCCCCATTAACACTAAAACCGCTGTGATAACCGTTTGTTTCCTTTCAAGATATATTTTCCGTTATTATTCAAAGAGCTCTTCGCCTGCTACATTCCTATAGTTTTCCAATATATTAAATATCGACAAAAGCCCTATATATATGATCTATATTTCTTTTGCGGCAACGTTCAATATTCCACCTGAAATATTGTATATCTATTCCCACAAGCACAATATATTTGCCGGGTTGCAGCGAGAAAATATCGATCGACATAAAACTACGTCTGTTTCATATTATTTAACGCCACCTAAACTACTTCAGCGGGCACAACAACCTCGATAAAATGTCAAATGATATTTTATACACTCTGTGTCCCGGATAATTTTAGGTTGGTAGCTAAAATAAACTTTAAGTTAAAATGCGGATGTTGAAACGACTTTAGACGTGATTTACAATCATTTGCCTTTGTTTTTTTTTTACGTGTGGAAGCCCCCTCGGGCCATCACCCCGCCGGGGTTTACGGCGGGGCAGTGTTGGATTCGAACCAATTAAAACCACACGGTGTGCCACTATGCGCCTGAGAAGGGAGGAGTCCGGGAACTGCAGTTATTAAAACGACAGGACTCCCCGCTGGGTCAGTTATAGTCATTTGCGTAGAGCAAGGGTCGATTACAAATTATATATTACTCATCTAATATTGCTTAATATCCAAGAGTTTATCATTATTATCGAACTGTCTATAGTTCCCTAACTGTTAAGTCTCATATTTCACGTGTTAAAGCTTAATACCGTATCGCCTTCAAATGCCGTTGTGAATTATTCACAGAGCTATTAACTTTATGTTTACTCAGCAAACAGATTGAATCTTATATGAGAACTGCTTTCCTTTGTAAACCGAGTAAACTCGCCTCTCGAGAAATGAAATATGTACGCAAAGATTAGGTAGGTGTTAGGATTATTATTAATTCGCTTGTCATTTTTACTTTTCAGATATATTCGGGCTTATATACAACTTAGTAGGTGTAGGTACACTTGAATTATTTAGACCCTCTAATAATCTTGAAAGTCATTAGTTATATACCCAAGATTCATTATCTATAAAAATCTAACGGCAAGATTACGTAGCCACAACGTTGTCTTGCCAGTCCCCAACCTGCACTTGGCCAACGTGGGGACGTATGGCCTTAACCCTCTTCTGAGAGGAGACCCGAGCCCAACAGTGGTATGTTATGGGTTGTTGATATGCTATAATCTATTATGATGCCAGTTATGAGTTTGTTCTTAGACAGTTTATTAGCTTATGTATAGCATAACTTTGGTCTCGTTAATAATAATTTTGTTAAACTTTAATACTTACTGGTACTTTTCTTTGATTCCTGTGAATGCAAAGCGTTTACGATTAACAGTTAGTGTTAAAAGTAACACATAAACCATCTGATATAAATACACCTCCAATAATAATTAGAAGGTACTAATCTGTGATACAAAATGATTAATTTTTTTACTAAAATTCATCTCTATGTAAACTCTATATTAAAAAGAATTCTAACACTGAAATCTGAAGATATAATGAAAAACATTTGTTTTATGGCGATGCCTTGCTGTCGCAAAAGTGAGACCAATCGATGCTGAGTTTTTGAAACGTGTGCCTATTCAACAGTTCAACAGTTTTATATACTTAGGTTAAGTAAATATATTTAATGTAACGTGATTTACAATTGAATGTTACTTAGTTGTAGCAGTATTGCACATCATTTATCTAATACCGTGATAAACATCTGGTAGCGAATCTAGCAAACTCACGTGAAAAATCCATTATACTCTAGTAAGATTGTAATCGATTTTGAAGTGACGTGTGAGAATAGTGAAAAATAGATTTGTGAACTGGGAAATGGATGAATGGAGTCGAACATTTTTAAAATAAATATTAAATTTCTGTCTCTCCTTATTCATTATGTTTATAAATAGTTTGTGTAATTACCTATAGTTTAAGTGGAAGTAATAGCTTCTAAATTCATACAACTTCTTATTACATATATATATTTTATAATATATAATTAAAATTAAATTTTATATTATAAAATGTCAGTCCGATTTCTAATAAAGTTATGGAGATGAATTAACTGTTTAATAAATCATAGAGATTAATAATTGCCAAAAATATTTTTGTAGATATTTCACAAAATAACCAATACTCACCTTAGCTAAATAAATTAAAAAATACACACAATTGTTTGTATAAATTACAAGTGTTTATACCCCGAATACAAGTTAAAAAATATTTTATAAATTTCAGAAAAGCGTGCCGTGTTTTTTTTACTTTTGAAACACGCAGACAAACTAATATATATATTTAACATATAATATTATCTTTCGTATACCCATAACATATAACATTACGTTTTATATACCCATAACACATAATATTTTAGTTATATGTATACATATATAAATAACGTTAACAAAGTCAAAAGCTAAAGTTATTAATAAATCTTTTCTATTGTTACAGTTGCTCCACGGCGATGTTATGCGCAGCCATCATGACAGAGCACTGGGAGCACGTGGTGTGGGAGCACGCGGCTCTGGCGGCACTCGCAAACGCTTCCAACACCGCAATACAATGGCTACTTGACGAAAAAGTGGCGAAGGTAAAACATCTTCAAGGCATTTTGTATAAGGAACCTTGGTCTTTTCTCAAAGATCAAAGTCCTTCCCTGTCAAAAATCATTTATATCTGTGCAGCGGTTTAGGTAGAACTCCATTCGAATTTATAACATGAGTTTGGATTAAGAAGGAACTCGAAAGTTGACTTAACTCCTTTATAAAGAGCCTCCGTTAGACGAAACCAGTCGGATATTTGTGTGTTTTTAAGCATTTTGTGGACTTAATTTCGTTCCGCCATTTTTTATCGAACAATTAAAGAAAACAATTAGTTGTCAATTCTTGTTACTATCACAATACTAAGGGTGAGTTTTACCACTTACTAACGTTCCTGATAGACTATTTTGAACTTATCTGTCACATAACTGAAAACTTAGTTTTTCAAGTCTTGGATAAAGACAAATACGTCCAAAAAATCTAATGAAAATCGGTAGCTATTTTCTGTGAAGTAGTGCTACACGTCAGAAAACTATATGAAACTTTATCAACAACCGGTGAAACTGGCCTTAACACACTTAAATTGATTTTTCTTGATGAAATGATAGAAATATTGAGCTCATATAATATATCTTTTGTGACCCCTGAGATGACTCCTGAATCAAGTTCCATCAGATTATCCGTCTTCTTGACCGTTACCTGTTCCTTAAAAAATAATCAGTAAATAAACAAACTTCAGTTTCAAATAAAGAAGAGGAATAAGTAATTCTACATCGCGCAATGAAAGTTTTTCAGACAGGCTCACCTCATCTAGTCGGAGATCACCTCCCTTTACGTTTGGATTGACATAAACACCCTTTTCTCCTTAATTCGGCTTCATGTCGGCAAAAGTATAAAAAGACAGATATACATAGATAGTGTCTAGTTAAACCCAAAGAACATGTGAGTCTTTCACTTCTAGTCACTATGCTTAATGCTTGACCTTCGTCTATAGCAAAACTATAGTTTGTAGTTTAACAACGGCATCAATCACTACATTACCATTCTTGAGTGATTAATCAAAAGACAAAATACTTTCACAAAAGCTGTCAAGGCCAAGGTACTAAGACTAACACTTAACATACTCATTATATATTTAACATGTCAAGCACGACACAAACAAGGCAATTTAATATGCATACATAATGCATATTAAATTGTTAAAACCAAAGTTATACGTGTAGTTAGCAGTGTGAGAGATATTATCGCCGATTAATTGTCAGAAAGTAATCATATAAGCATAATCCCCAGGTTCTAGCAATATATAGTATTTGTTTTAATAATATAATGTACTTAGGAACGATGTTTTTAGGAGAACCCGGCATAATTTGACTGCCTCGGTGGCGCAGTGGTAACATATGCGACTGCATTTTTATGCGTCAATTTTCAAGTTACATTGTTGGTTCTTACTTAAATAACTATTAGTATGGTATTAGATATTACTTGTTAAAGTCAGAATATTAAATAAATTATACCTGTAGAATTAAAAAATCTGTAAATCAGCGCATTTTCGTGGGAGAGCCACGGTTCGCTATGAATGGGCCGACTCGACCGGAGTGATACCACGGCCTCACAGAAAACCGGTGTGAAATAGCGCTTGCGCTGTTTTACCGAGTGAGTGAGGATACCGGAGGCCCGTACCCCGATCCCTCCCCTATCCTCCTTCCCATCCCCCATAGGTCAGCAACGCACTTGTGACGCCTCCGGTGTTGCGGGTGTCCATGGGTGGCGGTAATCGCTTACCATCAGGTGATACGTCTGCTCGTTTGCTCACTATTCAATAAAATAAAATAAATTATACGTAATATATCGGTACCTTTAAATATGCCACGATATAATTCGTAACCAATTAACCCAATTAATTATAATAAGCAAAACACTGTAGCTTCACTAAGGTAACTAATAAATAAATGAAAAACTTATTATAAATACCTTAAGGAAACAAAAGGTAACGCCTTACATTTCAAAATGAAACAATATTTATGCGAATCGCGAACGAAAAAAACTTATAACAAAATTGGGAAAGTTTAAATTGGTGTCTTGCCTTTTTCAAGCTGGTTGTTATTTTGTCTGCATTATTAAATATTTGTATTACAAACGTTACATAACTTATAAATACAAATAAGAATAAAAGTTCGAATATTCTTCTCTATTATGACAACCAGAAATTTTTCAAAATAGTAGAATCACCGTGCGAGAGCCACGGTTCGGCATGAATGGGCCGGCTCGACCGGAGTGAGAGAGAGAAAACCAGTATGAAATAGCTCTTGCGCTGTGTTTCACCGAGTGAGTGAGGATACCGGAGGCCCATACCCCAACCCCTTCCACCTTCTCTCTCTCCCCATCCCCCAAAGGCCGAGAACGCACTTGTAACGCCTTTGAGGTTGCGGGTGTCCAAGGGCGACGGTAATCGTTTACCATCAGGCGATACGTATGCTCATTTGCCACCTATTCAAGAAAATAAAAAATAAAAACATAGGTGATTTCAACACAAACGGGCCGGCTCGACTAGGGCGGTACTGGTCTCTCACAGAAGACCAACCTAAAATAACGTCATTCGTGTTTCGTTAGTGGGTGCGAGACCGAAGGCCCAATGATGCAGAAGTATCTCAATAAGCCACCACAGTGTGAGTCACCATGCTCGTATTCTGGATTCGCAATGAGTATCGTTACTACTACTACTCTTGAATTCTGCTTATGCTTTTGTCAGGTTACTTTATCAGGCCCATATAAAAAAAGATAGATTTTTTGTAATTTACTCAAGACATTGGGGCCGTTCAGGTTTTGGCACTGACTGCCAAATCCTGTGTGTATACGCCACTACACTACTTAAGGTATCTTACGTTTCGACATGTAATGCTACGAACATTACTCACAGAAAAGGATCAGTTCTCCACGTTTTATTATTTCATATTATTATCTCGGCGCTAAAGAACAAAAGCACGGTCCAAAAGCTCATCCGTATAAAGCAAAGCCAAGTAACAATATGACAAAAGAAAATAAATTAATGTTAGACTTTCAAAACGTTAACAACAATGTTGATACGAAATGTTGGCTCTACTTATTTGTAAGTAAGGGTGCGCCTATCCCACGTACAATTCCAATTATACAAATGCTATGTCTCTTGGGAAATAACATCAGGAGTGAAGAATTGCTTGAATGTTCAAAGTTTCCGCCAAGGCTGCACGTTATGTCGATTAAAACCTTTCAAAGAGTAGAAAACATTATTTGTTTTTTTTATACATATTTATATGAATATAACAATATATTCTCTATATTAATAGTACTAATACTTTTGTTGTTTACCGTGTTCGGTTATTAAATTGAATTTGCATCATCATTAACAGCTTTTAATTATAAATCCATTGCTGGACATATACCTGTCAATAGAAAGACGGTTTTAGCTTACTACTAGTCCTCGCATATTGATTGAAAGTTGATCCTAATTCATTTATTTTTTTCAACTGCCACTATTAAACTATATCCAGCGCTCCTCAATTGTTTCTTGAAAAATTTAAACTTTAACTGTGCCAAATGTCTCCTCTTCCTCTTCTCTTCTCCTCCTCCTTCTCCTCCTCCTCCTCCTCTCCTCCTCCGTGCGCATAATTTTCGTTAAGCAGGGCAGTTATTGCTTTAAGTATTAATATGTAGATACCTGCCCCCCTAACCAAGTTGCAAGCGTTCTTTTTCTGCAATCGTTAATGCCTAAATTCCCGTGTTTACAAAGTATTAGCCAATGACACACGAGAATTCATTCGTTAACGATTACAGAAAGAAGAACACTTGCAACTTGGCTAGGGAGGGGCGTTCAGACTTACCCGTAATTCAAGGTATTCCTAATCTGCGTTTCAAATGTAATCAAAAGTTTCTTCGGTGGAGATTGTTTATCTTTATAGCCATAAAACAGCACTATAAATTGTTTTACTTTTGCAGCGACCTACTTCCCGAGTTTTAACGTTTAACCGTTTAATTTTTATTAGAACATTCCCTCTAAAACTTATTAGGACTGTTACTTATTACTCACAAGCTGAACCCCGCGCTACTACCCGCGATACGACAATAAAAGCAGGCAACGCCGCGAGGTGAAGCTATATCTTTATAAATCTTAGCCTATGTGTTATTCTGATGTATAGCTATATTATTCTAAAGTTTCATCAAAATCCATTCAGTAGTAGGATTATAGTTATTAGTTTACTAAAGACCAACACTGATGTTAACATTATTTGATAAGCACGATTATTTTCTCTGTGTCTGGTTGTAATTTATCTATGTACGTTTTTATTTAGTACCTAAGTATTTAAATGTGTTTGTATTGAAAAGTAAGTATGTTTATCTAGCATTCTGGTAACTATAGTTCGGGCTCTGCCTAGGTGAGGATTAGACTGTCGTGAGGGGTTCGAATGAAGTTACTATCATTATTTATGACTAGCTGACCCTCGCAACATCGTTTTCGTCTACTACGGCCCGTAGCGTAATAATTTTCCCACGTTTTTTAAACATTCTTCATTGGGGCTCCGCTCTTATTGATCTTAGCGTGATGATATATACTCTATAGCCTTCTTCGATAAATAGACTATCCAATACTGAAAGAATTTTTCAAATCGGACCAGTGGTTCCTGAGATTAACGCGTTCAAACAAACAAATAAACTCTTCAGCTTTATATTAGTATAGAGTATTAAATTAATATTTTTAAAGAGAGTTTACATTTTTTTTTCTCTCGGTGATACTAAAATGAAAGAAAAAAAAGCTTATTTATTTTATATAGCTAATTTACTATGTGTTATGCTTATGCCAAGAATCCTTGAAACACAATATTTTATGGTTGTTGCTGTTAGAATATAAACTTACATTCTTACCTATTAGATGTACGGAGTCACGCGAAAGGATCGTGTGAGAAACTCCCGCATTCGCAGCGGCCTGCGTGTCCGTGATATCGCAGACAAACTGCAGGAGAGTCGCCTACACTGGTAAGGCCACGTTTTGCGGCAGCCGTCTTCGTACGTGGGCAACAAATGTCTGGCCATGCCGGCTGCGCCGGGTCCCGGTAGAAGGGGTAGACCCAAGAAGTGCTGGCTTGACGTCGTAAAGGGTGACATGCGTGCAAATGGTCTCGCTACTAAAGATGCCGAAGACCGGGCAAAGTGGAGAAGAAAAAAGCAGGAAAGCGGACCCCGGGCTCCAGAATGGAAGCAACCTGGATAAACGCTAAGACGATGATGATGATTCTTACCTATTAGAACACATTTAATTACTATTTATGTACAAATGTTTACACAACCTACTTGTGGTGACGGATTAAATACGGAGTCATCACCTTTACTCATCCCATGGGTGGAGGAGGCAACTATGAAAGCAAATTGTACAGGATAACTTACGGCACTGTAAAGTTCAGGAAAATTTTAAACAAATCTTATACGAACCCCTCTGGTCACTGTGAATATTTAGTTTTATAATTAATGCTATATTAGGTCGGGTGTCATCACGTTTCTAAGAGAAACTGTTCGCAAACTCCTGCTGTATGTGATAGTGACACTTTTAACTGTAAAAGCAAAGTTTTATAAATTGTTCAATTCATACACAAAATTTATTCGTAAAATAAGAGTAAATTAACTTTCAGGCAATTTTTTTACTAACAACATTATAAGGAAATTGCAAAATTAGGTACCTCATTTTACGGCTTGTTCAAAAAATAAAAATTCTATTCCGGTAAATTAGGCGCGAACGTTAGCATCTGCGCTTGACAGAAATCAAAAAAAGAAAAGTTCACCGAAGATGCTTAAATGAAATTTCACGCTTTGAAATTTTGTATTAAGAATTTCACTATGGTGAACAAACTCTGATTACTATAATGATACAGTAAACGTATACTTTTTAATTAATTATTATAATATTTTTATTTATTTTTTCCAATTTTTGGCTTCCCGTATTTGTACTATGTGAAACCATTTTTTTATTTCTCTTTTGTCCATTTCATGCGAACATTGTTTTGTGTTCACATTATTTATTTGATATGATAAATATATTTTGATAATAGATAATATATAATAAATATATTTTGATAATAATAGATAGATATATTTTGATAATTTATGACATTTTTTGTAACAATATTTCTACACCGCATAATGTGGTAGGGACATAGTGTACCTCTAAATTGATATGATAATCAACATATTTTGATAATTTATAACATTTTTTGTAACAATATTTGCACACCGCATAATGTGGTAGGACATAGTGTACTCGTACCTCCCTACGTACCCTAATAAGCCTACGATGTGTAACTAACCTATGTTTGCACAAATAAATGATTAATTGATTGATTTTCTTTTAAAGTTGCTAGTATTATTTTTAATTTATGACATTTTAATTATCAAATTTTCTGGTTTTTTAATTATTATCAACTTTTCTGACAATTATATTTATTATTATTGTTTAGATTATCAAACTTTTGGGAACATAATTAAGTTCATTAGATCACATTAACAAGCTCGTAGAAAGCAGTAATTAAGATACGTAATGACACAAACTGTCCCCAAATTGGGAACTAATCATTATTGTCGTCTGTCGTGAAAGAATTCTAACACTCTAAGATGAAAATATAAAAGTTCCAAAAGAATCAATAAGATTTTCTTACGAGGTTGCTTATGGATAGAACGATAGATATTTAAAATGATGTAAATCTAGGTGTCAGAGTAAAACCTGTGAAATAATATTATTTTATAGAAATTAAAATTTTTCTGCACAAAATATTTACACCTATAAATCCCTTGGCAAATATTTAAATTTTAAACTATGTTAGAACTTTAAACAAAGTGTACGCTTAAAAATTAATTATCTATTTATTCATTTTAAATTACTTCTGATGATTAAAACTTTTTTACAGCTTTTTATAACCGTGATCCTGAAAACTTATGTCGGCACAATATGGCCGAACACCTCTCAGATACCTTTTACTCATTGTTGGTACTGAACCCTCTTTCGTGAAATTTCGCCAATTTCAAACAAACTTTTCCGTTCTAAATACTCGTGTTTTACCTTAGACAATAAATACAAAAGCTTCTGTGATCGTTTTATTCATTATTGTTTCTACGCGGACCTTAAATTTATGGGGGTGTCGTTTTAATTTAATTTCATTCGCTTTGTAACCCTAACAAGGTTTTTGTGTACTGATAGGAGAATCGTTTTATTCATGAAACATGAATATTTATTTCAATAATTTTAAATAATGTACTGACTATTAGCTAATGCACTTAAATGTATTTAGTACATGTGAAAGTTATTATCACAAGTCAACAGTTCACAAAAAATGCAGTCTTGAGGTTCCCTAAAAATAACTGAAGTCTTCAAGTACAAGTAGTTTCAGAATAATAAAAGCCTAGATAACATAGTAAATTTAATAATATAAACTAATATTAAATATAGTTTTTTATCGAATAGGGGGGCAAACGAGCAGGCGTATCACCTGATGGTAAGCGATTACCGCCGCCCATGGATACCCGCAACACCAGAGGCGCCACAAGTGCGTTGCCGGCCTTCGGGGGACGGGGAAGGAGGGAGGGTTGGCGTGTGGGCCTGTGGGGGAACGGGTATCATGTTCCCCCCAACACAAAGGGAGGATCCTCCGACCAGGCGAGGTGATCATGCCTGGCGGGCTACTGCCCAACAGTTGATGTTGGGATGTTGTATATATGATAATCGGCGCGAGATCTATTTATTGCGCGATTTAGGATTTGTAGTTACTCCGTGTAGTGCGTTACTTCGTAGTTCAGTGTATGTTCGGTAGATGGCGCTGTAGTAGGTTATGGTTGTGTTATATGTGAAAGTCGCCACAGTCCTCCGGTATCCTCACTCACTCGGTGAAACACAGCGCAAGCGCTATTTCACACCGGTTTTCTGTCTTTTAAAGTATTACGTAATTACAAATACTAGTGGTCGCCCAGTGGTTTTAACATTTAACAGTCCTCCTCCATGTTCCTAAACTTCAACTGTACAAAATTGCATACTCCTCATTTCGCATAACTTTCTTAAAAGGGGTACAAAGATTTTGCTATACTTATTAATTTCTAGATTTAATTGCACGTTTGTGTAAGAAGCTGTACAAAGTTTATATGTAACGAAAGGGAAAAAAAACACTGTTATAGCAACAAATGTTACATAAATAAAGTCATTCGATAATGATTAAAAATCTACAAAGATTATCATTCTGTGGATCTACAATGTTATCTACACATTAATCTAATGCTTAGATACATACTGCTAAATCAGAGGCTGTGAGATCGATTCTCAGCCAACCCCCTCTAGCAAGTTGACATTCTACAGAAGTGAACATTAATAGAAAACTAAGACAAATGACGTCATTTTAACGTTAAGTCACGTCAATACAAGATATAAAGACGTAAGCGATTGTAGAAAGAATTTCGACGCGAAAAACTTGCATTTTGACTAAGGAGGCGATCACGTAAATGTAAGCATGTTCCAAATACAATATATCTATTATGTGTGTAACTATAGTTACACACATAATAGCTATAGCACCGAGTCTGCATAATGTGGGACAAGAATCTCTTTTTTTGTATTATTATTACACACATAGAAAGAATATATAACCTCATCACCATTATTACAATCAAAACTACTGTCCTTAACTTTAACCTTTCAAGAAAATTTAAGACCGACAGTGGCGCCAGTAGACCCATTTTACTTACGGTCGCTTTTGTGTAATTACAAATTGTGTCACATTTTCTGTAGGTGATGACGTATGAGGTTATGTATAGATTACGACAAATGTTTTGTTAAATATTATGTCACAGTGTACATTTTCATTTTAGTCTAACTGTAATATATTATGGGATTTCAAGACAAATGGATATGTTAATCCTCTTGTAATCTACCACGCTGATATGATCTGAATGGGAGCTTATTTGTATCATATATCATACTTATTTGTACATTCGAATTGACAAAGGATTACATATTTGTTAATTGCATATTAATGTTTTTTTGATAACTATGTCGTGAAATAGGATTAATTTGTAACACTTTTCACTATAAAAATTTAGGATTATCTAGGATTTAAATTCTTAGTAGAAAGATAGATTCTAGAAGGACATTGAAACCAAGATTTTTCTTTTTGTAACATTTTAGAAAGGAATAGAGATTATCTATATATGTACACAGGAATATTCCAAATACGGGAGTTCTATGTTTGTTTGTTAATGCAACGTTCTAATATGTATTACTTCACGCAAACAGGTTGGTTTTAAAATGGAGAATAAACATTAAAAATGGAAACCCAACCCAAACCTCATCACATCATCATCTCATGAATCTATCACGGCAATGTTTACAGGGTATAATATAATTTTATACAACGTAATACTGACTAGACTTTAAACAAAGGTCTCTAATCAAATTAATGAATCTTAATTTCATTCTAGAAAGTTTCTAAATTGACAGTGACGTCATGACACCCACTCGCAAATTAGGCGTGTCAGATAAATATTGTCGATAAGGCTTAAATTAGGTGACTCATAAGCTTCATAAAAAGTTCTGTTATATATACCACAGTAACTTAGTTTTAACCCTTATGTGAGTGACGAGGTACCCGGGTACCTTTAGCATTTTCAAATTTAACGTAAAGTATGTTTTACGCTCTGTAGGTAACTGTGATTTCCTGAGAGCTCTTAACTATTTATAAATTAAATATTTTTTAATGTTTTGACCCAGTCAACTATTTACAATGTTTTGTGGAAACCAAAACATATTTAAAACTCACAATAGAGTGACAAGGTACCCGGGTACCTCTTTGTGTCATGTATGACCATTAAACAATAACAATTTTTACAGCGGGCACAGCATTGGTTTCTGTTTGAAATACCTACCTTTTACTTGGTTGAACAATGATGAACATGATAAAAATGTTTTTAATAAGAACTATTAATTCGTTTCAGTTCTATACATTCTTCTAAAAAACAACTTACTATAAATCTCCGCATGATAACATAATTGACGTGATAATCCGACGTGATACAAATTTCCTTCAAAAAGTATAAATGCATTATAATTGACTATTTAAAATAAAACTGTTTTTTTTTAAATGAAACTTGAAAATTATTTTGATATTGTTACGTGTTAGGGTTCGATGGGTTTGGGAAATAAACCTTCAGCCGTATGAAAGAGACTTTATTAACCACACTCTTACAATCACAATATCGCATTGCTGCGAATAATCTTTCTTTAATCAATTTATTTTGAGTTGCCAAAAATAATGACAAAAACTTTATTTGTCTGGCAAGATAACCTCATGATGACACATGTCGTGTTAAACGACGGTTACACCGACATGTAAAATATCGCTTTCATACTAATATTACCTACATTTTCATCAATTACAAACTGTTTTACTTATGTATTTACTCAGAACTATATTTTGACAACGTTGTCTATTTTTACCTACCTACCTACCTTTACTAGTTGAATATTGATTTAAATTAATCTAGTGATAGGGCCAAGCTTCGCATAGAAATATTTGAAATTTTCGGAAATTCACTATTATATATGAAAGTATCACACATATAACCCTTCCTTGAATCACTTTATCTATTGCTGAAAAAACAACTTAATTTTAATATACGAGTATTACTATGTAAAGACATTGATGCATACTTAGAATTGTCTAAAACTCTCAACTCGATAAGAATCAATTTATTTATTTTCCTTGGGGAATGAATTTACGCACTTCGCAATTCACGGGCGGTGGGTTCGCTTCGTGTGGGACTCCTGGCCTCGGGGAGAGGGGGCCAGACTACCCACTAAACCTCACGGTGTTCCTCTTCACCTAGTACCGAGCCACAGGATAGTTTGCTCACCGCGACTCGGCTAGGGACCTTTCGGGCCTGCCTCGGGGGGCCAGATCGCTCGGGCCCACCATAAGAATCAATATGCCTTAGAACGTAATGTAGCAAATCTATGTACTCAATTATAAGTGGGTAAAGACAAATGCCTAATAGATTTTTTCTTCTTTTTTTTATTATTTTTTCTTTTATTTTAATCATCAATCAAGAGGTATTCAATTGGGATGACTTTGTATTATCTGCATGTATCTTACGACTAATGCCCAGTTCCTATATTTGAAAAACGATCCGTTCTAGGTACGAATAGTAGTATAATATACGGGGCGTAAGCTAAAATCGTTCCTATAAAAAATAAATTGAGGAACGGTATTTACGACTTGTTGACTCGAGTCGGTTGTAGAAAATTTTTACACGATGACGATTCGTTAAACATAGGAACCGGGCGTAAATGGTTTTAGGGGCAAGGGTACGATTACAACCCTCTTTTTTTATTAAATTAGTTCTATTCAAAGGACAACAAAATTTGAATAATAGTCCAGTCATTATAGTAAGTTCACCTCGGAATTCGAGATACCCAGCTGTAAGTCTGTAAATACTTGTATATTGACACCCTAAAAGTTGTCTCAAAACCTACATATGGTAGGGTGTAAGCAACTATTAAATTTCAAGGTCAAAGGTAACAAAAATCGGTTTTTTGCGCGTTTTTTGGAAATATCTCATTTCCTATGGGTTTTTTGCTATTTGTATTCATTATCAATATTGTAGAATACAAAATTCTCTACAAATTTTGTTAAAAATTTTTTTTATACGGTGAACCGTCTTCGAGATAGAGGGCGGAGAGCGCGCGGTCACCGCATCACTTCAGGTCAACCGGTGCCTCCGGTCGAAAACGCGCCATATACAGTTGATGAACTATCGATAAATCAATGATTATAAATATTTGTAAATTTTTATTAAGTATTATATTTTTTTCCTAACTTATCCACTTTTTATTCAGTATTAATTTATTTAACAACACTTACCTGCCCATGTAATTGCAGAATTGTTAATGAAAATATAAGAATTATATTGAATTTTAACCTAATTAATATTATTAACTTCTTACATGATGAAAAAAAATCAAATAAATTATGAATTAATCTTTTTATTAAAAAATATAATTGAATACATTTTTTTTATTGAAAGTAAAAAAATGGAATAAAGGGTACAAAAACTACAATTTATAATTTTAATCATCTTCTTCCTCTTCATCGTCGTCTTCTGGCTGCTGGTAAATTTCAAACTGGTCGTCATTATCGTCTTCAACGACATTTGTCTCAAGTTCTTCCATGATTTCGGGATCAAAGGTTCCATCTTCGTTAATGTCGCTCTGATATGGTAGAGCATTGAGACAAGCTTGCCCATTACATTGGTCACAAGCTAAAGAGCATTGCAAGCCCGCTATCCTGTATCCGCATCGCGAACCACAACCACTTTTGCAGTTGCAGAAAATTGTATTTAGCAAATCTTCTGGAGCAGGTGGTGAAATTGTCATTATAGGCTCCAGAAAATCATTTCGCATCGCCCAACCCCATACCTGGGGTTCCAAATCATGTCCTAACCAAGTTTGAACTTGATAATATATACGGTTGAAATGTTGATGAGCAGCTGCACTTGTTGGTGGAATATTTGAAAGCTGCACAGGTTTATTAAGTTTTGTAGACTTGACGTAATGCATATAACGAAGATGATCGAGACTTTTCACAGATTTCGGAGCATTATAGACTGCCAATAAGGTTTGAGTTCCACTCGCTAATCTCTGGGCCGAACAATTTATTTCCTCAAATGCTGCAGCTAGTTCATCCAAATATATTGATAGTTCATCAACTATATATGGCACGTTTTCAACCGGAGGCACTGGTTGACCTGAAGTGATGCTGTGACCGCGCGCTCTCCGCCCTCAATCTCGAAAACGGTTCACAGTATAAAAAAAAAATAACAAAATTTGTAGAGAATTTTGTATTCTACAATATTGATAATAAATACAAATAGCAAAAACCCATAGCAAATGAGATATTTCCAAAAAACGCGCAAAAAACCGATTTTTGTTACCTTTGACCTTGAAATTTAATAGTTGCTTACACCCTACCATATGTAGGTTTTGAGACAACTTTTAGGGTGTCAATATACAAGTATTTACAGACTTACAGCTGGGTATCTCGAATTCCGAGATTCGTACCTAATTTAAGCTTAAATGACTGGAGCATCGGCATGTCATTATACTCATTGCCAGTGCAACAGTGCAGCATGGTGACCCACACTATGACTGCGTGTGGCTGTGATGCTTCTGCGTCATTGGGCCTCCGGTCTCGCACTCACCAACGAAACATGACAGCATGAAGGCTGTCATGTCCCGTTCGTACTGAAATCAGCGGAACTCTACTGCCCTAAGTAACCTAATTTGTACCTAATCACGTAACTTGGCCGTACTACTTGCATTATGCATGCATTCCTTACGCTATAGACTGCAGGCATCCATTGATTTCATTAATTACTATTAATTTTGCTATACATAGGATTACGCTTCGGCATGAATGGGCCGGCTCGACCGGAGTGATACCACGGCCTCACAGAAAACCGGTGTGAAACAACGCCTGCGCTGAGTTTCACCGAGTGAGTGAAGATCCCGGATGACCATACCCAATCCCTTCTGCCATACCCCTCCCTATCCTCCAAAGGCCGGCAACGCACTTTTGACGCCTCTGGTGTTGCGGGTGTCCATGGGCGGCGGTAACCGCTTACCATCAGGCGATACGTCTGCTCGTTTGCTCCCAATCCCATAAAAAAAGAGAAAAGAAACATGGTAATGCTAATTTACAAACGAATTAAAATAAACCTTCAATTGATTTGCAGAATACAAGGGATCACACTTTATTAGCAAAAAGGATTACAGTTCGGCGCACCGGCTTACACGGTAGCCTCTATCCAACCCACCCACTAAACACGAACTTACAATTTATCCACCCAACTTGATTATAAAACCACTAATTTAATTACTCAGAAACCATTTTAGTAATTAGTTTTACTTCAACTGTAGTTTATAATAATGCCATTGGGAACTAGACTGCGTCAGCAGCCAAGTACCTAGTAACCACTTCTACTATTACGAGCACTATGCTTATTTGAAATAAATTTTAATCTAATAATGCGCTTCGTAAGACTACCAGTATACACAATTTTAAACTACTTACATTGATTATGCAAATTTATAATTGTTTAGAAACACGCAACATTATACAACATTAGGAGATTCTAATCAAGAGACATGAGAAAAGCGATCGATTGATTAGGTTAGTTATGATTATTTGTAATCAGTTCTATGGCTGGTTTTAATCTATAAAGAAACCTCGCCAAATAACAAACACATTTATAATATAATCATTATTTCTTCCCACGTTATTTCTTCAGCTATTTGTTGGTGTTCTATATAGGAATGCGTGTAAAAAATCATCGAATCAGTACTTCCTAAGATTACCTCCTACAACGATATAAATAAAGTTAGAAACTTTACCTCTTTATAATATTTGTATAGATTAGTATACATACTATTTTCAGACATTTTTAAACTTTTGATCGATAAACATACTGCCAAAAAGACAGACAGGCAAACATTCCAAAAACTGTAGTTTTTTTAGTTTTTATAACTGATTTTCGGTGAAATATTGTGAATGTATAGAAGTTTTCACGTTTAAAGTTTGTTATAGTGTACATACTTAGATATAGATAGGTCAGAAGAAGTGATGTATTGAACAGCAGTTGTAATAAATGCGTGTTGCTCGCGTCATGATTAGGATGTTATCTTTGTTATGACGGACCTATTACTCTAGCTAGTAGGTTGTGATCCTGACTGCCAAGACGAAGGCCGTGCGATTCCGTTACAGGACAAATAACTGTGTGATGACCACGGTCATGAATGGTTTTACTAGAGGTATAATTTATATACAGTGAAACTTGGTTAAGTGGGACCTGGATAAGTGAGAAACCTCCATAACTGGAACTCATGCTAAAGTCCCAACACTTAGGCACTAAATTACCGCTGTTAGTGGGATGAGGTAACCTCTATATCTGGGATTTATTCTTTCGATTTATCATAGTTATGCTGCCTTAGTTACCTCTATACCTCTATAACAAAATTTAAACTTGTAACACAAATCGCTCTTAATAGTAGACATGGAATAATTTACCATTTTAATTTCCTTAAAGATCCTCGTTTAGGGAAAAGGTGCCGAGCCCTCAGATTGCTCTCAGTCCTTTTTGAATAATTAATGTTGTCTAAGAGAATGATATCTCTGCATTGTGATTACTATAATTAAATGACTTTAAATCAAACAGTCTTTTTTGAGTCATCATCATCTTCCTACCCTTTTCCCAAATTTATTTGGGGTCGGTGCAATGAGCTTTTTTCTTCCATTGTCCTCTATCACTCGTCAGTTCACTACTAACTCCCTTTCTGGCCATATCTTCTTTTACGCAGTCCATCAATTTATTCTTTGGTCGTCCTCTACTCTTATAGCCGTCAACTTCCATACTTAAAACCTTCTTAACAATATT
Organism: Spilarctia lutea; assembly: GCA_916048165.1. Taxonomy (NCBI): domain Eukaryota; kingdom Metazoa; phylum Arthropoda; class Insecta; order Lepidoptera; family Erebidae; genus Spilarctia; species Spilarctia lutea. The sequence continues at coordinate 6,186,586 of OU696479.1, read as the reverse complement.
CTGCTCATCTCTACGCACCACATGTCCATACCAGTTTAACCTGCTGCTTCTCAACTTTTCAGCCCCTGGTGCAACTTTCAGGCTTCTTATAATAATAATAATAAAAACTTTATTCGCTAAACACAGCTTACAATATCAAAAACTTAAAATTAAATAATCCAACGAAAAATGAAAAAAACTTACAGTTATGAGGCTGGTAACAATAGAGAAATGTCAATTGACCTGGCATTGATGACATGGCACACGATTCATTTGACATTTGGTAATGTGAACAATTATTGTATCTTAATTTAGCCCCCAAAACAGAACACTAGATAATAAAAAATGTATCGAGGGCTTCTGATGTAGTAATTCTTCACCTTATCTGTCTTATGTCGTTTATTTTGTCTTATGTTGCTATTGTTTTTTAAACACATTGTGGTAATTATACACATCAAAATAGTAGAGCTATGCTGATTTCAGCACGAACAGGCTGACTCGACCAGAGCGGTGTTTTCTTCTCTCAGAAGACCAACCTAAAATTACAGCATTCGTGTTGTTGCGTTTGTGAGTGCGAGACCGAAGAGTAGGCCTAATGATGCAGGAGCATCTCAATAGGCCATTAGGTCATTTATAAAAAGAAAACATGTTTTTGAAGTCAGACCGACATAAAACAATTAATACTTAAAATGAACTGTTACGACTCTCTAATGATTCATGTAATTTGTAAACCTGCAAGGAGATAGAAAAAAGGTTGACGTGTGTGACAATTGAGAAACATTTTTTGTAATACACCAATTTATAATGTGCATTATTATTTCACACATAAACATTCCAAAAGTTGATATTTATGACTTTCACTCAGTCGTTAAACAAAAACAATAGAGTAGCTTAATACACCAGTATTCTGCAAGGTCTTGGTATTAGCCAGTCGCCTCAATCTGTGTGTCCAGAAACATGGGTCTGCCCCTTTAAACAAGTTTTCAGATTACCGAGAAAGTTCTAGTGCGATACTCTTTCGACGGGGTCACACAGCATTGGGGTCGAGGTCGCGAATGCGAATAAAACACTGGGGTGTTATCAGGCGGCACTGTTACCTTGAGGAACTGCACCTAAAGTTTGCACGCGAAAGCGATGCGACCCGCTGATTGTTATTGAACGCTTTATAACTTGTTTTTAGTATTATAACCTTTGTGGTTTATTGACAGTGACCATCTGGTTATTACTTTTAATAGATTGAGGCATTGTCTGATGTGGCCTGACCTACTACAGCGCCATCTACCGAAAATACACTGAACTACGAAGTAACGCACTACACGGAGTAACTACAAATCCTGAATCGTGCAATAAATAGTTCTCGCACCGATTATCATATATACAACATCCCAACATCAACTTGGGCAGTAGCCCACCAGGCATGATTACCTCGCCTGGTCGGAGGATCCTTCCTTTGTGTTGGAGGGACATGATACCCGTTCCTCCACATCTAATAAATATGTATAGGTTTGTAAAGTGGCAATTTCTTCCTCTTACTTTATATTTCTTCTTTAAAAAACAACTCTCCTATTAGGAATATATCCTGAGTTACGGGGATTTTACAAACGTAAATTAAGGGGACAATAGGAACTTTCAGACTCAGAACAACAATTTGTGGATCACATAAAGTGTTGTATGTTGTAGGAAGCGACGTGGCCAGTACAGTCTTTATCATAAGGGTACACGGGGCCAGTGCCCAGGGCCTCCATCCTCAGGGGGACCCCAAGGAACCGACAATTTCTCTCAGACATTTGTTCTCATTATAGATTACCGGCGCCGGGCCCCATATTCTTGTATGCCCAGGGCCTCTGGTTAGTTAAAGATGGCCCTAAACGTGGCAACCGCTTAAACCAAATAATATAGTCAAATTAATTTCTTCTATCTGCGTTTCATTATAAAAGTGCACTTTTTGGTTTTTCTTAATTAACTTCAACAGTATGTGGTCAATTTCAGGACAATTCTTCGCTTAAACTATTGTATTTAGTCAACCATAACGGCGACAGAAAATGTGTATAAAGTTCAGTTTAATTTTAAGTTTATCATTTACTTTAATGTTGACTTTTTTCTTGTTTTTTTTTCTTTTTCCATATTGACTTATCAATATGTCTTAATGACTATTGATTTTTCGTATCTTTTTCCTACTCTTCCAAAAATACGTGAACCCAATTTGGCGATATGAGTGTCGACCTTCGTGACACCGCTTTCCATACACCAACTTGACCCAAAGAGAAGCTGACTCGACTTTTATTATGACGAAATACTGAAAATGGTAAAGACAGATCGTTTTTATTCCCCCAACTAATCTTGTGATTGATGAAGAAACATAAACAAACCCATATTCACATCAGTTCTTGTTAGTTTTAACATTATATATCTCGTTTGTTTACTTATAAATTACGATAGCCGCATTCGGAGGTTCCAAAATAAAGCAATTTATAATATTTAGTAAATTTAATTAATTGCTAATTTTACAATGTAATAACTTAGAGCTAACTATCCTAGTGATTCCACCTCGAAGTGTGAAGCCAGAATCTTCTTATAAACTAATTTTACAAAATAAAACCTATAGCTAACTAGCCTAGTGATTCCGCCTCGAAGTGAGAAGCAAGAATGAATTTAAATGATGTTTCTTAAATTCGGTTGAGGTCCAACGTCGCCATTCTTATCTTAGCATATTCCGCAGATGTCAAGTGCCGTGTGAGACGTTTATGGATACGTAACATCGTCCTTATAAAAAACACATTCCACAGACCTTAAGTGCTGTGTGACATGTTTAGGGCTACGTAACACCTTCCCCCGAAGAGCAGCCACCACCGATGTATTTAGTAGTAAATTAAGGTAGGGGCTGATTTGCTCTTGCACGTGGTTCTTAAAGAGCATATGTTTCTTGTAGTTTCATATGCGTAATATAATTTTGCTCTGAATATGATCTTCTGATGTATTGTAAGGTAGAATACCGATGACAATGTACACGTTCATCATTACTACAAAAAGTAAGGTTGTAGTGTGATATATCCAGGCATAATCTTATTCAAGATTGATGGTGCAAGCATCGAGATCTTCATATTGGTGGCGTGAAAACAATCCAAGTTTATAGAGTTAAACTTGAATGTGATTTTAGATAGGATGTAGTCTAATTTTTAGGGCAGGTAGCGTGTACTTGACTCTGGAGATACTAAACCCAACTGTTTTCGGGTAGTGCTTCCATGCTTGTAGTATGATTTTGAGGATGATTTGTAGAAGTCTGGACCATAGGAGAGATGTACTTTTATAAGGATAAAGAAGCTAATAATGTAACGTCTGTTGCCGATTTATTCGTAGCTCGCTGGCTTTTCAGTGCCAGAACTGCAAATAGGTTTCCTTTGTTGACTGGTGATGGGTTGATGTATGAAATCTTGAGACTCTGTTTGTCTTTTCGTAAAAACCAGTTACTAGTCTTCGGGCATTCAGCCTCTATGTGCTTGAAATCTTTCTAATAGATAGTTAGGAATAGGGACGACGGAATTAGGATTTTGTGGTTGTTATTGGCCATTAATAATAAATTACTTATATAAATCATATATGTAACGTGTAAAAATTGGAAACGTATAAACTATAACTATCTCAATATGTAAGTACCTACGTAGAATGATCCTAATCTTATTGTATCGGAATATTTCCTATACATCTAGATCTACTATTCAGACTTTGAAGTTTTATCTTCTAAGCTATTGGTAGTTATAGAAGCAGAATTATTACCGGGAGCGTTCTGTAACAATTTATAGTACCTATTTTACTAATAATATAAATGTGAAAGTTTGTAAGTTTGTGTTATTTTTTTATTTTTTACGAAAAACTACTGAACTGATTTTCAAGACATTCTTCAGTAATATAGCTTAGACATCGGAATAATATAATAAGTAAAAATTTTATTGAGCTTTTTTATAATTTGGTCATAATCTAAGTAATACGAGTATAACGATAACTGTGAAATATGCCGGAAAAAAAAACAGCCCTCTGAGAGATATCTTGGCATGCGCTGCCCAAACCGTTGGAGCTACCTACATGATATTCATGATAATAATGTACTGTAGTTTATTTTTTATTTAAAATCGTTCTATCTAATAAAGGTCCGCGACAGCATAAACGAGTATTTATCTCTTATGTGGAATTCAGCATATCAAAAATAATGATACAAAAACATAATTCAATTGGATATTTTTTTTTTTTTTTTGCAAATTTTAAAATATTTTTCTAATTCTTATCAACATTGACATATTTTTCGGTTTCAATATTTAATGTTAATTAATTCTGTTCTTTATACTAAGCAATTCGGACAAATATTTTAAAAGTTATCCGGCTAAGATTGAACTGATTAAAACGACATTAAACGACTTCTATGAGGGAGCATGGCGCGAAATGTGCGCGGGCTGAGGGGTAGTTCATGCAATGCCAATGGTAGTATAGATACGAAAGTAATTAGGTATATTTGTAAGGTTAGACGGCTGCACCGATTTTCATGAAATTTGCTATGGAGATACTTCGTTTGTCAAAAAAAAGAGCAGAGGCTTTTTTTTACTAGATTAAGTGAATTTCTAATAAAAAATTGGTGTTCGGTGCAAAATTCAATTTCAGGTTCTCTAGATGTATTACAATTAGTTTTTTTTTTTTTTTTTTAGAAAGTCAGTACTTAGGTCATGATTTAATTTATATATCTAAGTCATATTTTCTTTGGGTTTGTCACAAATGGTAGGTTAACGTCAAACATATTACTGGGTCAAAATGTCTTGTTATTTATTCTATGGTTTTACATTTCGTAAAACAGTGTTTACTGTTATCAGTGCTAAATTAGATTACTCATGGCTTGACGCCATACTAAAATGTGTTAGTACTAACTGTTACGCATTAATTTATAAATCGTGTTAACACAAGTGGGTTACCATCGAATTCAGGTAATGATCTGTGAGATTTGTAGATAACATCTATGTCCTACTGGTCTATTGTAATATCTAAATTCCTATTTTTTCGATAAAGCTGAATCTATATCTATTTCTATCTCTATTAAGCCTATGGTTTCGCGATTCCCTATGGAAGTCTTGATGAATTAACAAACATACAAAAAAAAATCTTAAACTATACGCACGATTGGATAGTTATATGGATATATGAATTGAAATATAATTAAGATTTATATTAGTTTGGAAATATCTATAAATAAATGATTATGTATTACTTAAGGGATAGGAGGGCAAGGACTTGAAAGATTCAAGGACTTACAGAATTGTCTTCGTTTTGGACGAATCGATGTCTAGATTCTCCTCTGGACTGCTGCACCGTAGGTTCTGGATATCCGACGAAGGCTGAAGAGCTCAACCAGTGGCGTCACGATTGGGAGCAAACGATTTGTGGATGCAGGAGAACGATCGCGACACGCACTGACTCGAATATCCTACCGACTGCGCCAATTACGATAGCCGCATTCGGAGGTTCCAAAATAAAGCAATTTATAATATTTAGTAAATTTAATTAATTGCTAATTTTACAATGTAATAACTTAGAGCTAACTATCCTAGTGATTCCACCTCGAAGTGTGAAGCCAGAATCTTCTTATAAACTAATTTTACAAAATAAAACCTATAGCTAACTAGCCTAGTTAAATGATGTTTCTTAAATTCGGTTGAGGTCCAACGTCGCCATTCTTATCTTAGCATATTCCGCAGATGTCAAGTGCCGTGTGAGACGTTTATGGATACGTAACATCGTCCTTATAAAAAACACATTCCACAGACCTTAAGTGCTGTGTGACATGTTTAGGGCTACGTAACATATAGTCCGTTACCTAAATAAATTTGAGATTGTAACTTTTATAATTGGTTTACCTTCCATCTTTTTCTGATAAACATATAGGACTTGAGTGCGAGTGTGATGCAAGATATCCTGGTACACAGATTAAATATGTAGCGTAAAATAAAGTATTGATGTAGTTTATACCAGTCTTAGTAAATTATTATAACAATGAATTACGCAAATATAATAGTTCCCGTGTTCCATTTGTTTCATGTACTACTGTAATGTACAAAATGTTGGTAACTTTGTAAATGATATGCTTATTAAAAGACTTTTATGTGAAATGTTCTTTTGGTTTACTTAATAGCTTATGTTTATTTTTTGTTTTTTTATATAGAAATTTCGCTAATACGTTTGTTACTTCCTATGTAATACGTTGTTTTCAGCAATATACTTCAGGAAAATCTTAGAAGTGTCTTTCTCTCCAAATCAAGCTCCAAACTAGGGTACTTTGTTGTATAGGTTCAATACAAAAACCGGCCAAGTGCGTGTCGAGTCATGCCCAATATAGAGTAACGTAGTAAGTTTAGCGTTTAATTGTAGTAAGGTAGCGTAAGCGACTGCTGTACTTAGGGTCTCAGGTTCGATTCCCGGGTCGGACCAAATATTGGTATGATCTGCAAATGTTTGTTTCGGAGTTTGGGTGTCTTCTATGTTTAATATATATATATTTACAAAAAAAAAGTATAGTTATAAATATTTATATCAGTTATCTAGTACCCATAACACAAGCTCCTGCTTACCTTGGGACTATTGTAAACATTGCACATTAACGTTTTCGGCGGCCTTTTATGACATATTATATGGATGGCCTACATTGCCGAACCGCTCACTACGTCATCGCAGCTCCGCTCTCGTTGGTTTCGAGACCGCGGCCTGAGAGGTAACAGAATAAACCAAGAATTGAGTTTTTATTTACTAAAATGGAAACTTAACTCACTCATCACGAAATGTCAAATATATAATACGTATTTTTACTTATGTCGTACTCTTTTGTTTCAGATTGAAGATACAGTTAGTAGAAAAGGCGGAGGGACCTTTTTAGTTCCAATGAACGGCGGTATTTGGACTATGTGCGTCGCTTTAGACGGTATGCAAATTTTATATGTTCCTAATCATCTACCAATCGGAACCATTTTATTAATATTTACATTAGCAATGTTTTAATGTATCAAATACTAAAATACGTGTGATAAATTATAGCTAAAGTGTATTAAACTTTAGGGTATACACTTATAGAGAGACCTATGTAGACAATATTTTGAATAGGTACGTACTATTTTTTTTGATAAAGTAATAATAAAACTAAAAATATAGAAACTTAAAAAAACTATTCAACTATCAACTTTCTGGCTACATCATTAAACGATGATTACAAAGATTTCATGTTCTACAATATTTAGGTACATTCCAAATTAGATAAAACGATTAATTGCTTTCTACTGCTAGTAACAAATCACTACAATCGCAATACAAAATTAGACTTTATTACCACCAGTTGTAAAGTATTTTATTCAATACTTTAATTGACTATATTTTACGTATTTTCCTTCCTGTGCTGAATAGTTAAAAACTGGAACTCACTACCAGCGCACGTGTTTCCCTCCCACTATGAACCCGGGTCTTTTCAGCAGAGCGTGAAAAAGTATTTCACTCAGTCGCCATAATGTAGGACGCCATACTGCATTGTCTGCTGTCGCAGTAAGTATGGCGGCCCGCACTGTTGGATTCTGCTTGAGCTTACCATCAGGCTAAGCAGTCACTTTGGAAGGTTATTTAAAAAAAAAGACACGTAATAAATCAAGCCAATTATCTTAAGAAAAATCTAACAAAAAACACTAATAAAACTTAAATTTTCAGAGGAAGAAGTATCCTTACTGTCAAGAGCTGGATTCCCTTCACAACCTGTATGCACAAACTATTTAGCGAATAGCGACGTTGAAGAACCGAGAGCTGATTGGCAACATCGTAAGTTCTGTGTCACATTACATCTACAACTTTCAACATTCCACTGCTGGACCCATGAATCGCCTTAAAAATAAGGTTTTGGTCTATTCCATCAATTTGAGTTCGGGCTGGTCCAGTGTTTGTTTCAAGTTTAAAGCTCCCTTAGTCGCTTATTACAACATCCATGGGATGAACAGGAATGGGGACACCCCACATTCTTAAACCGTCGCCACACGGAGACGTTCTAGCCATACTAATATTATAAATTCCCCCAAGGCGATGACACGCAGATGCTGACGGGACATGATGGGTTCTCCCAACACTTGCATCGCTTCAAGTGTCAAGAGACCCCGTCATGTATCTGCGACCCAGCCCTGGAACAGATCGTCCTACATGTTATTTTTTATGCCTTTATGTCCCGTATTCGGAGCACAAAGGCACGAGGCTGAGCGACGTTTTGGGGTCTGAGAAAGAAAGAGGCACGCCGAATCCTGGCTACAACAGCAATGACAACAGCAATGAGACCGCAATTCCTGAATTATGCTACAAAAATATGCGAAATCACAATAGATAGGCAAATAAAACATTCTTTAAGCCGCGACACAACATCAAACTAGCCTTTTTTTGACGGGATGAAAAATCTCTTCGGATCTCCAGCTCCTCGGGGACACAGGAGCCAGGAGTACATGGCGTTTCCACTAAAAAACACCCCGACGACCGGCCTCTGGCGCCCTACTCTGGGAGGACTCGGACCATATTATTTCAGGTCCTCCCCGAATTGACGCCGTGCCTTTTCAGGTCCTGTCCCGGGAAAAAATTATTTCCCCCCCTCGATCTCAGCAATGTAGGCTGATTGCAATGCCGCTATCCCGACCACAGCAATCATTCTGCCTCCAGAGGTCCCCATCATCCTGCGGCCCGCGGTCCTGTCGACGGTTCTTATCGCTGACGTCTTCTTCGTTCGGGATCGGCTCTTTCCCGATCCCGTTCAGCGGTCTCTTTCTGGAGGATAACAGGTTCGCAGAAAGATACCACTGCGCCCTAGCCCTCCTCACCCGCCAAACATCAAACTAGCCTAACAAAGTTTCTTGTTCCATAAGAAAACATAATTTTAAAAATATATGTAAATAAATTCGAAGTAACTCAGTCAATCGGTTTGTTACGCTTTCACGGCTTAGCCACTGCACCGATTTTAATGAAATATGAAATGCAGATGATTTTGATTCTTGAACTATTATTTTATTTTAAGATAACTCCCGCACTAGGAATTATTCCTGTGTCGCGGGGGACTTTTACAAATATACATGAAACGGACAAAAAAAACACCCTGACTTAGAACAACAATTTGTGGATCACACAAAGTGTTTTTCCATGTGGGATTTGAACCTACAACACTTGGCTAAGTAGGGAACGGTGTGGCGACCGTTTAACCACTAGGCCAAACGTGTAGTTATTATATTCTTTACCACGATTATAGACATACACGCGGGTGACGCCGTGGCAAAAAGCTAGTAATTATTACAAACTTGATGATCTAGCTCATTGGTAATCGCGTAGATTAACACATTGCAAAGTTAAGAAATTAAACACAGGTCAGCCCATGGATAGGTGATCATTCTTAAGCCGAATCGTAATAGACTTAAAACCTGAATTTTTTTACAAAAAAGGCTCAAATAATAGTTATAAGGATAATAAATAAGCGATCAATCTAATGGTTTTAATAAAGGGATTGCTAATATCAATATGATGGCCATTTGTTCATTACTTGACATTCACTTTACCATAATTTTGTTCTACCATTTTAATAATGGCGCTCAAATATACAAGATGTGTATCAAATTTAAGGTTCAGCAACTAGGCACATTTTTTTAATGAAGATTCTTAAGTCTTACTAACATTAATTATCTACGAAGCCTAAATAAACAATGTTTAAAAGCAACTTTTTTTTCAATGCATAATTTTATTTCTGAATTGGATTATGTTTCTAAAAATTGTTTTTGTAATTAAAGGCATTAAATTTGTTGTACTAACAAAATATTAAGGAAATAAAAGGCTATAATAGTAATAATAAAGCTACTAGACTATATTTTTAATGAAGAATGCTAACGCCAACTAACATTGATTACGTAACCCAAAAAAATTAGGTTTCGTAGCTACTAGAGTATAATTTTTTTTAATGAAGAATGCGAAAAATAACTAACTTTAATTATGAAAGTCCAAAAATAATGTTTAGTAGTTGATGAGATCTTAGTGCCTAAATTGTAATATTTGCCTTTTGTTATTTTGTATTTACTGATTTTTTGGATTCTTCTAGAATTAATATCGATTGTTTCCTCCTTTGATTGACTGTAATTCCGAATATATAACAAGCATAGTGAAAAAGAAATATTACGCTCATAATTTTCAACGATCTAAACTAATAATATCTCTACCAAGCTATATAACTAATGATTATCTCTAGTCTCAGTAAACTTACCTGTATCAAACAAGTTACAACATCTAGGTGACACAATATTTAAGCATCATAAGTTAAAGTATGCATAAACAACACCATTTTCATTTCTCGCTAAGTTAACCTCGGTAAGTTCCATTTGCTTTTCCCCGAATTAATGTTTCAAGCCAAAGAAATTTTCTGAAAGTAATGACATGAATTCTCTGGTCGTTTTACAGTCGCTGAAATGGTCAATTTGAGATTATAAAGTAATACAAACAGCAGAAATCTGTTTTTACCCGACTACTATCTAAAGAAGGGTATTTTTGTCAGTCTATGTATGTCTGTATTTCCACCGAAGCGCCTAAGGTACTGAACCGTTTTCAAGGTTCCTTAGTTCACGTCTCAGCTCCATTATAGTTTCGTTACATACGTCCGTCCTCAAAGGTACGTTAAAAAGATGAAACTTTGCATGGATATGTGTACCTTATCGACAAACTGCTAAAATAAAATCACGAAAAATATCATTTTAGGAGTAACGCTCCTACACGTAAAGTGGGATGTTTATTTTCCTCGCGTCTACCTCTCTTTGTGGGGAATCATAAATAAGGTCTTTTAAAGACATTGAATGGTTAATAAGACGATTTTTTTATTCAGGTATGCGTTTGCAAAATATTCAACTTGTAATTTTTTTTTACTTTAATTACGTAACCCAAAAAATTAGGTTTCGTACTAAAATAGAAAGCTAAACGGCTTTATCGAAATTTTTTGAAAATATCATTGTGATAGTCCATATAATGTAATTTCTGAAAGGACCTACCTCCTTTCAGAAATTTGGTTAGCTCAACATTGTCGACAATGTATTTGTGAGTCTTGTGATGCAGATGTTCATGGGTGACGGTAAAATGAGGATTCTTTGATTTTTGAGGCAGGTTCTTTTTACCGCGATTTTACAAATAAAATATTAACGTTAAGTATCTATGTAAAACCATTCTTTACTCTCTCTGTTTTTCAGAAAGCCTCTTAACGGATCTTAGACCATTGACGCATTACGTTAAAAGGTTTTTATATTTTCATAAAATTAGAACGCAGCTAGAGTAAAAACATTTTGTTCTTAACAAGAAGGAACCCTAAATACATTCGTGCTTTGAATATTTTATAAAGGTTTTTTCTCTAAACATATTATGAGAAACCACGCACTTTTAAGTCAGTTTTAAAACTGATTATGAATGTTTAAGGTATACCTATTACGGTAAAGTATCATCTAAATTCATTCAATAGTTTTTGTGTGAAAGAGAAACTAATATATATTCTAACAAAGTTCCAAATCACATTCAATATGATACTTCTTGAAGTTGGTAACGTATTAAGAATACGGAGAATAACCATAGAGAAGGAAAACTTGTGACAAACTCTATGGTAGACAAAAATCTCGTTGCCTATGGATCGATGTCCAATAGCGCACTATTAAAAGCTATTAATAATAAGTGTAAGTAATCTATAAATTAGAGTGACTGAATGTAGTTTTGAAATGTACAATTAAAAAAAAAACACGATCAATTCGGTACTTTACACACACAGTGATAATAGGTATAAAATGAAAAATTTATAAATAAAATTTATAATTTAAAAAAAATTAATGAAATAAGTTGTTTGAGCTTGTACCTACGTCCTAATGGTCATAGACAAAATGAATGGCGCACCTATTTAATTAGACCGAAGTGATAATTATCTCTTAATTAAATAAAAACTTCTACTAAACTACTATTGCAAAACCTTTTTATTGAGTAGAAGTTAATGCTATAAACAATCGTTTTTTTCCTTTAGGTATGCAGAACCTATCCATATCATGCGCCCTCGTTTGCTTGATAGTGCTTGGAAGTGCGGCTTTGGTCGGCGCTTTCGGCATCTGCAAACACCAAATAAGCGCTGTGCTTATTACTGGCGTTATGTATCTGTTAGCTGGTGAGTACCACAAATTATGTTTTATTAATATTCTCATTGTATTTAGAATAAAGACCTATAGCGAGGTGTGTGAGGTATCTAAAATAAAAATAAGTTTATAGTTTCGACTGTGTCGAGTTACGAGCATTATTCTCTATTATCTATAGATAATATCATCATCAGAAAGCACATAAATGTAGAACTTCCTCGCATCTATAGTACCTGTTATCATATGCTCTAATAAGTATACTTTGGGATCTGGTTTAAATTGAATATTTCAAAATATGACGCTTGCGTTCCGGAATCTATTTATGTAATTTTAAATCATAGTTACTAGTGTTTATATAGGATTAACGGTGGAAATTTACACTGGAATTAAATAGCTTATCCTTAACAAAAAACAGGGATAATTCACCCAATAAATACTAATTAATCATTCACTACCCTAATGAAACGTTCGCGTCAAATGGTCAAACTTGCACTGACCACGACATGACAGATTAATGCAATGACACCTCGTTCGGCGCCTAAAATGCTGCCATAATGCCTTTCCTGTACGTCATTTAATCGACTCCAGTATGAAGTATAAACGGTTTTTTCGGAAGACGGTCCCCATTTCATGTCATCCACATTTTATATATTTTTTATCATTAATTTCATCACGACGACGACTTGAAGACTTGAAGACTTGATAATTGAAAACGATAAATACTTGACATTGGCAGAAATAGCTGATCCGAGTGATCCGGCTAGTTGCCATTCATTATCAAAAAAAAAAAAAAATGAAGTATAAACAATCTCGCGCCATTTCAGTCAAGCAAAATCAAGGGGAGGGGATCAAAGGAAGCATCCTTTTTAATTTTTTACCAAAGTTTTGTAAATTTTTGTTTTAGGACATTTATATTACTAACATATGATTTCTTTGCAGGGCTGTTTGCAATGTTTACTCTAATGATAATACACTTTAAGCGTGTTCAACGCGTCTCTGCTCGCGGCAGTTCACACATAGACGGCACGGACGACGGAGTAGTGGGTCCTCGGGGCCCCGCTATGACTCTCCTTTCAGCGAGAGAGTTCTCAACCTCATGGTCTCTTGAACTCGGATGGGGAGGCGTGGCCCTCGCAACAACCACGTCCCTTCTTTGGATATTACTATCTAAAATAATGAGATACAATCCTATTTCTGCTATGCTGTTGTAAATTTGTGCTGAAATGTTCCCTCAACGATTGATTTAATGAATTATAGTCAATTATAATAAATATTATAAACAGAAATTATTGGAATATGTAGCCAAAGAAGGGAAAACTTCAATTAATAACTTTCTATATAATTCAGACATTTTATTAACAGTTCATCATTGTTTATTCACAACATATTGCTTGATAAAAAGTAGTGCAATTTGTGTCCTCGATCTTTTAAGATTTAGTAAAGCGCTATACAATTTTCTTTTATTCAAATGTTGTGCTTTGAATTTAAATAGGCTTTAGATAATCGCCGAGCTTGCTGCCGTCCATTGCTATAAATGTTATTGTTACAATCTACTTCTTCTTCTGTTCTTTATAATTATATTTTCAACTTTTACGAAGTCTATACCTACCTACTCCGCTTTTGAAATTGTCATTGCAAATTTAGATATTTTACAAACATGCTTACATTGATATACAGTAAAGAGTAAAAAGTTTGATTATGGACAGCAAAAATTTATAAAAATACATACTTGTCCCTTATCGCACTTATGTCTAAATTTGTAGTAAGTACCTATTTATAATAAATTTTAATAGGTATTCTATATACGTACTTAGATCGAGATTGTATTTGTTTTAACTATCATTACATGCCGGGTACTAGTTAGAGTCCAAAATAATTAAGAATAAATCAAACACAAAACCACCGGAGCGACGGCACCAAACCACGCTGATCAACGATTTTTGTTCAACATCAGACAATTTTATTGTTTCATTTATGTATTTGGTACCCATTAACGATGATTTTGATAAATTATTTAAATATTCACGACTTTGATGAAATGCAGTATTTTTGAGTATCAAAATTGACGATAATTGTTCTGAAATATTGAGAATTTTAATTTGAAGTACTATCACTTTAATTTTAAGATGGTACCTACTGTGCAACTGGTATGTAATTCCTACCTGTATTCTTACCTCTGTGATATTTTTATGCTACTGACAATGGCGTGAGGACATTTATTTTAATATTTAAAGGCGAGTTTTATAGTTAATTAACAAAAATAAAACTACAAAATATAGCAATCCGCCATGTTAAGTTATTTTGTCATTTTGTTTGGATATCGATAATCGAAAATCGACTATCACTTTAATGTTTTTATGGACGCCATGACACCAACGTGCATTTTGGCGTGAATTTTAAACTTAAAATTAAAATTGCGTAATAATATTTTTTTCTTACAATCATATTTCTACAAAAAATGAAGCTTAAGTTATTTTTTGTAGAAATATGATTGTTTTTGACAACAGGATATCCTTCCAAACAACATAAAACAGATTTTCAAAATTACTCATCATGGCTATTGTACTTAAAAATACTTTTTGCGTACATGACTGCGCGGTGTTAAAAATAAGTTTTTATTTACGAATCATTGTTCTGTAACAAGTCATGTTTATTCTGCTTATTGTACATCAATATATTTTCCACTAACTCTGCAAAATAACCACTTAACAAAATTCTCTCCATAGAAGTTAAAATGTTATTGATGTAGTTAGCTTCCGGCCTAGTCAATATTTAAACCAATATCTAAATACCTATTTCACTGTTCGTAGTTATAGAATAATATATTAGTATTTAAACGAAATCAAAGTAATAAGAAAGTTATTTAATATTGTTAAGTGAATATTTAAAAAAAATGGTGCCTTTTCTTTTCCTCGTACTGAAACCCCCTCGGATATCACCACCTGGTGGCATGTCGGACTCGAACCGACTAAAACCGCAAGCCATCTAGGGTACTAGATGCCGGGGAACCAGGTGCACCCTAGAATTAACATACTTAACCAAAAGAGATCAGAAATTTCAGCATACAATATCTTGAATATAAAGCATATTTTGTTTTATGTTTGGGCCTGGCAAGTTGTACCTACTTTACTAAGGAAATATTTCAAATTGATTCCAATTTTTTTTGAGAATTAAACTCTTTGGAACATGACCTAATATTTAAATCGTGAAAGGCTTGAATTTCGTGTACGCTTATGCTACTTTTGTGAAAATCAATTTCGAACTCCAAGGGGGACTGAGAGAAAGAATGCTGCCCAGTCGAAAACAATACAACAATTCTCAAAGATTGTTAAATGGTTGTACGGTTAAGAGTTTCGTTTTATGAAACTATTCACGCAACGCAAACTGTTCCCTATTGATTTATTTTTTACTCAAGCGGGTGTACTGCCTTGTGTGAAGTGAAATTACCGAGAGACTCATAACTGCATTGCTGTGTTTTTTTCTTTTGTATAACTTTTTACTTCAAGAGTAAATAAGCTTAATATGCTTATACTTTTTCTATTATGTGGGGAATGTCCTTAAATATTGTGTGTAGAATAGTATGAGGAAATTAAATTCTGTCTTTCAATTTTATCATATGATAGTAGATTAAACTGATATTGTATTAAATATCTACATATTATTGACCGGTTACAGTAGCTTTTTAACTTGAAACTAAAGAACATTTTCAAAATTCCTCATTTAGATAGATACGCACATTTGCATTTCACATCGGTTTTTTGGTTTTTTATTTTGTTTATATTCTACTTGGCCTTAGAATACTTTGTAAGACCTTCTCCTGTTTTTTAAAAATAAAGCGTACGTTATCAATCATTTACAAATAAAAATAACTACTGCCGTTGTTTTGACTTATTTATGTCTCACAATTTAAAATAAAACTTGGTAGTTACTGTTATAAATTCTTTCTACCATCTTTGTAGTTTTTTTATGAAATTTCTGGAGCCCACTTTCTTCACTTGTTACTTTTTTAAGAGGAGTGGTTTGACTCTTTGGTTTTATAATGTTGCTCATTAAAAAATTGCAACCATTAAAATATTGAAGCCCCACAGGGGTTGACGTTAGTATTCTATGTTATGCTATGAAATATAAATCATAAAATTCTTGAGTTTTTATAAATGTTAACCTTTCGCTTAATCCACACAATGGGAATTGGATTATGGTTGCCACGCTTTATATAATTGAACCCTCCGCCTAATAAGTTATATTTGACATAAAGATATCGTTGACATTTGAAATTGAGACATGCATTCGAATAATTTTGAGATTCAGAAAAAAGGATATGTTTAATCTCAAAAATGTTCGATTGAACTTACCTAACTTGTTCTGTGAAAGATTTGCTTTATTTTGCGCAGTTACAATGTTTACACTTTTAAATTTGCAAAATGTTGCAAAGAAAGCAGTATGCTATAATTTAAGAACCTGTAGGGAAAATTTATGGATTTATAATCTTCCTAACGTAGGTATATGCAAATCTTACATATTATGTGTAAGCAACACAGTTGCAAATAGTTGATAATTAAGATTATTAAAACTAAGCTTAAAGCACAGTTTGTAAAAAGCATTGTACTTAATATGAGGTTGTTCGTTTCAAATGAATGTTGTTCGTTCGGTGTTTTTGTTAATTGTTCTTTTATACTTTGAAGTCATAAAGCAATATATTTATTTTGTTTACAATTTGTAGTTTGATTTCCCTGCAACCTTTCCAATGTTTATTAGACTAGTTCCATTTATCAAAATGATAAATCACTAAAACTTTTAACTGCCTCGTTGGTCTAAAGGTTAGCGTATGCCACTGTCAATCAAGAGGTCTCGGGTTCGATTCCTGGGTCGGGCTAAAGTCTTAGTGGGAGTTTCTTACAAGAAATTCTTAATAGCAGCCCGGAGTATAAAAGTTTGACGGTGTTTTACGCTCTTGCCTCGGAAAGCACGTAAAGCCACGTAAAGTTGTCATGAGCGTCTATGGCAATAGTTATTGAGGAGACAGTCCCTAGTTTTTCACAACTAATCTTTTTCCTTTCACAAAAAAAAGTAAAAAACCTAAGAAATCAAACATAATTTTGTTTATGGAACCCTTAACACAGCCCGCTGCTATTGTCTATAGTCGTTCCAATAGTTTATTTAACTTTTGACAGCTCTAATACTTAATCAAATAGTGATACCCTGACCCGTTACCTATTCGATTTCTTTCATCGATCGATTTTATGCATTAAGAAGTTTTAATCGATTTAACAAACTCATTATTTTATAGATAATTTCGTACTTCATATTTCTATGTGTTTCAATGTGCGACCTCCTTTGTCAAAATAAAGAAGAAATGGATTAAAAGAATGTTGTTCAAATATGACGGTTCTATGTCATGAAAAAATATATAAAAGGAACTGAATTTTCAAAATGTATTATTGTATTGTGTTGTAATTCAGTGGTTAATATTGTATTTGTTAAACTATTGATGATCTTTATTAAATCTCTCTATGTCTATTTTAAAATAATCTACAGTATTTCAATGAGTAACCTTCAATATAGTTGAGTATTTATATTCCTCCGTATTGATTTATTTGTGAATTCTCACGTTTGGTTGAGTTGAGCGTATCGTTCCTGCCTTCGTTACTGTCAAAATGCCAAAAAAGAAAGTACTCAAAGGACAAACAAGAGAGTTTGTCTTGCGACTTCGTGAATACTTTGAAAAGGAAAGCCGTAATGGTGGGCCTCTTATACCAGTGACTCAAGTTAGAGACCGTGTTGCAGCAGCATTAGGTATTAGTGCTCCAACAGTGGCAAAAATAACAAAAGAAGGCTACGGCAGCAGTGGCATGGAACAGAATAAGCTATCTACACCTAAGAAAAAACGTCCGCCTAGTAAAGTTACAGCCGTTGACAATTTTGACGCTGATGCTATTCGTCGTCATATATACGACTATTACCAAAGAAAAGAGATTCCAACATTAAAAAAACTAACACAATCTCTTCGAAATAGTGGTTTGTTCCGTGGTCAAAAATCTTCTCTGACAAAGGTATTGAAAGGCATTGGAATGTTATTCCAAAAATGTGACAAACGATGCGAATCATACGCTGTCAAAAACTTGGACTGACAACACCGTTGGCTCCACTTCTACAGTACCAATGGGAAAAGGCGAACGACTGATTATTTGTCATGCAGGAACAGTAAAAGGATTTGTGCCAGGCGCTCTATTAGCTTTTAAATCCCAAAAAACAGGAGATTATCATGAGGAGATGAATTCGAACGTGTATGAAAAGTGGTTCAGAGAAATGCTTACATCACTCGAAGAGACATCAATAATATTTATTGATAATGCACCTTATCACTCTCGTCAAATTAATAAAATACCAACACAGGCCAACAAAAAACATGAAATTATAAACTGGCTCCGTGACAATGGCGAAGAGGTGAATGAGTCCCTACTAAAAGTAGAGTTAGTAAAGATATTAAAAACAAAGAAGCTGCCAAAACGATACGTCATAGATGAAATGGCAGCAGAGCATGGGCATACCGTCCTCAGAATTCCCCCATATCACTGCCAATATAATGCAATTGAAATGATCTGGGCACAAGTTAAAGGATATGCTGCGAGGAACAATACAACTCCTCCTTTCACCGCAAGAAAAATGCTGAATTTACTGAAAAATGCGTGTGAAAAAGTAACTCCAGAAAACTGGGCGAATGTTGTAGAAAAAACAAAGAAGGTGATAATGTCGGATTGGGATCGGGATGTTGCATTCGACAATTTATCTATCCAAGAAATGATAATCAATATTACTGAGAACTCAAGTGATGATGATTCCTGGTCATACGAAGAAGACGATTCTTTATAATTAAAATTAGTATTACAGTACCTCTTTTGGTTGTTTTATTTTTAATCCGTAAATTACTACGAATTTCAACATTTTGTACCTGTTCATTACAAGTAGGTACCGCAGGTAGTTTTTATTTGAACCAACTATAGTAAGTCTAAACAATTATTTTAGATTCATTAATTTGCGGCGAATACATTCGATCCCATTACTAGGTACGAGTACGATGGAACTGTTTTCATTACGCAAATTATTTATGCATTGAAACAGAGACATTTAGGGCATTTTAATGCAAAATAATAAAGCTTTTTACGTGATTTGATATAAAATATAATCACAATAATTTTATTGTATGTTTTATTAATATAATCGATAATCGATTTATTTCAAAACCGTTTTTATAGTCTGTGATCATTAATTACGAATGACACATCCCTAAGTAGGCGGAGCCCGCCCATAAAGTACAGTATTATCTGTAGTACATTGTATCAAAAATTATTACAAAACTTTATGTGCGTGATCTGTCAAAAGTTAAATAAAGTATTGGAACGACTATAAAGACAACCCTTAACACAGCCCGCTGCTATTGTCTAAAGACAATATTGAACGTAAATGACCTTCGAGAACGACCTCGTAAATTACCTACCTCAGTCATTACCGTGTCAAGTGATCTTATCAATGAGACTGAACGTATAAAATTACAGTATTTAGTGAGTCACAGCTTGTACTACATACAGATAGGTATTTGGTATAATGACAATCATTTCATGAATCGATTTATATACCAAGGCACACGTATACCTAATTACCTTTACTATTTAAGTAACGAGGTTGAATAGTATAGGTACTCGGCCATTTGTCATGATCCTCGTGAAAATATTTTGAGGGTGAGCGTCTCGACTAAAAATAAAATTTATTTTAAACTAGCTGAATCCCGCGGTACGACAATAACCGCGGGCAACGCCGCGAGGCGAAGATGGAGCCAAAATTTTGGCCGATGCTACGGGACAACACACCCACACGGCGCCAAGCCCTATTGGACCGGGGCGGATGGTGCCGACTCTGACGTTTTCCGCGCTGCAACTGGCCTTCTCGCAGACCACAGCGCGGACGTCTTCGGTCGTTATCGAGTCGTCCAGGCCCGAGATGCGCAGTTCTGCGCACTTGGTAGGCCTGGCGATCTTTACACCATCCGTGGCTGCAAAGATTCCCCGCAACTTCTCAGCAAACGAGTCTGCCGTCTTACCTCCTTCAGCCCCAGGGAACTCCAAAACGCGAGCTCCCGTCTGGGCGAGGCGCAGTCTGACCCCTGCCATTCCAACATCACCGGCGAGACTGTACTTAAAGACGGCCGCATAGGACAGCCCGCCGGCAGCCGCCGCCGGTGACAAGGTCACCACTACAGCCGCGGTCTTCGGCAGTTGCAGTTTCCGCGGCTTCTTTTGGGTGGCCCTTGCCACCGATGGCGACTGCGGGACAGAGGCCGCCTTTCGGGCAGCCTTTCTGGCCCGCTTCTTGGCCTTCTTCGACCCCCCGACTACCTGCCAACCCTCGTTGGAGGGGGCAGACGTAGAGGGGCCAGGCAGGGGTAGAGGTGTTGAAGTGGGGAGCGGAGGAATCTCCGCTCCAGCCCTTGCCGCCGCTTTCGGCACCGGCCTCGGCGCAGCCGTCTTGGCCGGAGCCTTGGCCACCGGCCGTGCCCCTTGGGCAGCCGCAGGAGCCGGCCTCAACACCGCCGCCGACAACGACACGCGACCTCCCACCACGGGAAGAGGGGTTGATGTGACCTTCGGCCTCGGTGCCGCAAGCGGCGGCCGAACAGATGGAGCCGGAGGCAGCCTCGACAACAGCTCAGCCAGCCGACCGTCGACCAAGTGCCCCACCGCCACGAGAATTTGTCCCAGATACGCGACCTCGGATTCGGTGGGGGTACTACGCGATGAAGAAGACGGGGCAGAGGCCTTTCGCTCCGGGCGCTCCGCTCGAAATTGGGCGAATTGAGCGCTCAGCTCAGCCACCTGCCCCGTCAGACGGTCGTTGGCCGACTGCAGGCGGGCCACGTCTCCGGCTAGGGTCTCCACGACCCCCGCAATCGCAGAGGAGGAGTCCTTCAGGGCTCTCACAACAGGCGTCCACAGTCGCACTGAAGCTACCACTCGCAACAAAAGTGGCGGACTTTGAGCGCATGCGCTCCGAAGTTCTTCGGCTCCTAGCAGTCAGATCGACTTCGATGATCCGGTTGGCTTGCCTGTAGTCGTTGTGTTGTTTCCAGTCCTTGAAGTTTCCATAGTTGAACCCACGATTAGGGGAGAAACAAAAGTCGACCCGGGCAAGCGAGGATTTGTGCCCAACCGAGGGGTCCGCAGTTCCCTGGCTGGGGGCGTGCTCGCGACTGATCTTCCCATCAGCCATGCATCCGAGGCCACACACCAGAGCACAAGATTTGGGGTAATTTTTTATAAAGGTTTTCTTCCTCGCGGTCCGGGCGGTTAAGCCAAGACCATCAGTCCCAGCCGAGCAGAGACATGACCTAACCCGACTTACCTACGGGGATTACGATATCCGGCGAGGGCAACGAAGGACTAGCTCCTTTGTTGCCCGCTTGGAGGCAGTGTAAGTGCACACCAAGCTCGCCACAGGTTCCTCTCGAACCTTCTCGCTCTCCATCATGCCTTCTGCTAAAGCAGAGGGACGCTTGGAGCGCGGCATGACGTTGGAGCGTCACGCCCTTCGCGGCAGTCTCAACAGACTCCGTCTTTGATCCCATTTAGTCTGGAGTCTCACCCTGGGCCAATCCGGCATGAGTAGCTCTACCCGGCACAGCCCCAGAGATCATTGACCCACGCAAGCCCCACCACGACGACAACGTAGGGATACATTGGGGGGACCCTAACCCCTACCTTATCCCCTTCCCCTTCCCCTAAAGGCCGGCAACGCACTTGTGACGCCTCTGGTGTTGCGGGTGTCTATGGGCGGCGGTAATCGCTTACCATCAGGCGATACGTCTACTCGTTTGCCTCCTACTCAATAAAAAAAAAACCTCTTCTTTCTTATGAAGCAACTGTGGCACTGTTATGATTCCAAAGACTTCCTTCCTATTTTTTTTAAATTTCTCAGTCAAGTTAAGGACATGCCACTTTTGCAGCGCCACAAAGAAATGGCTCTCATTCTCATCAGGTTGTTTTGTATTTGCATGCTCAATATGATATAGAGCTGCATGGCGTATGTCAATTCCATTAATACGTTGCGCAAACGGCACAAACTAGAATAATACAGAAATTATTACCATAAAATCAGATAAAATAGTACTAAATCAGATTATTGTATTATGTTCTAAAGTTTTATACATATTTATAGCTATTCAAGCAAAAAACACCCTGTAAAATAAATAATTTGTTTTTGACAACCTTTTAGTAAAACATAAAAAGAAATATAATTTACTCGAAACGTATTCGTAGTCTTGTGCTTAATAGGTTTACTCTTCAATTTCGCTACAATTTCAAATATCTAATCAACCTTCTACAATTTCATTTGGAAAACAACTCATATGAAATCTCCACGTGCACGTCATGCCGCATTTGACCTACAGAATGACAGCAGAACCACAGCACAGAACTGCTGAACTGACACTAAATTCACTAAAACAAGTACAAACAGAACACACCACACGGCACTGACAAACTGTCAAGTCTATAATATATACATATTGTACTGTGCTGTCAAGTGTAAATTTTTTGACATATTACTGCTGATTTAATTGCCAGCCACAATAGGTCTTAGAAAAACACTCGTTCTTAAATAAATATGAGTAAACAAGTTTCACATTATTATTTGCTTGATAAAAGGTTGTTTCATGAATTAAATTGTGTTGAGTAACTATTAAGTCTAGCAAAATCAGCTTAGTCAACCAAATCATCTAATTTGTTTGAGAATATAAGCATGGGCGTACCCAGGGTAGGGCAGGGGAGGGCAGCTGCCCCCCCCTAGATGTTGACGTTCCTACTATTTTCTTCTCTCGATTATATATAAAGCACACTCAGACGCGTAAAAACGTGACTAAGATCGACTATGGACAAAGACAGATTTATTTTTTGTGTTGTTGTAAGATCGGCAATCGGCATCGGAATCGGAATCAGTCCTAGGGCTATGCGATGTTCGAGCGTAGTGACGATCAGAGATCATGCTCTTTAGCGAGGAGAACTACTCATCATAGTCCTAAGATATCAAATCTTCTGAGTCAGTTTATGTAGTTTTTATGGACAGCTGACATGCCCATTCATTTGGAATGTATTTTAGTCACTACAAATAATTCTCGGAAGCTAAATATTATCGTCTGATATATCAGAAATTTGTTGGCCAGTAATAATTTGTCATTTCGTCCTAGCATCCAGTACAGGTTTTTGTGCCGCCTAGATATATCATCTTATTTTGCTTTGATATGGTTTTTCCACCGGTCTATATGTAAGCCCACATTGGCTCGCACTCGAAGGCCGATGGGACACCATTTCCGAAGTCTGATTCCCAAGCTGGCGCAGCGCGTGCTTGGCTCGGTTGCTGCCAAATATGAGGGGGCCCGATAACTCCTGCAGGAGACTATACGCGGGCGTTGTGCGGTCCTCAGTATGGGCTGAGGTCCTAAAGGCCAGCAATATCGGGTTATTGCGACGTCCGCAACGAGTGCTGACCTTTAGGTAGGAGACCTAAGACTCGAGAAATCGAAGACCAGAAATTTCAATTCCACCAGGTTCTTGTGGAGGAATGGAAGGAACGACTTGTGCAACCGAGTGCTGGGCACGCCGTTATTGCGGCGGTAAGACCCGTTATGGAGGATTGGCTCGAGAGGCATCACAGCTGACACAGGTGATCACTGGGAAAGGATGCTTCGGAGAGCACCTGTGTCTGATCCGCAAGGAGCCAACGTCTGAGTGCCACCACTACGATGACCAGACCGTAGACACAGCATTCCACACACTGGCAGAATGTCCGGAGTAGGGCGAGTCGAGGCGGCCATCGAAGTGGGGGTTCTCTCGCTTGGTAACATTATTGCGACTATGTTGCGTAGCGAGAGCGCGTAGAACTCTGCCGTCTTTTTCAGCAAGCAAGTTATGCTTGCGAAGGAGATCTTACCGTCCGCTAGGCCCGGGAACGGGCCAGATACCGCAGACGACTCGGGCGCCGGAGATCGCCAAACGATCTCCGTACTCCACAAGCGCAAGCTTGGGGGTGACAGGTGAGTATCACCTTTTTTTTTTAACGTGTGTAAACCCTCTCGGGCCGTCACCCCACTGAGGTTTGCGGCGGGGTGGTGTGTCGGAATCGAACCGACTAAAACCACACGGTGTGCTAACTCTGCGCCTGAGAAGGGAGGGGTCCGGGAACTGCAGTTATTATCACGACCGGACCCCTCCCAGCGCCAGCCCGCACTGAAGTGGGCACTGTCTGCAGTTCAAATTTCAATTTAGGCGACGCACGGCACACGCGTACGTCGTCTCCTCGCGGTTGGCCTGTATTGCGGATGGAGGGGAAAACCCGTCCCGTCCATTCGTGGCCACACATAGGGCGGCATGAGGCGCTGGTATGCGCGCCTCCGCCGCCCGGTTCGCCGGCGGCGGATCGGGTCCGAGTGAACGTCGTCCTCTCGGGCCTTTTCCGCCGCCTCCTTCTGAAATTACGTCTTCGCAGAAGGATGCGACCGCGGTAAAACTGCAATCGCTACCGGCCATGGATCGTATGATGGCCGGTAGCGAGAGATCTCCTCCTATGACGGCAGTGAGGGCCCGACGCTGCGACACACAAGCGGGGCAGATCGCCAGCGTGTGCTGGACCGAGTCCTTACTGCAATCGCAGTGGTGGCAGGCGGGACTCAGTTCCCTCCTAGCGACCGAGCGCAGGTACTTCCCGAAGCAACCGTGCCCGGAAAGCACCTGCGTCAGTAGGAAGGCAAGAGTCTCGTGCTGCCGCCCAGCCCACTCGAGGATAACCAGCTGGAGCGCCTCCACGGTGGCAAAATCAGCGCGTGGAGCCTCCAGCCGGGACGACCAACTAGCCATGGTGGCTCGTAGAGCGGCTTCACGCCACTCGCGTATCTCTTCGGGCGGAGGACGAAATCCGCTCTCCGCCCGATTTTCAGCCGCTCGATAAACTTCGGCGAGCACTTCCGCCTCCAAATCCCACGGGGGTTTTCCGGCCAAAGGTGAGGATCACCCTAGCAGAAGCAAACCGTGGTAGCAGCGCAACCTCCACAAAGTGCTCGAGCCCCTTTTTAAAATAGAAAAGGAGCATCAGGGTTCCTACACAGGAGGGGGCCATCTACAAACCATAGGTGGCCCGAGGTACGTCGGGGTTCTAGGGATTTCCTTCCGAGGGTGCACCTGATTCCATGCCAATGCCTTTTTCATATCCATTTAATTGACGAGGTGCTTTTAAAAAAACCCGATTTGCCCCCCCCTGGCCCAGAACCTGGGTACGCCCATGAATATAAGTCCAAATCAGTTTTACAAGAAATGTAGCCAAGCCAAATCGATTCTTTGAAACCGTAACGCCATCAAAAAGATCGATAGTTTTATGTTGTATAATAGTACTAATACCGGTCACCTTTATTCCTTGACCGACTAACGACTTTCTTCAATAATTAAAATAATTAAATTTATTTTCAAACAGAATAGATTTTCTACTTTAAAATGTGGAAAAAAATATGTATAAACGCAAATTCTTAAAGATGGAAATACTTACTTACTTTACTAAAGGATAGGATTAAAGGATATCATACTGACCATAGGATAGGCAGGCACAGCATCCCATTAAGCACAGTAGCTTCTTAATGCGATCGCCAGCCCACATGCTAAACGTGACGATTATGCAAAATTCCCCTGAAGGCAAGCTCAAAAAAAAGCTGCCTTTAGTTTTCAAGTTGGTCAAAGAAATGATGGAGCAGGGGTGCAAAGTATTCTCAAGTACGATAAGGCTGCAAACGACGACAGGACCTGCTACTTACAACGCGCGCACACAGCAGATCGACGAGAAAAATTCAAACTGGAGGAAGAAGTGAGTACTTGAGCCAGTTCCAGTTAGAACATTTTGTGATTATCTGAAGTACGCAGAGAGAGTAATATAACCTTTCACTATGCTTAGCGTTTGTGTACTATGAAAAAGATTTTGATTTAATCGACACTAAGTTAGTGTTACAAGCTCTCCAGCTGCACTAACCAACTGTATCAAGACGCAATTTTTTTTGTTGGTTTGATGTAACAAAAAAAAAATTGCGACTCAATTCTGACTCCCGAAATACAGGCTATGCCTAATTTGAGAATCTGTTGCAGTACCTATGTATACTGATACACAATCAAACTGTCAAGTGTTTTTTATTTCATTGTATGATTTTAAATGTTGAGACTTTGGTGTAAAATAAAGATTTTATTATTATCTCCTTTATTACATTTAAATATGCCCTATAAAATACATTTTTAAATATAGGTACATAAAAAAAAATACATTTAAAAATTTAAAAAACAATAGACCACCGACTTCGGGTACAGGGACCAAGAAACCGGTGGTTAGGGCTCCAAAGACAGGAACCTCCTCACTATACGTGCCGTGTCAAGAAGGACTGCCTTCTGTATCAGACCCTTGTCCAGCCTTCTATCGTGAGCCTCTTAAGGTGTTGGTCGAGGCTCTTGGTTATTAATCCGTGAGCAGATACGACTATCGGAACAATGATCACCGAATCCACATTCCACATATCGACAATCTCGTGAGATAAATACAATTTATTTTTATTTTTTTTCGACTTTCACGAGATACTCGTCATGAGGAACGGTAATATCGACAATCATTGCGCGGCGCTCTAATCGATCTATCACCACAATATCATATTGCTTATATGATATTGTGTTTATTGGCAACAATAGTCCTGTCTGTAATAATAGATCGATTATTATTATTATCTCTGAAACTGTTCACCATGGCACCGAAAGATGTTTCAAGGTTTCTTTGGACTAGAATGGACTTGGCATCAACATTAATGACGATTTCCATTTGCTGATGATAGGGTAGGAAAAACCTTATTTTTCCTATGAGAGAGACCTATGTACTACATAAGTAGGAGACTTATAAATAAAGTCATGCAAAGAGCAATGGAGAGAATTATTTTATGTGATCAAATCAGGAATGAGAATATCCGCAAAAGGTCCTAAGACACAGACATTGCCCGGAGAATTGCGAAAATGTAGTGGTGAGGGGTCACTTTGCTCGCAGATAAGATGGTCAATGGGGCCAAAAAGTTCTGGGGTGACCAGGCGGCAACGGATGACAGAGCGTGGGTGGGTAAAGTAAAGGTCACAGGAATGCTGTTGTATGAGAGCCGCTCAGGACCATTTGATGTTGATAATTTAAATAGCTACCTAGTACTAGTACTAGGGACATTTATTACATTTTCGATAGTGTAATACTTTCGGTGTACTCGATTTTACAAGCGATAGTTTTGTAACTAATATTATCGATATGATATTTATCAAACAAAAGTACTTATCATGTGGAAGTGGAGTGATTTTCGAAGTAAATTTAAAGACTTATTTTCAAGGCCATGATATTTTAGATACACTACCGCACCGCTATCACGACACACAATCAGTCGGCCAAAAACAACCACAAATAAAGCTGTCAGAATCTTAGCTGACTTTAAAAGGTATTTTTGTAAATGTTTTTTGTCAGTTTATCTCGACTAACAAAGTTTTAACATATAAATATATAACATTTGAATAATACAGAAATTAACTAAATGCTCGCCAGGTTTGTGAATTCTTTGCCAACCGGCATATCGCAACAACTTACGAGGCTTTACTTTCAAGGTAATTTATTTTGTTTGATCTTTTTACCAAATGACTTTAAAAATCATTTAGATGACACTGGTTTCTAAGAAGAAGAATATGAAATATTGTCATTTAATAAAAATTATTTAAAATTAACGTTCTCTAATCATGGTATCAAAAAAATATAGCGGTACGCGAAATTCTCGCAAGGGTAACAATGTTCAAAAGCATATTTTACATAATCATAGCAAGCGAAAACCTCGCAAGGGTAGGAGTGCTCGAAAACTCGTATCAGAAAATTGTAATGAACCTATTTGTTTACAGATTATAGCTCCATATGCGCTGGGAACTATTTGACCAATCATGTTGCTTAATTTATTTATATTTCATTTTGAACACCATTATTATATCTAATCCTGTAAGATAAGAATCAAACTCACCTCATATCTTAAATGATACATGTACTTATTAAGGATATAATGAGGCTAGCATAATCATGTTTGAATTGAAAAGATTCTCTGCATTTTATATGAAATTAATAAAATGGCTAAAAAATTAATTTGTATGTACACATTACAGTTCTGGTTCGAAATCAGCGAGGGACTCACAGCCACTCAGACTTTCACAAATTCAATAATATGGATGTTAAAATATTGCCTGCTCTTCAAGATAATTACATGTACTTAATTGTGGACAAAGCAACTCAGGAAGCTGCTATTGTTGACCCTGTAGAGCCCAAAGATGTGCTTGATGCTGTGGCTGGATGTGGTGCTAAACTCACTACAGTGTTAACTACACATCATCATTGGTAAATATTTTTTAATAAGAAATTATTGATCTGGATGAATTCCGCTCAGCTAACTTTATTATTGAACTGAGTTGTTTAAGAAACACTTTAGAGCCATACTAAAGTTTAGAGTGTGGTCGGCTACTCTATCCGTTTACTGGTGCGGAATATTTTTCCACGCATTGCTGTTTTCAATAACCAATCTTTTTTTTTGCCCTGTCAAAATCAAAGAGTGGTGGTCACCATACTTATTGCAAATGCAGAAAATGCAGTATGGTGATCCACACTATGGCAGCCTAGGTTTGCCTCCAATCTTGCAGTCACCAAGGAGTCATGACAGCATAAACGCTGTCATTTTACATTGAAATCAGAGTGGCTCTATTACCTTTCTACTATTTGCAAACTGAAGATAGCTATTTAAAACGGTCAATATTTTACCTGAATAGAGTGTTGGTTTTTTTTTGTTGACAATTAAAACTTATAGAAAAAAGAAAAAAGTTGATCTTGCATATATCCATGGAAATATTGAACGAGTCAATATATAAAAAAAATAAAAAGAACATGTATGTATCTCCTGTTAAAACTACAGATAGGTTATATTGACACAGACTTTATAGAAGCTAGTATCATTATAAATTGTAGCCTATGTGTTATTCTGATGTTTTTAACCGTGGGAGAGCTATGCTTCGGCATGAATGGGTTGGCTCGACCGGAGTGATACCACGGCCTCACAGAAAACCGGTCTGAAATAGCGTTTGCGCTGTGTTTCACCGAGAGGGTGAGGTGACCCAACCCCTCCCCCATCCCCTTTCCCTTCCCCCAAAGGTCGGCAACGCACTTGTGACGCCTTTAGTGTTGCGGGTGTCCATGGGTGGCGGTACTCGCTTACCATCAGGTGATATGTCTGCTCGTTTGCCAACTAATCAATAAAAAAAATGTAAAAGCTATATTATTGTAAAGTTTCATCAAAATTCAGTACTTTTTACGTGAAAGAGTAACAAACATCCATCCATACTTACAAACTTTAGCATTTATAATATTAGAAGGAATCTATGTTAGATAGTAATACCCTAATGCTTTGTTTAACCAGGGATCATGCAGGAGGCAATGAAGAGCTTGTGAAACTACATCCAGGTCTTAAAGTATATGGTGGTGATACACGTATTGGAGCCCTAACTGACAAAGTAATGCACAATTCTGAGCTCAACATTGGAAATTTAAAAGTAAAATGTCTTTTCACTCCATGCCACACATCTGGTCACATATGCTACTATGTATCTACTGATGAAGAAGATAGCGACACTGCTGTGTTTACTGGTAAATACAGGTTACTTATTGATATTTTATCTGTATTTTCTTCATTAAAGACTGTTTTCAATGAGCTATTTTCCCGTTTTAACTAGAGGTAGGTTAGCAGATAGAGCTATAACAAAACAACTATACTAATACATTCTCAGATTACAAAAGAAAGCTTTCTTTTATAATCTTAATATACATTAATTTTCTATCAAACTTACCATAATCTACATAAATATCTAAATATAAAATTTCAATGTTGTTTATAATTGCGAATTAACAGCTTTTCACTAAATGTAAATGAAAGTATATAATTATGATACATCAAAAAATCTATTTCTAAATTTCTTGTCTGTCAGTATGTTTGTTCCGGCTAATTTCTGGAACGGCTGCACCGATTTTGACGGGACTTTTACTGATTGCTAGCTGATGATATAAGGAGTTCAACTAGCATCACCCCGCGGTTATGGCTCATGAAATATTTTTTATATTCCACATAACTATATGGATAAAAAACCCAGGCCTAATGGTTTGTGTAACACTAATTTTTTTCATTACAGGCGACACATTATTTCTGGGTGGATGTGGTAGATTCTTTGAAGGTTCTGCCCTACAAATGTACACTGCTCTGATCACCATATTGAGTGTTCTTCCAGAGGACACCAAAGTGTTTTGTGGCCATGAATACACATTGCAGAATCTAAAGTTCGCAAAGCACGTGGAACCAAAAAATGAGCAAATAGAAAAGAAAATGGAGTGGACCCTTAAAAGACGACAAAACAATCTGCCTTCAGTATGTACTCTTTATTAGAAAACATATTGATATCAAATGAATGTTTTGAAAACCGAAGTAATGATTTTGAAAGGGAAAGTAGTATGACTGACTTGAATATTACGATTGAGATGAGAGAGTAGAGCATATGAGGGAGTTACTTAGGTTCTATGTTCACAAGGAATGGAATACGCATTGTAGCAGAATATGAGTGGCACAAGAAGCACGTAAGTAGAATAAATGCTGTGGAGACGCGGTCCCTGGAGATGTATGTGTGATGTGAATTAGTGTGAATTGAAAGATGTAGTGATAAGGTTGTAATGGGCATGCTTTTTTTATGAAATAGGGGGCAAACGAGCAGACTTATCGCCTTATGGTAAGCGATTACCGCCGTCCACGGACACCAGAACACCAGAAGCGTCACAAGTGCGTTGCCAACATTTTTATGAAGGAGTACGCTCTTTTCTTGAAGGTCGTATTGGTCTGGGAATACTGCAGGCGACAGTTCATTCCACAGTGTTGTTGAACGAGGCAGAAAGTTTCTGGAAAAGCGCACAGTTGTGGACTGCCAACTATCTAGATGATGGGGATGCAACTTCTGTCGACGATGGCGGAAAGAAGCGGCTGATATCAGTCCGAACAATTCCTTGTGTGTTGAATACTCTTGGCAGCGCCAGAGTCGAAAGCCGAAAGTTCTTGGCAATCGACGATTCGAGTCGGGCCGGAGTGAAATACTGTCTCGATTTGTTGAGCATACCAAGCTTCTTCCAGGTGAATTTGGCCTTACCATCCAAATGGCCACGAAACTTGAACTTCGTTTGGTATGTCGACACCAAGTATTCCAATATTAGCTGAGGCAGATGGAGGAGAGTCGTCAAAAATAGGACATAAGACCCATGGTAGTTTTTTTAGTGGTGAATGGTTTGGTCATTTAGAGAGGATGGATGATAGTAGACTCACGAAAGGAAGAAAAGGTGTCAGAAGAGGTCCACGGCGAACATTTACCGACCAAATTGGTGTTCTGAAAAAGGTTAATGCACCAGGGACCGACAGCGGTTGATGAATGTGGACGAAGCAAAAGAGGTGTGTCAGGTGTCTCTGCCTACCCCTCTGGGAAAAAGGTTTGACAGTATATATGAAATGATATTACACTCTTATCTAAGGCCTCCTATACATAATATCTGGTGGGTTAAGGCTTAATTTTATTTTTGTTATGAATAACCAGGCAGCCTTGCCGATGGCTAGTTTGCATGGTAAGGGCGGCGACAGCGCTGGCATGGTGTGTAGAAGCCTATAAAATAGATTAATGTCAGCATTCCAAACAGCTAGCCTAATACTACTATATCACAGAAAATCTGTGTTAACTACCAAGTGATTAAGGTAACTAGAGTCTAAACCGCCTTTCCCTGACTACAGTTTGTGTAACGCACTTGTGACTCTTTGACTTGCAGGGTTTATGGGCGGCTGCAGATACTTACCATAAAAACTAGTTACTCCGAAGTTTGGTCTTCCATATATGATGTTTTATATGAATGTTGCAACAATGTCGTCAATATTATAATATTTTATTTTAAATTCAATTACGCGAAGTCTTTATGGGTTCATGTGGCATGATAGATTGGCGATTTGAAGACCTGTGGGAGTGGTAGAAGGGGGAGACCTTCCCTATATAGCTATAGGTTGATACAAATAGAACCAAGAATAAATCAGTATAATACACAGATACCTAAATATTGTAATCCATATACAGATATTTGTGAATTAAACCCTCAACCCAAATAAATAAATAAATATTTCGGACATATAACACACAATGCCATCTATTCCCAAACTAAGCAAAGCTTGTATTATGGGTATTAAACAAGTGATAGAAATACTTATATACTTTATTTTGTAAATATATACATATTATACATAGAAAACACCCAAACTCCGAAACAAATAATTTGCAAATCATACAAACATTTGGTCCGACCCGGGAATCGAACCGGAGACCTCAGGCACAGCAGCCGCATACGCTACCACTGCGCCACCGAGGCAGTCAATAGAATACTATATGTATTGTAGTAAATAGATTTCACTGATAACTTTGTTTTTTTTACAGGTCCCATCAACAATTGGTGAAGAGAAATTGTACAATCCATTTATGAGAGTAGAAGTGTCAGCGATAATGAAACATGCTGGTCAGAACACAGCAGTAGAAACTATGCAATTTATCAGACAAGAGAAGGACAACTTTAAGTAATTGCCAGAATTTCGTTATTTACAAAAGTGCTACAAAATTTGTGTTCGGATGGCCTATACAGGACCCTTGTTTTTTATTTTGTTGGGATTGGAAATAAAGCATTTGTTACAAAATTACTTTGTTAAAATTTGTATATATTTTAATAAATAATAATAAATAAATATTCCGGACATCTAACACACAACGCCATCTAGTCCCAAGCTAAGCAGAGCTTGTGTTATGGGTACTAGACAACTGATATAAATACTTATACAGGGTCTGTCGTAAATAATGGATAAGTCGTAAACTGGAGTTGGTCCGGCTATGAGACTATTAGAAAATCGTATCTTTTTGCCAGGGTTTCTAACCGTATGGAAATGGCGTAGACTTTTGTTTTTTTAAAATTTCGCTACTCTTTGCATTCATTCCGTTGCCATTTCGTTAAATTTAGGTATTTCTGTGTCATTTTTTTTGTATTATAGTCTTGAAGATGTGTATTATTTAGTTTTAGTACTGTTTTAGGCGTTTTTAACGTTGGTCATTTTCAAAATTGTCATTTTAAGATTTTTTATGTTTTTGTTTTACTTAGGGTCAACTTTTGATCATTTACTGTGTAAAAAAAAAGTACGGCGCTATAGCTGCCCATGATCTTAATAAATTATCTAGTATGTGTAGATTCTAAAAAGGTATAACAATGCATACTTCACAAGTAATATTAAGCTACATGAGCGAGATCAATATCAAGGTGAGAAAATATTTTTTTCATGTAATGTTGTAAATGGTTATAAAACTTCGTCATAATGATTTATTTCTGCCAAGATTCTTTACACAAACACTATGGGGTCACTATTAAGGATATTCAAAAGAAAACTAGGTTTGTTTTAGTACGTAAAAATATTTATTCAACAACTTAAACTAAATGTTCGAAGTGTCCTCCGCCGGCAGCTATGCACGCTCTACATCGCCTAATAAACGATCGCTTAATCCGGCGCACATAACCGGCTTCTTCAATTTTTCTCGCTGCTACTTGAATGCGCGCACGCAACTCTTCTACAGAACTTATTGTTTCACTGTATACTTTTTCTTTTATACAGCCCCAGTAAAAGAAGTCCAAGGGGTTCAGGTCTGGCGAACGTGGAGGCCATAAAATTGGCCCCAATCGCCCTATCCATCTATCTGGATAAGTATTATTTAAATGTTCCCTGACACGAACAGCGTAATGTGCTGGACACCCATCATTTTGTAGCCACATCTCATTTCTTATCTCTTGTGGGACGTCTTGCAGTAAACTAGGTAAAGTATTTGCTAAAAAATTCAAATACATATCCGCATTTAATATTGCCGGCAATTCGAATGGACCAATGATTTTGCCATTAATAATGCCAGTCCATAAATTAATTTTAAATTGATATTGCGATCGGTCTTCTCGGATAAGTCTTGGGTTTTCGAGTTGCCAGCTGTGTATGTTGTGAAGATTCAAAAAACCATCTTTTCGACACGTTGACTCGTCACTCCATAAAATTTTATTAAAAAAACTTTGGTCTTCCCTCATCTTTCGCAGCATTATGCGACAAAATGTTATTCTCGCAGCAGCGTCCCTTGGCATTAATGTTTGGACCCTTTGATAATGATAGGGATATAATTCATGCCTTTTTAAAATCCTGTGTACAGATTTTTGAGGTATACCGGTGCGCCTTGAAATTACACTTATGGACGTACCAGGGTCTTCTGCAACTATTTCCAGTACTTCGGCTGCACTGTGGCGTTGTGGTCGTCCTTCACTCGCCCCGCCTACGCCGGTCCCAGGAAATCGTCCTTCCAAAAATGTGTTGTGCACTCTTATGAAGACACGATAGTCAGGATGCCGGGCATTTGGATATTTTTCCCGATAAACTCTAGCAGCTCTATTGGCGTTGCCATCACATAAACCATAAATGTAATGCATGTTTACGTATTCGGCCGGCGTGTATTGTTAAGGCATGATATACAAAATTTTCCAAAATAACACGTGCAATCGATAGCACAACACGATGCCCATAAATGAGAGCTGAGTTGTCAATATCACCAGGTTAACAAGTCCAAATCACAAAGAAAATCTAAGTCCGATATTAGAAAGCAGTAACAAATTGACGACAGTAATGAAAACGAGAGCACATGCGATGGTCAAAATCACACTGAGAGATGTATCAGGAGTGCGCCCTAGCTAAACGCATGCTAACCTTTTCACACATCGTGAGTGTGAAAGGGACGGTGCATCATGCAGTGTGCCTAGTAACAATGTCCTTTTCACGCGGGGAGACCCTTTGTATTGCTGTCTTTGTTCATTTTTTTACCTGATGATCCTTTTTACGAATAAACTTGTAACATGTTTGTCGCATGTAACTATTAGAGCACATCAATTTTAAAATTAAACACCTTTATGAAATGAGGAGGCATGAAATTTTTTTGACAAAAAACTACCTAGTTTTCTTTGAATATCCTTAATAGTGGCCCCATAGTGTTTGTGTAAAGAATCTTGGCAGAAATAAATCATTATGACGAAGTTTTATAACCATTTACAACATTACATGAAAAAAATATTTTCTCACCTTGATATTGATCTCGCTCATGTAGCTTAATATTACTTGTGAAGTATGCATTGTTGTACCTTTTTAGAATCTACACATACTAGATAATTTATTAAGATCATGGGCAGCTATAGCGCCGTACTTTTTTTTTACACAGTAAATGATCAAAAGTTGACCCTAAGTAAAACAAAAACATAAAAAATCTTAAAATGACAATTTTGAAAATGACCAACGTTAAAAACGCCTAAAACAGTACTAAAACTAAATAATACACATCTTCAAGACTATAATACAAAAAAAATGACACAGAAATACCTAAATTTAACGAAATGGCAACGGAATGAATGCAAAGAGTAGCGAAATTTTAAAAAAACATAAAAGTCTACGCCATTTCCATACGGTTAGAAACCCTGGCAAAAAGATACGATTTTCTAATAGTCTCATAGCCGGACCAACTCCAGTTTACGACTTATCCATTATTTACGACAGACCCTGTATACTTTTTTTTTGTAAATACATACATATTATACATAGAAAACACCCAAACTTCGAAACAAATATTTGCAGATCATACAAACATTTGGTCCGACCCGGGAATCGAACCCGAGACCTCAAGAACAGCAGTCGCTTACGCTACCACTCGCGCCACCGAGGCAGTCATGCTTTTCAACAACCAATGCTTTTCATCATGCAAGTGATTTCTTTAGATGGAGCCTATCGAATGACCCATTATCATCACATTTATTAGTACACTGCTGGAGGTGGGGCTTACTTTCATAAGAAAGTTTTGGGTTGTAGCATCACACTGGTAAGACGGGTTAGTATATGACTGCTTAGACATCTATACAAATAAATAAAATTGGTCTGTTTGTAATATTAAAATAACTGCTTTCTACTACATGCATATGAATGTATATACGGTACACATACCTAAATAAATATTTTTAAAAATTTTGTCTGTCCGTCTGTCTGTTTGTTCCGGCTAATCTCTGGAACGGCTGGATAGATTTGGACGGGACTTTCACTGATAGGTGGCTGATGGTACAAGAAGTAACTTAGGCTTACATTTTTGAGACTAGCTTCGCCCCGCGGCGTTCCCCGGGATACGACAATAACCGCGGGTAACACCGCGGGTTCAGCTAGTATAAATATAAACTAGATACACTTATAACATATTGTTTAATAGTTAACCTAGGCTTAAAGCTGTTGATCACAAGAACATTACAAACTACTCTCAGTAGTTGGTAACTGTCATTGTTCCTTCTTGATATAGGCTGACATTTGTTCTGCATACTTTTCTTTTGATCTCTCAAACATTGCAACATATACCTAGAACAAATGTAACAATTGAAAATATTACTGACTGAATATTGGGTATTCTGGTTTGGCTCACTGGTACCACATTTGCAAATTTTCTTTTCTGCTGCTAAAGTAAATAAATAAATATTTCGGACATCTAACACACAACGCCATCTAGTCCCAAACTAAGCAGAGCTTGTGTTATGTACTAGACAACTGATATGAATACATATATACTTTTTTTTTGTAAATACATACTTATTATACATAGAAAACACCCAAACTCCGAAACAAACCCAGGATTTGAACCCGACACCTCAAGCACAGCAGTCGCATTCACTACCACTGCGCCACAGAGGCAGTTAAAGTACATTGTTTTATTTTACAAAATCCAGTGCTAAAATGCACAGACACTCTATACACAACTATTGCTACAAACACATGTCCGTGGCTATAATAACTTTGGATACATTATCTGTGCCATAAGCATATGCACCGGGGTGCCATATAGTAAGGATGGTGTCAATATATTTTCATACTTTAGCATAGCACTTATGAAACTTACAAAAAATTTACAATTTACAAAATCTTTATATCAGTTTTACTGTGCCACAAAAATCTTACCCTTTTTTCATCATAACTAAGTGATCTCCATCTTGATGCTAATTGTCTGGTAACTTCCTTTTTAGATGGTTCTGTCCCCATTTCAGAATTTGCTTCAGCTACAACCAGTGGCCGCTGTTCTTGGCAGAATTGGAAAAATGCATTACAAGGTTTCTTCGGAGCATTGGGATCTCTTTCAGGCTAAAATAGTAAATAACAATAAATTTCAATATTTGACACTTAATTATTGTCACAATAATGAATATGCCTCATACCTTATCTGCTTTACTTTTTCTCTTAGGCCCTGGTTTCTTAGGATTAGCAGGGCTTGGCTTTTCTGTCTGTTTGGCAACAGCTGGAGTTTTGCCTCCAGCTTTAGGAGGTCGAACCGTGACCTCGGGCTTAGTATCTATCTCCAAAGATGCTGTACGAAACTGATCACCATGGCTATCTAAACGTTCAACTAGCAACTTAATGTCTTTTCGATAGCGCTTTGTAATTTTCTTAGCTTCATGTATTCTGTAAAGATATTGAACGGTACCATTACACACGACAAACGATTTACAACCAAAATATAGCTCAAAACACAAACCTGTTTATAACTCTTTCGTTATCCTGCTGCAAGACTTCACATCGTTCCAATAACAACTGATATTTTCGCCTATAAATTTCTTCTTCGGATGGTAAGCTAACCATATCATCAGAGTCGTCAGAAATATTCGAGTTAATCTGTTGGACTGTCATTTTAATTTATTTCGCTGCTAAAAGTTCACGCGATCAAATTTCTTTTTATTTAGCTGTCTCCTGTCATTCAGTTTGCTATCTTTAGGTTGGCCACACTGAAAAATACCTGTTCCACGAAATGAATGTATCCTAAAATCGACCGTCAACGTTTTGTTCTGTCCAACAAATATTTTAGTTGGTTCCACATAAAATTAATTTGTCACAATATTAGGGCGTATAATAATCCTATAAAATTGCTGTTTTTCTTTTATTTAAGAAAACGTTTTTTTAAATATTTTTTTATCTCATAATCAAAGTTCCACTTATGCAATCGATGTAGCTTTGGCAACGCAATTGCAATTTATTGAGGCTCATGATGATGCATTTGTGGTTTGTACTGACTCTTAACGATTGATTTTTTTTCATGCAAGGAAGTTATTCAAATTCTGACAAACATAGACTCGGAGTACGGCGGATGACGGAAAGTTTGCAACCTCATGATTGATTGGCCATTGAACGTGGGTTTTGTCGTCTTTTTAGTTTTTACTCCAACCATCCTATATCATTCCAGAAGCTTAGCAGCTTTTTCATGTTCCTACATGTTTCCGGGAGAGATGTAGATTGGAGGATGTCTGCCCGTTAATCTGCCACATCTGCCATATCAAAAATTATTGTGTTAAAAATTTATTTTGAGATAAATATGCCGTGTTTGGATCATCATGGAAATGGCTTTACTTGTACATTTCAAAAATATATATAGTATTGATATTTGCTCTTGATTTTGTCCATATTTATTTGATGGATGATGATTTATTGGGCGACTTTTGCCCAATCTAGGTGGAGCCAGCGTCGCAACGAGACAGCTTTATACGGGGGTTGTCCGGTCAATGGTCTTGTATGGGGCTCCGGTGTGGGTGGCGGCTCTGACCGCCCAGAATAAAGCGCGCCTTTGGCGCCCTCAGATGGTATTGGCGGTCAGAGCCATACGCGGATACCTTCTACCTTCTGCGAAGACGTAATTTCGCAGAATGAGGCGGCGGAGAAGGCCCGGGAGGTTGACGTTCACTCGGACCCGAGGCGGAGGCGCGCCTATCAGCACCTCATGCCGCCCTGAGTGTGGCCACGGATGGACAGGAAGGGTTTTCCCCTACATCCGCTTTAATGGCCAGCCGCGAAGGGGTGACGTACGCGTGTGCCGTGCGTCGCCTAAATTAAGAGTATTTAACAGCACACGGTGCCCGCTTCAGTGCGGGCAGGCGCTGGGTGAGGTCCGGTCGTGTTAATAACAGCAGTTCCCGGACCCCGGAAGGGTCTCAGGCGCAGAGTGGCACACCGTGTGGTTTTAGTCGGTTCGATTCCGCCCCGCCGCAAACCCCGAGGAGGTGACGGCCCGAGGGGGTTTCCACACGTAAAAAAAAACAGTATATTTGAAGGCCCTGACTTCCCAATAACGATTGCAATGAAGTTCATGACAACTGGGCCAAAATATAATAACAAAAATACCTATAAAATAACATATAATTATCAAAAAAATAAAATAAAATATAGCCATCCGCCATGTTAAGTTGAACATCAATCAGAGCGAGTTACGTTAAATTTTGTTTGGATAATATATTATCGACGATCACTATAATGTTTGTGTTTTGCATTATTGCCATAATTAACACTTGTTGACAAATGGTGAATTCACGTCTACGAAGAGACGTCACAACCTTGACACCACCGAGCGTTTTGGCGTAAATTTTAAACTTTTTTAAATTGCATTTATTTTCTACTAAAACTTTATATTTTGTAGAAATATAAAGTTTTTGACAATAGGAGATACTTCCGAACATCATAACACACTTTTTTTTAAAAGTAGTCATCATGCCTATTAGGTTAGATTATCTGTAAGTTCTTCCGTGTTTGTAGTTGCTGCTATGGAGGGTAGAGATAAGGAGTGTTATCTCATATGGTAGAAAATTGAAAAAAGTGTACAGCATAAGCTGTAAATAACAGTTCAAAAACCTTCCAGAATGGCGCTGGTGTAGACACAGGGTATGGTATGAATGTAGCAATTGTGAACGAATTGAAGTACGCCGAGTTAAAAAATGTAACTTTATTGTCACTACTTGCGTATTACAAAATAATGTAGTAAATATATTTACTTTCTGAACTGTGAATAGTACGTTTATTGATTTTTTATCATTCAATTTTATGAAAAAGTGTGTGTATTGATTTTAAGAAGTTTACTCTGATGCTAATGTGGCGCCACCCTAATTTAATGCATTTCAACGGACACTTTTCATGTACACAGATGATACTCCTTACCTCTACCCTCCATAGTTGCTGCTTCGCGCCTAACAGTAATATCGTTATATTATATAATAGGTAATATAATATGTAAACTAAAACCTCCCTTATGAATAGGAATATCAACTATCACCTAAAATATTTATTTTAATTCGATCGAAGGGCCCAAAAAGAGAACTACCTAAAAAAAGTAACCTTAACATTAAAACAATCAACGCGGCATTTATCTCCTCTTCTATTCTCTATTTTTATCAACCTCATTACTGATCACCTTCGGTGTTCGTATCACCTGTATGCCGATGATCTGCAGCTGTATTCACAGGCAAGGGTGGAGAACATATCGCAAGCCATCGACAACATCAACAGGGACCTGGAATTCATAAAGTCTTGGTCGATGAGATTCGGGCTGGCAGTCATCTCGGATAGCCGTCCCTCTGTGGCCGTCCTATCCTTTATGAGAGAGAGTGAACCTGTAGCGTAGTTGGCTGGTCTCCGTAGAAACTGGCCGCCGCCCTACCATGGCCTTACTCGGCTATAGTCCAACTAATATTATTAACGCAAAACTTTGTGAGTATGTATGCGAGTATGTTTGTTGCTCTTTTACGCAAAACTTCTGAATGGATTTCGATGAAACTTTACAAAAATATAGCTTATAGATCAGAATAACATATAGCCCACAATTTGTAAAGATACTAGCTTCGCTACGTTCAGCTAGTAGTACCTACATAATACCTATAATCTACCTACGCTTAGGTTTACCCTATGTCCTCGAAGTACAGTACCACTTAACTTTTTAAATTAAAGTTTATCAAAAACTAAAAGTTTTTTCATTATCTGAGATTATACATACCAAATTAACATGGTGTATATTTCTTGCTCCGTATACTTAGAAAACATTGAAGCGAATCTAGCCTATACTCTTGATATAGAAGTGATAAATAAGAAATAAGATGTCATAACGACACGAAAGCGCGAACATGTTCAAAGTAGACCGATTCTACAGCGATTGCGCGCAAATCCTCCATGAAAAATAACATCGATCGTTCATAAACACAGCGTGTTTCAGTGTGTAAACTGCAGTGTTATGCTTATCAAGTAATCATGCGACATACGGGTTCTATTAGAAGACATAAAATATTTATTAAAAGTTTTAGTGAATAATGTGTCTCGTTGAAAGGTGATAAGAAGAAATCAACACAAATGAATTCCAAAACTAGCAATGAGATGGATATCAGTGTTATCAAAGCGAACTTTGTTTATTTATTTTGTATTAATAGTTTTATTATATTTATTTTATGCTTTAAATTCTTGTTTAGTTGACGAAAAAAAGGTTGGTAAATATATTATGTCTTATCAAAATGTAATTTAATAGATGTGTGTTAACTATGTGTAAATAACGTGTTTTGGACACTTTCTATTTTATAATTTAGTCTCAATTAAGACTATTTACATTTTTTTCATTCATTACATATTATTATGTATTTTCTGAGACCACGTGCTTTATCCTCCTTGTTTTATAACAAATTAGCTTTGTCTCACGATTTACTTGCGGATGTTGTTGTACAACAACAGCCGGGAGTAGCAACGCGAAGCGCAGCAAGTTAAAATGATTTATAACTTATAACATCTGCTATCTGCCAATGAGTCCTGACAAAATCGGTCTAGCCATCTCAGACTCCCAGAGATTAGGCGAAACAAATAGACAGACAAAACTTATTTTTTTATGTTACTTTCATTTGCAGTGAAAGAAAAGTTTTTAATTTAACAAGGTATACTCACAGATCACTCCCTTGGGGGTGATCTGTGTGGTATACTTATATTTAGAAAAGATCAGGTACACTTCGTATACTATGGACGCTTGCAAAATTTCGGACGGAGAATGGAATTAAATTGTTATATCTGCGTTAAAGCAAAATTCAAATATCGCAGGAATTTATAGAAATAGTAAAACTAATAAATTAAAAGGACCTCTCGATGTCTTAGCAATGCACGCTTATTGTTTGTAGATTACGTGTTAGAGTTAAAAGAGGTCATGGAAATCAAATTGGCTAGTTAGTTAGAGAAAGAGTAGTGGAGAATAGAGCTAGGTGGGCTGCGCGCTCAACGCTTACTAACAAATAATTTTTCGACTATTTATTTTCCAGTTTACATTAAAATACATATTCCTGAAGCATCATATTTCAAAGTATAGATCGGCAGGGGTGCGTTTCGCCTCATTACTTGGTTTTAGTTTCGATGATAGCTACCAATATAGGAGACTGAAGACGAATCAAGTTCCCGTGAAGAGGTTACCAGACGTGTTAATTATTGGTGTCAAGAAATGCGGGACAAGAGCACTTTTGGAATTTTTAAGGTAGGTATTTCTTTTGTTTTTCTCTTTGGTTTTTTATATTTCTTTTGGAATCCTTTCAATCTCCTTAAATGATAACAAAAGTTTATGGAATGTGACTTGAGAATCGAATTGGAGATGTAAATTTATAACAGCATAAGGTAAAATAAAACTTTTGCCTTTGGCCTGAAACACGGAAAAACCGCTCCTAGTTTTTTAAGGTTATACTTATCTGATAACATGTATGGCAAGGGTCATTTTAACTCAACTTTATGTAGATACTAGCTGTCCCGGCAAACGTTGCTTTGCCATAAAAGGGAATATATGTTGTAGAGGTGGGTCAATAAAAATCGCGATGGAAAAATAGGGGTTGATCTTAGAGGGTTGAAAATTTAGGGTTGTATGTATTTACTAATGCTGTATCATAAAAAAATAGAAATTAAAAATTTTGTCTAAAAAATAAAAAAAAAAATTTAGGGGTGGACTACCCCTAACATTTAGGGGGATGAAAAATAGATGTTGGCTGATTCTCATAGATACCGGATAAGCACAAAAAATTTCATCAAAATCGGTCAAGCCGTTTCGGAGTAGTTCGATTACGCACCCCGTGACACGAGAATTTTATATATTAGAATAGGGTATAGTTGTTTTTCACACACAACGCCATCTAGCTTTAAACTAAGCAGACCTTGTATTATGACAGCTAGATTGACTGATAGAAGATAGTTACCGTGGGAGAGCTATGCTTCGGCATGAATGGGTCGGCTCGACCGGAGTGATACCACGGCCTCACAGAAAACCGGTGTGAAATAGCGTTTGAGCTGTGTTTCACCGAGTGAGTGAGGATACCGGAGGCCCATACCACAACCCCTCCCCCATCCCCTTTCCCATCCCCCAAAGGTCGGCAACGCACTTGTGACGCCTTTGGTGTTGCGAGTGTCTATGGGCGGCGGTAATCGCTTACCATCAGGTGATACGTCTGCTCGTTTGCCCACTATTCAATAAAAAAAAAAAAAAAAAAAAGTATTAGGGGTTTCACCTCGGAATGAGAGATAGTCGGCTAAAAACTTGCATAAATCTTTCCTATTGTAGGGCGTCCGCGTCTATAGATATTCCAAGGTCAAAAATCGAAGTGTAGGTACCTACACATTTACTGCAAATATCTTGTTTCCTATTGGTTAAATTCTCTAAAATTTTTACTCGTGTAATTAGTGCTGACAATTTTCTAAAAAAATAGGTATATTAACTATTTGAACGTTTAATTTATTTTATTTAACGTTATAAATATTTTTTTTATAGTTTAGTATCTATTTATTTAATAAAACTTATTTACTCGTGTATATATCGTGTGTGTATTATAAAGTTATTAAGGGAAATACTTTAATTATTTTTTATTATGATCTTATTTATACTAATTACTTTCTAACTAAATAAACAGAAGATTATT
This sequence comes from Spilarctia lutea, assembly GCA_916048165.1. Taxonomy (NCBI): domain Eukaryota; kingdom Metazoa; phylum Arthropoda; class Insecta; order Lepidoptera; family Erebidae; genus Spilarctia; species Spilarctia lutea. Next base: position 6,142,439 of record OU696479.1, on the reverse strand, counting down.
GATACATCGCCGCTAAAATTTAATAATCCATAGTTATGTTATAAATGCGAAAGTCACTCTTACAGTTCCTTTTTATGGGATAGGGGGCAAACGAGCAGACGTTTCGCCTGACAGTAAGCGATTACCACCGCCTATGTACTGTCTGTCTCGATTTAACGGTTAAACCATTGCACCGATTTTAATAAAATTTAGCATGGAGATACTTAGATTACTGAGTAAGGACATAGGCTACTTTTTATTGCGATAACCGAAATAAACACGGGCCAGAGCCGCGACCAAAAGCTAGTTCTATCTATCTATAAAAACCCTACTCAAACAAAACTTACTACAAAAGCTGCATATCCAAAATCCCGTTATTTTTATCTTTGGTTTCATTGTTTTTACACGCTTTTTATTAGGTTCACTCGTATGTTTGTATGTATGTTTGTTACTGACATCAATGGACTAATGATTTTGACCCACTTCCAACGGTCACATTTCATTTAAACTTCGTATACTTATCGAGGACCGATGACAATACAATAATTAAATAAAGGGGTGGGGTTCTTTCTAAAAATTCAAATAATTTCTATTATTTTTTATGTCAACTGCCTCGGTGGCGCGAGTGGAAGCGTAAGCGACTGCTGTGCTTGAGGTCTCGGGTTCGATTCCCGGGTCGGACCAAATGTTTGTATGATCTGCAAATATTTGTTTCGAAGTTTGGATGTTTTCTATGTATAATATGTATGTATTTACAAAAAAAAAGTATATAAGTATTTATATCAGTTGTCTAGTACCCATAACACAAGCTCTGCTTAGCTTGGGACTAGATGGCGTTGTGTGTTAGATGACCGGAATATTTATTTATTATTATTTATTTATGTTAAACTTACCATTATCGTAGTATCATGGAATAAGCCACGATGGGGCTAACATATTACTTTTCAATAAAAGCCCCTAAATTAATTAAGACTAAAAAAATATTTTATTTATCACTCTATCCTTAATTAGGATTATTAAAATTATATTTTCTACTTTTTAATTTGGTTTATTTATAAAAACGTGACTTTTAGTTTTTTAAAGTACTAATATTTCACCGAGAAATCTAATGATTTAGGTAGTTTGCAAAAAGTTATAAAGTACGTAGTTAACAAACAAATTTATTATTGTTTTATCATGTTTCAATTTAATCCCCATAAAGTTATCAAGGTTATCAACTTGTTTTGAGTAGGTAAACGAGAGCATATTTCTATTGGAGTTTGGGTGTTTTCTATGTAGCTATAATATGTATGTAGATATTTATAAAATAAGTAATGTATTTATATCAGTTATCTAATACCCATAATACAAGCTCTGCTTAGTTTGAGACCAGACGGCGTTGTGTGTTAGATGTCCGAAAACATTTATTTATTTGTATTAAGCTAACTTAGCCAGACAACAGATGCGGTGCGAAGTTAGTCTAAAAAAAGGAACCTAAATTACTCATTATAGCAATCGAGCTATCTGTCATTTATTGACAGCCAAATCTTGTCTAAATCCGTCCGGCTGTTCCGGAGATTAGCCGGAACAAAGTGAACAAACAGACAGAAAGACAAAACATTTTTTTTTCCCATAGTAATATCAAACTGCCTCGGTGGCGCAGTGGTAGTGAATGCGACTGCTGTGCTTGAGGTCTCGGGTTCAAATCCTGGGTCGGACCAAATGTTTGTGTAATCTACAAATATTTGTTTCGGAGTTTGGGTGTTTTCTATGTATAATATGTATGTATTTACAAAAAAAAAGTATATGTGTATTCATATCAGTTGTCTAGTAACCCCATCACACAAGTTCTGCTTAGCTTGGGTCTAGATGGCGTTGTGTGTTAGATGTCCGAAATATTTAAAATATTTATTTAATAAACTGTTAATTTGGAATTATCATAGACACTTTAATTTTATTTATTTCCATAGATAAAACAGGTAATGAAAAATAGTTACCAGAAATAAGCTAAATGTATTATGTAGCGTGCATGCGCTCACGATCGAATTGAAAATTGATTTTTTATTCTTATAATGTTTATGATAAGTAAAGAATGCCTACAATTAATAATCATTGTTATCAAACACAAGACAAGCAATAAGTAAAGCCTAGCTGCACTCGGTGTTGTTTTGCTCCGAACTTTTTCTCGTATCGTCATCGGGACGACGAGAAGTCGTCTAAATTGTAAGTTTAAACTTACAATTTAGATTACTTATCGTACTTACAATTATTTACGTGAAGCAACTCATCAGACTTCCAAAACCCAAGTAGGTAAGTAATGGGTGATATCGAACATCTGTAGTGACCGTTATCGGACTTTTAAGGGCTGCTTTTTTTGAGAATATCTTTTTTTTTCTTTTTATTGGTTAGGTGGCAAACGAGCAGACGCATCACCTAATGGTAAGCGATAACCGCCGCTCATGGACACCCGCAACACCAAAAGCGTCACAAGTGCGTTGCCGACCTTTAGAGGATGGGGAGAGGGAATGGGGGGAGGGGTTGGGGTATGGATCTCCGGTATCCTCACTCACACGGTGAAACAAAGCGCAAGCGATATTTCACACCGGTTTTCTGTGAGGTGTGTGGTATCACTCCGGTCGAGCCGGCCCATTCATGCCGAAGCGTGGCTCTCATAGAGAATATATTTGTATAGCATCCGGGACCGAGAGCCCAACATGCTTTCCGAAGCACAGAGTATACTCAATAATTTGACTGCACGGTTGGCCGAGTGGTTTCAGCGGTCGCCGTGCCGCTTGCTACTGCGCCAAGTGCCTTGGGTTCAAATCCCACGCGGTATAACACTTTGTGTGATCCACGAATTGTTGTCCCGAGTCTGGATGTTCTTTGTGTCCGTTTCATGTATGTTTGTAAAGTCCCCCACGACACAGGATGTTTATTCCTAATGTGGGAGTTGTCTTTTAAAAACTAAAAAATAAATAAAAAAATACGTGAATGATCATCCATCATAGACTGCTTTGTCTATTATTATTGAACTTTGCGATTTGTTAGCCTACGCGATTACCACATATAAATTAACTAGCTGACCCACGCAACCTCGTTTGCGTCTTCTATTAGTAGCCAAAAAATTTTCCCCCGTTTTTGAAACATTCTTCATTGATGCTCCGCTCCTATTAGTATTAGCGTGATGATATATAGCCTATAGCCTTCCTCGATAATTCGAAAAGAAAAAACAAAAAAAAAAAACGAAAAAACACTGAAAGAATTTTTCAAATCGGACCAGCGGTTCCTGAAATTAGCGCGTTTAAACAAACAAACAAACTCTTCAGCTTTATAATATTAGTATAGATATGTATTTTTTTTTGTAAATTGAAAGAATTTGAAAATTATTAAAACCTAACAATAATAAACGTTATGTGTTCTGTTATTTCAGGTTACATCCAGATGTTAGGGCTGCAAGATCAGAGGTCCATTTCTTCGATAAATTTTATCATAAAGGTTTTGAATGGTATAGGTACGGATGCTTTTAATATTAATTTTAAAGTCACTGCTCTTAGATAGATAGAAAACTCTTTACTTGTACACCGTATTACAGATTTAAAAGAGAGTACAGAACATTACAAATATATTTATAATGTACAAAGGGCAGCCTTATTGTCGAAAACAATCTCTTCCAGGCAACCTTAGGCTGGATCAAAATGTATCGGAGTGACAGTAGTTGCCGGTGCAATGAGTTTTGACGAAGTATAATTTTCTAATGAATATATACACACACACATAACTGCTCATAATATAAGCTGTGTATCTAGATTTACTTATAGTCAGCCGCTTGCCGTCCACTGCTGAACGAAGGTCTCCCCCAAAGAGATTTACTTACCTATTTTATAATATCACATAACACCAATAGCCTTTACTAATCCACAGACTACTCAGGCTGGATGAAAAGAAACTATAAATTTCTTAACAAGAGTATCATTTTTGGGAGCTATTTCATTATATTATTTATATACTATATGCATGCAAAACTATTGTTGCGCCATAACCAGATGGATCTCGTTTATACGAGAATAATCTAGATTGAATTGAGGACAGCGCCATCTAGTGTCGGCTAGCGCGCAACTGTGGGCATTATAACGTTTTCTCGACGCTAGATGGCGCTACAAGTAGCTCTAGAATAATCTATTAAGTCGAGAACAATCGATCAAATATTATCGAACATTCTAGTTATCTCGACTGCCATATAAAAGCGGAACGTGTTAGCCGTACGGGCAGTATTGTTTCAAGATACAGCGAATAAACATCGAAGAGATCTTCTAGTGCGACTAACGAGTGATTTAGTGATTTCTAATTATAAAAAAGTGTTCTTAATAAATATTGTGTTATTTTTGGTAATCAATCGACTACTTTAATTTATTTAATACCCAGCTCGTAACACTATTTTTATTTATTGCTGTGTTTTTAACAGTTCTTATTAACATAATTCTAGGGACAAGATGCCACCTACATTGGAAGGCCAGATAACCATGGAAAAAACCCCATCATATTGGGTGACGAGGTCAGCACCAAAAAGGGTATACGCTATGAATCCTGGTGTAAAGCTTTTAGCGGTTCTACGGGATCCGGTTACAAGAGCCATCAGTGATTATACACAATCAGCGAGGTAAATACTTACAGTTTACATTAATTAACGAACACACATTAAAACTAAACAAATCTGTCTTGAAACACAAGAAGTTACTATCTTAAAATACAGCGGAACAGCTTACTTATTCATTCTACTAATATTATAAACGCGAAAGTTTGTTACTCGTAGGTAGTATGGATGGATGGATGTTTTTTGCTCTTTCGCGCAAAAAGTATTAAGTAAATGGATTTTGATGAAACTTTAAATAAAATAGCTAATACATCAGAATTACACATAGTCTACAATTTATAAAGACACTAGCTTCGCCTCGCGGCGTTGCGTGCGGTCATTGTCGTAGCGGGATTCAGCTAGTAACGAATAAAATTGCGAAAATCTTTGTTTATCTGTAAGCTTATATGAGTTTCTTTGTCTAATACAAAGAAAGTTGTGTAAAAGGTATGTTTTCTTTATAGAACAAAATAGGTATTTCGTTTTTTCAGTAAAAGGCCTTCGCTCCCTCGCTTCGAAGAGTTAGCTTTAATTAACAACTCAGCAGGATGGAGCAGTCTATCAATGGTTGATGCTACATGGCCCCCAGTCAGGTTAGGAGTATACGCAAGGCCTTTGAAGAGATGGCTACGAAGATTTCCGAGATCAAGGCTGCTACTGATTAATGGAGAGAGACTCATTGTTGATCCCGCTGCAGAAATGGCAAGAGTACAGGTAATAACATTTGGCTAGGTGTCGTTTATAATCGTTTATTTAAAAAAATAACTAGTTATTTGTAACTGTAATTCATACTAATATATCTGTCTGTTTGTTACGCTTTCACGGCTGAACCGCTGCACTGAATTCAATGAAATGCTCTTAGCTGTATTCACCTGCTGTATCGAATGCTGAAGGGAACATAATTTGCTCGAAGACAATATTGTAGTTCAATCCGTATCCCGACTCCTCCACGATGAACCTCTGCAAATGCGTAGATGCGTAGGCAGTCCTCTATCGCCTACATCATGGGGAGTGTTCTGAAGAGCTCTTCCAACTGGTCCCCCTTCTCCCTTCCTCTACAGGACAACACGTGCTGGCCTCGGAAGTCACCGCTTCAGAGTGGAAGACATACACTCTCGCACTCATCGATTCGGCTCTTCCTTCCTGTGCCGAGTGGTTAAAACCTGGAACTCACTACCAGCGCACGTGTTTCCGTCCCACTATCCCCGGGATCATAGTGGGACGGAAACACCTTTAAGCGGGGCGTGAAAAAGCATCTCACTAGGCCGTCTTAGTGCTTTTCACCATGCTGCACTGTCCTTGTTTGCATTGAGGATGGTGACCACCACTCTCTGGATTCTGCTGGTGCCTTCCATCAGGCAGGCCAGAGATGTTGGTAGCTCATGTACAAAAAAAAAGCGATGTTTCATAAACTGTACATGGTACCTGCAGGTAAGACAAAGAGAACGTGTCTAAAGTAATGTTTTTAATTTCCAGGAATTCTTAGGCCTCAAGCGAGTAATAACTGAAAAGCACTTTTATTTCAATTCTACGAAGGGCTTCCCGTGTTTATTAAAATCTGAAAGTCGTTCGACGCCACACTGTTTGGGAAAGACAAAAGGCCGAAGCCATCCTCACATAGATCCTAGAATTATAGAAAGACTAAGAGAGTTTTATAGGCCGTTTAATGAAAAGTTCTATCAACTTGCTGGTATTAATTTTGGATGGCTTTAAGTTTTACTTACATTCCAGTATGAAAGGTCTCTTTTGCATGAACTTTGTAGATACATAAGAATTTTGGTCGTGACTTAGATTCACTTTTATAAATTCTCAACCAGTTTAAAAAATAATGTATTATATACTTACCTAGCAATTTAGTTATAAATTTAAATGGTATACGGACTTGAGTAATGTTAAAAGTTTGTACAACGTTACCTACATATCACGCTAAAGTTTGTAGTATGTATAAAAGGTAAGTAAATAATTTACAAACAACTCAAACAAGTAACAACAATAATTAAGTGTTGAAAATGTGTAATTCGTTTTCTTGTTTTTTGTAAAAAAATATTGTGGTACCAAAAACTTAGTTGATAATGAGGAATCTTAAGTCAAAACCTTTTTGAGGTTTTAAGGAGTTACCTATTATAGTAATGCATTTTATTGCGGTGCCTGTAACCCATACTTAGATCATGTGCAAGTATATATCTATACAAATTTAACTGATCCCTACTTATTGAGTCTTTTTAAGAAGTGTTATTACTAAAACTAACTTTTGTGTAAGTTCCTATGCGATTTTAGTAAACGTTAATATTTTGTACAGTTATTTTTAAATGATTATATTGAGGATTACATTTTATAACTCATTAAAAAAAATAGCTGTCATTGCTTCCTATCTATTACGACATTCCGTTAATAAATTGTTCTATTAGCTATAATTAAATTAGTATGACGACATAATTTATACGATTATGAAGTAATATCACGTACAGTATTTGTTGTATACAAAATTAATTATTAATATAGCTTGAATTAGCTTGCAAGTAACTATGAAACGTCATTTTAATCGATTGTTATTACGACTTATCCAGACATTTACAAACAGAGAGGCGCTCAGAGGCCAGTTGCACTCGTTGATTATGAATAATCACCGACGGTAAGCAACAACGGCGCGGATGGGTGATCGCTAATGGCACGATACCAAGCGTCACCGTCATTCACGTTTAGCAGTCGAGCAGCTTGTTACATAATCGTGAAGCTTAGTTAGAGGCCTTTGGGCGGCTTAAGAAACATCCAACGCTTGCCGTTGTACGTTATTACGTAGACACAACGTTGTCTTGGCAGTCCCCGCCGAGTCCAGGTGACTAGGCCAGCATGGGGACTAGAGATGGTTCGTTCTAGGTAGAAACTAGGTATACCTGTTTGCCTGTTCCTAATGAAAAATAATTAGGTGCAGCCTAATCTCGTATAATACCTAATGCTCGGATCTGCTCTAATAAATACGACTGACGACTTATCTCTAGTGCGGACGTATGACTTTAACCCTCTCCTGAGAGGAGACCCGAGTAGTCAGACATGGGTTGTCTATGATGTACAAACCGAAATATAATTTAGTACCTATATCAAAGAAAGCTCAAGTTACATAATAAATTGTTTTGTAATCTAAGATTTAAATTATTTTGTTAGAACAATAAAAGTGAAACAAGGACGTATTCATAATTATTAATGTTAGGCCAAAGTTAGGGCATCTATATAAATAAAAATGTATCTCAGGAATGTATGTAGTTACACACATAATTTTCGATTGGCAACACCGAATTAAGTAATTCTTTTTTTGTTTGTTCGTTTTTGTTAGGACAAGGTTTGTATGACATGAAAAATTCACAGATAACGGGAAAAGTCTTTTTTTTTGACCGCGACTGTTCACTGCCTGTGTGTAGCTAAGACAGATATGTAAGTACCTAAATATTACGGTACGAAGTTCGCTGAGTGAACTGAGTAAATATAAATAAGAACACAAATACTTAGTTTTAATTAGTTATTTTAGCCAACAATTTAAAATTTGCTGTTAAAAAACATGATAGATAGTGTGCTTTAATTTTTTTATGGTATCAAGAAAATTTTAAATAGATGCTCGGTGATCTCAATTCACTTTTATGTGCGGAAATACGCTCGGATACCACCGACTAAATGACAACGGATACAACCGGTGCCTACACTCGAATTCGTAGGTTCGAGTCCGACACTCGAATCGACTAAAAACTGCACACAGCCTCAGGCACTAGAAGCCATCGAACCAGATGCATCCTCGAAAGAAAATCCCTGGAACCCCGACGTACATCGAGCCACCTACGGTTTGTAGATGGCCTCGTCCTGTGTAGGAATCCCGATGAACTTTGTCTATTCAGAAAAGGGTACAAGCTTCGTAGAGCTCGCGCCGCCACACTGCCCTGCTTGTGGTCAGGCTTGCGCTTATGGAGGACGAATATCGTTTTGCGATCTCTGGCGCCTGAGTCGTCTACGGTACCGCAACATGGCCTCATTCATGATACTTAGCGAAGGAACCCCCACCCCTATGGCTGCCACGAGGTCACGCTTGGCTCCCTTTACGGAGCCAGTGTGTGGAATGCCGTGTCCACGGTCTTGCCGTCGCTGTGGTGGCACTAAGGCGTTGGCTCCTTGTGGATCAGACACATGTGATCTCCGAAGCATGGTCTCTGTCATGAACCTAAACGCGAGTATTCGTATTTTTGTGTTCGTAGTATTAGATTATTTTCTGGAATAATTAAGTTAGAATAACTGTAATGTAAATCGATTTGTTTGATAATATATCTATAGGTATGTCACTGTTCCATGGATTACACCCCGTAACTATGCCGTAAAGTAGATTCTGAAATCAGACCTATTACATTTTTGAAGCGATTCTATTAAGTATATGTATTAAACAGTTACTATATTTATACTTTTGAGGATATTATTATTACTTTCGTTCATAATGATCCATTGATTTGGTATTATCACTATAGACTAAGAGCCCACGAGGGCCAGACCTTCGTTATTTTATAAAAGCTGAAAGTTTATCTGCGGATGTCCCCTATACAGGTAAATACGACCAGGGACTATATAGTTTGGGTTGTGGTTACTTGGGCAGGTAACCGGTACTAAAGGTGTATAAAATAGTACCTTAAATTCGTTGAATTATAAAGCTCAATTTTTTTATATTTTCTTAAAGATAACTTTAGAAATCTCGTCATTCATTGCCAGACACTTATGACAGTTGCTACCCCCTGCCAGACACCCCTAAACTTTAATAAATTATAATTATACTTTTGTTATAGTATAAAAGCTAAATTTTATATATGTTACTTGGGGACCTATGAAAAGATGTTACCTCAATAGCCGGACAGTTTTAATGGTTTTTACATCTAGCCAGTCGGCTTTTATAAAATAACGAAGGTCTGGCCCTCGTGGGCTCTTATAATACTATTATTGGTACATTTTAATTAAAATGTTATTATTGTTAATTGTTACCTACATTTTAAGTGAGAGTTAGTTTTACTACCTTCCAGAGAAATTGTTGACTACTTGATGCTATGGAGGGTAGAGGTAAGGAGAATCATCTGTGTACATGAAGTGTCCGTTGAAATGCATTAAATTAGGGTGGCGCAACATTAGCATCAGAGTAAACTTCTTCCGCTAAGTTAAAGCGCGCTTTTTAAAATTCTCATGAAGTAAAAAAAAACATATGATGATTTTTTAAGGTCTACGTAGTGAATATTAAAAAAAATGTATGAATAAAATTTTACCCATAATTGTTCTATTATACACACACTTTTTCATAAAATTGAATGATAAAAAATCAATAAACGGACTATTCACAGTTCAGAAAATAAAATCACTCTAGCTACGCCTTTTCTCATAATAACTCTTTAAGGTTATATTTACTACATTATTTTGTAATACGCAAGTAGTTGACATTTTCAATACTAATAACTACTTTAGTCGACAATAATGTTAAATTTTTTAACTCGGCGTACTTCAATTCGTTCACAATTGCTACATTCATACCATACCCTGTGTCTACACCAACGCCATTCTGGAAGGTTTTTGAACTGTTATTTACAGCTTATGCTGGACACTTTTTTCAATTTTCTTCCATATAAGATAACACTCCTTGTCTCTACCCTCCATAGTGAACTTGTTAAAGTAGAGATGTTATACGAGTCAACCGATTAAAAATAAAAAAACCGACTTATTCAATCGATTTATTTGAGAGAGACTATTTGATGGTTTTGAGTTTACTGTAGGTAAATATGATAACAAAGAAACGTAACTTTTAAAGGATTTTAAGAAATATCATAATGTCTTAAGTATTATTGCGAACACGATGGTTGTGTATTGTGAAGGAAATTGTTAAGTGTAGATTTTATGTGCCATATTACATCAGTAATAGGTGTTTTATACACCTATGCGATTATATACGTATATATGAGACTTTGGAAGCAACTTAGCGTTAGTAATATAGATTTAGGATTGCACTGAGCCCTCCGTATCACTTGTGCCATGTAGCTGCTTTTAATTGGCTAATATAACGATAAGGCTGTATTAAAATTGTAAACGATCAAATAAAATACACATTCATACACTGATATATTTTAATTGTTTTATTTCTTTCGTATACTAAATAAATAAACCTTATATATTACCGATACTTATTAATAAACTGACATGATCATCTGATTAGAGGCTTGCTTACCTATTATAATGCCTTGAAATTGGTTTGATGAATTATAGGTAGGTAAACATTATTTTCGCATATTTTTTTAGTAATGAACAAAACCGTTTCTTACTTTTTATTTACACGACTGAGTCAGGCAGAGGTTTTTTTTCCAAGTTTATAGACCTACCTATTTTTTGTTTTGGCACGCTCTCAAGCATATTTCTTTGGTATGCTCTGTAGCTTAAATGGATAAGGCGGATTTTTGGTTGAAAGGTGTCATAAATATCAAAGGAGTCTTCAAGAAGCGCCAACTATCCCAGTCTTGGGCATGCCGCATCCATTCTCTTTTTAAGATATTGGTCCATTGTGCCGTTGGGCGATTGTGATCGGCACATAAGATGTCACTTCCTATACGATGCCCAGCTCAAATAAATTCTTTTATCAGCCTCCCGAACGAAGTTGTACCGGCCGAGTAGAATATTTTTTGATGAAAAAAAAATCTGTTTAATTTTGTTTCATTACTTCAATGGGCGGGTTGATTTGATTTGAATGAAGAACTAGTTCATACATGTTGTGTGATTTTCCGTCAATGAAAATTTAGGAACAGGCCCATAGAAGCCAGGCAAGCGTTTTGCGTCGATTCTCTGAAAACAATTGCTAACGCCTCTTTTCTCTTATATTGTTGGCAATATTTTGCTTTGACGACGTGACTGAGCTTCAAGATGACGTTATTCCCATAAATTTATAAGTTTTCTAATAACATTTACGTTATATAAATTTTATTTTTAACTAACCTTTATAGTCCATCCGACTTATTAGCAGGTGGAATTCTATTAATAAACATGTTACTGAAAATGAAATAGAAACAATTTCGTTCATTACCTCTTACTACTAAACTGGATTAAGGAATTACTGTAGCCAAATTATTTTTTAAATGCATTTTAACAGTAGTAGTTTATGGTTCGGGTGACTATGAATCGATAGGAAAAATAAACGAAAATTAATTATTTAAGATTTATTTCACGCTGCCCATTTGGTAGAGTAGTCACTTTGCCAGGCGTTAAAAAAGCTTTTTTAAAAATGTGTATCATAAAATAGAAACTTTTTTCTTGGAATTGGTTAATCTTTTTTTTATTTATGTGCACAATTACGTCACAGAACGTCATTTTCTTCTGTCAAAATGCATCTCCTATATTAACTGTAGTTGCTGTACTTATTTGATCAGAACTAAATTAGAATTATCGTATATTTCATTTGATTCTAAACAACACATGTTATACTAAGCACAAGAATATATCTGACTAGTGTTAATGTTTTAGTATATAGAGGTATAGGCCGACCGTTTATCTGAGTCCTCGCCTGCGCGGTAACAGGGGCGCGGGGGTATGACAACAAAGGGGACTGAGACAGGTGCGGGCGGCGGGCGGCGGGGGCGCTCAGTGAGATACACACGAGATGAAATGCGCCAAGATAGTTCCTAAGATATGTGACGTCATAGTAAAGAAGCGCCCTTGTTACCGCGCAGGCGAGGACTCAGATAAACGGTCGGCCTATAGGAAGGAGCCATGGGCACAAATGGGCCTACGTATTACACTTGTTACGACACAGAATGTCTTTGTGTGTTTTGTTATCTCTGAGTGCGTAGGGACCAGCAAATGTTTTTTAATGTGACTGTGAATGTGTGAAAAATATACAGACTGTTTTGTAACAGAAAAAGATGCTACGGCTACTACCGGCCCGCAGGCTTGTGTTGCTCTATGGTATAAGTAGGTATATTTAATAAGATTACTTACGTATAGAAGTCACTATTATGACTTATATTGGCCAGGATATACAAGACTTCTAAATCCTTAACCTAATTCCTTTAGAAGGGTCCAAATTAAGTTATTTCGGTGATTGATAGTTAATAACAAAGGAGCCATTATGGTTTTATAAAAAATAAGATTCATTAAACTAGCATAAACTTTAAAAGGAATATTTATCGACAGTCTTCAAATATCTTAACTTTCGAGCCTTGAAGGACGAACACTACTTAAATTTAAATCGGACCAGACTCTTGCAACAACTGAAGTAAAACAAGAATTATAGTATTCGGTTCAAATGTGACAGACACAGCAACAAATGCATGTAAAAATACAGCGTAATTGAGAAATTATACTATTCTTTATTAAAGTTAATTAAAATTATATCGGTTTACTGTAACGTTTATAATTATATTATACAATAGTTTACAGAGTAGAGTAGTTTAGAGAGTAGAGTAGATACATTATTTATCATTTTTAGTCAGTTGTCAGATTCCCTGTAAGATCCCTGATCCATTTGGATGTTGGATCTCCGAAGAACGCAATAGTTATAAGCTTAACGAAGTACTACAGTATATTATTCGAAATATTTACAAAACAATTATAAAAATAGCAAAAAAAGTACTTAACAATAAAATACAGAAAGCCTTTAAATTATTTTCAATTTTTTTAATTAGTCGGCAAAACAAATTTAGTAAACGGGCTGAAGTGCTTAATTCCTCAGTACCCGCAAATTATAAACATTTTTGAAGTGATAACTTCTTATAGGAGAGTAAATTGCTTCGTTACGTAACGCGTTACGGCAGCGGTAGGCTGTCTCATCCTCTCTCACTCTAACCTACAGCGCTAGCTGTCAACCTAAACATTTCTCAAGTTAAACAATTTCAATAATAATTAGTTTAACTTAGATTAGTTTAATAATAAATAATAAACATTTATTAATCCAAAAAATTACAACAATAAGACATTAAAATATTTTCACAAGACATTTGAAATAAATGGTTTTGGAACACTGATACCCATGGTAAGATCTAACTTGTGTTATGGGTATCAGGCCACAGCAAGTGTTTCTAACATTTGACCACTGCTAGTTCAAATAATATAGTTTATAGAAAATAATTTTATATGAAAGTAAAATGAAATGTGTGCGTGTGTTTGTGAGTTTGTGAGTGTGTGTATGAGTATGTGTGTGTGTGTGTGTGTGTGTGTGAGAAGTTACAGAATGGATATTTTCAAGAGATCTTCAGTTTCCTCATACGTTTTAGTCATAAGCCAATCGCTTACTTTCCTTTTGCATTCAGGTCTAAGCAGTGTATATATGTTGCAGAATCTATTTACAGTGTTATATAAATGACCACCAAGCACACCGTAATGCCTTGCGGCTGTTAAGGTAGTATGTTTTTTAGTTAGGCAAACTTTGTACGAACGACGTCTCTTTATTAATCTTGCGTCATAAACAAGTGAGGCATGTTTTCTATTGATAGTATCAAGCACGAATAGTTGTCTGACAGTAAGTACTTTACAGTCGTTATACAACTGCGAAGTAGGGTATCTAAAAGGCTTAAAAGTCATCACCTTTAAAATAGCCCTCTGTGCCCGCTCCAACAGTAAGATGAGTGTCCTAGCCGCTCCACCCCACACTCCAATACAGTAACCTATTATTGATTGGGCTAAAGAGAAGTAGACTGTCCGAAGAGTATCCAAGTCCGCAGAGTGACGCAGTCTCTTGAAAATGTGAATAATTTTACGTACCCGTATTACTACATTATTTATATGATATTTCCACTTGAGTAAATTATCAATTATGACACCTAGATATTTCACTTGATTGGCTCTGTTTATAGTTATACAATTACAAGAATGGTTATTCGGATTTATTATACAGTTATGTGCTTTAAGAAAGTAGTCATCTAATGAGGGTTGAGTTAAATTTGATTTCGAAAACGTTAAGTAGGTTGTTTTGTCAAGATTAATTGTTAAAAAGTTTCTACTAAGCCACTGCATTACCCGACCCAAAGAAAGCTCAGCATAGTCAAATGCAACACGCCAGTTACTAGCTCGGACTAGCAGCGCAGTGTCATCCGCGTAAGTGACAATACTGCAATTAGGGATGGAAAGCCTACACAATGAGTTTATGTACAGTAGAAAGAGCGTTGGGCCGAGAACTGAGCCTTGAGGTACACCGCAATCCAATGACGCACTACCACTGGTATGAGAATCAATTTTAACGTATTGAGTTCGTTCAGATAGATAATTGGAAAATATGCGTAAAGCCAATCCGCGTATTCCGCAACCCTCCATCTTTGACAATAAGTGTGAAATAGAGATAGTGTCAAAAGCTTTTTTTATGTCTAAGAAAATACCTATACATTTTTCACCGGCCTCTAGACTGTCGATTACTTGGTCAACAAGCAATGCCACTGCATCTTGCGTAGACCTTCCACGTCTGAAGCCGAACTGGTTCGGTGCAAGAATGTCATATTTATTAAGGAAATTAATAAGACGAGAGTTAAGTAGCTTTTCCAGAATTTTTGACAGTGCGGGCAATACAGAAATGGGCCTGTAGTTATTAACACTATCTCTACCACCGCTTTTATAGATAGGATGCACTAAAGCCTTTTTAAACGCTCTCGGGAATATACCATTCTGCATAGAAATGTTACAAATATGCGTGATGATGGGAACTAGTGTGGGCGCGCACTGTTGAAGTAATTTGGTTGGGATATCATCCCATCCAATAGCACTATTTGGGCGTAAACTTCGAACAATTGTATTAACTTCGATGTCATCTGTGGGTAGCAAAACTAAGGAATTGTATGGACCGCTATCAGTTGGTGTTACATTATCATTTTCACTAGATGCGCCGAAGTGAAATGTCAAGTCTCTACCAATACTTGAAAAATATTCATTTACTTTATTTACAGATGCCTTTGCACTAGTATCCAAACTAAGCAGTTCTATAGGGGGGTTTTTTGAGCAATTTGTATGAGTAATATTCTTTATCACTTTCCATGTTGCTTTTGGGTTATTCCGTGCTTTCAAGAACTCGCATTTCTCATAGGTATGTTTCAGCCTTTTTAGTAATTTATTACAAAAGTTACGATATCGTAGATAGGTCAGTTTTAAACACACATTTTCTGGGTCATTTTTTAACTTGCGACACATAGTGTCCCGATTTCGGATACAGCGCAACAAACCCTTAGTTATCCATGGCTTGCATGTTCTGTGTTTGGAAGGAATGCGCTTTGTTGCAGTATGTGTATTGATAACCGATTTGATAACTGCCACAAAATTGTCTGCAGCCAAGTTCGGATCAAATATGGCCAACACTGATCCGAAATTAGTATTAGAGATAGTCTCATAAACTGATGTAAAATCCACCTTTGTGTATACGTTAGTCTTTTTAAATTTATCTATATTAGACTCAAGTTGTATGAGAATAGGACAGTGATCAGTTATACAGGTATCAAAGACTAGTGTTACTGGTTTTAGATGCGATTTTAATAGGGTGTGATCAAGACAGTTTTTGTCTCGAGTAGGGTAACTATGTGTTGGCAGCAGACCATGCGATGCAGTTAGATTAAGATACGAGCTGGCTTGTTGATTCATGTGTGTGGGTATAATATTAATATTAATATCACCTATAAGGAGTATATTTTCATAACTAGACACGGATGTAAGGGTGTTGTTAAGAGAGTCAAGAAAAGCATCAATATCTCGGGAGCAGGGGGAACGATATAAACATACTATGACCAGTTTCACTGGTTCTATTTTACAAATTAAGCAATGTGAGCCATATATGGATGGTTCAGTAATCATATGTAAAATAGTTGATTTAACAAAGAGAATAAGACCAGCATTTTGATTCTGATTATTATTTGTTTTATGTGTTACATAACCGTCAATTTGAGGCATATTTGAAAGTTTACTTATCCAACATTCTGATAGGACTATTATATCCGGCTGTGTTTTAATACTATGTAGAAAAACCATAAGCTTATCAAAGTTTTGATTCACGCTGCGTATATTGAGGTGTAATATTTGTATTGAATTATCACTCCTAATTAGTGCATCCACACATTGTTCTGGCTTACATATATATGACTCAGACGACCCGTAAATATCTAAGTCATTAGTTAAGAAACTTAAATCAACCATTGTATCGATTTAAAAAACAAATAGAGGGTACTTCTATCTAATATCACCAGATTGACTGTAAATAGAAGGCATGTGTTTCGATTTAGCATTTTTGTATATTGTTTGTGTATATGTATTTTGTGAGAACAAAAATACAATGAAATTTGTATGTAGAATTCAATGTAATGATTATGTGTATAACATGGTTTGAGGAAATGACAGTAACAGTTGTGTATTTGATTTATTTTAAGAATATGTATATAGGTAAAAAGTAATTTAATTAATCTATTAGTAAATATTAGAATGCTAAAAGTAGAAAAAAACAAAGTTTTAGTCACGCAGTGGTTTGAGTAATTTCTTAAAACACAACGATGACTTGATTGGTATAGCTTCAGCTCCCTCTTTTTCTCGCAGAAATAACCGGCCGTTTCGTGTCCAGCAGAACTTGTAATTATTGTTTTTAGCGAAGTTACGTGCTTCGTAGAACAACTGCCTCTGTATTCCCGGTAGATGCTCGGCGATAAAAATTGGATTGCGAGGACCACTCATTCCGATACATTTAGTACTTAATTTTCCATCAAGGGGACGGTCTTTGTTGTATACGCGTACGGCATCTAGAGCCTGGTGCTTTAAATTGACAGATGAAAATTCACAAATTATAGGCCTAGTTGCAGCTTTTTTTCCTGGCAATCGGTAGACGTCTCGTAGTTCAGAGGAGGTAACAGCTGTTCCTATAGCTTTACAGGTTTGCAGTACAATCGATGTTATATCACTGGCGGACTCTTTTTCGCGTTGCGGGACGTTGCGTATTTCTATAGTTGAAGAGCGCGAACTTTGTTGTAGATCCTCAATCTTCTTTTCCAGAGTTATAATATATTCACGTTGTTCCAATCGTTCTCTCTCTATTTTTTCCATTGACTGCTTTATATTTTCATAGCCATTGTTGATAAACGCAATAGATTTTTCTATTTCATTGTTGGTATTTTGTATTTTAATATTTTGTTGCTTCACATCAGCTATGTCTGATGTTAGTTTTTGGAGCAAATTATTCTGTTCCGTCTTCCATGAGCTGAGTCAATTCATTATGCGATTCTCAAAGGTTACGGTCCAGTCAATGTCAGGTGAGAAGTCCGGACGTAATCGCTTACTCCGCGGTGTTACACTAGCGGGATCTGATATTTCAGGGGTAGAAGGCTCCTGCTGTTTGTCTGTTGTAGAAGGAGCTGGTGGAGATCGGTTAACTCTCGGCATTTTGTATTATTATTATATTAAATTTTTATTTTTATTTTTTTACAAATTACTTTACAGAAATAGTAACTTTTACAACTTTTCTTGCAACTGCAACCCGTATGTTAACAAGTTTAAGCAACAAAGACAGCTTTCTGTTAAACCAAACACCGTTTGCAATTTTTATATTAAAAAGTTAAAGCATTTACGTATTTGTTATACACACCGTCATTAATAAATATCAGGTCCGGGCGGTCGACAAGGTCGCGAGAAGAACGACGTAAGCGTCGTGTATCTGCCGTCACTTACGCGTTTTAGCAAAACACTCCGCGTTCTTTGTTTTAGTTGAATTATAGAACTTATTCACTGTTAAAATGGTTATTCACTTTTCAGTTCAAAGTTAACAACATCTGTCCTATACAATGCCACTTTATATGGTTATTATAACGTGTTAATTCCACTTCAAACAAAAATAAGTTTATGGAGCACAAATACGATGATACAATCTCACATCAGTTTAAGTTATCACTTCTGTCACGAATAATTTATGATTGAGTAACATATAAATTTGTTAGAGAAATTTGATTATACATTAATGTGTGTAATAATATGCTTGTAATATTTTTAGCATAGGCAGCCTTAGCCTTTGCGCGGCCTCAGGCGACTGGGTCATTGAGAGGCCTTTGTTTTTGTGGATTTTTTTTGATGAGATATAAATTATCGATTCAATTCGATATCAAATCGATATTATTCAATCGAATAATATCGGTTCAATTCTGAAGTCTTTTCGTCTTCAAGTCGCCGTTGTGATGAAATTCATCATAAAAATATGGATGAAATATAATGGGGAGTCTATCGTGAAAAATAAAAACTGTCTATTTGACAGATCAAATTATACACGAGTGATCTCCGAACGCAAATTGCAAACACCGCGATAACTACTAATTAAAAGAGTGTGAGAAACGTGATCTGGGTTTAATAAAACGTGGTACAAAAAGCGCAAAAAAATAAAAATATTTTTCTAACTGGCAATCTTAGAATATTGTGCGAGAGCGCGATGGCTTTTTGCACGAGTGTGTTCAAAGATCATCTCTAATCTTGAGTATATTTCGATTACAACTAAAGTACACTTGTTTAACTAACCTTCAAGAATTTTGGTCACAATATAAATTTTGTATTTAAGTACCAAAATCTGAGTTACAGAATGTTTTCTATTGTGGTGTTAATTATGGTTAAAACAATGGTATGTGTTACAAGTCTGTGAAGGCTAATAAATACATTATACATTAAATATTACAAACGACTATCATTAAGTATATAATAATCACAAAGGGGATAGTACTATGGTTAATTGTTAAATATACTTTAGACACATATAATAATATTATAAACATGTTTCAAAATATTACTTTGTAGTACATTTTTGAAATAAATATAATTTACATGCAGATAGCAAAACCAACGAGAAGAGATCACATAATACAATTTTAGATAAAAAAACAATTTAAGTGAACTAATCAAAATCAGTACATGCAACATATACGGGCATATCTATTGGCCTAAATTGTACATAAGAAACGGAACTGATGCCTACAATTGCAAACACAAGTGGTACACTGTCTCCAAATTTTGATACTAATGACACGACGTCCGCGTTGGAGGGGAACATTGATGATTCACTGAAAAAAACAAATAAATATAATTAAATTTAAGTATGTGGCACTTATTCGCATGGTAACGGAGTAAGCATATGGTGTGCACCACTACTATTCATCTTGTGATTGTCGTCCAAGACGACTAAGGGAGCAAACTACGCTGGACAACTGGAGTGCAAAGAGCAGGAATACTTGAAACAAACCCTTTACCAACCTGTTTCGGCATCTGCTAAAGTTACACTGAACTACGAAGTATCGCACTACACGGCGTAACTATCAATCCTGAATCGTTCAATAGAAGTTCTCGCGCCGATTATCCTACAAACACAACCCAACATCAACCGTTGGGCAGTGTCCTGCCAGGTACGATCACCTAGTTGGAGGATCCTCTCTTTATGTTGGTGGGACATGATACCTGGTCCCCACAGTATGGTAGGCCAAAACCTCCTTTCTAAAAAGAGGCCTATGTCTATCAGTGGATTTTAAGACTTGCAATATCCCGTAGTAGTTACACATTATTTATATGGGGACGTCGCAATATGTTACACTGGCAATGATTTTGGGTTATTCATTTATAGTTGGCCTTCCTTTTTTGCTGGTCCTTTGTTTTTTTTATGCTGATATAGAACACAAATGATAAAATAATGCGAAGAAGTCAAGAAATATTGCAAACCTCAGACCATGGAGCGGCTCTGTGAGTGCTGTAGCTAGAAAAAGCCGTAGTGATTCGAGAGGCCTTATCCTAGAAAACAGGAGCATTAAACATTTTTGAGACTAACATGCATAAAAATTTAGGTACACTTACTCAAGGACTATAATTCTGAAGTGTGGTTTCGGTGGATTTGTTTTCTTGAAACTCGTTATTTCCTTACGATATGCATCAAAGTCGATAGTTAATTTAGTTTTAGGTTCGACTTCCTTATTATTCTCGATAATTCTAAGTTTTTCTAAAACCGACGCAGTATCTGAGCAATCTTCTGGGTCCAATAAGGGTTTCAGTTCAGATTGTGTAATTGATTCTTTGATAGTCGAAATTTGCTGTTTGTGTTCATTTTGACATGCAATATCAGTCTCTTTCATGTGTTGTAAAAAAGCTATTTTTCCTTCTAACCAATTATTATATCCTCTAACATTACTTTTTACATAGTTTATTAAAAATTGATCTTTAAAAACATCCAGGAACAGTGAATTTGTTACGTTTTTAACAACAACCTCTGGCCTACCGAAATCATCTTCACTTGGTAACCAGTTTTCATTAAAAATGTTTACAAGTATTTGTCTTTGTGAAGTACCTTCAGTAGTAGCGAAATTATCAATAAAACTTTCCACAATCATGGCTTCTTTGCTTGTACTGGCTCTGGGTTCTCCTGATTGTTCAGACCGACGTTTTAGAATGTTGAAAGGGTTCCTTAATTTCTTTCCTTTATACACATTTTTAGATCCAGTTACAACGCAGTCTGATTCCGAATCCGAATCAATATTAATAAATCTTCTATCGATAACTTCAAAGTTAGCATTCATATATATATCGGCGTCATAAGAGTTATTAAAAGTTTTAATAGCTTTTGACAATGCCCTCTTATGTGTAGACGATGTCTTTTTCTCAGCATTCAAAGCTTTTAACTTTTTCGCCAAATTTCTTAGTAAATTAAAGTTTTCAACATATTTATCCATTTCTTGATTCAATTTTGGTATTTTATTTCTTATCTCATCGTCTCCTAAATCAATAGTTTCTATAATATCCTCATCATTGATAATATCGTATTCCCTTGTCAATCTTAGACAAGTTTTATATCTTACATTGAATGCATATAAAAGTCTGTGTAAAGCTTCTACATTTTGACGCTGGTAATTGCCATTCATCACAAGTTGTTTTAATTTCGAACATAAATTTGATATACTCGCTAAATGAGTAGACTTGTCATCCCTCATACGTTTCCGTGGATTATTATTTTGGTTAGGTGTTAAAAGTACATTATTAGGACTATTATATGAGAAGTGTCTTTGTGAAGAATTTGGCCTTGGTTGATACTGTAGTCGAGAATGAAAATACACATTAGAAAATGGTGGTCTTTGAAAAACCATGTTAAATTGAACATAATTAAGATTGTTTGGGTGTCGCCAAAAATTTTTAGGTCGGTGGAATTGGTTAGGTCTAGGCCAATTTTGAGAGGTATTGGAGATACTTCTTAATCTTCTAATGTGATTGCCATTTGCCTCATCCGAGCTGTTATAAGTTAAGCGGTCATCTGGGTCACACCTCTTTTTGCTAATGTTCCTTAACTTCAAGGTATAAGAAGTTTTATTCACATATATATTTTGAGGAATATGCTCTTGTTTTGGAGCATGGATTACAAAAAATTCTTTTCCACACAAATCGGGGATATTTTGGAAATATCTATTTAAAGTTATGAAATTACTAGGTTTGTATTGTCTCCCAGTCAATATTTTCAGTTTCGTCACATAGTTCTGAAATATCTGATGCCTATTATTTATAAATGCATCTGAGAAACAAATACTTTTATTGTTATCATCTGATTGAGTTCTCGTATTATCATTAGTTTGTTTTTTTGATGAACCTGTAATAATAAATTAACTCATAATGACAATTTTTTTGCAAATATGAATAAGTATTAAGCATTTGAATGGCTCGCGAAAATCCAGATAAACCCAAAGAGGTACTCGTGGATAGGCCATACATTATAAGTGCAGTTTAAAAATATTATAATTATAATTTAAAAACTTTACCTGATGCCAAAGCTTTATCTGATCCTGCCGTGAGTATATTCTTATTGGCAAAATTGTTATTAGACTGGACGCCTGAAAAAAATATATAAGTTAGTTTTATTGGAACAATATTTCCATTCAATTTACATTTTAGAAGAGTCTTACTGGAATCGGTTGCAGCTTGACAACACTCATTATTAACGTCAATTGCAGTATCTTCATTTTCATTATCTGTTGTCACATTTTGATGTTCCATAATTAATTCTTCTTGACTTTCTCTTCTAGGTGGCAATGGTATATCCTCAAGTGTCACAATGCCTTCACACACATTGGTTTCAGTATTTTTAGTTTCTAAACTTTGGGCAGTAGATTGCATGTTACTTTCACCAACATATATAATTTCACATGAATCAGTTTCGTTCACATCTATATCACAAGGGGATTCTTGAATGTTTACAGTTTTGTTGTCCTCACTGTCTCCTTCGATTGTTTCATTTTCTTGATTCTCCTGAATATCTGTACTGTTATTTGGTTTTGTATTTGGCAATTGTTTATGAATATTTAGCTGCACATCATTTTTACTTAGTACTTCCTTTGACGATTCGGAGAGTGTTTGTTCAAAAACATTTTCAATATCCATTTCTTTAGGATGCTTGTCTAAAGTCTTAGATATGGCCAACGGATTTATCTTTCGGCCATTTAAGGTTTTATTATGCCTGAACACTTTATAGCCAAGTCTGCTTAGAGAAGCGTACACTCTGTACTGATTGTATGTTAAATTACTATTTAGCACTAATGAAAACGCTTTTTGCAATGATATCGTTACATCATTGTGTTTTAAGAGTAAAGAGTTCTAGAACAATAAAAAAAATCAATTAAGGATATAAGAAAGGCTCCATGAAGTGGGTTTACATTGTAGAGCCAAATGACAAAATCAAAATATTTTTGCAGAAGGCCGAATGATATCCGTTTCGCGACTTTTGCACATACACATAGTTTTTGGTTTTTATCCGGCCATACATTTTACTTTAAATAATTTTATCGTGAATAAGCCCAGTTGCGCTTGGTAATTAAAAATAATCACAGAGGGTAAGCAATAACGGCGCACGCGGTCAGTAGGTGCCTGGACCCGCACTAGGCGAGCGTGGAGACATATGGCCTTAATCCTGAGAGGTGACCTTTTTATATATAGATAGAATATATGAAGCAAAGATTCTGTAGCCCTTTTTAAAGTGACGTTTACCTTTCCTTTTGCTACAGTTAAAGTAAACACAAATAAATAAATAACAATTTGCGGCCACAACTATTTCCCGTTCCTTTAAGCTTTGCTGCAGGTAAAAATAAGAATTAATTATTCTAGAAGGAAAAATAAAATAGACTTAGGATCAACTTACCACTTCCATCAGAAAAAGAACTTCTTCTGGTTTTAAATACAAAGTTTTCCCAACATTATACCCAAAATACTGCCAGCAACTACTCGATTTCTGTGTTACTTCTGCTAGTTGAAGATCATCTCGCCATATGGCGTGAGATATATTTCCGCTGAAAGAAACATTAAAAGAATTTAAATACAAGGTATTTTTTTATGTCCTGCAACTTAGCAATCCGTTTGTTTTAAACAATTATCGAATAGTTTGTCAGGTTTCCCTCGTAAAATATGACATAACTGAACTCCACATCCAGTGATGCTACTCTCAACTATCAGCGGATTTTATCGCGAGATCCGGTATACTATATCTCTAGAGGCGAGAAAATTTCAAACAGCCCTCCCCCCCTCAACTCAGCAGCCAGTGTGTTTGTATGTTGGTTCAGTCTTTGCTGATAATTTTTGCTGTATGTATCAATTTCTTGTTTCACCGTTTGCAGCTTGAAGTCTAGGTTTGTAAGGTAAAAAATTTACAAAAAAAACAATGAATTCAATAAATGGACCAAATTGAAATAGGTACCACACTTTCAAATAAATCCACCCAGTCAAAAGTTCTGAGGTAACCAACATAAAAAAAATACAGTCGAATGAGAACCTCATACTTTTTGAAGTCAGTTAAAAACAGATAATAAACTCCTCCAGTCCCTTCGTCAGAAATCCTTCTTAATATTATAAATACGTAACTCTGTCTGTCAACAAATGGTTTAAAAGGGGGCCCTCCCCCCTTAAAACCAAAATTAAAGATTGTAGAGAAGTGTTTTTTTTTCATCGATATATTTATACATATTTTATTTGTAAAATAATTAACCTAAATATATGCCAAATACCTCTAAATGATAAGGCAATTCTTATGGCAAAACAACGTGTGTCGGGTGGGCTAGTAATTTATATGAATCTCTATTACAAGTTCAAAGTTTCTTACATCTTTTCTATTCTTTCAACCTCCAATATCTGTTTCTGTGAATCCAGCGCTATTTGTATCTGTTTCTGCTCCAGCCACGAACCATCAGGCACAACATCCTTGTAACCCACTTCAGGTAACGTTATACTCTGCTTAGTTACACCTTTGGCAACCAAAACATCACCACTGAAAATAACAAATAAAAAATAGTTTAGAATTGTTCATTTGTCACTCCCTATATTTTATAGACTGGACTTATTTAGACTTAGTTATACATCAACTTTACTACCAATAAAATACTCTGCTGAAAAAAAAAGCTGTTGCCACCTGAACTTTATTTTATTGAAATGCTTTAAAAGCTAATATGTGAGTGATATCACGGCCTCACAGAAAACCGGCGTGAAATAGCGCTTGCGCTGTGTTTCATCGAGTGAGTGAGGATACCGGAGGCCCATATCCCAACCCCTCCCCCTATCCCTCTTCCCATCCCCCAAAGGTCGGCAACGCACCTGTGACGCCGCTGGTATTGTGGGTGTCCATGGGCAGCGGTAATCGCTTATCATCAGGCGATAAGTCTCCTCGTTTGCCACCTAATCCATAAAAAAAAAAAAAACACTCAAGAATACCATTGAAGGTTTTGAACCTATTAAACATAGAAATCCATAAGATTTCTAAGTAAAGATACCTACAAATGTCTTAAATGTATAGGGTGCATTCCCCATCCAGATCCAGACGAAAGCTTAATGACGTTTAGCATTTTCTGGCATTTTTGATATCTATACTAATAATATAGCTGAAGTTTGTTTGTTTGTTGGTCGGATTTGAGGAAACGCTGGTCCGATTTGAAAAATTCTTTCAGTGTTGGATAATCCATTTATCGAAGAAGGCTATAGGCTATATATCATCACGCTACTACTAATAGGAGCGGAGCACCAATGAAGAATGTTTCAAAAACGGGGGAAAATTTTCACGCTACGGGCAATATAAGACGCAAACGAGGTTGCGTGGGTCAGCTAGTAAGTTATATAAATGTTTAACCCAACGCAATGAGGAGTCCACCCACTTACCTAAATATTTGACATTTTGAGTTGCAAATAGAGGTATCTTATTTATAAATAACTGGACCGATAGATTTCTCTCTCCTCTACTAAATAAGCAAATTTGTTACTCGGTGGCTGATATTTCTGAACCTAAATTTGATAATATTAAAACGGTATTGTCTAAGGAGTTCTGCATTTTATTGTCACTACCATATAGATTTTTACCACTGACATAGAATACGAAATCATCAGCATATTGAAATATTTGTGTTGCTTGATTTACAAATGTTAAGGGTAACAATTGCAAATCAAATGTTTTCTATATGACAGTAGTATTAAGTCTCGATTGTATAATATAGATAAAGTTTAGAATCAAGCCATGACGGTTGTAGGTGGGTATAAGTACTACATCCATACACGTGGTGGAGAGTGAATTATGTATACCTCCAGTCGTGGACTAACAGTGTGACGAGTACATTGCAATGTGAACTCTGTTATCTTTCGGCAAATAGATACTGGACTAACAAAAAGAAAGCTTGTAATGGATACATTTAACGTTATTCGAAATGAAAGATAATATTCCACTAACTCTTTAGACATGTTTAAATTGAAATGTTGGTGTAGCAATATAGCAATTAAAAACGTCATTCAAACTAGTTTGGAAAATATCAATAAGCCAAAAATGTTTTATGACATTAATTGTTTAAGAAATGATGTACTGCTAGAACTAAATCAAGTGTATAAAGGGTGGTATAAGTTCTTTACAGAAGGCTCAAAGAGTACCGACACAAGTGCAGCCTATTATGATTTATTTATTAGTTGTTTATGGGCTCTATCTCCCGTGTAGAGTCAACGCAGAGATTCCTCCAATGTCAAATGTTTCGAGAGACACATTCAGAATTGTCCATGGGCGATGGTAATCGCTTACCATCACGCGATACGTCTGCTTGTTTTAATTCTTCATCTGACTTTGGATGTGCTGACAACTGAACTAGTACTATACCACACTGGTAGAATGGGTTCATATGTGGTTTGTTGTGTGTGTTGAGCTATTGTGCTGGTTCTACCAAAACTTTAAAAAAATAATTATAGAGTGATACTCCATAATAATAATCCTTTACCACTTGGATAGCAGAATAATCGTCATTTGGGTTATGCTGTTATATATGTTAAACAGACAAATTAGTTTAAGTACTCTAAGTTAATGATAATATACTAAAGTACCTTCATTTTAACTTTGTTAATATGTATATTAATTTCATCTACACTTCTACACTAATACTATAAAGAGGAAAGATTTGTATTTTTGTATGTAACGAATAAACTCAAAAAGTACTGGACCAATTTTAAAAATTATTTCACCATTCGAAAGCTACATTATCCACGAGTAACATAGGCTATATTTTATTTTGGAAAAAATAGGGTTCCATTAGATATTTGCGTTTTTCAAGAAACAAGATGTAAAAAATCAACCAGAAAAGTTACTTATTTTATGATTTACAATAATATAGCTTATACATCAGAATAACACGTAGGCTATAATTTATAAAGATACTAGCTTCGCCTCGCGACGTTGCCTGTGATTATTGTCGTACCGCAGGTAGCACCGCGGGGTTCAGCTAGTCATAAATATTCTAATAGAGTAAAATTTATATTTATACATAGGTTACAGTTTCTTAATAGCCAAATAGTTTACCATTATTAATTTTATCTACTGCGCTATGAGCATAGTTCTGAATGCAATAATATCAGCAGCATACAATTATTTGCGCAGCAATAAAGATGCACTTTGTCAGCGCAATTATTACTAACTAGCGACCCGCCCCGGCTTCGCACGGGTGCAATGCTGATACTAAATACACGTTGTATATAAAACATAGCTGACCCACGCAACCTCGTTTGCGTCTTATATAGCCCGTAGCATGAAAATTTTCGCAAAATAAGTAACTTTTCTGGTCGATTTTTACACCTTGAGTCCGAAAAACCCAAATATCTTACGGAACCCTATTTTTTTCCAAAATAAAATATAGCCTATGTTACTCGTGGATAATGTAGCTTTCAAATGGTGAAAGAATTTTTAAAATAAATAAATAAAATCGGTCCAGTAGTTTTTGAGCCTATTCATTACAAACATACAAAAATAGGTACAAATCTTTCCTCTTTATAATATTAGTATAGATAAGAGAACATAGCAGAATAAAAATCAGCTATGTGCTCGTTATTCTCCTTCATCTGTACAAACTCTAACAATATTTATTTATGACTGCACAGATGACATATTGTTTTAAGCTGCC
This sequence comes from Spilarctia lutea, assembly GCA_916048165.1. NCBI lineage: Eukaryota > Metazoa > Arthropoda > Insecta > Lepidoptera > Erebidae > Spilarctia > Spilarctia lutea. The sequence continues at coordinate 6,114,446 of OU696479.1, read as the reverse complement.
AACTGGCCACTTGTACTGCAAGCTCGACTGCCACATGAAACAATACTTTGTATAATTCATGAAGTTTTGATCCTGATTGTTCTTGGTGTCCGTTTGATAAATGTGTGCAACACACACACTCCAGCGACTCCACAGGACTCAAGATATTTGTAATGCAAGCAGTGTATTTCTCCAAATATATATTTGAAGAAAGAACTGCGGGAAATTAGGTAATAATTTTATATTTCATAACACAACATCCTTTCCAGGGATCTAAGTGAATTAATCTAGTTTCGGGGCATAAAGTTGCAACCGGTAGGTTGCTTTCGTGAAATTTCTATGGTTTTACAATTATTTATCTGGGTAGATAGATATATTTAGATAGGATATAATATAATTATCAGAGACTAGTGTGTTTACATGTACAGAATATTAATAAACTATATTTTCATTGCCGCATCGCAGCATGGGTTTTATTTTCATGAAAAATTGATCAATATCTGATCAAATGAAAAAACTACTATATCTACTAAACGAAACAATACCCTATTTACTTACGATAGTATCTTAGGTTTATCCATATTGGACGCATGTATGATAATCACAAACAAATGTGTATTCAAAATCAAATTTTATATCTAGCTCACAACGATATTGTTTTAAAGACTTTTTGTCAAAATTTGTGATGTCTCCATATTGCATTCCATTCCAAGCCATGTGTTCTGTTATAGAGCAAAAGTAAGGTGACAGAAAGAGATAGCTTCATCGCCATTCCATTAGAGAGAGCTATTCGTTGTCCAGAATTATGATTAACACAACAATCATTCAAGAATGGACACTGGACAAAGACTTTGACACATTCATTAGTGTTACCATATTAAATTTGCGCATTGTTAGAAAAATTTAACTTTTTTGCCGTAGCGATGAAGCGGTGAAGCTAGTAATATACTGTTGTGTATAAAAAGTTCGTCAAAATGCTTGAATTGGAGATGCTATAGTAGAGTCTTAAACTATTTTTCAAAGAAAGTGCCCGAATTTGCTAGAATAGCATGGATAAATAAACATTAAAGAAAAACACTATGCAAAAAAGTTACTACCTTAAATATTAATTAAACACTGTGTACTAGATTGTAAATATAGCGAATTTTATAGACATTAATGTGTAATAAATTTTCATCATATATTATATATTATAATTTACTCAACAAGCTTCACGAATGAATCGGTTCACCTTGCCTCTACTCTCCATAGCTTAGATAATATATATTTAGGTAAATAGTCAACATCATTTCCAAAGTCGAGTAAGTCAATACTCTTTGAGTATGGTAGCCGTGGTCGGTTTGGTACCACGGCATGGGCGTACTCAGGTTCTGGTCCAGGAGGAGAGGGTGGGGGTTTAAAAGCACCTCGTAAAATGGACATAAAAAAGGTATTTTTTATTAATTATTTAATTATAGAATAGCTATTTTAAAAACCTTACCGCATTCCACTACTGCACGGCACACTTGCACGCCAATTGGTTCGAACCTAAGCTTCTCATATTTTAAAAGTAACTTTTTGGAGTCTTTGCCAAAACGGTTTAAGATGTTTTCAGTGAAATAATCGCCCATAACGTTAACAATTTTTTCTATGAGCAAAAATGTCCTAAGTTTATTCTTTGTCTGGACTGGTGTCACTATAACATTCACAGCGGTACCTGTGAACTACAAAGATCCAAAGTTAGCCTCTGACTTACTTCTTGATGTCCACAATTGGCTATAGGACTGGAGGATAAAAGCGAGTGCCACTAAATCAGCCCAAGTAATATTCACTCTTCTTCAGGGTAATTGTCCGCAAGCAGGACGAGGTGGTGGTGCAAGCGCTTATTTCTGCACAGAAAAGGAACATCAGAATTTCTGCACAGGAGGCTGCCATCTACAGATCGAAGATGGCTCGAGATACGTCGGGGTTCAAGGGTTTTCTTTTCGAGGGTGCACCTGGTTCGCCGACTACTTGCATCCAAGGGCGTGCGGTGCAGATCCAGTCGGTGATATCCGGGGGTATTGCCACACCTAAAAAGGGTAACTGTCAGGAAGTAAAATTCGGCGAAAATATCTTACCGCAACGTGAGTGTTTAATGCACCTAGGCTTACATATAGACCGGTGGGAAAACCATATTAAAGCAAAATGAAATGGTATATCTATGCAGCACAAAAACCTGTACTGGATACTAGGATGAAACTCCAAATTATCACTGGACAATAACCTTCTGATATATCCACGGAGCAAATACAAAATTTGCTACTTGGTTATATCAGACGATAATAAAATCTGGATTTCCTGCATTCAATTGTGGGACTCCGCAAAAGATTCGGATATAAATGACATACTTACATCGAGTTCAGAACAAGATCCTAAAGTCGATAGCAAATGTATCGTGGTTTGTTACCAATGCGGAACTGCATTAACAGCTCTCAGTGAAAATAGTGTGTAAGAAAATACGACATGCCTCCGAGAATTATATGTAGTGATTAAAATTCCTTCCAAATGAATTGGCATGTCAGCTGACCATAAGAGACTACATGAACCGGCTCAAAAGATTTTATATATTAGGACTCCGGACCCGTAAAGTAGCTTAAAGCTACTATGCATGAGTAGTTCTTCTTGCTGAAGAGCAGGCTCTGATCGTCACTACGCTCGAATATCACACCAACTCATAGTCCTAAGAATGATTGCCGATCTTACAACAACTCAAAAAATAAAACTGTCTTTGTCCACAGTCGATCTTAGTTACGTTTTTACGCGCCTGACTGTGCTTTTATCGACAGAAGAAGACAGTAGAAACGTAAACCTTCGGGAGGCAGCTGCCATAAAATCTTTGATTAATTCTTATCGTATTCATTAAATTTTGGGTCGAAATTATTTCATAGCAAATAAATCATAGCGCCTTTCTCTGCTTTTGTATATTCCTGTTGTCGCCCAATCACAGAACATCATTTTTGGCCTTCGCATAATTGTGTTTAAATTAAATATACTGTTAAATTCTTTTTCTATCACATTGAATAAGTTGCCGTAAAGCTTATACAGATCCATTTGAGTACAATTAAAAATTGGAAGCCTTATGACTAATGTTGTTACTAAAATTCAATTATTGGTTACTAATAATGAATCGGCCTATAGTTTTGTTTGTTCTGTTTTCTTTTACATAAGGAAATGTAACAAATTGCCCACAGTAAACAGATATTACCTAAATCACAAAAAATGACCTGTTTCAATATTCCCCATTACAAAAGATGTTATCTAAGCAAGTTGCCGAGTGAGAAGTAATTCTTGTGATTTCAGAAAATAAAAGATTCAGTTCAATTGATTCAAATGGGTTCACTAATCTTATACTGATAGGACACTTTTCTAATAAATTAATATTGAAATCTCCACAAACTACCTAAACCTTACTACTGATACATAAACGCTTTAATACTATCCCAAAAATGCTAAAATTACTCTTTGGTGGCCGATACACACTAACTATAATATAGTGTTCGAGTTCTACACAAGAGTACGGCAGGGAGGACTCCAGAGCCTTTGATGCGTTCCTGGAACTCCTCCCGACTGCCGAGGTAGGCTGCCGCGGAGTTTCGTGGGTAAACCAGTCTACTGGGAGGTCTGGGAGTCACCCACAGGCCCTTCGTCTCCCCACGAAGGGTATGGTACCAATAGTATTCCCCGCCTAAAAAAAGGTATAACAACAATAGACACACTTATTAATTGGCAGGCACACTTTGATCTTATTAAAAATAAACTATCTCGAAATACATTCGCTGGAGCGTATGTAAATCTATATATTTTATTTTAATAAGCTTATGCCTACTACGAGTATATATAGAATAATATTTAAGCTGGAATAGACTGCCTCGTTGGCGCAGTGGTAACATACGTGACCGCTGTGCATGAGGTGTCGGGTTCAATTCCCGAATTGAACCAAATATCTGCAAATATTTGTTTCGAAATTTGGGTGTTTTTTATGTATATTATGTATGTATAGAATAGTTTTAAGCTTTTACTAAGTATATATTTTCTTTACCTATGTATCTATGTATAAAGTTTGTGATCTGATTTGAAATAGGAAACATGTACACTCATTTTGAACAGTATAAATATATCAATAGCTAAAAGAGAACCTCGGATTCCCATAATACGAACCAGACTAAGTTTGGGAATCAGTACATATTTAATTCGATCTACAAATACTGTGTCAATATTCGATGTATTGTAATTGTGAGAAATGCCAATGTACTTGCTTTCTTCCTGATTTAATAAAGATTTTATTATTATTATTCTGGATTTAGAAAAAAAATAATAATATGTATTTATATCAGTTATCCAGTACCCAAAATACAACCTCTGCTTAGTTTGGGACTAGATGGCGTTGTGTGTTATATGTCCGAAAATATTAATTTATTTATTTTATTATAGATTCCAGATCAAATAGACATAGGCTTCTTCTACTCGTGGTCACCCCTGTTATATTCTTGCTAAGTTTAAAACTTCCTAAGTTATGAAATAAATCCAGGTAACAATCAAAGCTTTACATAGAAATATGGTGGAAGCGACAATTTTAACTGGGTGTGCGCAAGGAGAAACTGTATGCATCGGCCTCTTCTAGCTGTAAAGTCTGATATGTAAAAATATCTGTAAAGATTTATTTACAAATGTATACAAAGAATTGCTTTTGATTACAAACGATCTTTCGTTTCAATTTAAACAAAAGCGGTTTCCAAATACTCAAAGTCTACTTCGCGATGACACTTAACAAGTCTCAATATTAAACACTCAATTTGTTGTGATAGATGTGTGGAGGAACGGGTATCATGTCCCTCCAACACAAAAGGAGGATCCTCCGACCAGGCGAGGTGATCATGCCTGCCATGGCCACTAATAGGATCAATAGTAGTCGCAATCAGCAAAAAATGTTGCATAAACGGTGAAATTTTATACTTTTTCGGTCAACTGATAAATCAATATTTGTGGCCAGTATTGTGTGAAAGCATAAGCAGAATTTAAGAGTGGTAGTTACCATGCTGATTGTGAATGCAGCAGTGCGGCATGGTGTCTCACACTTTGGCGACTTGGCGATGCTTCTGTATAATTGAGCCTCTGGTCTCGCACTCACCAACGAATCACGACAAATGAACACCTTTTATATATTTTTTTTTCTTTATGCCAATTCCATCGTACCTTACTAATATAAAATACAATATATATATATATATATATATATATATATATATATATATGTCGGAATATTCAATTATACGGGAGCTGATTTGACAACGAGACGCAAGCGGTGAAACGTCATCGCTTCGGCAGAGTCTAGATAAGTGTTCGTGCGGGTCGGATGAGACACACTTACCGATCTACCACCGCGCGGACAACTAGTCTAGGAACTACCTTACGGCTCGTTGTTCATACCTTAAGTTACCTACGTGTTAATAAACGTTGTTTAATTAAACTACTTTGTTTTCTGCTCGAGTAACACCACACAGCCCACACAATATGTCTTCTGGAGAAGGCAACGGCCCTGACAAACACCCTTTACCGACATATATATATATATATACACACACTTATCAACTTAACATTACTTACTTACTACATAACAACCCATTAATGAGAACTGAAGGCCCTATACATTTGCTTTGTCGTTTTTGACAGAGGTGTTGAAAGCAGTTCATGAAACATACCCATGCTTATGCTGTGCAGACTTGAAATAGAACACATTCCATCAATAAGTGGTGTACTTATTGATTGAACTTTAACATATATATGAAGATAATACCTGTATGTAACCTTAAATAAAAGTTTTTTAAACAACGCATAACATGTAATCAACAAGTTGGTAAGGCAAAAATAATTTATTTTTCAATCTAAATACAAAAGCAAAAGACCCGACACTAATATAAAATTGACAACTAACTAAATTTATATCACACCACACTACCGAAGCGACGCTCAATAAATGAATTCGAAGTCTAACTACCGTGTACAATTTAATTGAAAACTGCTCATTCCGATAATAACATAAAGGGAACGCGAATTCAATTCCGTACACCGCTTGCTATCAGAGTTTATCAAACAAAGTACATGGTATAACTCCATCCTTATTGGTACATTGGCTGGCTAGAGAGACAATTAGAGGGAGCTACGCCTCCGACTGATATACGATGAGACAGCACCACTCGTAGAGTCAAGTTCAAAGACTTCTCAATTTAACCGGGCTACAACAACACAACCGTAGCGTAACCTACGAAGTTGTAGACTCGTAGTGGTTACGTTTGTAGCGTAGCACGTCGCTGGCATGTATAAAGCGTATCGATTAGTCTCCCGGAATTACCCGACTACAAACGAATGGAGCCGAATGCTACCGATTTCACCCGAGATCTACGTCCATACATAGCGGAAGTAATGAAATGTACAGAGAGATATGAACCGGAAAAATTGTCGCTCTCTTTTTCTTCACGTCGCGTCTTATCCGGACCCCTAAAAAGCTTCCTTTGTCGGTTTTCCCTTTCAGCGCATTGCGCCTCTGGGCTTCAACGAATGGATATTTAAACGCGAGATGACAGGAGAAACAACAATACTTTTTAAATTCTTTATGTCACTAACCATTTAGAATCTTGTGAGTTCATCTCCACTAATGATTATATAAAAACTTTTAAATCAATCATATAATCGAGAATTTTCAAAAAAATATATTTATTTAATACATGCGTCTAGGAACCTGCTAATTTGATTCTTCGGATTATCACTGTATCTACAAGTGTTTAATTAAAAAACATAAAATTAAAGTTATAGATAATTGCCTGTGGCCTGTGTTATGCGAGACGCAAGTGGGGGAGTCACCAGGAAGTTCGCGTCTTGTTACAACACAGTAGGCGAGGGCTAAAGCAATTTAACGTATCGTAATTTAGGTTTATTTCCTTCCCCTCAATTGAGACGCCTTGAAGCTGACACCATAGCTCAGCGGCAGTCGCTCAATGCATGCTGACACCGGCCAGCATCGATTTAACTTTTTTCCAAATTCGAACTTTCAATATTCGAATCGAAACCGAACCTTCTGTTTACAGACGATAGCAGGGTGGAAATGGGGTGGCGCACCCCAAATACGTACATACCGTGTTATTTATGGTATATTTTGACGTGCGCGCTCGCTGCCAACTTCAAGTCGCACAGGATAATGGGGTGATGGATAGTGTTATCGGCCGCTATTCATGGTGTACCGTGTTCAGTTTGTGCATTTATTGGTACTGCAAATTGTGGAAAACCCCGTCGTTACTGAATTTGTGCAGAACAGTGCTACTAGTGCTTTGATCGGTTGTAGGGGTTAGTGACCGGCGTTTCCCTCAATGCGGTATTTAGAACTGAATAAATTACAAAATATTTGTATACGATTTATAATGTAGTCCTACACTTAAATATTATGTCGTGAGAAAGGTGAAGTGGTGTTTAGTTAATATTTATCTTCTTAAAATTTGGTATGGACTATAAAGAAGGTAAGTTTTCACCTTGTTTTGATAGACGTTTTAAAGTATTTCAACATTTTTTAAACAGGACTTGTATTCGCTCCCTTTGATTTTAAATATCATAAAGTACCTTTTATAATTATTCCCTTTTATAAGTGTTGGTTTACGATTTCATGTACCGGTGTAATCTTAATAAATTCTATAGTACCTAAGTGTAAACAGTATGTTTTCCACAAATGTAGTACAGCGCCATCTATCGTCTATTTTGGTTGATAATAAATTAGTTCTAACTACTACCGCCAACTACAGCGCCAAAGTGTCAGCCGGCGACACGCCTGCAGTCACGCGGCGTTGACGCGCGTCGCAACATGTTTGCGTGGGTGTAGATCGCATCGTGATAAACAATTTATGTGTTTTCTTCCTTATCATCTAATCAAAATAGTGTATGGAGGTTAACCGGCGTGCAATATTACAGCCGAATTGAATCTAAGAATGTTTACATCTGTGTATATTGTGAGGTTTCTGTTGTGTTTCGTATGTGTGTGTATTGTTGTTGCCGATACCGAGGACAGGATTTTGGCCGTGCAGTGAAGGTCTAGGGCTATGAGGAAAATAAACGGTGAGAAATCAAAAATTAAATATGTTTAGATTGCCTGCACTGCATTAACAGTCTTGTTGTAAAGATAAGAGACATATGTGGAATGTCACCGGGTTACGTACAACGATAACGATGCAGAACAAGAAAAAAAGCTATTAGATATTATGTTATTGTGTATTTAAATAAGTCTATATCCATTAAGCTTATAATAAAGAATTATTTCTATTTAAAATTGTCGCTTTTTGCTATTATGTCAAGAACAGAGGGCGCTTGTTATTTAATAGGGGAAGGTACGGTGTGCAGTGTGCAGTTATTGTTACTGTAGGGTTCGTATTTCTGCTTTTGAATTCGTGAGTACCTATTGCAGCAGCGTCCGATATAAATATTTAATAAGTTTCTTATAAGAAAAAGGAAATTTATGAACCATCGAACGCAATGTACGCGATCAATAGACCAAGTCAATTTAAAGTAACAAAAAAGGAGCCCTTACAAAAAGGTTATTAATTAAGTGTACGTCGTGAAATAGAATTGCACAAGAGACAGAGGAATGACCGAAAATCATTAACCGTAGCAGATCCCATACAAATGGTACATAAACGTAATCTGACAATGTTTGATGGGTTGCCGGCCGCTGACCTCCGGTCGTTTGATTGCAAAACCTCTGCCTAGATTAAAGAATCTATACCTTTTCGATCATAATAGTTTTTTTTTTTGTAAATCCATGAATGTTCTAAAACCTATATTCTATTTATAAATCGTGGTTAGTCAAGGTTAGTTGTAAGATAGAAGACGGTGCCGAAGGTAACATTGATGTTGCAATGATTCAAAAGTAATCTGATATCATTTAACTATTTGAGTAGAGGACGGTAAATTAAGTCGTAATTACGAAACAAGATAATTTATAACTTCTGTTTCGAGAACACATACTGAAGTTTGCGTTAAACGCATAGACTTTATTGTTTAATTGTTTGTGATGTACCTAGATGGTGCAGAATATCTGTTTGTTTTAATAACACAACAGAGAGACGACACATTTATGTATAAGGAGTAGTAGATCGACTACTTACAGTCGTTAAGAAAAGTCAAAAGCAATTCCCACCAATATGATACCTAATAAAACTGAATTCATCAAACTTTACTTGCCAATAAACAGGAATTCGGACGAAGTTAATTACATCTCGACCTTACGGTAATACGGTGTGAACATCAAACTTGCGGCAGTTTTACGGCCTGAAAGAATAATGAAGCAGGCTTCGGGTTCATCGGCCCAACATTAGTGAATATGCTCGCACGTAGCAGCACAAAATCAAATAAACACTTGCTTTCATCTCCGCTTTATCGGCGATGCAGTTGGAAGCTCGCACTTAGCTCGCGCAAAACTGTTCGATTGCAACAATATAATTCATTATGCTAACATTTATGGATGCCGACTTCAGCCCAATACGTTTATCAATAATTTAATTTACATTGTAGTGCGAAGCTTCTTTGTAGTTGACGCTTCGTTGAACATTAGCACACAAGTTGTTTACCTTTAATGAGTTTGAGTTAATTTCTTGGAGTAATACAACCGCGTTCACCATTTTGAGTTGATGAAATTCCAAGTAAGATTGCCTTCGTACCGCAATCTCTTAGACGTGCTTTCAAGACCAAGATGAAAAATCTTTTACGATTATTTGTGTATACTTCATTAGGTCCAATTGTTTGTTATTCATTATGTTGTAAAACGATTTCCAGCAATCATACGTCTAATAACCGATAATGTCTATATTGATTCTGTCAGTGGTTCGGAACAGCACTCCAATATTGACAATGGGCGGTAGTTTAGACGCCACTACGTGCTTCGAGAGTTGATAAGAATTCTACGTGACTGCCAGTTCATTGCTCCAGTTTTTGCCACTTGATCTTGTGAATGAGTTTGCGAACCTTGTCCCAAAGACAAGGATCTTAGGAAGCAAATTTATAGCTGCAAAAACACTTTACGACTGCTCGAAAGACTGTACATACCTACTCAGTGTCTACTTATTCAGAGAAATAAACGTTTTAGTGCCTAGTTTGTGAAGCCGTGTCTGCATTATAATACAATTGGCGTTCATTGTAGAGTGATCATGAAACTTTGATGGGCTGTGGGATAAGTTGTCAAAGCGAGTTATCGTTTTCAGCCACAACTCTACATTTAAATTGTGTCCGTGTGAATTCAACGAGTGTTACTGAGCGGGTTATTGCGATGGCGCCGCTATAAATGCTGATTTTCAATACCGGCGCATTAGGAGTAGTTGTGGTGGCGCCGCGCGTGATTGCCATGTTGATTGAGATCACACGTACGCTACAAATTGACGCTCCAATTCGCGTGTGACAAGAATACAACATGGAAACTTCATTGAAATGGTCAAGTTTTGTAAAAGGTACATATTTAAATTTTATTATATCCGAGTATTGAAAGTAACTGTCTATAACTACTGCTAAACTTTCAATATCGTGTATCGTCGTTAATAAGGTACTGTTATTTACGTAGTCAATCCAGTTCGCAGGTAAACGAGTACCAGGCGGCTCGCTCGTTTACCTCGAAAGGGTGGTGTGATATATATTCAGAGCCCATTTAAATATTCCCAAGGGTGATAAGGGGAAGGGATGTGCGCCGGTTAATCAAGTAACGTGATCCATTTATCTGGAGAACTCTTGATATGGTATTACTGAACTTTGGAATATTGTAGCCTTATTTAGGGGCTGAGATTGAAAACGGTAGAAGTGATGCGAATCAGGTTGCAATATGTATTTTTTTATAAACCTCGTTTTGAGTGAGTTAGGCACTTAATTTTTATTCAAATGTTACATATTTGTAAGATAGCTCATGGAAAGCGTTCGGTGAAGATGACGCGAGTTCAATAATTTTTGTTTACCCAAAAGTGTTCAACTCGCCTAAAGAAGTTTTTACTTCAAAATGTCGTGTGATAGAACCCGTTGATTGAAAATTATCTAGCTGTAAAGTTAATTTTTTAAAGCCTCAGTGAAGTATCGGATCACATAAAGTTTATGCGCGAATCCGGTCGCATTCACATTCGCATCTTTTTTCACTCTTATATTGTCTTTTTAATAGCTTAATTAACGACTCGAAAGTTTGCCGACAGACGTTGACGTTGCTGTGTCTAGATAAATGCCAAGCCGAGATATTGACACGTTTGCCTTTATTTCTTGCCGTAATGATTACTATCCGATATGGACACAACGGTTTAAGTTATTCTATCAAATCGTCGAATAAGATTGAAATAATAAGATGGCTGGTATAATGTTAGTATGTGTGCAAATAACGTGATTTGATTAAACCTGATTATAGAAAATGAGGTAATAGCCTCCACAATATTGCTTTAATTCAAGGCCTTGCTAAAACATTTGATTGGTTCCATTCCATATAAACATATTTTACAATGTTCGTGAACACAATTGTTTTTTATATAAAACTTATATTTATTCAGTTCTATATGTTGATAGTATATAATTATATCATAAACTATCTAATTGAACTACGCCACCTCGTCTGCTATCACAGAACCGAGAAATATTTATTCTCTGTTGTGTGATCATCAACCATAAATATGATGGACTGAAAGTAGATATTCAAAATAAGATATACTTATTTGTATATATATTTACATATATACATAGCCTGTTACCGTGGTCGGGTAAAATATAGTAAATATTTATTAGCATTTTCTACTATCTTAAGTATCATTGGATTATGAAGGATTGCAATTCAGTAAAATTGGAAACAAGCCATAGTGGTTACGTACGCGAGTGTATGCACCGTTGCTCCGATTTACTGCATTCGATCTATTTACGGGTTTATGAACGTCGATAAACTTACAGCTTCGAACCGAACTCGGCATGAGTACTAACGCCAATCCAGTTGATTTATACCTTTCCTCGAAATAAGTGTTGCTAACAATTATAATATAATTACCTAACACATCGTAAGTTCTATAATCAACGGTATATTTTTGTGAAAAGTTTAATCATCTTCCTGATGTTCTGCCAACATTGTTCAGAGTAACTCAATGCGTAAAATTGCAAAGAGTTTGTTATTTGTTATGGACACAAATCTTTCTTTAAAAGATAACCGTTTTCAGACGTGATGAAGAATCATTATAAATTCGTGTTGTGTGAGTGGGAGATATAGCAAGTCTCAGGGACTTAGAGTATAAGAACTTGAAAAGAAATTAGCACAAAAAGGCTCGAAGGACCACCCGTCACAGGACGGATTTACAGATACCTTAACTGAACATAGTCTTGATATATATTGCTTTTATTAATTAAAACTATAGAATTTATTATAGCTATAACTCTTTTATTGACATCACTAACCGTTAACGATATATGTCAACTACGTGTTACAAAAAACATATTCTTGGCTACCTGTTTAGTACCTTTTTAAGTTACGAATTCTATTTTAATGTTCTGAATTTGAAATTGCAAAAATGCAGGTTGCTCTCCAATCTTTATTCATCCGATTTTAACCTTCTTGCAGAACGAGAAACAGCATAACAACCTTTCTTTTGCAATGCAGTCTAAGTTATGACAAACTTTATGTTAATTCAATTTACTTTAAGGGCGAAAGTTGAATGCAAATCCTGGGTACACGTTTGCGACTTACAGTATTGATCTTTCTAGTGGTAGCGACTGTTGCAAAGTGTTCAATGAAGAAATGGACTAAGGGTATTGGACTGAACCATTATCCACTTAAGATATAGTACTTAAGGAATAAAAGATTTATTTGATTTAAAACTAAATCCCATTTTAACCCGATTATTGTTGTACCTTTTTTATGTATTGGCCTGCCGCAGTGACTCACACATCATAGTGTATAAACAGAATCCAAGAGTGTTGGTCACCATCCTCATTGCCAATACAGACAATGCAACAATGCAGCATGGTGAACCACGCCATGGCGGCCTAGTGATGCTCTGAAATCAGTGTGGCTCTACCTTTGACAACGTCTACTAGTCGAAAATAAAAGTAGCTCAAGCTACTCCTTATATTATTAGGTAAAATAATATGCTAACTATAAGTGTCGTCAAAATCGGTTCAGCGGTTACAGAAATCATGGAACTGGAACTGGAACTAACAGACAGATAGAAATACATACAATATTTTTCTTAAATTGTAGTAGTACATTCCGTATATACTTTCATACGCATTTATTTCATAGTTGTTAATTTGAAATTACAAACCGACAACTCAGTTTTATTTATTTGTGTTTAACAAGCTTCTATTTAGTTCAGGTTAAAATGGTCTCTTTTCTCTTGACGAGTCTAAGAAGTGAAGGGTCAAAAGCTTCTAAACACAAAAAGAACATGCCTCAGTGACTCGTTTCATTTTATACCCATTATTATTACTGTTTCGTATTTGATGTAGATGGAGCCCTAAGGTTGATAATATTGACGCGAAGCTGTTCATATTTTTTTTTATTTTTACCCGACTACGGTGAAGCCAAAAGAAAAGATTATTTTTGGGAGTCTATGTATTTGTTTGTTACACCATAGCGTCCAAACTACTGAACTGATTTTAATGAATGACATAGGTTGTATAATTTTGTAAGAAAAGAGTTGTAACGTAGAGATTTTTTTTTCTTGTTTTATAGTAAATATTTATACTATTTTCTGTAAAATGTAATGTATGATCTATAAAATACCTTGACTTGAACAAGCTCGCATAGAAAGTAAATTTATTTAACGCATTATCAAGCTATGCATCAACGGGAGCGTTCAGCGTTAACTCAAGAATTAGTACGTTAATCGCACTCTAATGCTAGTTTACATTCCAGTTATCGCTACAAATGCCTTAGTATAATGCAAGGCGTTCATCTAGACAGGAAGTGACGTCACTATCTCGGCCTCACACACGTTTCCTGCCTTCTCGACCTTCACCCAAAAGCTTTGTAGTACTTTTGTATCTCTCATTCTCAACAACTTTGATTTTAGAACAGTCATTGTGATAAGTGGTTAAATAATGAACTCATAGTACGTATATTACAACATGGACGCTACTTAAAAAAAAAGAGGTCTGAGGTTTTTTATAAATTGAACTGCCGCATGCCGTCTCGAATAACGTCGTTGATGAAAAATGTATTCAGAAAACATTTACTTTTTTGTTACACTTTGCTGGTATTTATATTATGAAACTAGCTGAACCCCGCGGTGCTACCCGCGGAACGACAATAACCGCAGGCAACGCCGCGTGGCGAAACCAGTATCTTTATAAATTGTAGCCTATGTATTATTCTGATGTATAAGCTATGAGTTTCATCAAAATCCATTCAGTAGTTTTAGCGTGAAACAGCAATAAGCATACTCACAAACTTTCGCGTTTGTAATATTAGTAGGATGTAGGTATAGTAATAGTAGACGCAAGCGAGGTGTCAGGATTTCCAAATGAAACTCCTCTTTTAAATGAAAATAACCTGTATTCACTTCTTCTGTTCAGACTATATTCAGTTGTATAGTGCAAGGATCTTTTAGAACGTGTCTAAAATCATAAGTACCACCTACATCTACCACTATGGCAAAAGTTAGATCAGGGTGGCCATTTTCTCCTTAAATTTTAATACTGTAAGCAATCACATAAAATAGTAATTATTTAGTTACTATTACATTAAACAGAAACACAATAAATATTATGTTGTGGTTGTCAAAATCAAATCGAGATTATAGAGACAAACTTCTTAGCACTCCATGGATTCACCGTGCAGATGCCGGGTCCATCGTGTGGCAGAGGGAGAAACCCAAAGCAGTTCCCAGGACTTGCGACCTAGGTGTAGGTTTAAGGAGGCCCCCTTTGAGATGCGCATCAACGCTCACGGTTCACGGCACACAACGGTTTTACTTAAGTAATCAATGTACTCGTATTACTTAAGTAAAACCGTAACTAAAATGCATTTACTTAAAATGCAATAACGGAATTGATAACTAATACATTAAGATCGCTGTTACATAAATTGTACATGGAGTAGTAAAAACAAATAGATTATTTTTTATATTGGTAACAACGGCACAATTACACTTTTGATCTTCAATTTATTGATGTCCCTCTTCTGTCCTTTATGATATGTTTTAACAAAACTCAATGTCTAATTCATGTCGACGAAAACGTAAAGTGACTTAAGTAAACGTGTAACAAAATAACACTTTTCACTACTTTTGTCTGTCTGTCGGTCTGCCTATTGTATTATATCTGTATGTTCTGGCTAATTTCTAGAACGGTTGGACCGATTTAGACGGAACTTTTACTAGCAGATAGCTAATGTAATAAAGAGTATCTTAGGCTACTTTTTTTAGACTAACTTTACTCTGCGGTGTTCCCCGCGATTGTAAAGGTACAACAATATACGCGTTACTCAAATAGTCTTTATTATATGAAGAAAATTACTGTATTTCATAAGTGAGTACCTAAAGTTTCTCCGACCATCATTAATGTATATATTTTGTTTGCGCAAAGAACGTAGCATACATTTTTCCCATAACAAATGTTCTCAGTAGGTGAAATAAATAATTTATTACTAGCTTTCAAAAGCTTGCAGCTAAAATAATGATGACTGCATGTAACTAAACATAAACAAACAAATGAATGGCGTAAATCCTTTGGTACCGGTATTGTTTTAGTGACAACTGTGGACAATTGCTCCGATTTACATAGAACCGTCCGGATTTTGCGGAATCGGATTTGACCTGAGTATTTGCGGCCACCCTAGCTGCAGGTCGTGAGTCACGAGATTGTCCGAAGTCATCTCGCTACCGTTCACAATACGATGTTTAGCTGCTGGATTAACAAAACAATGTGTGGTTTCTGACAGGACAGACTTCGAATAGAAGGACTTCATAATATTTCATTGCGACTATGTTGCTGAAGTTACACCATTTTGTACGGCATTGTAATTGATGTTTGTCTGAATGACCATTCGATTAAATAGGTACGTAAGGATACGTCATAAGTGTACCTTAATTAGAATGTTATATTTGAACAGATAATTCAACGCATATATCCTAGTACTGGTAAAGTTTTCTCAAACATGATAGATGTCGAACAAGGACTTCGAATACGAGCATTTCAAAAATACTTTAAGTAACTCTCAGAAATTAAATTGTTGATTCGTTTACGTATTTTTAGTTCCACCATCAACTAAGTTTCAAATATTACATACGTCACAGAATGGTCTCTCAAAATAAAAATGTAAAATGAATCGCCCGTTAAACTTTATTTTCTGACATCAACAGCCAATTAGCTCTAAACACTATGCCTTTCCACATGGCAAGAAAAATGTTCAATAAATCCTGTCTGCTGCACGACTTTCGAAGCCGTGCAGTTATATGGGCCATACACTAAAAAGCTATAGTGTTTCGAGCGCTAAAACTTCGGTGTTAGACACTAATAGCCCAATAAACTGGCCAATTTGTAAGAGAAACCAAATAATTTACTGCATATAAATGTTTATTTTTCGGCCATCTAACACAACGCTATCTAGTTCCAAGCTAAGCAGAGCTTGTGTTATGATAAAACGATAAATACATATTATACATACAAAACACCCAAACTCCGAAACAAATATCTGAAGATCATACAAACATCTGGGCCAACCCGGGACCTCAAGCACAGTAGTCACATACACTACCACCGAGGCAGTTAATAGTAGGTAATTCAATATATCCCGACAAAATCTACGCGGCAAATCTAATATATGACAATAGCAACACCGTCTAAAATTCGTAGCAGTGTAAATGGCGTACCCGCTTCGATAGCCCATATAATTGATCCTTCGTCATTCGCACGCCGTCGTATTCTGTACGTATGTATTGTTATCTGTGGGAAGTTAGCCAAAGAGTCGCACTACGATGCAACGTCATGTAATTATCGTCGGACTACTGCATTGCGTTAAACGCTCACTTCAAGTCAAGTACTTGTTGTTAGGCATCCTTACTATGTGACACATTTATATTAATTGATAATATATTATAATTATTATCGTTTAGTAAAATATTTGTGGTTTAGAAAGAGGAATTTATTATAGAAAATGTGATAGTGCTCTTCGAGAGAAATTGCGTTCAATCATGCGTTTGAAGTCTGCGTACACTGCTCCATCCTGGTTTAACCATATATATGTTCTAGTAGTGCCCGTTGTCTAGTACATTTGAACAGGTAGTATTTTTTTAATATATTAAAGTTATGATAGAAACAGCTCGATGTGAAATATCAGATCATATTTTACACTGTACAGGCTTTTCTCATTTGGCGATCACTTGATGAGATCTCTGCAAATGGTATTTAAGACTATCGAGTGTCGAAACAAGATGAGAGGAATCTTATTGAGATGTAAGTTACTTGCTCTACTAGCTGAGCCGCGGATCGAATCTAGTTTAATAACAGTAACAGTTGTAACTTAGGTAACTCCTAAATAGTAAGGAGTACCTTATATTACCAGCTATCTGCAAGTGAAGTTCCCTCAAAATCGTTTTGTATTTAGTAATAGTAGTATTATTGGAATTGTTGGGGTTGATCCCTGCCGCATCTTGCCGCCATCGTCCTACGCGACAGAAATTTGATCCCCATCATCTAGATGGTTGGCAGTCCACAACTGTGCGATTTTCCCGAAATTTTCTGCCACGCACAGCAAAACTGTGGAATGAGCTGTCGCCTGCGGTGTTCCCGGACCAATACGACCTTCAAACTTTCAAGTAAAGAGCGTACTACTTCCTAAAAGGCCGGCAACGCACTTGTGACGCCTCTGGTGTTGCGGGTGTCCATGGGCGACGGTAAACGCTTACCATCTGGCGATACGTCTGCTCGTTTGCCCTATATAATAATTAAAAAAAAAGAATTTAGAGAGTAGCTGTTAATTTGAAATTACATTCGTTTTCTCATAATCAGTTATCATCATCACAATCAATCATAATCATCCTTATTTCTTTTATTTCAAACATAATAATGTCTAAGTCTAAAGTATTCAAATTAAATTCTTACCTTTTGTAATACAAAATGCTTTGATAAGATTTATTCCGCACCCTTTACGGACGATACCCTTAGCACCTGGTTCAATGCTTTCAATGATAATGAGAGTGAGAGATGACTTGTCATGTTTATTTCAAATATTCTGTATGGAAGTTTCGTAAGGTTGCTGTAGCCTCGTGATAACGTAAGAGGTGACGTCACAGATCAAACTCTATCATTTCATATTTATTTTGAAATACTGTTATAAACAGTAGTTATCCACTACTCTGCCTGTGTGTACATCGGTTATCGCGATAAATATGTAGTAACATATGTTACTCATTGACTAAAGAGTTTGATAATTGGTTTAGTACTTTAGGTGCGAAAATAAACAACGAAACAAGCTCACATTCACAACTATAATAATACTTAGTTAAGAAGTACGAAGTACGACGTACGTAATTCACCACAAAAACACAAGTGTACGTGTGCCCAAAGACCCGAGTCTGCATTCATTATGACCATTCATAATCATTCATTCATTCGCTCATCAGTTCGCATTATGCCTATTTATCACACGGCATGTTAGCGCAATATTGATACGATGTAAGAATGTGCTATTTTCTAAGAACAGTCATTGTTCTTTCAGTTGTCGGTACAGAATCCGAAACTTGTTTGAAACCCATTCTCATAGAAGGTATACACGTTTACAATTTTCTTTTCATTTAGGTGTAATAAAGAAGAAGTGTTTAAATTTTAGAAAATAAAATTTTGTTTTCGTCAATCTATAGAGTATCATTAATCACCAACAGGCTATAATAGTCCTTAGAAAGCACGCTAGCCAGACTGGTTGGTGAAAGATGTGTTTCAAATTTCCCTTCTCTTTGCAGTGCTGTTGTTCTTTACCCACTTGATGAATAGAGACGATGACACCTTGTAATTAGACTAGACACTATTGAGTAGACAAACGCATAACCATTTAACGTAATCGTCAATGGAACAAAACTTATTTACCTTAGATCAAATAATTTTCCTTCATAAATATGTAAGTAATCGTGGGAGAGCCGCGCTTCGACATGAATGGGCCGGCTCGACCGGAGTGATACCACGGCCTCACAGAAAACCGGTGTGAAATAGCGCTTGCGCTGTGTTTCACCGAGTGAGTGAGGATACCGGAGGCCCATACCCCAACCCCTCCCTCATTCCCCCTCCCCATCCCCCAAAGGTCGGCAACGCACTTGTGACGCCTCTGGTGTTGCGGGTGTCCATGGTCGGCGGTGGTCGCTTGCTATCAGGCGATACGCCTGCTCGTTTGCCACCTATTACATAAAAAAAAGTAAAAATAGTATAACGATAATAGCATATCCGAATACAGTGCATTGTAATGCCGATGTTTTCAACATCCCCGATTTAAAACACGCATACTAATCTTAAAATATTGCTCAAAAGAAATCTATTCAAAGCTTTATTATCAAAAGTCATGAATAAAATGTATTACCAAACGATGCGGATAGCATATTGAGAGCCGCTCGCGCCAACAAGATTAAATCTCAAATTAGTGATGTAGATTCTTCTCGATTTAACAAATGACAGAACTATTTATTGGTTTAGTCTGGATTAACACTGATTCTTGTATCTAATTTGTTGTTGCAAGAGGCTCTTCAAAGTATTATTGGAGTAAAAATAGGTCGATAACAGATTCTGCTGTTCAGATTTTAATCTAACATAATCCGGATGTCAGTTTAAAAGATGAGTGCGTGTTCTTTTTAGATTTATTTCGATAGTGTAGTGTTTAATCTGTGGTTCTTCATTTCTACACTTCATAAACCTTTAATAATCTTCATAGTGAAGATATTAAACAACATTTGTAATTTCTATTTGTTACACCTAACAGGAAACTGTTTTCTGTCAGTCTTTGAAAGAATAGATCAATATTGTATTAAAAAAATATTAAGCATTACATTTTACTGTAAGAAAAAGTCAACGATTCGAGTTGTTGAATGAATGACGATGACCGTTGAATGCAGTTCAGAGGGAGAAGCTAGTAAAGGGGTGCCCCCGCCCGATATAACGTTTAATTATAAAAACTTTTGTGGAATCTTTGCTTTCCTTGCTACTTCAAGAATGAATAAGATATCAAACGAACTTTCTTATTTAACAGACTAATGTTAATGCCGAAACGCATGAGTTAGTTACTATATGAATAAAATCTCAACGTTTCATTCATTTAAATGATATACAGACTAAGGGAAGACATTTTAGCCTTTCAATTATACAATAGATGCCCCATGTCGGTTCAAGATCACGACCGCGACACGGCATCGCGTCTGTTCGATGTCTTACGTAAAGACGCAGGAAACAAGATTCGGCCTATTACAAAAGATCTGTGTAGGAATCTGTTGATAAAGTTTTCTTGGACCTTGTTTCTTTTGTTGTGATTATTCAAAGGATTACTTACCTAATCATTTTGTAAAGATGGTTTAGCTACTAGAGTTTAGTAACGCGATAGAATGTAACCAAGTAAAAATATTGCATGTATTATCTAAAACCTCAATTGTGAATAGACAGACGTAATCTTTTCAAACAATATGTTATATGCGGCATTTGGGCAATACCATTCATTCAATGCTTCTTTACCGGCACGTTTTCCGGAATAGTTAAAACTTTAAAGTAGCATATCTTGTGCCATAGATTTTTCATAACCCTAAATACCTATTGATTTTTTAAAAACAGAAATTGAAATTAATTAACGATAGATAAAAAAAGAGTCTAAATGTAACGACATCACTCCTGTCTATGACATTGTTGTTACCAAACCATTGCTCTCGATATGATTGTCAATGGTTAAAATGATTAGATAATGTTGATACATTTTATTACATAAAGCATTTAGGGATAGTACAGTCAATAAAAAAATGCTTAGAATTAAATAGGTATTTAGAAGAAGAATACATATCAATCTCAAATCGATTATGAACGAGCATCAAGTGATCTTACATATTCACAGATCATATTATAGTATCAAAACATTTTTTTTTCATTTATTGTCTCTGCCTACATTTCTCGCTATTTTTTTCGAAATTCGAAATTAATATTCTGAATTCAAAGTAATACTAAGAGTCAAAGTCACAATAGTGGTATATTTTGTTTAAAACTATTCCGCTTTGTCTATTTGTGAGATTTAAATGGATTCTTGGACGTATTTTGTACACTAATGCACTTCCTTCACATGTTCTTAAGAAGACTGACTTGTGTTATTGGAAATTTAACGATTTTAAGTAAAAATCACATGAACGGTAGTTTATTTGAATATTCTATCTTAATGTTTTATACAGCCGGATACAATTTGCACTTTTATCAGTGTCTGTACGTGTAAGTTGTCACTTTCGAGTCGTGACTCACGAAGACAACACAACGAGCTTTCGTTGCCTCCATCTAATGCTGGGGTCACTCTCTTGTCATAAATTGCAAATCATTAGCATTTGATATTCTTGCACCCGTATCTCAGGATACAAATTCGTATTGTTGTCAATGTTCCGTTAGCTAGTATAATACAAGTTGTATAAATAACAGCAATTCATTTCTATTTGTCTATATTATATCAATAGAACTATCGCCGGTATCGCCTAATGCTTGGGTCGTGGAGGTCTGATGGTAGTCGCAACTCGTAAAAAATCTGTTCTAATCGCTATTTCTACCGAAACAAAGTTGTTATGTTTAAAGTGTTGTTACGTATATAACCATGAGCAGCAAAAAGTATCTCATAACTTGTAAAATAGCAGTGGCAGACGTGTGAATTATTTATAAGAATAATTTAAAATAAACCTTGAAAAAGTCGCATACTTAGTGTTAGT
Organism: Spilarctia lutea; assembly: GCA_916048165.1. Taxonomy (NCBI): domain Eukaryota; kingdom Metazoa; phylum Arthropoda; class Insecta; order Lepidoptera; family Erebidae; genus Spilarctia; species Spilarctia lutea. The sequence goes on along the minus strand of OU696479.1, from coordinate 6,092,547 downwards.
TTGGTAGCGAGACAAGCTTTGAAGAAATGACTAGAATATTTAGTTTTTTAGGAATTTCATTTTTATTAAATAGGGTGTTTTTTTAAGCTAGATAGAACTTTAAATTGTAAAAAGTAACACAAAAAATTAAATTTTGATGAAACTTTTTTTTTTATTTGTTTCAGTATACTCTGACAAATCATCATGAATAGACTCACGCTTGAACAACGCTACGAAATTATCCAAATTTACTTTGAAAATCAGCTCATTTTTGAAGAAATAAGGTCCGATGATGTCACCAGCGTGAAAACCGCACCATACGGTGCATTTTTCTGGATGTAATGGAGTCTGTAGGGTCTGTTGTGGATTGGTCTCACTCCATATGCGGCAATTTTGCTTATTAACAAACCCGTTAAGCCAAAAATGCGCCTCATCGCTGAACACAATTTTGCGATAAAACAGTCGTCTATAAGTTGCGCGAATCGACGACTGATTTTCAAAGTAAATTTGGATAATTTCGTAGCGTTGTTCAAGCGTGAGTCTATTCATGATGATTTGTCAGAGTATACTGAAACAAATAAAAAAAAAATTTTCATCAAAATTTAATTTTTTGTGTTACTTTTTACAATTTAAAGTTCTATCTAGCTTAAAAAAACACCCGTTATATCTAACTGAGTATCGCGGTGTTACCCGCGGTCATTGTTGTACCTTTATAACCGCGGGTAACACCGCGGGGCAACGCTAGAAACATCTCAGAAACCTTCCTGGGTTCATGCACAACACTTTGTTAAAGATCATCACATGATCAAATGTATAGTTTACGATTCTATAAAGGACTTACAGACAAGCTTAAATATTTAAAATTCTTAAATAAACAATTAAAAATTAAATCTCGCTTTTTTATCCGCTTGAATTAGGGTATAGTTTCTTCTTCTTTTTCTTTGTGGTGAAGTGATTAAAAAAGTATTTACAAACAGTAAAAAAAAAATCTGCCCTTGCGTGCTTACGTACTGACTGGTAGAATGTTGTCATAAAAAAAAAGTTTTTTTCGAAATTGTTATTGAAAGTCACACATACTCATGTTACAGTCACATGTTTGGTTAAAGATGCATAATTTATTGCTTATCGAAACATTATTTATAACTAATAACAAGCAATTTCGGTCACGTTTTATCGGAACGATGTTTGTCCCCTAAAATGCCAAGTTATAAAACTTTCTTAATCAGTACTTTCGTTGCGTTGAGTGCGAAATAAGAGTTTTCCGTAAATAATTTTCAACCAAATTCTATCTTTGACTTCGTAATCATTTTGTCGCCATTAAAATGTGACACCAATTCTACGGAAATAAGGTTCGATATCCCGATGAGGGCCAGTCGAAATCCGTAAAGTACTTAATGTTTTCAATTCCGTATAATCGGTTTAGAATTTCCAGAGTTCCGCGTCAGTAATTGGATTGGGCGAAGTTGGCCGTCTCTAGGGTGAATTTTTCAGTGGTCTTAACCGCAAAGCTTGCTTAGGAATCAATGGTATCTAATCAACGTGTTTATATCCTTTTAATATAGGCATATCATCAGCCTTCATGTATTTATTTAAATTATATATATGTATTAGTCAACTTCGTAAGTAACTTCCTCAGGTATAACACATTTATGAGGTTTTTTAAGTAAAAGTTGAAAAGAAAATTGAACACGATTACACTTGATGACCCTTCAAGGCTTATGTGCACGTGTACTGTAGCGTTAGAAGATTTTCTAAATAATTACAAACGATATTATACTCTGTTGCCTAGAATAGAGAGTAGATATTTATTTCCATATCGTGCTAAAGTAAAGGTTACACTTCTCATTTCGGTTCGGCAATCAATTTAAATCTACAGCATGGTACTAGGTGCAATTTAATATTGGATGTGTTTTTATTAGAACGCAGTACATAGCACGTAAGAATAATAAATATATGTATACCTATATACCGACAATAAGTGATGGATTAAAACAGATTATAGACCCACGTAATGGACATCACTTGAGGGGTTATAATCCTGCTTGATCCAAACAAGAAATATAGAAGTCGTCTTGGTTCAACCTGCAACGGAAAAAAACACTATATCAACTATGTTTTGTTATATACTGTGTTGAATTTAATATCTAAACATACATTTCAGATTTAATCTTGACACTTGAAATGTTATTAAAATTCCTATGTGGTTTCCTAAAATCAATGTCATTATGACAGGTTTTAAAATTTTCTTTAAAGCTTGCTGTGTTCTATCATATACTATGTAGAATTATTAATAAGGGATGAAAGCGGGCTGCCCAAGACCCCGATAGATGGCTTTAGAAACATTTTTTTTTATGGAATAGGGTCAAACAAGCAGACGTATCGCCTGATGGTAAGCGATTACCGCCGCCCATGGACACCTGGAACACCAGAGGCGTTACAAGTGCAATGCCGGCCTTTGGGGGATGAGGAAGGGGATGGGGGAAGGGGTTGGGGTTGGGGTCCGGTCGTGTTAATAACAGCAGTTCCCGGACCCCTCCCTTCTCAGGCGCAGAGTGGCACACCGTATGGTTTTAGTCGGTTCGATTCCGACCCACCGCCCCGCCTCAAACCTCGGCGGGCTCACGGCTCGAGGGGGTTTCCACACGTAAAAAAAAGGCCTCCGGTATCCTCACTCACTCGGTGAAACACAAGGCAGGCGCTGTTTCACACCGGTTTTCTGTGAAGCCGTGGTATCACTCTGGTTGAGCCGGCCCATGCATGCCGAAGCGTGGGTCTCCCATGGTTAAAAACTAGATGTGATATCCTCTTGATGTTGTTGATTCCTACATGATTCCTATTTTATTATTATTATCAAACCATGCTCTCTAAGTAGCGGCCTATGGACAGCACTTGTCTAAAAAGCACCTTGCTCCATTGTTACGTAGCTCTAAACATGTCACACAGCACTTAAGGTCTGTGGAATGTGTTTTTTATAAGGACGATGTTACGTATCCATAAACGTCTCACACGGCACTTGACATCTGCGGAATATGCAAAGATAAGAATGGCGACGTTGGACCTCAACCGAATTTAAGAAACATCATTTAAATTCATTCTTGCTTCTCACTTCGAGACGGAATCACTAGGCTAGTTAGCTATAGGTTTTATTTTGTAAAATTAGTTTATAAGAAGATTCTGGCTTCACACTTCGAGGTGGAATCACTAGGATAGTTAGCTCTAAGTTATTACATTGTAAAATTAGCAATTAATTAAATTTACTAAATATTATAAATTGCTTTATTTTGGAACCTCCGAATGCGGCTATCGTAATTCCATCAAAAATATATTAAACCGCAAAACCTGCGAAGTGTTGCTATCTTATTCATTTAGATGCCCCTAGAGAAAGCCGGGAAGTGGGGAGTTTCTGTCCCATAGTGACTAACAAGTTATTACTTTCAGAGACATAACAGGACCGTGCCTATTATTGTCTTACTTCACTACATGTCTGGTACCACATGATGTAGAATCTCGAAGTATGTAATAGTTTCCACGTTAGCTATATAACAACGGTACTAAGATTTTATGGCCGAGAATTATAGCCATAAGTTATGATGTTATTATCATAATATAAAGAAAATATGACTGCACGAGATGGAGGTCTGTAAAGAAATATATAAGGAGGTTTATGCTTTGCAGCTTAGCCTCTGTTAAAAAATAGTCTCAAGGTGGTCTCTATTGTCTTCTAATGATGGGACAAAATGAATATATACTTAAAACATATTTCGTTTACATGCTTTTGCTGCACTTCTTTCTTCTTGTAGTTTTTATGTTTTTAAGTAATAAAGAACGCATTTTAATGGTTATGTGCGGTATAAGTTCGATTAGTCGAAATCTATTCAAAAACACAAAGCAGTCATAAGCACTGCCGACAGAGGTGAAAACTCATAACTATAAACAAACGGTTGTTTTAACTTACCTGAAATGAACACCTATGCTTTTTTGATAGTGTGCAATAAAAAGAACTAAAATAAGTAATTAATGGAAGTAAAGCTTTGATACTCCAATAGATGTCGCTGTTTTCAAAAAAATTGTAAACAATCTTTTTGATTTACAAAAGGTTTTGTGTAAGTAGAAAATCGTTATTTTAATTTATTGTAAATCACTTTAAGATACTGAAATATTAACTTTAAGTATATAAAATCATATTGAGAAAGGACCATTATCTAGAAAAACGAATGCTACCAAAGTATATCGGTAGATGGCGCTGTTAACAATAAACATCCGTCTTACGAATTTTCGAACAGGACAAGTGACCTGACGCCAGTTTATGGTCACGTGACCTGACGCGAGTTTATACATTTTTACCCATTCCAAAAAAGTACACAGCGCCGCTAAAGAAGTTTTCACTTCAAAAATAAATTGAAGTTTCTGTTTGTGTATTAACATATAAAGTACTTACATGAAATATATATATATATATATATATATATATTGTCTATCTGTCAGTTTGTTTGTTCTGGCTAATCTATGAAAGGGCTGAACCACTATAGCAGGTATGATATCATATATATTAAAGACATTTCATCCGAATAGGGTAGATGATACCTTAGTAAAATAAGCTACTTTTCATCATCTATGAAAACGATAACTTTGTATGAAAAATGTATTAACTACAAACTTGTGACGTCTTGTCTTGTCTTGTGACAATTGTTTTTGACTAATCAATTGAGCAATATACTCGTATTTCAATGTTTATTTAATTATAAAATGTAATAGATATGAAAAGCTGTAATCATTATATTTTCCTTGATGTCTTTTAATATTTGTTTTTATGAAGGAGACATCAGTATTTATCTTATTACATAAGTTGGATTTAAGTAGGACATTTAGAAGTAGGTTACAATTGGCTTCTACGATTTATTTACATTGTTGATTAGCTACACACATATAAGCATGTTAAAAAAATGTGTAAACATATAACCTCTTCTTTTTACAACTATGTTGGCAAATACACACGAGGCCTATGTACGGTAAGCGATTACCAATGGCCAACATTACTACTGTGATTCACATGTTGTTGACTATGAATCTATGGAGGCTGATCTGCTGCAAGATAATTATAATAAGTATGTTTGATACTGATGAAGAATAAGTAAGAGCAAATTATGAAAAAGTTAATAAGGTAAAATACATAGATGCACTTGCTATATGATCCAATTCAAATCCATAGGTACTTAGTCTGGATTTGAATTAAAACGTAAGTACATACTAATATTATAAATTCGAAAGTAACTGTTTGTCCGTTACGATTTCACTGCTAAACTGCTGCTCCGATTTAAATTAAATTTGGCATGCAGTTACTTTGATTATTAACCGCGATAACTAAAATTCACGACCCGCAGGCATAACCTAGTAACTAAATATGACAAACAGTACAAAACCCTGACAAATAAACAAAAAATCTTAAAATTACAATATAACAAATAAGAAAAAAATATCTTTCAATTTTATAACACAGTTCCTACTATAGGATAGGGAATAGGTACAAGTGCCTACCTCAAGATTAATTTTTCACATCTCTAACTTTCCCCTGAACTCATACCCACTTTGCAGACCTTTTAATATTGTACGGGAGAGCAGATGTCGAAAACCTTTTCTTATTCGGATTCGGTCACACATCACAGGGGTAGACCTTAGGAGGGTGGGCGTTGCGTCCGTCAGGGTGTCGTACGACAAAACGTTGAGAACTCTTCACATAAACGTTTAATTGGACCCTTTTTCTTGATTTCACGCGCACCTGAGATTACTGTGATACTTAACAGTTAATGGAGTAATATGTGTAGTACATTATATGTAGTACACACCAGATATTACACCCTTTTGGGATAAATGTTGTGAATTGAATATAAGACAAAGAATAAAAACTCAAATAACATTCACCAGCGCAATAAGTTATACTTATAGCATGTAGTATTAGTCAAAATTATACTTATAAATAACACTCTAGTACTGTTCTAGGAGTATAAAATTTGAATGATATGTACATACAATATATTTAAATATATTCCGGACATCTAACACACAACGCCATCTAGTCCCAAGCTAAGCAGAGCTTGTGTTATGGGTACTAGATATAGATATTTGTATGTATGTTCTTTTCTAAATGGTTGTTACTATTGGAATGTCATTCTGCGTATGACTCTTTAATTTCCAATACGGTTTGCGGTTCTATATATGGTGGTAGTGGTAGTCGAACTCAAAGGTTAACACTCAACACCATAGTGAGCCAATTGGTTCTTAGCATTGACAATGATGTATAGAATGGTATGCATCTTGAACCGGGATTTTGTACTTAGTTCGCGTTTTATGGTTGCTTACTAGTATAACGGTGTTTTGGAATATGAATTGTAAAGTTGGAGGACAGGTTACATGGAGAATGAAAGTCAATGTTTATCCTCTATACGTTCTGAAAAACAATTAGTTTGTGATGCACATTTGGAAGAGTGTTCTAGAGGCGTGGGAAGTCCTGGCCCAAAAAGTTTTCAACTTAGTTAATTTTAATACATAATTTATACTCCCGATTGTCGGTACTTTGTGAAAACTGTTGAGATACATTCTAGAATTAAACTCACTTATACTTATCACACAATTTAATCCAGTTACGTCTTGACCGGTTATCAAAGTTTACCTTTGCTTTTGATGATATGAGGAACCTTTCATGATGTCATAGAGCAAAGTCGGTCTTTTTAAGTGGAAAATAATGAAATTTTACTTTTGTTTTCATTTGTGGTGTTGAAAATAAAAGTAGGATAATTATTGCAAAGCGACATACCAATTGATGTTTCGGTACTTTTATTGACATTTCTAAAATTTGCCTTGCAGTGTAAAATAAACCACTTATGGGATACAGTTGTTATTTATTAAGATTAATAGGAAATTGTGTTACGGACTCTATCGTAAATGGTAACATGGAAGAGGAGGACCTGATTGCAAAATATAGTAACAATAGAATGTTAAGTTGGTTTTGTAGATTGTAGAGACATTTATCTGCTTTTTATCGTTTCTGAAAGTTTATTTTCGAATGTAAGTAAGCTTAGGTACCTAGTTATTTCGGAGCGTTAACCTCATCTTTGTGGTAGGACAGTTGTTCACACTTAATACTATTTTGTATTATTATTTTACTTTGCAACACTAGGCCGGTATAACGTCGCATTAAAAATATGCTCATTGACGTCATTTAATTAATTCATATCATTCGATTCAAATTTTTAGGAGCCTGACGATTTTAGTACGTTAGATTTAAACTGAGAAAGGGTCTTACAAAAGATCTTGATATGAGAGGCAAATAGACGATTTAGATCGCTTCCCTTTTCTTGCAAAATGAATAAAGCTTTTTAAATTTTGTCATACTGTCGTTGCCATGCTGCTTGTTCAAAAACTATTTAACATCACAATTCGCTGAAAACTTATTACGTGTTATGTTCACAACATTTTCGACTTTGACTGCATGCAAAATATATTTTCATAATTTCAAAAGCTATATTATATCTAGTGAAATGTTAGCAATTTAAAACTTCAACTCTGTCTATTGTGTCTATTATAAATTCACGTCTTTTATAATCCCCGGGAGCGGATAATGCTTTCGCAAAGTCTCGAAAGTTTTGACATAATAAGTATACGACCCTTTCCACTGGTCTAGGCCGTCTTGCCACTCAGCCAACCCATTCAAGAGTCGCCAAGTATTTCAGACCTTTTGAAATATTACTACGTAATTATAGTTGGTGACAACCAAGTTCAAAGGGCCGATTATACAACATTCCCGGCGGGTTTGAAATATTCAGAAGTATACCAATTTAGTTAGGGCGGGCACTTTTGCACCCGAAGTGAATTTATGACGAGAGGGGACGGTCGCAGACGTAAGTCATGGCCGAAACAACCTGGCTGACGCGAGTGAGAGGTGTAATGTATGTAAGTACTGAGCAATAAGCGACCTCCCTTCTTGACCGGATTGAATTACAGGCGCCGTGGCGTCTAGTGAAGTTCGCTTCTGAATTTAGATATATCGAAATTAGGGGAGATTTTGTATGGATTTGTGTAACTGTAATAAATCTTCTTTTGTAAGTAAAATTGAGCTAACGTAACTGGTTTTGGTGTGAGTGTTTATATTATATTGTCTTGTTAATGCTTTAGACTGTAACGATATCCGGAAACGATTTCTATATTTGTATTATATAAGTGTATTACAATCACATTAAAACTACTTAAAATTTTATTAAATTTGCTTTTTATGATTGTTAATACAAAATCTGATCCAGATTGCAGTTTTTATTATTACCATTTTTTTTTAAATGTTATTCTTTGCTTTTAAAAATCAGTATTTCTTTTATTAGTCTCTGCAGTACTTTTAAACCAGTAAGTATTAAAACAAGCATACATCCTAATTAGACACAATTAATTATAGGGCAAACCTTATTTTCCACGCCCAGTAATATACCAACTGTGAACGTGATAGACCCAATGTGAATAGCAATTACAGTCTAGTTTCCACGCGCTTATTATCATAATTTTAGAACTATGGTGATGAGGTCGATTACCATTACCGATTTTTTTTTTATGCAGTAATGTACAAAGTCGGACTCAATGCCGTAGGCATTTTCTCTCTGTAGACCTTAGGGCGATGCAGAACCAAACATGGTAGATACACAGAAATTAGACATGTCATTTTATTTATTACTTAAAATGAGTTAAAAATAATATTAAGTGTCGATAGGTGGAAGTAATGTCCCATCCCTAACTACTGTGAATGTCCTCTGGCCTGAGTTATACAGAGTTGAGCGACGGGTGCCTGTCGCAGACTATTTCCTCTTTGATCCACTCAACTGTTACGGTGGATTCTATTGCTTTTATCGAACACTTGCCTCAACCATTTTGAAAATGTTTTGGATTTCACGATATGTTGTGGCCGAGTGTTATAACGGTTTGGGGTGTACGGAAAATGGAAGGCGAATATTTTGCTTACACCTCTTGAGCTAATTCTTTATACTTTTCTTTGCGTTTGTTGTATGTACATGTAATGTTAGTTTTGCGTGCATATTCGAAGAATCTTTAACATATGAATCCTAAAAACTCCGAGTGCTTACTGAGAATTGAATTCATATCCATCTCAGGGCAGTTTAACACCTTAGATACTAATCCTAAGAAATGTATTACAGGAGAATAGCTGTCATTGCTAATTAGTGTTAATTTTAATTATTAATAGCGTATTTAAATGTTATGCTATAAAAATGTTCGTTCTTCCAAAAAAAGTCACAAATAACAAGGGTTTTCTCTGATATCTTTACGTTCTGTCATATTGCCGTGATTAATATTATGAGCATATTTTTTTTTAAACTTGTTGGATAAGAACATATATATCTAATTAAGTAAATGTAGTAGACATCGCTTGGTTCTTGAATACGACTAACGACGTAAATTCTAGTTCATAGCTTGTCTGTTTACCTAAACATAATGGCGAGTGGCAACCCTAATGATACCAGCTCTGTAAACATCGAACTAATTACGCCATACTTGTTTGTAGTTCGTAGTAAAACCTATCCTTAGAACGCAAATGGACAATACGGACGAAGATTGTTACGTCTAATTGTTAAATAGCCAATTTCCTTAATAACAAACTATTTGAAAGTTTCATAGTGATAAAGAAAAGAGAAAAATAGAATCCCGTTTATAATAAAAATGTTCACTACAAGCCTCTCATTAAGTAGTTTCATTCAGACTTAGTGGAGGACGGAACGCATAGTGATGGAACTTCTTACTAATATTATAAACACGAAAGTTTGTATGCAAGTGAGTATGTTTGTTGCTCTTTCACGCAAAAACTACTGTATGGATTATGATGAAACTTTACAATAATATAGTTTATACATCAGAATAACACATAGGCTACAATTTATAAAGATACTAGCTTTATATAGCTTATACATACATATAGCTATCAGCTAATTATAAATGTGAATGTAAGTTTTTTTGTTACGCTTTCACGCGAAAACTACTTAACCGATCATCATGAAACTTTGTACACATAATCTTGAAGGTATTAGAAATAACATAGGATGCTTTTTATAAATTACGAAAGCTAGTATTCTATAACAAAAACAACCTTTAACAGTCCACTGTTGAACATAGACTTCTTTTTAGAAAGGAGGTTCTGGCCTACAACAACCACACTGGCCAGGCGGGTCGGTATAGAGATTTTTTCAAGTTTTCCTCCTAAAGAGGAGGAAAGGCAGTGATATTTTGTTTCTTTATTTAGTTTGCACCCATAATCGACTCTTACGAAACGATTGTGGGAACATCGCGTATTTTTAATCCTTCACCACAAGAACATTCAATAACGTGTACCTATACCGTGGGAGAGTGGAAAACAAAACTGAGGAATGAGCTGTCGCCTGCGGTGTTCCCGGACCAATACGACCTTCAAACCTTCAAGAAAAGAGCGTACTCCTTCCTAAAAGGCCGGCAACGCACTTGTGACGCCTCTGATGTTGCGGGTGTCCATGGGCGGCGGTAATCGCTTACCATCAGGCGATACGTCTGCTCGTTTGCCCCCTATATAATAAAAAAAAAAAAAAAAGAGTAACGATTCGGCATGAATGGGCCAGCTCGACCGGAGTGATACCACGGCCTCGCAGGAAACCGGTGTGATCAGCGCCTGCGTTGTGTTTCACCGAGTGAGTGAGGCTACCGGAGACCCACCTCTCCCCATCCCCTAAAGGCCGGCAACGCACTTGTGACGCCTGCTCGTTGCCCCATATACCATAAAAAAATTATCTTCAAAAATTCCAAAACAAAATGTGTAGAAATTCTAATATGACAGTTCATAGAGATTAACGCAATCAGCCCAAAAAAATCTTACCTTTATTAATATAAATGTTCCAAAGCTCTACAAGGTTGTCAAATTTTGTTACACACATAGCTATTAAAAATGAACGCATGAAGGAATCCTTGAACGGTTTAATTTTGGGATGACAGGAAAGTATGTCAAAAATTTCTTTATTCACGAGGCCGAGGTGGGCCTAATGTTGACATACTTGTTCATGTACCGTGGCGACAGGTGTTTTCCCATTCAGAGTTATGGCGAGACCCTCACAAAGCCGAGTTTTTACTATCTGAATTATTTATCAAGGGCTTAGTCAGAAGCTTAGACGTGATCACGAGCGAGATTATGAAGCGAATCATGCTTTAGGGAAGTACATAATAGAAGGGTATTCTCCGTTTCAGTAATTATGTTTGTTAAAATACGGTAGGTATTCCATTTTTGAAAAACTTTTTAGTTTACTTAAGGCTTTAAAAGGTCTTGGAATCTTTTGTCTAAGTATATGCTAATGAAGCTTCACTTTATGCAAATGTTAACAGGGTAATTCTTTATCTACGTTCTTGGGTGAGATGAAAACACTACCGAAAATCGTAATTAAGTTCACTTTGCATTTTTTATAATGTTAGTATTAAGTTTGTCTTTAAAATTGGGATTTAGTTTCAGTTAGAAGCTTACTATACAGAATTAATGTAGTTTGAACCTTGTTAACAAATACGAATAAGATACTGTTTTAAGTCTATACAGAATCTACTATTAGCTTTTCTCTAAGTACAATTTAAAAAGCTAAAGCTCAGTCAAATTAACTCGTTCTAATATTTTTAATTAGTGAAAACAATGGAAATAAACGAGAATGGAAAAATGAGAAATGGAAACTAAAAAAAATCGGTTATGATTTAACTTTCTTCTTTTTATCAAGTGGAAACGAATACTCACGGGTTATCAGTTGTAGAAGTTCTAAGTGAGAATCAACTTGAAGATCACGTGGTGTTCCATCACATGTAGGACATTCTCTAGGAACCATAGGAAGTATATCCTCGACACGAGTGTATAACTAGAAGACGGTGTAATTTTATTGGTTATAAATACTTGATGTCAGAACGGCCTTACAGACTTGCAACAGGTTTTGTTACAAATAAAATAAGGAATTAACTCAGTTACACAAACCGTGATTAATAAAGTAATTACTTAAAACCAGCATCGGCATCCTCTTTTTTTTTGGTGTCAAAGGGCTTTGAACGTAATGTAACAATATTAACAGAAATAAAAGCAAAAACAGTAATACAAAAGTGATTAAGAAATTTAACCCAGTTTAGATTAAAATCAAACAATAGAACCTAAGTCAATAAAAATATACTTTTTAGTACGCCACAAAAGCGTAGACAACAATCGAAATTATTTTTAATGTCTGGGAACTCTTTTGTGATACAAAAAAAGACGTTCGAAAAGTAAAACGAGAAAAAATCGGCACGCGTTCACTCTCAAACAATGGCAGGCACAATATTTGCTAAAGGATTAGTGTGTTTGTGTTTCTCATGCGATCCAGCTAGTCACCAATATGTCTAAGCCTATATAATCCTTCAACAATTGTACAATTTTAGAAGCAACAAAGGAAACGAAGTTTGATTTACAGAACATTTTTTTTATTTACTCGTATTCAACGTAAATAAAAAAAATGTTATGTCAATGAAAATTATTGTGAGACAGACTTTAGTCAGATTCGCTTCAGTTAAGTCTGAACAGTTTTTAACGAGAAATATCAATTGAACATTTAAGTTTTTATACAAAAAGTTATCGAGTTTTTATCCGAGTGCACGAAATGAATCTACCGAATTCGAGGTCACGATGCCGAAGCCTTTTTATTTGATATTACCTGAACAACGTAAAAACTGGATTGGTATTAAAGTTACGGTGTTACTAAATTTGTTTCTCTCATCAGTCTGATTCGTCTGTCTGAGAGTTTGAGTTTATGGGTTCGATACACACATAGGATAGTCTGGGTGTTCTTTGTTGTCCATTTCATATATGTTTGAGAGTTTAATGCGGTAGTCTTGTAGTACACAATATTCGTTTGTATCTTAACCCATAATCTAGATCTGTATAATAGAATAATTTTACAATAAAATGTTCTTAAAATAATCAGCATAATAATATTCTAAATTAGAAAATTCTATTTTCAAGCCTTTGCCGTGCTCTCTTAGTGGCGAATCCATTTATGGGATGTCATTAGAACAAGTGAACCCTGGCCTTTTATAGCTAGTTAACGTACCAAGATGACATTCGAAAATGTGACTCTTGCCGGTCATTTATCTACCGATCTATCCGAGACTTACGATATCCTCAATCCTAGCTTCTCCTATCAGTTGTTCTTATTCCAGTTTACCTTCTTCCTTTGTCCTATCAGGAAAAGATTAGATTACCAAGGACAAGTAACGTCCGGCAGCCACGCCACAAAGAAAGGAGTTAAAATTCTTAGCAATGATATTAATTTTGCCGATCCCAAACATAATTAGGAAAACATCAGAACGAACCTTGTAAACCTACCTCAGTTATTTATAACACCGTGGTCAACTTATCTATCACATAATTAATTCACAATATTACTACAATTTAAAACAGCTTTTCCTTTAGAAATAGAGAAAGTTCCGGAGACTTGAGAATCTAAAAGGTCAACCTTCTAAGTCTTACTTAGGCAGTATTAAGCACCAAAGGACGTGTTCAGATATCAGTCCATCACATTCTCATTTACTGCGTGCGCATGCGGCATGCCTACCCTCACGCGACATCTTATTAATGGGTGACAACATTATCGCTAACATCTTGCGTGTTCCACCGGTACTTGTCCGACACGATTGGTATCTGTGTTGACACCTGAATCTAGCTGGTTTGCTTATTTGTACGTATCACGTCAAACCTGACCGTTGAAGAACTAATTATCTGTATTTCAAGAGAAAAAAAACTCAACTTGTTCAAAGTTTCTATAATTCATTTCCACAGAGGTACAACCAGTTGTAGTAGAATTCTCAATGAGCTAATTGTACAACTAAAAGAAAATCGTAGTGGTTACATTAGTTTGAATCTGAAATTCTTTTCCTAAGCTAACTTCTGAAAATTTTCTGAGCAAAGCGGGTAAAGCAAACACAACACTGACTTTATGTTTGTTCGCTAGGACTTGAATTTTAGGTACACTGCTTCTGGCAAAAATTTTGAGATTAAAGAACCAATCTCTCAATATGATATATTGTAGTTACGCAGATAGCTTGATTACTTATAAATAATATTACTTTTAAGCAATTTTGAAGATTTTGAAGATGTCCTTGACTTTTAATATACCGCCAATATAATAATGAAGTGGTATCATTGATCCTGTCGCGAATTTGGTGGAAAAGAAGAAAACATAAAGTGAAACACGTAATAAATCATACATCTCATATGAGTTACTTAATTTAAAAAGGCAATAAATCAAATTACTAATATAATAATTTTAAATCTCATCGAGGTGTGTAGCAAGCTCGCCTTTCCAGTCCATTCGTGCCACTTGAGAGCCTTTCTACTTCAGCGGTTATCGGTCCTGACTATATCAAATTTAATAGCTTGCCCACTGCCATAACTTTTTAAGATACTTAACACGTGGAGGGCCTGTCCGGTTATTAAAATATTTATGTGATTATCTCTTGACCTCTATAAGTGTTCGAATCTTAGAGGCTATATTTTGGTATTACATGATAGTTTGATATATGGTAACTCTAAATTCAAATTATCACATGGGTTGAGTAAATTAATCGCATGAGTTCAAACTCACCGAGCATACACATGGTAAATTAACATAAGTAAATGAATGGACACCACAGAATATACGAATTAATTACGCAGACGTAACACAAATAACTCTGTGTCGTTCATTGTTGGCGCTGAAAGCTTATTTTCCGGCTTCTAGGCTTTATTCTGTTGAAGATACTTTAGTAGGACGTCGAACAAAGCGCGGACTACTAATGTGGTTATTATGTAGATGACTTGGTGCCTTCATTAAGAAGACTTTCTGTTATTTCTGGTTATATTATTATATTGCACTTTCATCGTACACCGTGTCTGCTCGTAATTACTAAACCTGTTTTGAATGTCTTCAAACGGCCCAAAAATCGTATGTATTTTGTACAATTTCGTCGTTTTTATTTGTATTTCGAAGGACATTGTTTTTAACTGAAACGCCTTGTCATATTTTCGTGTTCATTTTTTTTGCTCCAATTAAACATCAAATTTAAGTGTCTTTAAGAACCCAACCGCTCCGTGCATTTAAAAATAACTGCGACTTTTCTACTTGTTTTGGAAGACGTGTTGCTTTTGGTTACTTATACCAAGGTAGATACTGTTTAAACCGAGTACATATTTCAACTCAGCCTTGACTTAACCTTCACCGAAGTCATGAATGAGAAAAAAAAACTATGAATACAATTCCCAAACTCATTACAGACAAAAAACTTGACAACTACTCGCTAATTTTATTGTTCTTTTATGTCTCGTTAAACTAAATTTGATTTGTATTGTGATTATACTCTGTGTACATATGTAAAATAAAGTAAAGATTCCTGTTTTTTTTGTTAGTATCTGTAGTACAGAAATAGTTCTATATTTAACTTTCATAAGAAGAGTCTTTCTCGGTACTGAATAGAGGATTATTTTCTTTTGCGCATAGCGGCCCTTCAGTTCCTCGAAGAATCACGACCATGCCGTGACAGTTGAGTCGGGACCACTACCAAAAATGGGCATGCGGCTCAACGCACCTTGGGATAGACATCCGCCAATACTGTTGCGGTCTAGACTGTCATTCCTTGTTTTACTCTGAACTTCATTCTTTGTAATAATATTTTCTATCACATGAACGTAATTCTATTAGTTATTTAGATTATCTACAGAAGGTAAACCTACCAATAAAATGACAATTATATTAATATACTACTAATATAGTAAAGCAAAAACTTTGAAACCTTTTTACGAAAATCATGCGAACGGTGCAGAAAGAAATTTGGCGCAATTAAAGTTAATATGAAAAAGTGCAGAAAGGTCAAAAATCTTAAAAAAATAAATGAATAATGGTTGAATTATGACCACTGGACGAGCACTAGTTAACTTAAAAAGGCATCATGTATTCATCATTCCTTTGCACCTTCGGGATAGTATTTTTCTTCCAATTTGAAAGGAATGACACAATAAATATACCTACCCTCTCAAATTAAATATATTTTTTCAAATCGGAAAATAAATGATGGCGTTGTGAGGTGGTAATCCAAACAAAATACAACCTCCTCCTTTTTAAAATCGATTAAAAATAATATGTGTTGCGTGCGAAACTTTCTTACCGGCCTAATAATGGTAGGCTGATACGGTGGCTTGTGGTTGCATGCCGGTGCTCACATAAAACGAAAGAAAAAAAAAACAATAAAAAAAATCTTATCATGTGGACAGCTGTTTTGTAATGTACACTAATTAGTACTTAGGTACCTTTCAGTGTGTTAACACCATTCTTGCAATAGTAAGTAATGACACTTCATATTTAATCTGCAATTAAAAAAGGCCTTTGACTTTTGTAATTTTTGGTTCTTGTTGAAACTTGTTTCTTGTTGTTGTTATTTCTGCCAACTTTTCTTTCAAAATCCAAAACTTAAATCCTATCCACTCAGTTTTTCTTCATTAATATTCTAGCGAATCACCCATACGTTGTCAGTGTCATACGAAAATCTAAATCAAATGGTGGTCTCCACCCATGTCGGCATGGTTTTTAGTGGAAATTCGAGAAGGTTAAGGTAATGAATGGGCCGACTCGACCGGAGTGATACCACGGACCCACGGTGTGAAATAGCGCTTACGCTGTGTTTCAACGAGTGATTGAGGATACCGGAGGCCCATAAACCCCAACCCCTCCCCCCATCCCCCAAAGGTCGGCAACGCACTTGTGACGCTTTTGGTATTTCGGGTGTCCATGGGCGGCGGTAATCGCTTACCATCAGGTGATGCGTCTTCTCGTTTACCCCCTATTCAATAAAAAAAAAACTTTTTCTTTGCAACTGATCTTCACAATCATTAAAGATAATGTTATTTTTATTTTTCAATTCCTATTTATATCACCAGTTTTGTATCTTTATATCTGTGTTGGTATGTTGGACTGAATTGAGTTAAAGCGTGTATATGATGAGAGTGGTCACGTACGACAGATTTTACATATGTACATACATGTATACTAACATCTAGAAACAACTTTGGTAGGTTAATAAAAAAATATAAATAAACCATACCATTATGTGTTCGTACCTTTTTTACTGCACATATGGCCTTGTGGTAGAAGCTGTCGCCATGCCGCTTGCTACTTCACCTAGTGTTATGGGTTCATGGGACCCACACGGGACAACACTTTGTGTGATCCACAAATTGTTATTCTGAGTCTTGTGTGTTCTTTGTGTTAGTTTCATGTATGTTTGTCAAATGCTCCATGGAACAGGATTTATTCCTGGTGCGATAGTTATCTTTTAAAAGATATTGAAAAAAGTCGTAAAATTGTTAAATTTATAAAATTGCTACCAATACCTTGTGTGTGAGCTATATAATTTAATAAATGAAATAAATGAGATAGCATAAAGAAACAGTCATTCTTAATTCGATATGATATATGAAGCGTTTTATGGCCTGTATCAAAATCACAATTTAAAATCTTCATATAATTAATTAAGCACAGATATTTTATAAGCATTTAATAACATCTTTCTATGTTAAAAAATTTATAGCCTTTATACACTAAAAATATATTATTTCGAAGAATATAATGAGTTGTCGATGCCTCATCTTATTGATATTGATTGATGATCATAAAGTGTCCTACGGCATTCATTTACTTTATTCCTATTTATAGCAATGTTCTGTTATTTCAAATAGAGTTTTAACCAGTTAACTTTAAGGTGTGTTTTCGATTACGCCTCCTTGCTAGATAGTTAACCTATGTCACATTATAAGTGGTATATTTCAAATAGGTATTTTAAAGATTTCTCTGTAAAGTACTCAGCCGTTAAGTGGAATATTCAAGGGACGTTTAGTGTTGTAAATTGTTATTGAGATAGATTTTTAGAAAATCTATTAAAGTTTTTTATTTATGAGCGTGCTGAAGTGACTCTACTCTCCCTGATGTTTGCATGCATGCATGAGCAGAATTTCAGCGACTTATTGAGATGCTTCTGTATCATTGGGTCTCTGGTCTCACACACACACACATTAACCGTGGGAGAGCTACGCTTCGGCATGAATGGGTTGGATCGACCGGAGTGATACCACGGCCTCACAAAAAACCGGTGTGAAATAGCGCTTGCGCTGTGTTTCACCGAGTGAGTGAGGATACCGGAGGCTCATACCCCTAACCCTCCCTCCATCCCCTTTCCCATCCCCCCAGTCGGCAACGCACTTGTGACGCCTTTGGTGTTGCGGGTGTCCATGGGCGGCGGTAATCGCTTACCATCAGGTGATACGTCTGCTCGTTTGCCCACTATTCAATAAAAAAAAAAAAAAGAGGGTAGTATTACCCGTCGAGCCAGCCTGTTCATCATGAAATAAACGTAGCTTTACTGCCTTGAAGTATAACGGCTTCTTATTATTATCACTATATATGTATATATTGATAAATGATAATAATATCAACACGCATCTACAAACTAATGTACCTAGCGTTGAAGGCAGATAACACATTTGATAAAGTTACAAACAGTTCTTGTTATTGTAAATAGAAAGGGCACGTCTGATGTCATGGATATCTAGTTGTCATCTACAATTTTGCAAGTAGTATTGATTTTCTCGTTTAATTTGTAGGATATGATTACAGTTTAATCGTTCTATTTTAGTTTCGGACTTTCTTTCTGGATAAAACTTTAACATAATGTCCTCGTCTATATCCTTTGCAACGTGTATATGCAAACCTTTATAATACTGGGTATTTAAGCTAAGAAAGCATTAAACAATCTAACACATAATATTATTTATTTTCTTTTTTGATTATTGATTATATTGATCTGGTTAGGCCAAACGAATTGTTTTTCATCATGCTAATTTTGTTATTTTAACTCCACAATTATAAAACTAAGCTGTAAATGACCAGCCTCTTACATTGTACGGGATACAGAGGAGATTGAACATAATGATTACAAATACAAAGTAGTTTTTCACATTTCCTGAGAATACAATATTGAAAATGTTAAGGTTCTGTAAACGTTTTGATTAAACACAAATATTCGGAAGCAATTCTAATGAGGTAAATACATCTCGATAGATAATCCTCACATTTTAACGTGACCTACTAAATTCTCCCTACGAAAACAGGTTGTAAATACACAAGTACACAAAAAAGTCCCACCTGTCAGCCTTATCACGCATATTTATGTGTATGATGTATACAAAACAGATATTCCAAATCGTGCGTGTATTCTACGTGCGAAAATACGAGTACAGTGTTGTTTGTACGGCCATCTCGCAATTTCACGCACCCTCACCTCTGCCGAATTTCCCGGAATATAACGAATAGATAATGTTGCCAGCCTTAATTTTAAGCAGGACTAGGGTTTTGAAACACAATCTAACCGCTTTTGTTTTTTAAATTGCGTGAAAAAGTAAAATCGTATGTTATTTAAGAACAGATGGAGGGCAAAAATTACTTAATAAATTATTACGTAATAACTTAAATGGTATAAACTTACGGATTGTGACTTGCTGTGTTGTGTGTGTTATTTCGTCTATATATTTTTGGAACGAAGTTCCTTATGGCACGTTGTGCAAGGGGGCTAGACGGAAAAATTGTCACGACACAATTTGTTGTCACGACACGACGACGACACACACAGATATTTTCGTTTCGTCTTTCTATTTCGAACTTCGTTCCATCCGGGTGTCCCTTGACACCTCTCAAGTTTTTTTTAATAATGTGGAGGTCTTTGGATAGTAGTAGAGTTGTAAACAAATTGAGTGTATAAACACTATTTTTGAAGTTAATATGAAGTTTAAAAGTGAAATTTTTCTGACATTTAAATGTTCCCTATGTTTGAATTCTCAAGCAACCTACTATAAAATGTAATCTTGTTGGCTTTCATTTATAAGTTTTGTCATAAAACATAACTGGAAATTAAAATTTTCGTACCAATTCAATTGCCAATTAGATAAAGTCGTTAGTTACCTAAAACAGGTACCTAGTTACTCTATGTATCTGCTACTTTTAAGTAACAAATTCCAAACATTTGTAATATTGGCGTACACAACAAATAAATGTAGGGGAATGTCTAATTTGGAGAAGACAACATTACGACTCGACGTGTTACAATACAATGCCATGTACGATGTAGCCATCGTTCACGCGCGCACGTCATCACGGTGACGTGTAACTCGCTAAAATAAAAATTTACGAGTGTTGCTCACATGTTAATACGTGTATAGATGTTGCTGATGTACGCATACGCCTTTCAAAAACTCCAACCGTTTGGAACATTGCTATTTTGAATTTTCCACTTCGCAATTTTTTTTCTTGTTTAAAAGTTTGTTCCAAAGAGGTTGTAATGCTTACTTGCAGACTTGTTATCTTTCGTGCCAACTTTGAAAATATGTACACTGTGTCTTGTACATTAAAAGAAAAATGGTATTCTTTTTTTAGTAAAGTTGTAGAACATGTGGTTAGTTGAAACAAAACATACATTTTATATTTTAACGTACATAACTTGATGAAAAATGTTTAAAAAAAAATATTTTCTTGATATCTTTTTGACTGATTTATACTTGTAATAATTAGAAACGTACGATATACCAAATCTATATACATAATCCAAGTAATATCACCACAAATAATTATACGAACTCATTTTCATTCAGTCCTAACGACATAAATGTTTCCACATCATATTTTCAATAAAATAGGTACCTGCTATTTTATTACCGGCCATGAATCGCTATTGAATCGTATGGAACAGTTTGTCAATAGATTTGATTGGAACCAGATGAACTGGCATCACTGTACATGCGTTACTATGTTGCGAAACGTTAAGACTCGAAGAGGACTGTTACAATGAGTGTTGCTAGTCTAATAAATGAATCATCTACGTTCGGGTAAGAAATGAAACTGGTGTAATCTGTGTGTTGTTTTAATGTTGAAGTATTCAAAATATAATTACGTCAATTTTGCAATTACTTACTAATATTATCAGCAGTGAGGAATAATTTAGTTTATAATTTATTAGTAGAAAATAGTGAGACTGAAGTTTTTTTATTTATATGGGCCTGCCAAAGTGAATCATCTCTGCCTGATAGATACAATGAGCAGAATCCAAGATGCAACTAACAAAGCGCCATCTAGTCCCAAGCTAAGCAGAGCTTGTGTTATGGGTACTAGACAACTGATATAAATACTTATATACTTTTTTTTTGTAAATACTTACATATTATACATAGAAAACACCCAAACTTCGAAACAAATATTTGCAGATCATACAAACATTTGGTCCGACCCGGGAATCGAACCCGAGACCTCAAGCTTCAAGTCGCATACGCTACCACTACGCCACCGAGGCAGTCAAATATATACTTTCATGTTTTTAACTGATAAATAAATTATTCTAGAAGGCGCCTCTAAGAACGTTGTACGGTAATGTTGAACGGATATTTTACTAAATTACAGTGAGGACTTTATTACTGTGTTTGTGTTTTCTGGCCATTAGCCAGTAACAGTATCGATTTGTTGCGCCATTTCCTGTGGCATACATACATAACTAAAGTGTCAGAATAAGGGAAAAACAATCGACACAACAAGACCACAGAACATTAATTTAAAACGTCGCCGCCTTGCATTTGAATAACCCCACATTTTTTCACGCAAACTTATGTATTTTTGTGCCGAAAAGATATAATTAACCCACGAATGCACCTGCTGAATAAAATAAGACAATTGTGGAGAAATGGAGGGTTACTTTGATTCCCATCACGTATTCTATGGTTCAACTGTTTATAACTGTACTTCAATACAAGTTTCTACAATAAATAAAGCTTTTACGACCAACGTCGGAGGACTTTTGCGCTTTTGAGTCTTTGCGCGTTATCGAAAAGGTTTTACTAAAACGGTGTGAGCATTTGGTTTGTAATCATTTTGTTTTCATTCTAGGCAGCCCTTACATTAAACATATAAAACGATTCGGAAGCGATTCCAAAACTGTTAATAAAAACACTTAAATTGTTTATTAGGTATTGTACCAAATTGAAACAGGTAAGTAGTAATTTGTTTGTGTTGTTTGAAATAATTTCACTACATAAATTTGAAATTTACCTGCCGCAGTGGTAGTGAATGCGAATGCTGTGCTCGAGGTCTCGGGTTCAAATCCTGTGTCGGACCAAGTGTTTGTGTGATCTACAAATATTTGTTTCGGAGTTTGGATGTTTTCTAAATATGATATGTAAGTATTTACAAAAAAAAAATGTATTCATATCAATTGTCTAGAACGACCCATAACACACGCTCTGCTTAGCTTAGGTCTAGATAGCGATGTGTGTTAGATGTCCGAAATATTTATTAAGGGCTTAAATCAGAAGAATCTCTATCTTATCTATTAATTATTTACATATACATGCTGCTGAATGTATTTTAACAACAATATCTAAGTTAGATGACCAGATAAACGTAATAAAAGTTTTACTACTAAAAACATATTTTTAGACGCTGAAAACCAGATACTTAAAATCGCTAAACGCTTTCCGCTGGCAGTCAGACAAATGCTTAAAGTGTACTTATAATGTGCCATGAATTAAACATATTCTGTGCACTGTGAGAATTGAAGGCGTAGTGTGATTGTGTTGAGTTTGTTGCTATTTAAATGAACTTGCTTCTTTTCACATTATTAGTGTAAATTGTATTGTTTACTTTGTACGCAATGTTGTTTTATTGATTTAAATTGGTGATGTTAGATTCAATGAATGATACTTAATATTCATGTCTGGTTTACGTCAGTAGTTTGATAGAAGTCATTTTTATCAATTGAATTTTTCATTCAACAAATGGTCTTCACGATAGTCGATAGATGTAAGTCGTATGTATGAATTGTATGATAGATACCCTAAATAAGATTAGTTACCAATATTTATTTTATAACCATTTGTATAATACAATGCAGTTTGATATCAAATGTAGCAAGCAATACAAGTTGTATAACCTACTGCATTTAATATCAAACTGCACTTTAAATATGTAACTGCTTCAGTACCTACTATATTATGTACCAAGTCTTTAAAAATCTTTCTTTCTTTCTTCTTCCCTTCAGCTCATTAATTTGAAAGGGTGAACCTCAAACCATTTTACAGCGTTTTTTAAACCTTACAGAGGTTTGATAGAGGATAATCAATTTGTAAAGAACAATTGTCTTTTTAAACAAGCTCTTATTACTTGTTGATAAAAAAATATAATTTTAAGTTTTTGATACCCATATTCGGTGGGTTGTTCGGGAATATTTGCGCCACTATTTTGATAGTAGATAGGACCCCGTAACAAATTACGGCGGCTTTTTTAGAATAACAATAATACCGAATATAGATGATTCCATTGTCATCAGAACTAAAGGTAAAATTTTAGTTTAATCGGAAATCGGGAAGTGGATCTAATTTAACTTTCAAGATTTGATTACAGACAAACATCGGGACAGGTGAAACTAAATAAAAGCTTGTAAAAATTGCTAAAAATTAAAACATAAGAAAAGTACATGAGAAAATGATACTTAAGTTTAAAAAACCTCTTTGCTCAGGAGAGACCTATATCTAGCAGTGTACTATTAAATACTGTTAAGTTCCCCATAAATGAAATAAAACGTTTTTTTTTAATATTTCACTTTCTTAATTGAAAGTTTGTAAAATAAAATTATATAACGAATGATTAAACAAAAAATAATAGTTTAGAAATGACATCAATGAAATGTTTTCAGAAAGTACCCCACGCAAGTTTCCGTGGGAGAGCTATGCTTCGGCATGAATGGGTCGGCTCGACCGGAGTGATACCACGGCCTGACAGAAAACCGGTGTGAAATAGCGTTTGCGCTGTGTTTCACTGAGTGAGTGAGGATACCGGAGACCCATACCCCAACCCCTCCCCCATCCCCTTTCCCATCCCCCAAAGGTCGGCAACGCACTTGTGACGCCTTTGGTGTTGCAGGTGTCAATGGGCGACGGTAATCGCTTACCATCAGGTGATAGGTCTGCTCGTTTGCCCACTATTCAATAAATAATTTTAAATAAAAATTATTTGCAACGTTTTAGTTTGGTTTATTTATAAAGCGTGTTTTTTTATTTTGCTTATATATATATATATTGTATGATTATCGGTCCTCGATAAGTGTACTAAGTTTAAATGAAATCTGACCGTTTGAAGTGGGTTAAAGTCCAAAGGAGTCATTGATACTTGTTAGTCAATGTTGACAAGTAGGTATGTTAACCGAATGATGTCACTAATCTATTCGATGGAGATCGTTTTTGTTTTTCCGAAAGACGGTCTCCGTTTCATCTCATCCACATTTTATATATTTTTTATCATTAATTTCATCACGACGAAGACTTGAAGATTCGAAGACTTATAATTGAAGACTATAAAAACTTGTCATTGGCAGAAATAGCTGATTCGAGTGATCCGGCTGGTTGCCATTTCATCAAAAGAAGAATCGAGGTAGGTTTTCAAACAACACCGCTTTGGGTATTTGATTTATTTGTTTATAACTTTATACGCTTATAAATCTGCATACTTAATGCCCAGAGCAATTTCAGAGCATTTTCATTAACTCTAAAGGAATTTGAAAACACTACTTAAAGTATTAATTCAATTTATACAAATTATTGTACAACAAATTATTTGTAAAAGTTTAGTTGCGGTATAAATAAAGTAAAAAGTAATTAAACTGAAACTGGTATATTGTTGACATTACAGTTATTCCTTCTTTTGTTCAAGCTTCATTACAATACAGTCGTGAAGATAAAAATAGTTAAAATTTTTAAGTACATAGTACTTGTTTGTCTCACTAGACGGTTGACCTCCAAAGTGGAACAATATCATCAGAAACCAGACGAGTACTAGCTCTCGACCTTTGAATTCAGTGGTCTGATTAAAGACTGAGATAAGAAGGAGTGGATAGCCTCGTACACAAGCTCAGGATGAATTTATGACCGTTAGATTCATGGATCCATTCTATGATCAGTTTTTCTAATTAGATTATTCAGATTGTGGGCTTACTTTTGCGTCACATAACTAAGAAAACTCATAAAGGAAAAGGTCAAGTAGTATTAGTATTTGTTATTCGTAGACAGCAGTAGAACAGTATTATTGCCCGCATTCATCAATTAACTCTCAATAAAATAGCAATACATCCTACTATGTATAGCGCTTCTCAAACTTTTACTATTTTTTTTTTTAATCTACTTGCCTTTGACAGACTTTTTTTATAAGTACAGGGTGTAAAGTTAATTAATAATTCGATTATTGCTTCTTTATTAAAGTTCTTATTAACCTTACCTCAACCTGATGAACCTCAGTTTGTAAACAATCATATAGGTATAACTACACACTATTATCAGGAATATGTGATAATGTTGACCTTAACCTTGATAGATTACTCTATTCGATATTTGCCCCTATGCCATATTCCTATTCGTAGTTTGCCCAATACCCTATCCCATTAAAAAAGATGCCGTGATCCCCATCTTTTTTTGCGGGAATAAAGGAGCAGACGGTTCTTTTTCAAAAAAGACGATCTTCTCTATAGATATAAATGTAAAACCATATATAATATTAAAATTAAAATCAATACGTCATGATAATCCAAATTTGAAACTCCGAAACGTCAATTCAAAGTCAAAGCCAACACCAGTATCCGGTTGCCGTATCTGATACTAATGCAATATCCGCCTGACTAACATTAGGCAAATCGTATGCTTATTTTACCTAGTTTTAAGTATATTTAACTAGAAATAAAAGTGACAACACTAACTTAAACAGATTACTTTTATTCATGAACACAGTTTCACATTTCTTTTCAATTTAATTTTAATTTAATTTTAATTTGACTGCACGGTTGGCCTAGTGGTTTAAGTGGTCACTACGCCGCTTACTACTGCGCCAAGTATCGTGGGTTCAAATCCCACGTGGAACATCACTTTGTCTGATCCACAAAATGTTGTTTTGAGTCTGGGTATTCTTTGTGTCCGTTATATGTATGTTTGTAAAGTGCCCCGCGATACAGGAAGTATACATATTCCTAATACGGGAGTGAACTTTAAAAAAAAAATTGGTTTGTCATTTTCTGTTTCATGTCTTTAATTTTAGTTTTAGAATTATTATTTATGGACCGTCTGTATCGCGACTTCAATATTGCCTATAACAATTTATTTGCGTTTTTTTTTTTAAGAGTTAACCTCATTTTGAAAAGAGATAAGATACAGTAGATTTTGGCTAAATCTTTGATAATAACTGTCATTGGTAAACTATTTCAACTGTCGCACTGTTATTTATAGGTTAAATCTATAAAATCTAGTGTACGAGTATCCCGAACAACAAATATCTGTAGTAAAATTTATGATTAAACCTGAGACGATTAGAACGAATATATATGCCGTATTTAACGCCTTGTTGTATGTTTGAGAAATGTGCATAGTCGTATTTTTAACTAAAGTCACAATAGTAGTTAACTAGCAATACTTTCAATTTGGAAATAAATTTAAAAGGTTAGGCCTCGTTACATTAAAATGTAAATTCGGTCGGCAGTAAAATTGAAATTACTTGGTAAGCTAACTAGATCCATCAAACATGACCCAGATTGATTTGATTCCGTATCTTTATTGCTTCAGCTCAATACTTCGATTCATTTCTGAGAAACATTCAGCTTCAAAGAAGTATTTGAATGAAATTGAAAGAGCTTGCGTTATGTATTTTTTATTCTTAAAAGCGAAATATAATTTTTTTGTTGCTTGCAGATTATCTAAATGTTTTCTTTTTAAGTTTTGCACGATTTTGCGATCACCATGTCAATGAGTGTGACTGTTGTATTATACCTAATAAAGCAGTTATCATTTCCCATTTTAAATGATTTGCTAAAAATATACTCACTTCTAGAAAATGTTATAACATGTTATGTGCATCTGAGTTTTTAACATGTTCAGGTCCTAAGTACTGAAACGCCGTCTGAGAGAGATCAGTGAGTAAAAATTTGAACATCCACAGTTCTTTGATTGTTTTTTTTAATGTTAAAATAACATTTGAACTGTTCCACTCAAAAATTATCTTTTTGTAGAGCCGACATTATTATAAGGACAATTTTTACTGTATTTTATATTTTTTTAAATTTGTTTTTTGTCTATGGGCCTGCCAAAATAACTCTACTCTGCCTGATGGAAAACAAAAGCAAAATCCAAGACCTCCACGGTCACCATACACATTGCGAAGGCACACAATGCAGCATGGTGACCCACACCATGGCGGCCTTGTTGTGATTTTAGATCGTTGGGCAATAAATATACATATTTTCTTAACGGCAATACAATATAAATCCAGTAATAAACAATTGTGCTTCTTCAGTAGTACAGTTTGAGCATCGCTGTACTTATCATGTGATCAATCGGAATGATTGATCAACTCACGCGCAGCAGTCGGTGTGGTCCGTCATGTAGCAATGCTTTGATGTTGAGAATTTTATTATTTTATATTTACGTCTGAGTCTTGTTACGAGTACTGAAATGTTCGCATATATGTTCCTAGTGTAGTTGCAGTTTCTACAATGTGTGTTTGGTTTTTACTATATTCTTATAAAATCCATAAACTTTGGGAGCCGTACTAAAAATAATAGGGTATCTGTCGTTTAGTTCTGTCCTAATTTAAAACATGAGTGACCAAATTTTAGGTGTCTTAGTAAGAGTGCACTTTTTAAATTTAGTACATGTTTTTGTGCAAGTGGCAACTCTGAAATTTTGCGTCTGGTACATATGTTTATTCAGATTTTTAAAATAGAGTGCTTTATGAAAGAACAACGCGTTATAATTGCGAAAACTTAGTACAAAAATTTGTAAAGTTATGCTGAGACCGCTTGCAAGCTTCGAAGAATTTTCAGTCGAGAAATTGCACCTTTTTTTTTCTTTGGGGTTTTGTAAATCTCGGTTTTATGCAAATAAACCAGAAACAATTCTTGAGCTCAATTCGATCCGAAATCCAACGTGTCATTTATGAAATACATCCACATCCAAAAAGTCATGGAAAAATTTATAAAAATAATTATGGCCTCATTAGAGTCGTGGGTCGACGGATATTTTGTTCCATACTTAATCGAAACATGTCTTCTTTACAATCGATTAAAAAATCACAGTTCTCTCCAAAAAGAAAGTTTTTTAGTTTAAATTAAAAAGTGTATATACACTTTTTAATTTTAAACTAAAAACGTTCTTTACATAATATAAATACATATATATGTATGTATTTTGAAGCGAACGAAGTGGCAACAAAATCAAGTCCGTTATGAACATAGATTAAAGAAATATCTATATGATTAATGTTTTCAATAATAAAATAAGCAGTTTCAATTTATTTAGTAACTGTTAAAGTAATAAAATGTAAAGTTTATTTTCCTATACATTTCTTGGAAAGAAACTGATAAAAGGTATGTTTACGCGGACATTATTGCGGGAATTCTCTACTAATTTAATAATAGTGTAGTCTTCTTCGTTGGCAAAATAACTTAAAACTTAAACTAAAAACTTAAAACTTAAAGTTGTGTCCTTCACACACTTCCCACCAGATATTAAGGATTTCTACTGACTAAAATAGCGCCTGATCATTGACAATTGTCAGGACATAGACTTTTGATATTCCTATCTACAAAGTAAAGAATTTGGTAAATTACGTTCAAATTTTAAATTTGTATGTACTGACTCATAGTTTATATATCCAGTTCAAAATAAATATAAATACTGTTTAATATAGTACAATATATAGTGGTTATTTGGGACCCAACATTTAGGCTACTGTGATACGAGTACATCTTAGTAAAATTAAACAAAAATATTAAAAAGGTTCTCACGATTATATTATCCGCACTTTGTGGATTTTGTTCAGTTACAGTCCAGACTTAAACTAACTAGTACTCATTCCACTATTGTACACTGAATAAATATAACATAACCTTGTGTTGGCTATATATCTACGATCCACATACAATTTTAAAAGCGACGGATATTACATCAATAATAAAAAGAGAAAGCCAATTACTGACAGTTTAGATAGATTCGAAATTGGAATGCATAAAATCCAAAATAGGAATTGAAAAGAACAGTATGTATAGGTATGTTGAAATATGCACATAGAGTGTTTTCAATAAAAAAATAACATCTTGTCACCACAAATTCAATCCGGTACAAAAAGTATTATACAAAATGGTTTTGCTAAAAAAAGTCAAATCACGTCGTAACGAGAGATAGGTTTTGGTACACACAATTGGTAAAAAATTGCAGTTACAAACTGGCTGGCTGACGGAATTAGTTACCGAGTTTTATATACGAGTATTATATTTTCTACGATTGTACCTGTACAGTTGTTTAGTTAAGATAATATTGTCATTAATGGTGCAATTTATAGTATAGTCAAAATATTTAATTTAATTAACAGAACTAAGTTTTGATTAATAAAGTCCTTTTCATTAGAGGTGTAAGGTTTACTTTGTATTCGATTGAATAGAACAGACCAACGGCACCGGCGAACCTGAGCGGAGTAGACGTAACGTCTTGTCCAGTGACAAAATGACAAAACAGTCTGTAATATTTTTTTCGATGGGAAATCTTAACACATACAATTTTAAGACTAACATGCAAAAGCAATCGCCTGTCACTAAAACCTCACACATAATAATTAAAACAAAAAATTCTGAATTTCACACATAACAGTGTAACGTAAAGGTCTATTTGAGGTTAAACTTTGACAGTCTGCATATGAGTACTGCCTATCGTGTTGCTCTATGCGATTTAACGACGGCCTATCCAAGGACAAAAGCGTTGTGCTCCAGTAGTGTCAGATGGATTCGTGATGTTCTTTTGTTCTTCGAAACGTGGAAATGTGAACGGTTGTGTTTCCTTTGTATTGTTGAAAGGTGCGACAGGGAACTTGCATAGGTAGACGTAGTTGTGGTCTTTTATACTTAAAATAGCTTTATTATCTAATATAAGAAAACTATACTTAATATATTTTCGATCATGTGCTTCGAAGTCCTAATAATGTTAATCAAAAATCTATTAAAAATATTAAAATTAACTTACTTTAAGTAAAACGACGGAGAGCTTTTATTGAAGTGAAACTTCTTTGGGCGCATGATGGTATTTTTTTTATGGATTAAATGTAATAATAATAATATTAGCGTCACGAAGATGTGCAGCGTTTTTGTCGAAGAAGAGGGAGAGAGCGATTGAGAGAGAGTGAGCAAGGGCGAATTTTAACTTAATATTCATCATCTGAGATTTTACAATATTATCTTTTAAACAATATAAAATAAACGTATTTTAATAATTATCTTTAATTATTCCTATTAAAAAAAAAATGTAATAATTTTCGACACTTTTAATATATTAATGACAATTAAATTCCTAACATATCTTTCCTTTTCCCTCCAAATCTCGGCAATATAAAGTTTTTGATTTGTAAAAATATAAACAGGTCTTAAAAATTAGTTTGCCAAAGAAGTTTCACTTCTGACATGTGTACTTTGTACGCACACACTTTTTTTAAGGGCATATTGTCATTATTAGATAAACCTTTCGAATATCTATATAATATAAAACAAATAGTTATTTAATTAAAAGAAGATTTTAATTCCATCATAAAAGGTTTTCTAATTATGCTTGAATACCAAGTTAAGTGTAAAATCTTAAGAATCAGCCTGTCAAACATTTTATCATATCAGGTTTCATTTATTATTAGGACGTTAAAATCGTTTCAAAAGGTGTTCCCGTAGTGAATTCAATTTATTATTCTATTGTAAATTATACAGACTCCGTCTAGACTAGCTAATGCCCATGTACTTAACGTGTACAAAGGACAAAGTTACTACCGGAAACTTAATAAAGAAATCTGCATCATTTAGCCTGACCTGCAAATAAATTAAACATTTTTTATATACGTTTCGTATGGCAACAATACAACAACGTAAAAAATATATTTAGATTACACAGAGCGGAAAATATCATTACATAATATTGTTTACTGCATTTTTGGACGGCTCTGGGAATGGGAGCCATGGAATTTTGTTTTACCAGAACCCAATTTTCCTAATTCCCTTTTTCTATTATATTTTATTAAGCGAAAAATTCCACAATGTTGCTATAATATTCATATATTTTGCCTTTTATCGTTCTTTTACTAAATGAACAACAGTTTGATATGTAGACCCGTTTTTGAGGACGAATTTTTCATAGTTTCTCATACTTTTAGCACATTATTACTGTACGAATTTGCATCTTTAAAGGGTATTTGTCTACTACCAATAATATACTATGATTATCTGATGCGTGAATCTTCATCAGCTTATTGAAGTGTGCTGCTAGTTGAATTAGGGCTTCTTGCAGCTCCTGCCAGCCATCTCGCATACGTCGTTATTTTACCTGGCCTGTGGACGTCTTACACTAAGTTTCATGAAACGCCTTAAGTCACAGATATCCTCATTAACTTACACTTTTTTACTTTCCCGGATCTTGACGAAGTAGTCAAACCTTTGGATTTAAAATTTTTGATAACGCGTAGACATTTCTTTATATATATTTTACTTACTTTCGCGCGCGGTTTCGCTCGCATTTAATAAAAAGTATCCTATGTTATTCTAATACCTCCAGGAATATGAGTACAAAGTTTCATGATGAGTGGTTAAGTAATTATCCCGTGAAAGCGTAACAAAACTTTCACCTTTATAATCTTAGTGTGATTAAAAAGCATTTATCCGATTTAAAAAGGCATCAATTATCGTACCATAAACAATTTTATCTTTATCTACATTTTGTGAGGTGTTAAATATAATTTTCAAACCAAAGGTTTAATAAATTTAAACGATATAGCTAAACGTAATTTTAAAACGGTTTTAACAACAAGTAACATAACTTATTTATTGGTCACGGAAAGTAAATTAATTCCATTTTTATATTACGAGTAATTTGTAGTAAATACTTTTTTCATTAACTCTCATGAATCTAAATAAGTGTCCAGCTATTGCATGGCTACCTACACTTTCATTAATTTCAGACTGTCATATATAGCATATGATTTATAAATCGTATAGGCGTTTTCAATAATAATTTTAATACAAAGTTACTTATACGCTCGTTGAAATACCACATTTGGTTAGGGTCAACCTGTTCTTATATTACACCAACTGTGGTTTGAGGTTTAACACTGATGTTTCTTTTCGATTACGTATCTAATTCTCTGTAATCGATACTTTGGTGTGTTTAGTTTTTTAATGTGACGACAATATGATTATTAAGTTTTTATGGTCTGAGAATCGACTGTGAATTTATAATGGTTACTTCAATTTCATCCTTATTTGGTGGTAATATATCATACTCGGATAACAAGCGCATTTCTTTTTGATCAATATTAAGTTGGATATCGACTAGCAGTACTTTGAGTACTGTTTACTTTAGTGGAAATTTACGAAGTTGATAGGAATTTACCATTTGTCCTTGCCAAAAATACTGAAGGGATTACGACGAATCTTTTGAGCTATATGGTTTATACATTAGAATATCAGGCAGTTATAACCTGAGACGGGGTGGTGCTATTTGATCCCACGAGGGCCTCTCTAAATTTGAAGCATCTAACTTTATTCAAATTCAAAAGATACGAGTACATATGAAATCTGAAGGTTCACATTTTACACCGAGGAAATATTGATAGATCAAGTCAAGCTTAAGGCGAACAAAGTCGCGTGTAAAAGCTAGTAGACATAGATGGATAAAGCATTTATGATTCCAACTGCTGTCTACTTTTGGAATAGGTGTGATGTCACCGCATCGCATTAAGTATAGGAAATATCGTAAACATGTATTTAAAATATTCCTTTCATTTAAATTTTAACTGACACCAAGTTAACACGTTTATACTTGGTATGCATTGTTATGTATATTTATGCATTGTTGTTACTTTATGGGTTCCATTTTGATTTTCATATGAAATAGGGTCATACGAGCGAACAGGTCACTTTCTGGTAAGGGATTGCTGTCGCCCATGGACATCTCATGGGTATCTATAAGTCGTAAATGTGTTGCTAATCATTGAGGTTCCGGTAATCTCACCTCACCCACAAAAGGCCCCTGTCGATCTGTAACTTCTCTAGGTATGCGTGTACGAGTATGTCTGTATTAGTATCACCTGAGTAAATATCAATAAATATCAGTATCTCTGAAGGTACAATTTTGTTCTAGTAATAATAATGTTGAATATTTAAAACATATACACTATATGGCGCGGTATACATAAAATAATATTATTCCACTGCACCTCCTAATTATTGTAATAAAATGATAATTTGTTTGTTACATTTTGACTCCTTAATTCCTGAACAGTTTATAAAGAAATATTCACAAGTCGTTTGGAAAACAGAAAAAGAAAAGTATTCTATAAGCGCAGCCACAGTCAAAAGTTAGTATATATGTACATTTCATAAGTTTTATGGTTGTATATTAGATACACCTTATCCAATTGTATATAAGTAGATAATACTTATTTTATTACTTGTTTTGCGTTCTTGGGCAACACACGTTCATCGAATAATATATTTTGCGGTTTTAGTAGACATATTTAATGTCATTAATTTGCATTCAAAATACCTACTGTTACTTATATAGTGTTTAATATGAATGGAATTTTAACCCTCTTTCTCGACAACAAAGAGCCTTAAGTAAAGTTAAACATACCCTATGCACTCTTTAGTTTTCTTTTTCTTTCTAGTCCTTAATAATCCTCAGATGATTTCGGGTCGAATACTAGTCTGGGGTGTTTTGCTATGAAGCAACTGGCATCAGACCTCCGCATCTTAGAGGCTACTAGTTGAACTAATAAGTGTTAGGTACAGTCCGGATTAATTTTTTCATTCAATGAAAAATGTTGTCAAGATACAGCCTTGAATTATATGCTTTAACAGACCTTTTCAATACAATCATAAAACTATTATTTACTAAGTTATTCTTATTACAATTGGTACTGTGCTGAAAAGTAAGAAACGAATGCCTGTCCTACGGACTCGATAGCCTCTTTTAAAAACAATCTTAAGCTCCGTCCTTGGAGTCGTGTGACGACTACTTGACATTTTACAAGATTTTTTTCAATAATATTAATTTATAGACCTTAACACTCTAAGATAATTATTCTGAACAATCATTTATACTATTGTGGAGTACCGGGTGTCATGTTCCTCCAAGACAAAGAGAGGATCCTCCGACCAGGCGAGGTGATCATCCTCATGAAAAGATCATGCCCGGCGGGTCACTGCCCCACAGTTGATGTTGGGATGTTGTATGTATGATAATCGGCGCGAGAACTTCTATTGCGCGATTTAGGATTGGTAGTTTCTTCGTGTAGTCCGTAGTTCAGTGTGTCTGCGGTAGATGGCGCTGTATATTGGTATATTGTGTTGTTGTTTCGCTGTATCTGGAGGTCGCCACACAATACTAGCCAATAGAACTAATAAGCTGACAAAAGTTAATACTCTTAAACTTTATGATATTAAAATAGCTATATCAACAACTTTATCACCTATCTCTTCGCAAAAACGTGGAAAAGTCTTGTGACTTCTCTAATTTGCCATGGATACCTTATAAAACGAGGACGGCCTAGATACATACATACATCAAGTGAAGGAGAAAGTGGGAGTCGTTGCCTATTAATGCCCAGTTCCTATATTTGAAAAACGATCCGTTCTAGATACGAATAGTAGTATATTATACGGGGCGTAAGCTAAAAACGTTCCTATAAAAAATAAATTGAGGAACGGTATTTACGACTCGTAGTCGGTTGTAGAAATTTTTTACACGATGACGATTCGTTAAATATAGGAACCGGGCATAAGAGTATTAAACAGGTAGCAGAAAACAGAGAGGAGAGGCGATTGCTCTACCGATAGGGTGAGAGATGGAAAGAGAGATTTTTTAAAACAGTAATAGGTTTCAATCAAGAGGTTACAACTAACATAGCTCTTTTGTCTATTGCTGGCTTATAGTTATGACCGCCTTAGCATACAACCATGTCGATAAAACATCATGTACATTTACGCTTGTGCCGTTGTTAAGGCACCATAGTTGGTCCCAATCACATTGATTGACGTTTGCCGGTGCGACGGTTTTAGGACAAACGGACTTCCGTCTACAACTTGGCTTAAATTACATTTAGTTAAGAAATGTTACAAAAAAATCATTGGGCAACATACTCCATTGTTATATCTATGCAAATAAATTAAATTCAAGTGGCGGTTTGTAATTTAAAATTAATTCCTTTTATTAAATGCATTCAAAAGTATATATTAAAATGTTGTCTGTCTGTGTGTTTGTGTCGACTTATCTCGAAAATGGCTGGACTGATGATATAGGGAGTAACTTAGGATAGATTTTTTTAGACTAGAAACGCCCCGTGATTGTAATAAAATGATAATTTGTTTGTTACATTTTGACTCCTTAATTCCTCAACAGTTTATTAAGAAATATTCACAAGTCGTTAGGAAAAAGGAAAAAAAAAGTATTCTCAATACAAATATAAGCACAGCCACAGTTAAAATCATTTATCATTTTTTTACCCATCGGTTGTTGTTGTTAAGGTACAAAAACAATCGCGGGGCGCTACTAGTCTTGCATGCAGCTTGCTAAACATTGAATTATATTTCGTCATGCAAATATGGATGTATTTATCTTTACTTAAACTTTTTAAAATATCAGGCTTAAATGCAGTTAACTGCATTGCAATATAATCATAATGAATTTTTGTTCATTTCTTCCGTGGGAGAGCCACGCTTCAGCATGAATGGGCCGGCTCCACCGGAGTGATACCACGGCCTCATAGAAAACCGGTTTGAAATAGCGCTTGTACTGTGTTTCACCGAGTGACCGAGAATACCGGAGGCCCCAACCCCTCCCTCCATCCCCCTACCCACCCCCAAAGTCCGGCAATGCACCCGTGATGTCTCTGGTGTTGCGGGTGTCCATGCTCGTTTGGCCCCTAATCCATAAAGAATAAAAAATAAATAATAATAAACCTATACAAACTGTCCCTTAATCTTCTCTGCAACTAACTTCAATGCAATATACCAAGCAATAAAATAATTATCGAGTTTTAAAAAACAAGTAAGGCAATTACACACAGTCGTGAATAATGTACTACGCAAATCTAATTTCAAGTTTCCAACTCTATCTAGAATACGAATAGTAATAAAACATAGCCTATTTTCCTCTAGTACATTAGAATATTACAAACAACAGTAATACTGCGAAAATGTTGAACAATTTTCTCATCTATATAAATCCACTGGTTATCATACTGGTTATACCACTCGAGGTGGGCCCTGCCTTCCTAACCTGTAAAGGGAAATAATTAGAATTTATTTGCATCTTTTAATCTACTCTCCTATATCTAGTTTAATAATTTGCTCTGGGGTTTGGTGATAGTGAACTTTCTTGATAAATTCTTTGGTGAAAGCAAGAAATAAGTCTGGTTTTTACCCGACTACAGCGAAGCCAAAAGGAAGGGTATGTTTTTTCCACCGTTTCGGTTGAACCACTGAGCCGATTTTGATGAATGAGGTGTCAATATATTATGTATCATAGTAATAGACTGGGTGACATATGCTTTATAAATTTTATCAAAATTAGTCGGGTTATAGTTTTTTAAACTTTACCTTGCATTATAAGTTTCTTTGATGGTTGTTAAATATTAGTTTGAGTCTTCTTTGAAAAGCTTTGTAAATTTTGAAGCTCGTTTGCCGATGTAAACTTAAATTGGATATTGATAAGAATGCTTACTAGATCCAATCAAAGTTTTGTTAAGTAGGTGCCTATTTTTTCAAACGTATTACAATTTCAGCGGCTCGCCTCAAATTTCAAAGAAATACACAATCGAAATCGTTATTAGTGATATAGACGTATTTAGCGGATATGCAGAACTATACATACTTTGCTTTATGTTTTATAGATAAATATTATTCGTTTGTTATTTTATAAGTGTGTATATTATTTACTTTATGTGAATATGATATTTATTCAATCTCCATATGCTTGGAATGTCGGTGATGTAAAATCGTAGGTAACCTGGACTAGGTTATGATGGTTTTTTTTTTTTTTATTGAATAGTGGGCAAACGAGCAGACGTATCACCTGATGGTAAGCGATTACCGCCGCCCATGGACACCCGCAACACCAAAGGCGTCACAAGTGCGTTGCCGACCTTTGGGGGATGAGAAAGGGGATGGGGATGGGGATGGGGGAGGGGTTGGGGTATGGGCCTCCGGTATCCTCACTCACTCGGTGAAACATAGCGCAAACGCTATTTCACACCGGTTTTCTGTGAGGATTAAACTGGGATGGGTATTTAGCATGTTAATACGTTTATATATACAATGATCTTAAAACAGGGTTATGGATTGTGGAAAATGTGATCGTATTTAGTATAATGTACAACAAGCATAACATTTCTCGGGTTCGATTCCCGGGTCGGACCAAATGTTTGTATGATCTGCAAATATTTGTTTCGGAGTTTGGGTGTTTTCTATGTATAATATGGATGTATTTACAAAAAAAAAGTATATAAGTATTTAAATCAGTTGTCTAGTACCCATAACACAAGCTCTGCTTAGCTTGGGACTAGATGGCGTTGTGTGTTAAATGTCCGGAATATTTATTATTATTATTTACACCTACAGTGCTGAGACAGATGGAAACAATAAACCATAGCCTAAAAGAGTATCCTACTAATATTATAAACGCGAAAGTTTGTGAGTATGTAAGTGAATATGTTTGTTAGTCTTCCACGCAAAAACTACTCAATGGATTTTGATGAAACTTTACAATAATATATAGTTTATACATCAGAATACACATAGACTACACTTTATAGAGATACTAGCTTCGTCTCGCGGCTTTACTCGCGGTTATTGTCGTACCGCGGGTAGCACCGCAAAGTTTAGCAAGTCACTTATAGTTTTAAAATGTGCGAAGTTTATAGATACAAATTTCGTATAAAAATAAACTTTTGTATGTTAATTATCACGGTAAAGAGCTGCCTGTGTTTTTCGTCAAGAATCAAAGTATCTCTGTGACAAAATTAATTGAAACCGGTGCAACGGTTTAGTTCTGAAAGCTTATTTCCTTTTAAAGTGAAGCTAAAGACGTTTACTTGTTTAAAGTTGAAGCATTGCTTGTTATGATTTATTTTTAACCCATTTTAATTGTTGTTTCAGGTCAGTATTACTTCAGAATAAAACGAAACATCTTATTTAAACTGTAAGTATTCGTCGAATTTTTTATTCCTTCAAATACAGTCAGTAGAGCGTATCTAGACGACTATAAAGTTTTTATGGCGTTTCGAAACCTATTGAAATTCTTAGAAACGATCAGACGACTAGAACGATTTGCAAAAACCTATGTCATTGTCCTGGTTAGTGTTGCAATTTTCATTGGTATATATATCCGGTACACTTGTGACCTTAGTGTTATAGATAGATCCATTTTTAAAAGTTTTTAACTGACAACGTGAACAATGACGTCATTGTTCATGATTTAGTGTCATTGAATTTGGCGCGTCATTTTTTTTTGCAAAAACTGTCTACGTATAATATTTATATACGTAAAGAAATTTTTTTGTATATTTTATTTATAAATTTAAAAACTTTCGCTTCCTGACGAAATGCAACACTTGTACTTTTTAAACTTTGTGACGAAATAAGATTTAAAAACGGACGTAAGAGAAATGAACATTCAAGATTCATTTACTATATAGATATATTTACTAAAAAATAGATGAGGACGTTCAAAATGGTTGAAATTAAATTCGTAATTAAATTTGAAAGTAAGTAAGTATTTATTTCAGAAATTGTACAAGTTCTTTTGTTTTCATGATTTATATTGAACTCTTGGGAAGGTGGGTGTGGTAATAATATATTGTGTTCACTAACCTCAACCAATTTATCCGTATTACTGTATGTAGGTGTCTTTAATAATTAGTCCAATTGTTGTTTCACAAATATGTTTATAACACATACGGAATGCAAAAGTTAGAAGGAAGAAAGGAGCACTACAGATAGAAATTTAAGCAAAGCGTACATTCACAAAATTATAGAATATTGTAAAGCGCTGCAAGATAGGTAAAAAAAAAGTTTCCCAATTTTAAGAAAATGCTAAATATTGGGAAAGAAAACAAGGTTTTCAAGTGCTTGACCAATCGTTGCCTCGACAAATGTGTCAATTGTTGGGTCCGGATGAAGGCTCCTGTAGGGTTGCCATGTTGGACAAATTGCGCGTGTCAAGTTTGATGGACTCGCTCTACTCTCTAGTGACCTTCGAAAATAGTTTGTATTGGAATACGTATAGGGTTGGTATACAACTTTGTTTATTTTTGTTTTTACAGTCTAGACGAGGGTTAGGTTTTTGTTTATGGGATTATACGAAATTTTACAGTCTCATATCGGTTGTTGTTGCTTTATCAAAGCCTTACACCTCCAAATAAATTTAATTTACTATCTAATATGTTCTATAACAGGTTTAGCGATGTATTTACAGTTGGTTTTATGTAGTTATAGGTAAACAGTATTTTAATTTATTAAAATTACTTTTCATATATTTCGATACATTTTCCAAATATCATCTATTTTACTGGGGATTTACTGAAATTCAACCTATTCAAAACACTTTTTACGATTTTAGTATGAAAATCCAAGATAGGACTAATATTTATTTAAAGGTTCACTCGCATTTATTTACTATTTTAGTAAAAGTTTGATTAGCACAAAACAAGCTTGTTTTATTAAGAAGGTACGTACGCACTACGTATTTTAATTACGTCATTTATTTTGTATCGAAAACTATAAAATATAGTCAAATGAATAAAGGCTTAAAACGTTTAAATGCACTCGAGTCAAGTATATTCTCATAACAATTCTTCTCCATTCAATAAAACAAAATATAAATATTTGTTTTGTGACAACCCTACCGGAACTCAATCATCAGGGCTGTCAAACTGTACACGGGTGGTTTATTACAAGACGGATGTGTCAAATGGAGGGTACAGTTCACACATTTGGACCAACTACATATTAAGTTGATATGTTTTAATTTGTTGCATCTAAATCTGCTACCTACAATAAACCATTAATCTGAATTGTGGCTTGTTAGAGCTTATTTAGGCTTATATAAAAATACCTAATTTTCTTATTGTAATTGATTTGCTATCTTTATAGAAAACATAAATACTTTTGTATCTTCATTATCATATATAGCCCTTTTTTGTATTCCCGTGCGAAAATCCACTCGGATACCACCTCCTAATGGCATGTCTGACTCGACCCGACTAAAACCGCACGCCATCTCGGGTACTAGGAGTAAGGAAAACAGGTGCAACCTAGAAAGGAAAACCCTGGAACTCCGACGTATCTCGGTCCACCTACGGTTTGTAAATAGCCCTCTTCTGTGTGGAAACCCCAATGTTACCCTTGCTGTCCCCAAAAGGTGGGACGCGATTATAGTCCTAAGCTGTATATTCTCTAAAAAAATAGGAGACTGGCCTGCTATATCACGCTTGCCACCGGAGCAAACTACGCTGGATTAACATCACTGCAAAAAGAAGGAATTGAACAAGTTTTTTCCGACCCTGTCTGTACGTAAAGTGAGCCAAAACCTTTTTTCTAAGCGGATACCTATCAGGCATAGGCAGTGGTCCATTTTAGGCTGTCCAATTTTCCTTCTGTTTGCAGTCCTGTAGAGTTTGCTCTCTTAATGGGCACTTACGACAGCCAAGGAGCGAATGGGAGGTGGTGACACTATGTATTCTTAATCCGTCATTACTACGATTTTTTTTTAAATCTTACAAGAAATTATTTAAAAGATCGTGAGTGTGTGTTCACGATATAACGATATGTAGATTCCCACAAGGAATTCCATCAGTCGTGAATACATTGTGTTAAATGTATATGAAAGTGACGTGTGTTATTGTTTCGTGTCTACGATGTGCCGCGGGGTCCCCATCACGGCAGACAGCACACTGTATCATTGATTCAATAATATCTGTATGACAGGGAAACTTGGTAGTTCTGTACATCGTACGGTTTATCATTTGGTGATTGAGATTTCTACAAATCTGTGTCTGTATCTACTTTATAACACATTTACATAGTCTGGTAGATAGACAGATAGTTTTTTTTTTTATATATTTCCTTATTTTCTTTATGACATATATAACATGTAATGTGGTGTGGCGATACATAGCCATACGCAAGTTTACATCCACAGCTTTCAATTATCTGTACTAAATGACGTCAACGACGTTTAATTTCTTTTTAACTGAAAGAAAATTCTTTCAGTTTGACTATGATAAGTGTTTTTAATCGATCTTAAGGTGGTTTTATGTATTAACGCGTATACATACATACTACGTATTTAATTTCCTTTGGAAATTAAAATATTCATGCTTTGCTTTGTACTAATTACTGAATACTGTAAATTTCGTCAATTTTTTTACACTACTTAGTTATTACCGAATTTGTATCATAATGGATGATCAAATTTTGTTTAATAAGAGAAAGTATTATTTATATATATTATGCTGTCTTTGACCTAGTCTTGTACGCGTATCAAAGACTAAGAAATACTCGTTATCATTATCATACAATGTATACAGTGAGAGTTCATGTCTTGAATATGTTAGCCTAATGTTTATATTGTACTTAATACAAATTTGCATGTCAAGGAAGAAGAATTACTCATTTAAGTATATGTTTAAACTATCTCCGATTTGAAAGATGACATTTAATTTGGTCAAGTGAATGCTAGAACATTCGAAGGAACTGATCAATTTAATCGGTATTTATAGTAAGAAGTGGCTTCTAAAGATTGTTTAGTCATATGGTTAGCAACTGTTCATAACAATATAGCTAAAGGAAATACTAACTGTCAACATAAAACAAACTCCAAACTTATATAACTTTCATATCCTGGACGTGCCCGGTGCGACCAGCAGACCTCCGGACGTTGACAGACTTCCTAGTTTATGGTTTATCACCTCTTTCTTTCATTGTGAAGGTCCTGAGTGCGAGAAGGATGCAAACAATGCATCGAAGCACTTGCTGTTTATAATGCAAGTATCGTTAGATGAAACTTTGTTTGTTGAAAACAATTACAATGTCGTATGTACCTAAATACTGTTTAACTTTACCACGCAAGTAGAGGTTTTTCTCGTTTAAAACACAATGTGCTATAAAGTATGGTTATAATAAATAAATATCAGTTTAAAACACTCTTTCTTAACCATATGTGATAATAGGAAGATACTATTTCTTTGAACGAATTTTATCTACCTTTTTTAATAACCGTAGCCGTCTCACAGTCTGTGCTATTTCTAAATACATGCATCTCATAGATGAATTACAACCAGACACTATTTTTTTTCTAAAAGAACTACAGAATTAGATGCATCTTGTGTTGCGGAGGACTTTACAAACATATGATACGGACTGTCGTCACTACACCATCAATGCAGTCAACTGATATGGTCTAGGATCCCGGGAACCAATTTTACAAGTCATTACTATGAAGACTGTTTAATTATATAAATATTAACTAAGCAACTGTCAAAAAATCAGCTAATCGTCTGACACACTTCTTTTGCTTCATCCACATTTATAAATCGCTTCACGCATGTTCACAGCAATATCCTTTGATAGTTCATTACAGGACAGGCTAGTCTCTAAAAAGGAGGATCTACGAATTGTTTCTTTAATATTTGTAAATAGAAAATTATGTATAAGCATTATTGAATAATTGCTAGATATATTAACCACTCAAAATAATATTTAATGATGTTTTTGCATCGTGAGTTAAATGGTAGGTAAAAACCTGCTTCTTCCAATGAAGTCACTGTACCTCGTCGAAATGAATCAAGAACTTTATTAAAATTAATCGGAAAATTATAGTTACTATTATTCTGTGTGTGTGTGTGTGTGTGTGTGTGTGACTGTTAACTTAAACTAACTCACAATACACGTACAGTATGAGAAATGCCTTCAGTGTAGTATATAAACATCGTATCCATAGATGCTCACCCTCACAAAGACAATATAAGTACACGTCTATCGGTTCACGAAAGTGTTCTAGACGATATAAATAGTGGTTTGTCAGTGAAACGCTCGTCGTGACTTCACGAGCCGTCACACACTGTTCACTATTTCTAAGCGATAATATTACGATAAGTTTTAATATCATTTATATTTTATTACAAGGCATGAGCATTAGCGGGTTAAAATTGAAAGGTGTTAGAGATTTGTGCTTTGACGTTAGATTGTATTAAATTATCGTATTTATTTACGTGAGTGATCTCAAAAGGTTTAAAGAAGCAGTCAAGTGCTATCACGGCTTAACCGCTTCACCATTTTCAATAAATTTAATATGGACAACTGTCAACTTTGATTCTTGAAGAAGAATATACAAATACTATTTACCACGATTATCGACATACACGCGGACGGAGCAGGGGAATACAAGCTTCCTTGTTTTCTTTACGTT
This sequence comes from Spilarctia lutea, assembly GCA_916048165.1. Classification (NCBI taxonomy): domain Eukaryota; kingdom Metazoa; phylum Arthropoda; class Insecta; order Lepidoptera; family Erebidae; genus Spilarctia; species Spilarctia lutea. Next base: position 6,048,920 of record OU696479.1, on the reverse strand, counting down.
AGACTGCATATTTTCGCTAAACGGGGCGAAGCAAGGATAATTTGCGACGCGCACTATGCTGCTACTTTCCGAATGTTTAGTCCAATCAGTTCTCAATTCCTGATACAATTCTACCTCACGACATAATGCTTAAGAGAAAAATCTGTACAAATCATACATATAACAAATTAGATATAATTAGATTAGATAGATTTAATTTGAATTGTGTATAGTTTTATGTTAAAATTTCAAAGCTATGGGAAAGTAAATACATATTAAAATACATACATACATTAAAAACATTGCATTTGTAATAGGATTTAAGTACCTACTGAGAGCCTTACGATTAACGCCGAATAAAGCTAATTTGTATTTATGTATGTTCATTGCTTATGTTAACATTCAAACGGGAAACTAAATGTAAAAACATAAATCAATCATATTGATTACTTTAATCCAGGCATCTTGAAATCATACTGTGGAGGAACGGGTGTCATGTCCCTGCAACACAAAGGGAGGATCCTCCGATCAGGCGAGGTGTCATACCTTGCGGGCCACTGCCCAACAGTTGATGTTGGGATGTTGTATATATGATAATCGGCGCGAGAACTTCGAGTGCGCGATTCACGATTAGTAGTTTATTCTTGTCGTACGTTACTGCGTAGTTCAGTGTGTCTGCGGTAGATGGCGCTATAGTATGTCCATGTTGCGCTGTATGTGGACGTCGCCACAATACATACGCATTGCCTAATAAAACACTAAAGGACATTAGGAAAAACCTTTACTCAAGCGAAATCTCTCCTAAACGATATAAATTCTAAGTAGTTGTACTTCATAAATTTTACTTTATCTTTATTATATTTTTACAAATAATAAGGTTGATATACAAGTGGACATAGTTGCTATTCGATGTTAATTCTGTGATTATTATCATATAAAATCAGGTAGCCTGGTGACTTTCCCTTAACGCACCGTGTCCATACAATTGGTCTCGCTCCTCTAGCTAGCTTTCCTATTTCATCGTAAAGTAAAGCAAAATACTACTTTCCCTTAGAAAAGAGACGTTCCAATGGCAGACAATAATCTTGATAGGAATAAGTGAAACAATTTCAAAGATACTGTAACATTGTTGCATGCGATTTTAACCGAATAGAAGATCTGTAGATGATTCTAAGACGCTACTGTTGAAGCCCCTTTATTTATTGATTAAAACTTCCTGTAAACATATTGCAAAAGGCGGACTTATTGATACAGGTATTTTCTTCCAGTCAAACCTTTGGGTGTTGCGAAGCTACAACGCTTTATGTCACAATGAAGATTCGTCTTACCACTAAATCAAACTATTTTATAAAACAAAATAAACTTATAGATGCATAAGTATTAGTTATACCTACATAGAATATAGGTTATATAATATAATATAGAAGTAATTTATTATATTGACTCTTTTAAATATTCCTGAACTATGTATTTAAGTCGTAGATGTCGTACAAGAAATAGAACGCCGGAAATGGAGATGGGCAGGACACATTGCTAGACTGGAGTACAGCCGGTGGGCTCGAAGAGTGCTTGAGTGGAGACCCCGAGCAAACACTCGAGGCAGAGGGAGACCGCCAAAAAGATGGGTCGACGATGTACGGGAACGAGCGGGAGTGAACTGGATGGCGATGGCACGGGATCGCGAAGAATGGAAATTGGGAGAGGAGGCCTACGTCCGAAGACGGACATGCAAGAGGCTGTGATTTTTTTTTTTTTTTTTTTTTTTTTTTTTTTTTTTTTTTTTTATACATGAGCTACCAAAATGACTCTGCCCTGCCTGATGGAAAGCACCAGCAGAATCCAAGAGTGGTGGTCACCATCCTCAATGCAAACAAGGACAGTACAGCATGGCGACCAGCATTATGGCGGCCTAGTGAGATGCTTTTTTACGCCCCGCTTAAAGGACCCGGGATCATAGTGGGACGGAAACACGTGCGCTGGCAGTGAGTTCCAGGCTTTGACCGCTCGACACAGGAAGGAAGAGCCGAATCGATGAGTGCGAGAGTGTATGTCTTCCACTCTGAAGCGGTGACTTCTGAGGCCAGCACGAGTTGTCCTGTAGAGGAAGGGAGAAGGGGGGACCAGTTGGAACGGCTCTTCAGAACACTCTCCATAGTAAAGGCGATAGAGGACTGCCATAGAGGCGATATCTCTACGCAACTGCAGAGGCTCAAGGGACTCGGTGGCCTGGGGACTGCCGACAATGCGAATGGCTCGCCGCTGCAACCGGTCGAGAGCGTCGAACAGATACTGCGCGGCTCCATCGCAAAGATGAGAACAGTACTTCACGCAGGAACGAACCTGGGTCTTGTAAAGCAGACACAGATGCCCGGGCGAGAAGAACCGTCTCACCTTATTAAGGATACCTAACTTCCGCGAGGCCGCCTTAGTGACACTCTCAACGTACTCGCGCGGGTTGAGGTCGCAGAAATTGATGATGATGATGATGATGTATTTAATCATAAATATTGTTAAATACTAATTAACAGAGCTTTTCTAGTAAATAACATACAACATGGATATTAAATATTACTTTTACTTCTTTTCAGGTAACATTCCATGTTCATCACACACAGGAAACACACATATAATCTTCTGTCAGGTTGTAATAACAGCAATCACAGAAACACATAATCTAGGCTTTTAATTGTTGTAACTTCGTTCTTTACCCATTTCCGTTGCATCTTTGTCGAACTCTATTTAGTATACCTTGAAACTTTCAATCACAATTTGCTGAATTCTCACAATTTTTTTTATATTAGTTGACCCGGCTAACTTTGTACCGCCATCTTTAGTTTCGTAAATATTATCTTATCGGAATTACCGAAAATATTCTTTATTAAGCCCATGTCAAATTCGTAATGGGCCGCAGTGTATAGGACTAAGCGGATTAGCAAAATATAACACCTTCGGTTTTCTTTTAATTTTCTTCTATACAAACCCTGTCCTGACATTAACAAACACATAAAATAAATAATAATCCAATTTGGTGCAGTCGATCATAAGTTATCCGCGTACATACATTTTTGTGGTTTATTTTCATTTATGTCCATGCTTATGTTTCTTTGTATTTTTCTAAGTAGAAGTGCGTGCCACGACGCAATTCGACGCAATTCTCTCGCCTATGAAGACGACCTATAGTCACAGTATTTATCCGTTAAATATTACGAACGTATTCCGTAAGAGGATTAAAATTATAGTCTGTCAAGGACAGGCCTAATCATCCACCCTTTGACATCAAAGGATGGATGGTTAGGCTTTTGGTCTTTAAAATGAACTTAAGGTTAAATCTTAGAATGGTTTATCTCTTGCCTTTAAAGCTTCAATTATATTAAACCACTGGTACCAGAAAATTTTGTTTATGATTGGGACGACATTTCTAACTAATTCTCCTATAGGTAATGAAATTAAGTGATTTTCGCTGGCTGGATTGTGATATCAAGCCTAATTTAAACTGTTGAACCATTGAAATACATTTTTCTATAATAATAAATCATTATTTGAAAAAAACAAACAATTTTACACATTACAATTGATAACGATGATATCCAAAGAAATAATTAAAATGTGTCGCACATATCAACGACCTCAGAGGGCCTTAGATGTGCGACATATTTTAATTATTTCCAGATTATATAAAAGTCCAAATAATATAACTTTTAAGGAGATATATCAAAAAGAAAAAAGACTATTATTACAAATAAATAAAATATTGATTAATTGATTGGCAAAGACTGAATATCTCTATTTACTGAAGACCCCAATACTTCTATTATGCTTACCTCTTTAAAGAACCTGTAGTTGATTATTATATCAACGATCAAGTTCACTTTACTAAACATAATTTCATGTTATATTTAATTTGTAATAACTTCATACTTAGTACGCCATAAGAACCACCGTCTCAATAAAGGTTCTCGCACACTAGTGCGCTAACAAATCGCACGGTCTAACGACTTACATGATAATGCACTTTTCCTAACAACGCATAGCGAATATTAAGGACTTTCAATGCTTTCTTCAGCAGTTTATCTCGTTTGACAAGAAGTGGTTAAAATTTCGTGTACTTTCCCATAAAAATATTATATTTTGTATGAATTTGTGCAATTTCTATACAATTCAATATCATTCATTTAATTATACCAAAAATCACACCCATTTATTCAAATAATCGACTTGTGTAGTGACACCAGTAACATTAACACAAAAAATAAAATCTTTTATGGAAAAAATCCCTGGGCCCTAACTTAAACTACACTGCGTTGATCACTAGGTCCTTTACTAGAGACTCAGGCATAATAGCCTAGAACGGAAATATCTGTAACCACATATGACAGTCTGATTTATTACGATTAAAGAAGAATGAATGTTATTTTATATTCAAAATATGGATCTGTATCAAAACATTTTTCGTTAAATAATCATGTTGATGTTCGATAAAACGCAAGTTCGAATAAATTAAAGCGAGACAGTGTACAAAGTCCTTTAGAAGAGTTTTTCTACTTTATTCTTTTAAGTAAGTAACTTGTAACAGTCATGTCTTATTGACTCAATAAGCTGTAAAGTATCGAACTTAAGTACCGTTAAGTTCTTAAACTTGTTAGATACTGAACATTATATGTTACAATGTATGTAAGAAATTCTGCTTTGTAATTGGAGCTCAACAAATTGGTTTACATTTTAGACATTTCATGGTCTTAAACTAAGGTATAATTTGTAGACATTTTATTTGCAAGAAAAAGGAAAACATCGGACGGTACACGCTGAACTAATTTTGTAGTAAGATTTGCATTAATTAGTCGTAGGTATATGTACGCAATACTCGTAGATCATTTTTCGCTAAAAACTGCCTTGTAGTTGTAACTGTGAGGCAGTAATTAAGAACCTAAAATCACCTCAAATTAAGTTACAATGTCATTGTTCCGCAACTTTCCCTAAAACGGCCCGTCATGATATATTGTCTTGTATGATTTTGCTTACAATGAAATTAATATTGTATGCGATGTTAGAGGTCAGACGTTGACCTTCACCTGAAGATAATTTATGGAAATGGGAAAGCGGCAGATCTCCAAGTTTTTTTTTATTGTTTGCGAGGTAAACTTTACGGCAACTATATTTTACAGACTTGTGCGTTAACGTTTTTGTAATTCTGAGCTCTATTGTCTTGGGTCCATGTGGCTGTGTGTTATGTAAGTACTATTGTTATTTTATCAAAAATAGCAAAGGTGTTCTAAATCGTGCATAGTCAATATTGTTTTTTTTTTTAATTAATTAAAACACTATGGTTAGCAGACCGACTTTTCCCGAAACTTTCTTCCTCGCACAACAAAACTATGGAATGAACTGTCGCCTGTGGTATTCCTGGACCTTGAAACCTTCAAGAAAAGAGCGTACTCCTTCTTAAAAGGCCGGCAACGCACTTGTGACGCCTCTGGTGTTGCGGGTGTCCATGGGCGGCGGTAATCGCTTACCATCTATGATACGTCTGCTCGTTTGCCCCCTATACATTAAAAAGAAACACTAGCTTTTGCCTGCGGCTCCGATATTCTTCTTCGAGAATCAAAGTATCACCATTGGTAAATTTCATTGAAATCAGTATGGCAGTTTAACTAGAAAAATGTAACAGACAGAGAAATACTTTTTAATTGTAATATGTATGTGTTACTTCACTTAAATATTCAGTGAGAATAAGCAAAAGTGATAATAGGTCGTATATTCCTTGGCACTAAATAAACAGAGTTCGAATTGTGTGTATATAAAAGAATTACATCAGTAGGTATACATAAAATACACATCGAATGATAAACACACCGACTGGTTATGACCATCAATATTGTAATATGCAAAGTAAATAGCTGTTAACAAGATGTAATAGGTATGTATAAATATTTCTTTTGTGACCTTGTTTGATTATTCATAGAACAAAGCAAACAAGTATCTAGTCATTGCTGGCAACACTGGTACGTAATCAGACACGTACACACTTGCAGAGCTACTAAACTTGTATTTTTTTATCTAGCATCTCCTCCTTAGAGCCTATTCGTAGCTAATTTATTTCATACTAGTTCTCTCTTTTGCTACTGCTCGTACGTTCATTCTTCATACTATACCTTTCTAGCATTCTTCCTTCCATACTGGGATACGTGGGATTCTTATTTTCTATTAATTGGTCTTTATTTGGCTTTCTTTACTGAGTAATAAATCCAACGCAATTTTTTATTTACACTTATTTGTATATTACTTGCTATTCTAAATCTAAGCTTTTGTTTACAGCTAAAAAACATCTAATAAATTAATAATAGATTTTCCTTGCAATGATATTGTGCAACTTACTGTCTAATTTCTTTTCTAATTGCGGTTTAATTAACATTAATCATTTCAAATTATTATGGAATCATAAGCCTAATTTACTGTATTTCTCTTATTTGCTAACTTAACTATATTTGTAAAATACTCTATAAACATATTTCTATTTCTACTACTAATTGTGCTACTTAAATTTATTACTGTAATCTTAGTGTAATCTCACTAAACTTCTGGTTAGAGTAATACTTATTTCATGCTTACTTCATGGTTTGAATGTTTTCCAGCTTTCAATATGAACTCAATCATCAATATCACCAGCTTTTTGTAGGACATAGGCCTCTCTGTAGAAAAAATGATTTGTCGTACTATAACACGCTGGCTAGGAGGTGGATATTGCATTTGTCTTAAGTTTTCCTTCTGTTTGCAGTGCTGTTGTCCTGCACAGTCCTCTTACGTACTTAGTATTCTAATTCTGTCTCCTCACGGCGTGCTCACCGTCCATCTTTACAATCAACTAAATATCGAAGACTAATGAAATTTAAACCCTAAAAGTAGCAAGAATCAGGTTCATAACAAAAGGAGAGAAATCTTGTACAATTTATTTTTAATCCTTTATGGTTGGTATTTTGACTAATATGCTTTTGTTTTACAAATTAAAAAATAATATTGAAATACATGCACTTTTCTAACTCTGTGAATGGTGTCTTATTTGTGTAGAATGTCGACCTCTGTGCGATAAACATCACTTGAATAGATCCACTATCTTGAAGTATATTGGCATTAATTGCACTTATTACCAGATAGATATGTTGATAAATTAATTATACCTTGTATTCTTTATAGTGACTAAATAACTTTTGTATTTTTATACAATATCTATTGATATAAATTAGATAGCATACGGAAATACTTATCGTTTTTGGTATATCTTGACAGTACATCTTTTTCAACGTCCGAAAAACTGTCTCGGCATTTTATTTACGTGTGTTCATGATAAACCTCACGTACGCTAAAATGCCTGTGAACTTACGTCATAGTGCAATTTTAGATATGACGTCATCATGTTTTGGCGGTTAGGTCGGAATCTAGATAAGATGGCCGCCATAGCCTTGTAAGGTCATTTGCGATAGCGGTGAGTTTGCGTAAAATGAATTTTGTAAACACACGTTTCGACTTTTAGGTTGCAGTTTTATCTTTGTTTTAACGACTAAAAATATAAGTAAATGAGTTTTATTACAACAGGATTTTAAACGAGAATACATAATCATTTGTCTGGTGCCACATGATGTCACTTTACTATAGTTGGTAGCGGAGGTTTTATCACAAACTTTCTTTACTTTTTTGTCATCTATTTTACAATTTCTAATGGCTAGGTGCCTTTTGTAAGCATCGTTAGCTAATATTCTTTAAATAAACAATGTGCAATCTCTTTTGCTCGTTAAAGCACCTCTAATATGAATAACAAAAATAAAGCAAGCATATATTTTAAGCATCTATATTGACACTAAAGTGCAACATTTCCTAGAAATTCATGCTAAGGCTAAAGAAATTTGACCCGAGGCGTCTGTTCGTCGCCGTCGAAAGCACTTCCATCAAGACAGGCTAATACTAAACAGTGTCATATTAGAAGAATGTTGCACAGTAATACACGAACAAAGGGTAATGATTCACTGACACAGCGATAACCTATACTACTGCAAATAAAGGTTGCTGACCTCTTTTTTATTCGCCTCCATGTAATGTACGAGTAAGCATTTCCTTATAGCAAAATGCAATAATAAAATTTCTTTGCCTACTTTTGTGTTACATAATAATGGCTGATTTCTGTTTCAATTTCATACGTTAGGTTAAGTTGGCAGTTTATTAGTTTAAATTGCTTATATACGGTTGTTTAAAAGTTATGTAGGAAATCTAAACGTCCATCTGAGTAGCTTGCACTTAACAAATTCAATAATTGATTGCGAAGTATCATTGTCTGTCGCAAATCTTATGTGCAACTGCAAAAACTGATATCAAACCTCCGACTCTAGCACCGCACGCCCTCGTCGGTCAAATCAAATATCCTCTTGCTCGAACTTCGTATTACATATTTCTGTCTCTTATCACGAAAGCACTTCCATAAATTAATTTACTCTTCTAGTTGCAGCTCATTATATTCATCACGTTTTATTGTGTAAACCGACTTGATGATCAAATACCTTAGAGGTACATTGAATAAATAGTGGTATTTAAGGCAGCTATTACAATAGTGCACCGCTACGTCCCCTGGAGCGAGGCAATTTGCTCAAAAACTCTAGTGGCGCGCTATTTCTAAACCATTTGATACTGATCTTTCTGATGTACTGGTACACTAAATATCGTATTGTGCGACAGGTATTTACGTTTAGAAATAAAATAGAACATTTTAAGCTTAGGTATTAAATGAATTTGTTATAACCTCGATAGAAATTAAGTTTAAAAAGTTCAAAGTAGGTACTTTAGTGGCGTTTGTGTTTGAGAATTTGTATTAGCTGTATTCTCCACTTGCCTTTAAATCTTAGCATTGTATGGGAAATTTGTTTGACTATCTAGTAATTTACAATACCCAAGTTTATAACTTTCAAACATAGTTCTTCTAGTAGGTATTTGCTATATTGTAGCGATAACTCTCGAAGTATTAAGATCTTACAGTGATAATTTTTTATCAACTTTACCAAATTGCACTTTTCGAGAATTAAAAATTGTCAACATCGCCATAGGTCGCCGTATAATATTAGAAGACTTCTTCGACTTCTATAAAGACTTTAACATCAGAATACCATCTGATTTTAGCGAGAGATTTAAATTAAAACTAAAATCTAAACACGGTAAACCAATAAAAGTAAAAACCATTGCAAGAGAGTACGTATATAATTAATCTGAGTAGAGGCCAGATTTTCCTAATCCGTTAACTTCTATCTACAGTACCTCACGTAAGATTGCGCACCTAAACATTATGTATAGAGAATATAAATGTGCTGTTTCAAGACTAATTCGCTTGCGTATTTAAACGATCTACCTCCTGTCGAGTTCGTTTGTAGATGTCGCATTTTAAACGGAATTTTAATTACCTAGACGGGAGTTGATTAAGCTTCTACTTGCTACGTGTTTCATCTGAAAATTTGCCAGCTTACATCGGAACCCATAATGATTTCTGATTTTAAACTTTTGAGTTTCTCGTCGGTTGAATATCGATAATACTATTAGTTGATCATCGGTGACTGTTATTGGTGCATTGGAGTTGAAAGTTGCATATTTTTTTATCCCCTATACCGTCGTCTGGCCAGCGAGGTACAGAGGGCCAAAACCTCCTTTCTAAGTTAAGGCTTGCGTCCAACAGTGTACTATAAAAGGCTGTTGATCTATATAGAAGGGTAACACCAAAGAGCAAAGTTAGTCTAAAAAAGAATAGCCTAAGTTAATCCTTATTACATCAGCTATCTGCCAGTAAAAGTCCTGTCATAATCGGTCTAGCTGTTCTAGGAATTAGCCGGAACAAACAGACATACAGACGAAAACTGTTATATTGTAACATGTACCGCGTATACATACATATGCATTTATAGAGTATATATTGAATAGATATGCTCTTCAATTTAGCATTTTAGGAGGTAGTCAAGAAACATACAGATTCTACAGAGATGCTATTTTGGCTCTAATAGACTGCTTGGACAATGGGCATACGCGACGCAATTACATATATCTGAGACTCATCTTTAGAGGTTTGCTATCGACAGCTCAAAAAATTTGAAACCCTTTTTCGTTTATTTTCCTGCTTGTAGTTGCTACAGCGAGAACTCATCTAAACTTTACCATTTTCTTCTTATTTGTGGTTACATATATAATCATCAAGATTTACAAACAATGATAACTAATAAATTTAACTATAAACGCTACGTACGCCTACAAGGGTATGGCGACTAGTTAATCGATTTCGTAATTTATCAACCTTAATTTATAGACACGTCTTGAAGTGTTAACAGTTTTAGTAATCAAAACAAACTCATAAATCAAAAGCAGATTCGCATCTGAATATTCCCTGACAAATTATTAAACCATGGACCAAGTTACAGTGGCGTTATTTCGTCCATTGCAAGTTTAATAGTAACGTCGTGATAGTTCAGCTTTTACGTCACGCAATCAGCTGATAATGCAAACGATTTATAGATTCATTTGCAATATAATCGTTCGCTATAAACGATTCGATTGGTTCGCCACCGACGTAGTTGGTACTGACTTTTATTGTCCATCTCAAGATGTTCAGACATTTTGCTTCTTAGCTGTTTCATAACGTCTATATCTGTTGAAATCCTGGATTAGTTTGAGATAATTTTATAGTGTTTGTTTATTAATTTATAGACGATTTGGATGTGTTTTAATTGAAGTTGAATAAGTCATTTTGAACTAAACTTGGGTTTAGACAGCAGCAAAAGTTAATTTAGGAATTATTTACGTTAAGAAAAGGATTATGTAGTAAAAATTGTACAACATTCAAAATATGTAAGAATAGTCTCTGAGATGTGGTCTGAGGCGATCATTTTCTGTCTGAGGAGCCCAGTTGCACTCGGTGATTAGAGACTATCACCTGAGGTAAGCAACGATGGCGCGGTCAGTACCTGGATGGGTGACCGCTGCTGTCACAATTACGTTAAGCAATCGGTCCCGGTTGGTCGTGAAGCTTTAGGTGGCTTAAAAACATCCAACAGCGAAATACGTAGCTAGAACGTTGTTCTGCCAGTCCCCAACCCGCACTTGGCCAGCATGGGGACATATGGCTTGACGAGAGGTGACCCGAGCCCAGCAGTGGGACATTGTGGGTTGTTGGTCTGGAGGGTTTTGAAGAGATCTGAATGGTGTGTAATAATTATATGTATATATTTTAAATAACTAATCAAATATGTTTGTGTGTCAAATATTTTTGTGTATCAACAAAACTTTAATCAAACATTTTTGTGATTCGGGAATCTTGACCAATGTTATTATTAATAATTAAAACCATTCAAAAAACTATGCGAAACACTCTCGATCAATTATATTATCAACAAAAGTTATAGAAACACCTGAGCCCGAGGCTAAATTGCACGTACAATAAAGTTGGATCGTCTCCATCTCGTCTTAGGGCCTTAGGATATGTTTCCACTTAGCTAATACTTCGTGGAAAATATTGTCGCTGAAGTAATGATCGTACTACGCATCTGATTCCTTTTGAAACTAACTTTTAATTGAAATAGTTTTAACTTATTTCGGTATGAAAATATAGGCGATAAAATTTAAGCAAGCTTGGGTTTTATTACACTAAACATTAGAAATGGTTGTAATAACCCGAGTTTATATTACGAAATAAAGTCGGGAAATGCTTTTATCAAAATAGAAAACTTGATTTTGCTTTTGTGACGTCATGCTTGTTGTATCATATATATTATAACTGCCTCGATGGCACAGTGGTGGCGTATGCGTCTGCTGTGCTTGAGGTATCGGGTTTGATTCCTCGGTCGGATCAAATGTTTGTATGATCTGCAAATGTTTGTTTCGGAGTTTAGGTGTTTTCCATGTATATAAGTATTAATATATTTATTTATATCAGTTGTCTAGTACCCACAATACAAGCTCAGCTTAATTTGGGACTACATGGCGTTGTGTGTTAGATGTCCGGAATATTTATGTATTATAACGAAAATTCTTGTTCTTTTTTTTTTATTTTTTTTTTATTGAATAGTGGGCAAACGAGCAGACGTATCACGTGATGGTAAGCGATTACCGCCGCCCATGGACACCCGCAACACCAAAGGCGTCACAAGTGCGTTGCCGATCTTTGGGGAATGGGAAAGGGGATGGGGGAGGGGTTGGGGTATGGGCCTCCGGTATCCTCACTCACTCGGTGAAACATAGCGCAAACGCTATTTCACACCGGTTTTCTGTGAGGCCGTGGTATCACTCCGGTCGAGCCGACCCATTCATGCCGAAGCATAGCTCTCCCACGGTTAAAATTTAAGTCAATGTCGATTTATATCAATTGCGCTGTAGTTTAGGTTTTACTACACTGTTCTAATTATATTACCAACACCACATTATCTTCATAACAAAGTAACTAAACAAATTGAAAACATGCATAACTAATGAAGTTAAATGTCTAAAATTTCAGTTATTAGACGTATAATTTACATTGAAAAAGTTAAAGCAATGTTAACAGCAATAACATACAATTTACTGATTGAGTATGGTTCTGCCTGTTTTTATCGCGTCCAGGAAAAAGACATAGGTATAAATATTCACTTTCCATTCCAATAAGGAAACAGAATCGTCAGTAATATTTTAATTTAATTCTTTATATTCAACCCCTTACTTATACGATTTCGAACGTGATCTGATAATTATAATCAGAACCTATCACGTCCTGTTTCGACCGCAACAAATTAGCTCAGTGCAGCCGTCCCCTTATGGGACTGAGGTACCGGGATCAAAGCTTACAAGATTTATAGCGTCGACGATATATAAACCAAATGTGCGGAAGATCTGTCCGGACTGATGTAAACCATAAAATACAACTAAAATTAGGATTCAAATGAACGCTTTGAAAATTTATTGTTGATGTGAACAGCAGTAACGTCATTTGTTAGTTTTCTGATTGGTTACATGTTATTGATATAAATTAAGTAATTGATAACAAGAAAATGTATATAAATTTATACTGCATACCAAAAATCACTGACACATTTCTTTGAAATCATCATCAAAATCAATTCTCTCCAAAACTCCTTTGAATCAATTTGAGTGATTTGAATTGTCCTTGATGAGTAGTTAATGTGACTCTTCTTAAATATATTGCTAACAATAATTACTATAACAGATAGTTAAATATCCCTTGCACGCTTCCTAACATTACATATATGCGGGCATAAGGAATTACATTTTTCTTTCTTCTTACACATACCTCACACATGGCCGCCTACTTACTAGCGGAAGACTTAGGCCAAGAGTCGATGCAACTCAATCGAATCATATCATCTCGATAGAGACATAATCTTCATATAATTTTCACGATTGTTAACACATTGCACATTAGTGCTATTATAAGTAAGAGAAAATGATTAAGTTATGACCAGATTGGATTTGTCTAGTTTAGGATCTTTGTGCAGTGTCATACAAAGAAAAAATGAGTTGCCCTGCCTCGTTGGTCTAGTGGTTAGCGTAAGCGACTGCAAAACAAGAGGTCTCGGGTTCAATTCCCGGGTCGGACTGCTGTTGGGTTTTACCTACAAGAAATTCTTAATAGCAGCCCGGAGTATGGAAGATGGCGGTGTTTCCTGCCCGTGCTTCGGAGAGCAAATTAAGCCGTCGGTCCCGGTTGTCATGAACACCTATGGAAATCGTTATTGGGAAGTCAGTGCCCTCAAATATACTGACAACTAGTTCAACCTTCGAATTCAGTTCACCCTCAGGATTGCGGAGGTCAGATGCCAGTCGCTCTGTGTAAAAACTGAAATTCAGGTAAAACTGGTTGAACTGGTAGCCGACCCCAAATAATATTGGGAATAGGCTAGGAAGATGATGATGATGATGATACAAAGAAAAAATAACGGTATTTTAGTCTGCAACTTGTGTAGTAGCCAATGTCGTGTCCCATAGTGCAAGAAATATGTGGCCTGTTTAGAAACACTATCACATAACCACATTCGGTGTTGCCACACACAATATACGGTTTCAAAGTAACTGAGCATAATGTTTTTATGACTGACAGCAATGTCGGCGGTATGCACATTAATGTATGTACTCGTATTTACCACCCAAGATGTCTGAATAATGACAAATCGTTCCAAAGAATCGATATTGGATTTTTATTGTCGGCTTTCGGTTTGATATATTTTATGTGTAATGCTTAAAGTCGAGTTTTATTTACTGTTAGTCACTTACTTATATGTGAGCCTTGATAGCTCTTTAAGAAAAAAACTGATTTTCTTGCAAAGTCTTATTCGCTGCTCTATTGGGGAATGGCAATTTTTACACGTATAAGCGAATAGAGTATTAAGGCTTAAAGTCTAAACAACATAAGTATGATTTAGTCATATTGAGTGATATGCTCAAACAAAAGCGAGTATCGTATTCGTATCGTATCGTATCTGAACCTCCATGAATATGCATTTTTTTTTCTGCATGTTTAATAACAACATTTATACAAAATTGACCAATTGAAATACACTAGTAGTAGTATCAACATATCCTTTCAAAAGCATGGCGATTTGAAAGGATATTTTTTTCAGTTACAAATAACGTTAAGCTCCTAATAAGTAATTTAACGGAGTGTAATTTAACATGTTACTTAGTGAAACTAACTTGGGTGGAACATCTTATGAACTTAATTTAGTCGGCAACTGTAATTTTTCATTTAAAAGTTAAACATTGTTATATTTTGCTAACTGTACATTGGCTCTTGGTACTTCATGCGGAACTGAATTAAGCGCAATATTAATTACTTTAATTGCAAATGCGAATTTGTTTGTATATAAATATACATATAGCCATATGCCTTTCTAAAGGTTTTTTATGTAAAATTTTAATACTTTTGATGAAAATATGTTTATGTGAGTCCATGGAATTTAATTAAGTACTATAATAACAAAAGTTCGTTAAGAGATTATGTCTGTCGTCTTTGATCTTCTTAAATTTAGTGTAGTTTACTATAAAGCGATTGCATTTTTGAACAGTCATTTTGAGAATAAAGTCGATAATAATAACTTTTTTTTATCATATAGGGGGCAAACGAGCAGTCGTATCGCCTGATGGTAAGCGATCACTGCCGCCCATGGACACCCGCAACACCAAAGGCGTTACAAGTACGTTGTCGGCCTTTTAGGAAGGAGTAAGCTCTTTTCTTGAAGGTTTGAAGGTCGTATTGGTCCGGAAACACCGCAGGCGGCGATAACTTCAGTATTTGTGGTTTATCTGTTATTTTAACTTTCTTGT
Source organism: Spilarctia lutea (assembly GCA_916048165.1). Classification (NCBI taxonomy): domain Eukaryota; kingdom Metazoa; phylum Arthropoda; class Insecta; order Lepidoptera; family Erebidae; genus Spilarctia; species Spilarctia lutea. Next base: position 6,033,617 of record OU696479.1, on the reverse strand, counting down.
TTGCTAAAGCTTTTAAGCTATTCTATTCTCATTATTAACTGATGTAAATCAACTTCCTCTCTCCATGTTGCATAACATTTGAAAGAGCCAGGTTACACTGTAGAGGAAAAAATACATATGGATTCATAAACATAACTGTTTTTATATTTATTAGGTTCTCACTTGGGTTTTTAACGTATCTTTATAGATTAAGTAATGTTATAACCTCAAGTAAAGTAAATAATTTATTTACAGCTCGGATTATAAGATTATAGGTTTATTTATCACATTCTTTTGTAAAATCTTTTAGTGATTACTTTATTACATACCCAAGTTAAGAAAAAGAACGCGAGTTTTTGAGATAGATGTCCTTTTGTAATTCTCTATAGCCTATAATTTTAACTCTCTGTTTTTAGACACCAATAGTTTTAGGGATGATTGTCAGTTTTATGGCATTATGGCTGCCGAAATACTTGAATTAAGTTAGCTTGGGTTCCTATAGACTTGACGCGTTTGTCTCCTATAAACTTTTTATTGTGAATAATGGCAATGCACCTGTGACCCGGTGTTGCGGGTGTCCATGGGCGGTGGTAATCGCTTATCATCAGGCGATACGTATGCCGTTTGTGACCAATTCCATAAAAAAAAACTTAGTAGAGCACAAAAATATTTTACTATTCACTTTCAATTAATCATTACGATTAAAAAAGACATTATAAAGAGAAATTATAATATTACTACAGTACCGGTTTCTAAAGTGCAGCCGCTGGCGAGAAGCCAGTTATTAATCACACAAGGGACACCCTACTTGTACGATGTAAATAAGGTTCAATCATATTTATTTAAACCTTAAAATGCGGGTCGAGGGAAGATATGTAAAACCCACGCTCAATACAAACTTCTGCTGTGCTCCCTAAGTTCCCTCGATCTTCTATTACATGGGAGAGCTTTAAAACTACCTTTTGAGAGCCAGGATTTTCAGGTAACTGTGTCTATGCTATTCTTTCTATTTGCAATAATATTTGAAAGATCTCCAAGGAATTCTATTCATAATAGGTATTCTTTTGTTTTTACTGCACTAAACTTTGATAAGCATTGGCTATAACATTTAAAAGACATTAAGAACACAATCAGACTCTAACAGTAAGAGTATCTTAGTAAATCAACATCACCCTTCAACAGTATTCAATATGTTATTGTTGGAATTATAAATTGTTCATAATATTAAATGTAGTTAATGATGTTCCTAAGAATAGCAGCTTATTTTCCTTGGTCATCACCAATGAGACTATGGACAAGGTTTTCTAAAATCTAGAATGGTTTTTTTTTTATTGAATAGTGGGCAAACGAGCAGACGTACCACCTGGTAAGCGATTACCGCCGCCCATGGACACCTGCAATACCAAAGGCGTCACAAGTGCGGGGGGAGGGGTTGGGGTATGGGCCTCCGGTATCCTCACTCACTCGGTGAAACACAGCGCAAACGTTATTTCACACTGGTTTTCTGTGAGGCCGTGGTATCACTCCGGTCGAGCCGACCCATTCATGCCGAAGCATTGCTCTCCCACGGTAAGTTGAACAAAACAAAAGTTTTAAAAAATGCGTTCTAACTAGACTGTTCTGCTATTGAGCAAGAAGTAAACATGGAAAGTAAATAATCTAATAAAAAAGGAGCGGAAGCTCGTATGGAAAGTAGACCAAACTTTTAAAACACTTTTAGTATAACTGACCGACTTACTGATACAATTGTGTCAGTAAGGAAACTGACGAATTGATACAACTATGTTTATGAATACTCCACATAATTTAACCAGCTTCAAATGAAAGAGATTCTTAAATGTAAATAGCTCTAAGATGAATATTGCATGAAGTGTTTTCATTGAAATCTTGAACTAATTTCTTGTCGTCTAGTTCTTAAATATAAATTGACGTGCCATAACTGACTGACACATCAAAACAGAGATTAAACCGCTAGAACTAGGAACTTGAAATTTTAGCAGCTTATGGTTTTATTTTGTAAGCACTAAGAACAGATTAATGGAAATTTCACCCCGAAACAAGTGATAAACGATTATATGGAGGTTCGTCATATTTTTAAGTTTATATTAAGATTATGTCAACTAATAATGAAAGCTATGAAACTTTACATCATACCATAAGATAACCTATGTGACTATCATGTCAGTGAATCCCTAATGAACAATTATAATAGGGGAGATGAGAGATATTGCAACTGTTAACATGAATTAATCATATCACATTATACCTATAACATTATAATATATTCTTATTGTTAATTATGCACTGGCATACTTAATGTGCGTGTATACACATTCGATGTACTATAATCAATTTCTTTATCGTATCTTGATACTTTCTCCGAGCCTTTTTTCTAAATTAGGGTGGGGGCGTAAGTCTACTACCATATGGTTGAATTTCGATTGTTTACGTGGAGCGACTGCCATCAGGCCTTCATAACCCGAGTACTGGGCGATAGCGTTGTTCTGTAGCAACTCTGTTGTCGAATTTTAAGGCCCACAGCCCACACATTTGTTTCTATAGCAACCGAGATCGACGTCTTAACATACTCTCCCAAGAATAGTCACCCATCTAAAGATTGATTTGACTAGAATTGCTTAACTTTGCAATGGTATAACACACTTGATGACCACTGAGCGATAATACTCTGTATTTATCGTATCCTTATATTTTGATAATATGACATTTTACTTTAAAAACTCCTCGTTTCTCTCCTTCCACATCTGTTTCGTTCAAAACAGATTAAAACCAAGTAGTCCAATAACCACAGCTCTCAAGACTCAAGAGAAATCAAAATCAGTCTCTCTATTTGTTTTTGTAAATGTCAAACTAAATTCCAAATATGTATATATAATTCTATCTCAAGATCACAAAAGTGAAAAGGTCCAATAAATCACAGCGATGCGCATGAAATCGTTTAGCATATGATATGCAGAGCACCCTGAGTACCCTTCGCAAGGGTCTGAACGCTGACGCACCAAAAAAGGTGTTCCGTAGAACAATCAATAACATCACCAGATTCATAGACCCTTTTTCGGCAACTGGCTTTTAATAATAAATTTGCCACTTCAAACGAACGTAAGAATTGTTGGGGTCTTCGTTGTTTGGTCTGTAGCCGGGTCTCGCGCGTCAGTCGGTATAATCCGGTCAATAACATAAATTTCTAGGAGGTACGCTTCGTTATTGGATTTGTCGTTGCCTTCGAGCCGTTGAACCCCTCTCATAACCTATTCGTGTAGAACTATCGAAAATAAAGTGAAAATCTGAGGAAATCTGTTCGTGTGCCCGCCCAAATTCCTCAGTGTGAAATGTACGACTATCAAGGTATGGCTTGTTGAACTAAAGATTGAATTCATAAGAATAAAATTTCTGGAATTTGGGGACATTTTATAAAAGAAATAAAACTATATTTATATTAATACGTGAAGCGAAACTTTGCATCCCTTTTTACGTAAATTATGCGAACGGAGGAGTATGATATTCGGCACAGTTAAAGTTAATATATGGAAAAGAAAAACAAAAAGTTAAAAAAAAATAGGCGACCACTAGTTTGTAATGACTGAGTTTCACATTTGAGATTCCTATCAAATTGATACTAAAATCTGATTGAAAAGTAAAGAATTTCATATAACAAAGTGTCAATTGTTCCAGCGCCGCTGCAAACGACGATCGCAATAAGTGATTGTATAATCTGTGGTTGTTAGACGCTAAATTGGAGTGTCATCGATTCATGTCATGTTATGTAATTTTTTTGACTCTAAGCTGAATATTGAAATTGTAACGATCAATCAATACGAGTATAATGAAACATTGGAGATCTTTTTTTGTTTTTTCGAAAGACGGTCCCCATTTCATGTCATCCACATTTTATATATTATTTTTTAATCATTAATTTCATCACGACGACGACTTGAAGACTCGAAGACTTAAATACTTGTCATTGGCAGAAATAGCTGATCCGATTGATCCGGCTGGTTACCATTTCATCAAAAGAAGAAGATAAAACGTTTGCAATTACGATTATTGTAGATTTTTGTTGGCACCAGTATGTTGTCTAAAGTATATGTGCTTATATTTTGTTCAAATGTGCTACCTAGTTATATTACTTACCATATTGTGGGTAAGTAAATATTGTATTTATTACTTACATAAACAAATATTCGTTCGGAGTGCTTTAAAACATTCATTGTATTATGGTTGGAATTAATTTTCGCTCAACAGTTATGCTTGTAGCAGAAATATTTTACGATTATTGCAATGTTAATAATCTTTCAATTTAAATCTCCTAATTTGAAAAAATCTCTTATTAAGTTGGTCCCTGGGATATTAAAGTAATTTGTTTCGTTGTCGACAAAGAAAAGAATAATTGAATGCGCTTCAAAAATGTATGTACATTTTAGTGCACGTCTCGGTTCATGCAAACGATCTACTCACTCAGGTTTATGTCTAGACGAATAGTCAGTAAAATTGTTAGATATTTTGTTATTTTCCTCATTGTCTACGAAGAGATATTTTAATAATAAACTCATCGCTGCTGCCAAGCCGTTAGCCATCTAGATTTGTAATCAAAGAGTAAGAAAGTGATTAGAAGAGCTATTATTCTTAGTTATTTAGTTTTGTAAATTATAGTAAACTAGTTGAACCGAAACGAACTTCGTATCGCCTTATTTATTTTTGTAAATATTTTTTAAATTATCGTAAAAAAAAATCTTTAAATTTAAACTAAACGGACTAAGAGAAGATAACACCGCCTTTTTTATTTTCTTTTATACAAACCTTGTTCTGACAATAACAAATACATGAAAAAATAATTATTCAATTTGATGCAGTCGATCGAAAGTTATTTGCGTATATATGTTTCTGTGTTCTGTTCATTTTATTTATATAGATGATTTGCATATATAGTATATTAATTCTGAGAATTCGTAACTGTGCTGGCTATTAAACTGGAAACCCTCGCCACTTCGCCGCACCAGGTGTTGGAGGGTTGATTTCAAATGGTTTCAATTAAATTATTCAGCTGTAGTATTTTTCCAAAGTAGTTCTTCGAACAAACACTTAAAAAATATTTTAATGCTGAAAACATTAGCGCATATCTCAAAACCTTTTTTTTTTTTGTTATCGTTTTTTAAAGTTAACCTGTAAAATATAATACCTGACACGCATTCCATTCTAAATTAATAACGCCATCTCCAACAGCATCCGTATGTGTATCTTTAACTCGTAAATGCGAATCGTTATAGCTCCCCTGACATCGGCATTAAACGCATATGTGGTTTGATTACGTCCATTTATCAATACGCATATTTAGTGAAACAGTATATGAGATCGGCGTCGCATCCGACTGGTTACCATAAAAGGATCGTCAGCATTTTTCTTCGACGGTGAAAGTTTTTAACGCCGCGATGCAGGCTCGGTCATCGGCGGCCATTTTAAATATTTACTTTTATGCATATATTGCATAAAATAATACAACTGTTAATTTTAATTTGAATTAGCATAATAACCAGTGCAGAGAATTATGTGATTTACCTGATAACAGCAAAGCCAAAGAGAATGCCCGGTTCCTATATTTAGCGAATCGTCGTCGTGTAAAAAAATTCTACAACCGACTACGAGTAGTAAAAACCGTTCCTCAATTTATTTTTGATAGGAACGATTTTAGCTTATGCCCCGTATAATATACTACTATTCGTATCTAGAACGGATCGTTTTTCAAATATAGGAACTGGGCATTAAGTGTGCTTTTATGTTCCACCCCGTAGCGTCTAAACTACTGAACCGATTTTGATGAACGAGGTACCAACAGATTTGTGATAATGGCCCGGGTGACAGATTACCTAAATTTTATTCAAAGTTATACATAATCGAGTTATAGTGTTTTAATATTTATCTTGTTTCTATGTTGCTTCATAATTTAGTGTTATTGTTTCTCCGTAAGTCAATGAACTTAGCTTATTGGCACTCATAAGACGTACTTGTCTTTTGAGTTGCAGAAAGACAGAAGACTTGCTTACCATAAAACCAAACATAACCTTCAAACCTTCAAGAAAAGAGCGTACTCCTTCCTAAAAGGCTGGCCACGCCTTACGCGGTAATCGCTTACCATCAGGCGATACGTCTGCTCGTTTCCTAAAAAAAAACATTTGTTGAACCAATCTACGGTACAAAGAATTCTCATAACGTATCAATATCTAGATAAGAATCGATTACAAAATATATATCTTATACTTTGGATAGCTTGGATAGCTGTCTGGTTTTATACTCTTTGGATAAACGCCAAAGCTTATAGTCGGATAAATAGTCGAGAAAGACATCGTTCTTTTTATAAGAGGTGAACAGAATAATATTTTCTAGTTCTCTTTACCCCTGAAATGTTAAGGCAAGTTAAGGTATTGTTGTAAAAGTTGTAATGTTACGAGTAGTTAGATTTGTCACGTGTCTAGACGTTACACATTACTTGGTACAAATAGATTTTTTGCCACAAACTAATAAGTATTTGTAAAATATGTGTGTTCTTTTTTTCGTAGACTTGTTATGTTTCTAGAACAAATGAGATATCTTGTGTAATGTGGTCTATGTTATTATTATTCACTAGCGACCCGGCCCGGTTTCGCACAGAAGTCGAAAATTTCAGATTTCCTCCACTATAATATACATGTATTACACATATAAACCTACTTCGTACATTACTTTATCTATTGCTGAAAATTGCATAAAAATGCATTGAATAGTTTAAAAGATCTGAGCAGAAGAACAGCAGAAGTGTCTTCACTTAGCATAATATATGCAAAGAAGTTTTTTTTTTTTAATTGAGTACAAATAAAAATTTGAATGAATGTAGCATAAGTGAAATGTAATTTTATATCATTATACAAGGAATCTAGTTTTTATTATATTCTACATATTAAACTAATATAGTTGGTTTTATTTTAAACTAGCTGAACCCCGTGGTGTTACCCGCGGTTATTGTCGTACCGCGGGCAACATTGCGAGGCGAAGCTAGTCTAAGTTACTTCTTATATCATCAGCTACCTATCAGTGAAAATCCCGTCAAATTCGGTCCAGCCGTTCCCTTGGTAAGCCGAAACAAACAGACACACAGACAAAATAAAAAAAAATGATATTTTGGTATATGTACCGTGTATGCAAATACATATAGTAAAAAGCGGTCATTTTAATATTACCCACAAATAGAGGATCTTATTCCAATTTTATTTATTTATTTAGATTCATGCACTTGGTGGAAACGAATCTTCAAAATTGGTTCCAATTTATTAGTATATGGTGTTCATTATACAAAAACAACTATCGACTTCCACTATACGAGAGAAAGCGTGTGTAAACGACCATTGTAATTATAGTTATTCACTAGTATATCTATGGTCATTCAGGTTCTTCTCGCAGACCCCAACTAGGAGTCTCGGGGTGACTTCTCCAGGTCTACGGCCTGTCATAGTGGTTTTCCGCGCCGCCTGCAACAGCAGACGGGTCACTGGATTGGGCCCAGCTGGGCCTATTTAAAGTTACGGAGGTGTCAGTCCGGTGGGGAGGGCGTAACCAACGAGGTCAATTGCGGGGTGACCAACTTGCTAGTTACACTCGGGTCTTGCAATATATCACTACCTGTGCTTAGCGAGGTCGAGCTCCGAGGAGGTGGGGACCCCTAGGAGCGCCCGTCAGCCAGTAGCAGGTTAGGAGTAGGGTGATATATCTATGGTCACATTTATGGCTTATAATATTTTTAATTTCAGATACTACTACAAGTTTACGTCAAGTCTAACTGCCTCGGTGGCTTAGTGGTAGTGAATGCGACTGCTGTGCTTAAGATCTCGGGTTCAAATCCTGGGTCGTACCAAATATTTGTGTGATCTAAAAATATTTGTTTTGGAGTTTGGGTGTTTTGTGTATAATATGTATGTATTTACAAAAAAAAAACAGTAGGTATATATGTATTTATATCAGTTGTCTAGTACCCATGACACAAGCTCTGCTTAGCTTGGGATTAGATGGCGTTGTGTGTTAGATGACTGGAATATTTATTATTAGTCTAATTTAAACTAATATTTTCCCTATGAACCACCTATGTCTCTAGTGTTACAATGTTTATTTTCTCCGCCCGAGACACAGATTCAATCTAGTTCGGGCAAATAACAAATAACGTACTATATTTATAAATTTAAGAATTTAATTGTAAATTATTGTACCTTTTTAACTAAATAAATGAATTTTTGAATTTTGAATGTCAAATGATTTTACTGCTGTGTTTCATACAAGCTACCTTCGTCACAGTCGACTTTTATCTTTCTACCACAGCTTTGAACAAGGATCAAGGCGTTTCGGCTAGTTGTACATGACAGTACTATAATAACACCACCTACAGTGATATAGCGAACCCGTGTCACGTCATTCTGCCTCTCTGCGATGTAACTAGGGCTGACACTTTTGAAATTTAATTTGTTTGATTAATTTTATCTGTTGCCTTAAATACTATAATTATTAATATGAGTACATATAAAGACAACTCCCGCATTAGTATGTACATCCTGTGTCGCGGGGGACTTTACAAACATACATGTAAGGGACACAAAGGACACCCAGACTCCAGACACATTTAGTGGATCACACAAAGTGAAGTCCCACGTGGGATTTGAACCCACGACACTTGGCGCAGTAGCAAGCGGTGTAGTGACCGCTTAAACCACTAGGCCAACCGTGCAGTATAACTAGTCAGATTTTTTAAATGTATCAGTACTTAGAAACTTTTTTACTTAGAAATTAAGTATTAAATTCCATTGCAGCTTGTATGGAATATATATTAATTAATATTTCTACGTACTTATTTATTTATTTATCATCCACACTAGATGTTACTATTACTTTATATAATATGTATATGTAATTACTTCTTTTTGTTATTTTTTTTTTTTACACCAGCCACTACCCTAAACTTTCCACGTCTATCTTTCCATCCATTGCCTGTAAGAGATTGCCTTCGAGCTATAAGGCAGCCAATTCTACCTCTTAGCTTAAGTTACCTTTGTTAATTATTTGGTGTACAATAAAGCGATTATTATTATTATTATTGCTTAACAATCAAGGCAGGTTTTTCATCCACACTAAAGTAAAGATAAGCTGTGCTGAAATAAAAAGTTATGGAATTATTGACTAAACAGCTTTTTGCTATATTTATGAAGCGCGTGTAGCACTTTTAAAGTTTGTGAGTACACATTACCAGCATTAAAAAGGAAAGCTATCAGCCCTAGTTTGCAGGTACAATTAAAATTCGCCGCCATTGTGGTCCGACACGTATTGTCAGTCTCCCTTTATAGTGACGTCATAACCCTACACTCACTATTATACGGTCTAATTAAACCCTCTTTAATATAACCGAAGGTACGATACCGTTGATTGGATTTTAAGGTGTTAAAGCCTTCAAGGAAGGTGATTGAAATTGAATTGTTTTAGAAGGCAGTATTAAAAAGGCACGGATTTTCCGGATAATTAATTTGGGACGTAGTCGTAGGATGGGTTTTTTAGATTTAAGGATTTTGCTGTCGTTAAAAACTCATTATGTTATGTTATTCTTTATCTCAAATTTGGAAGTGGTGGGTTATCTCATGTGTAATAGTATGTTTATGGCACTTATTTTAGTGGTCGGTTCATTTATTATTGATTTGTTTGTTATTTGAGGCCTGGGTGATATACAACATGGATAAGTTTTATAGCCTTATATAATTAGTTGGAACATGTTCACAGTGGGAGACAAATAACGGTTTCACTAGTACCTATGCCCAAAGTAAAACTTCTTTTGGTCCACATAGAGAGTGCCTTCTCCTGTACTACATTCTACGTCAGTCTGTTTCTCTTCCTTTTTTTTTTAATTAGTATATTGCAAAAACGATGACGACATGGTAATTATTTCAATAAGACTAGTTGGCTAAGCTTCCAGTTCTTTGTCAGCTAATGACAAAAGTATCTAATAAAAAAATACCTATTTTTAACAAACATTGACTATGCTTGACTATTCCTCAGTATATATACGAGTATAATTCATTTATACTTTCCTTCCGTTCCAACATAAAAAGGCGTTAAATCAACAATGTCTGTTTTATAAAGAGGAAAGGTTTGTATGTAAGTATGTTTATAACGAATTGGCTCAAAAAGTACTGGAAGGATTTTAAAAATTCTTTCACCATTTGAATGCTACATTATCACTGATTAATATAGGCTATTTTAATTGTAAGAAAAAAATAACAATATGTAAACTAATAACTGCAGGTAACACCGCGAGGTTCAGCTAGTTTTAAATAATACAATATACCATAAACCTAGATTTTTTACTATACACATACTAATCACGACTGCCACAAACAAACAAACCTTATTATCAAAATTGAAACACAATCAATACTACCCGGACCTGCGATGTATTTCTCTAATAGGTCTATTTATGTTCTTAAACAAAGGCATTCGTTTAACTAAGCTCTCTGTCTGAAGAGTATCCGACGTGAAAGTCATTATGGCTACTAAAACATGTTCCAATTCTACTAATTACATTGCTTTTAACGTGACCGATTGGCAATTATCGCCTACGGGTACAATCTGTTATTGACAGATAAGTCTCTGGTGCTTTCTACCGACGTTTTAAAGGTTAACATTATCCTGTTAGTGACAGTACTTGAACACAATTTAATTAGACTGTGTAGAGGATATTGTGGTTAAAGTAGCGTCTAACGGAATAGACAAATATTTGGTTAAATATTAGTTCATGCGTAATATTGTATTCATGTGATCTCGAGTCATATTTAGTTTTTCTTTTTAAGTTAAATAAAGTCTGCATGTGAAAGCTGTAGATGCTTAATGAAGTGGATCACAACTGGTTATGGTTTGTATAGCTAAAATCAAGCCAAAATTAAATAAATAGAAAACTCACTCATCTTTTGGCAATAGCATCAATAACACATCTAACACACAACGCCACCTAGTCCCAAGCTAATCAGAGCTTGTGTTATGGGTACTAGACAACTGATATAAATACTTATATACTTTTTTTTTGTAAATGTATACATATGATACATAGAAAACACCTAAACTACGAAACGAATATTTGTAGATCACACAAACACTTGGTCCGACCCAGGATTTGAACCCGAGACCTCAAACACAGCAGTCATAATACACTTCCACTGCGCCACCGAGGCTGTCAATATAATTTGAGTGCATGGTTAGACCAGTGATTTAAGCGAGCCGGATGTGTTAATGACAGCAGTTCCCGGATTCTTCCCTTCTCAGAAGCAGAATGGTACACCGTGTGATTTAAGTCGGTCCGATTACGATGCACCACCTGTTAAGGATATTTACAAATGTTTTCGTGCATTTTAGACATTTATTTTCAAAGTTTACTACACCAGCTTCCCTGACAAATACCTATATTACGTGTTTAGCGTAAAACACTTTTAAGCAAATCCAATTACTCGTACCATAACAAAGTCTTCTAATTTTCCGGTTAATAAATAGTATATGACATTCACAAGTAATGTCGCTAAGGTTCTATTGACAAAGGAATGTTTGAAGTCGGTTCAGTAGATTCAAAGATTATGCCTACAACCTCACAAACTTCACCTTTTTCTAATGTTAGTATAGAAGTAGCACTTTTACGATCAGTTTTGTCATACACACGTTAAGAAACGGTGATGAATACTTAATATTTCATTTAGAATACTTATTTAATAAATTAAATAAGTTCCTTATTCCTTACAATTACAACCTCTTTTACTCCAATACTTTTGCCTTCCCTTCTATATTTTCCCCCTAAATTTCGCGACGACTTTTGGTCTGTCCCCTATTCCATTAGTGGAAATAACGCATCTGTCTACACCTTCCGTGGTTTAGGTATGTTTGTAAGAGAATATAATATAAATGCCATAAAAGATAACAAAATGGCGTGCCCGTTATTTGTCTTTTAACTTCTGGCCCACTTGACCAAATAAAGTCATGCCATGTACTTTAATTGGTTGAGACGATGTGATGGTTAACAGCTTTATACGAGCATATTATAACTTTACGATTTTTGTACTAACACTGATAATCCGCGAAACTGTGTAGTTTCAGATTAACATTATAACCGTGGGAGAGCTATGCTTCGGCATGAATGGGTCGGCTCGACCGGAGTGATACCACGGCCTCACAGAAAACCGGTGTGAAATAGCGTTTGCGCTGTGTTTCACCGAGTGAGTGAGGATACCGGCGGCCCATACCCCAGCCCTTCCCCCCATCCCCTTTCCTATCCCCCAAAGGTCGGCAACGCACTTGTGACGCCTTTGGTGTTGCGGGTGTCCATGGGCGGCGGTAATCGCTTACCATCAGGTGATACGTCTGCTCGTTTGCCCACTATTCAATAAAAAAGAAAAACGAAATTATATATTATTATAGTTGTTTTACTTTCAGCCGCGGCGGCCTGTCTTAACGAAGACCAGACAACTTTCTAGTTGGTACAACAACTTGAAAATATAGCACTGTATAACAATAATTAGCAATCACCATTAACTGACAACAAAGCAGCACTTGCAAGCACGAGTAACGACTTACAGTACCTTAAATTCCTTACCTTATTACATGAAAGACGTTTATGTTCAAATATATTTACCTATAGAAGCGTGCAGTATGTTCGAAATGCAATGGAGTATTGTCTGGTAACAAATTAGGCGTTCGGTTCGTGTGCGGCCGAAAACCGCAAGTCGCGATACGGAAGCGCGCGGCTAAATGATGGAGGCGTCTCGGCGGGGTCGTCGATCTCAAATGTCATAGCTAAGGCACGCTACACATGAGCCGGCGGCGATTAAGCGATTTTGTTTTATCAGATGGTGTGATAATCACTGTTTATGAACACAGTAATGGTGAGAAAGTTGAGATATACGAAAATTTAAATAGTGATTCTCTTTAAGTACTTTATTTACATCATAGTTCACTGTCAATTTCAACAGCATCGCAGGAGTAGTCTTAATTTAACGATACAAAAATCATAAAGAAAATAAATATAAAATTGTGTAGCATTTATTACACAATTTTACATTTTTTTTTTATTTACAATAGATTTAGTTTTTGTCTTAACTTAAGAGAAGGGAAACTTGAAATAAACCCTTTATTCCAATCCGTATGTCCAGGGAATAGGCCAAAACATATTTTCTAAGGTGAGGCCTATGTCTAGCAGTGGCCTAAAATAGAATGTTCATTGCTGAAAACAAATCTATTATTCTATAAAATATTTTCGAAATAAAAAACATTTACCATTTCACCTCCACATTCTGCTCCGGGCGTCTATATCAATGGGTGATTTTATATTATTTTCAAACATAAAGTCGCGCAATGTGTAAGCTCCCTAATCGGGTGCAAGATGATAAATAGAGGCCGCATGTTAAGACCCACGTGTTTACTGCATATTGATTACCGCTGAACAACCGTCCAGCGACTAATCACGGCCACCAAATGTTTACATGCTTATGAATTAATTATTATGTAATATGTTGTTGTCCTATTCACTAGGGTGAATATATATATAATGTAGAACATATACACAAACACAATGCTAGTAGTGACAGCAATTACTGTCATATAAATCGTGGGAGAGCCATGCTTCGGCATGAATGGGCCGGCTCGACCGAAAACCTGTGTAAAATAACACTTAGCTGTGTTTCACCGAGTGAGTAAGGATACCTGAGGTCCATACCTATCCTTCAAAATTGGAATGTCTGTTTGTAATATTAATATAACCGCTTTTTACTAAATTCATTTGTATGTATACACAGTACATTTACCAAAATAACATTTTATAATAGACCATTAACTAACATTTACTATCAGGCAGGCTTTGTATTTCTTTATCAACTTTATTATACGAAAACTGTGTATTGTTACCATTGTATATAACACTGAAAGCATGCCAAGAACCCAAAATTTATAATAAAGAATATTGATTACCCAGCAAAACTACAGAGTGATCGAAACGTTCTATTCAATGTTTCTTCAGCCGTCGATAAATCATATTTACTTGGCATTTCTTTTTTGATCAACCATTTTGTATTTGTAACTACAATTTGTCCGTATCCTGCGTCAAACTGTCATCGATTTTTCCCTTTCTGGCTTCATTCCAATCTCTATTCCTTTGCTTAATATATTTGTGAATAAACTTTTGCGCCATTATTGCGTAACACAGTATACAAGTGCTGAAATGTGCTTGTCATAGATGTTCGCGTATTTGCGGATATTAAAATGTGTTTTGCGGATGTTTTAGATTGATGTTACTGTCAGACTGTAACCAAGTTTTAGGTGGCGAAGGAAGTAATATCTATCGTTACTGCTTCGTAATAAATAAACTTTAGTTTATTACCTACTTACGTTGAAGTATATGGGGTCTGCTCTAGTTTGAACGGTTTTAGGTGAGTAGATACTTATCGGTTTTTCCACAGCCTTAACGTATAGTCAGATAGGTGGTTAGAGGTTTTAAAAACTGATTACGAAATGAAGATATTTTTTTTTTTGAATGAATGAATGAAGGGTACAAATATTAGTAAATGTAGAGCTTGGAGTCATCGTTTCTGACGTTATAGGCTTAAAACGTAGTCTATTATCTCAACATTTGAACATTTCTGAATGTGAATTTAAGATACGTGTCCACTAGAATGACTCGGAGCGAATTGGATGGAAGTGAACTAAAATCTCTCCGGCCCATGTCTGCTTACAAAGCATTATTGATTGCGCCAGATTCCAAGAGCGTACAATATATTAATACAAGTCACCAGATTATGAAGACCGATATGGGACCATTAAATACACCATACATCTGTTTTATTATAAAACAGATTTCTAATCCATACATTATTTAACATAGTTTCATTGTATAACAATGTTTTTATATATTGTTTATAAACAGTTGATAAGCAATGCACTGATGGCTATTATAAGACAGAAAATCATAACAACTGTTACGTTTATTTCCAGGTTTTCCGATGGTTGTCATTTGAAAGATACATTCAGTTTTTAGATGACCAGTAACACCAAAAGATAGGTACCTAAGTTAGTAATATCAATATATAACAATACTATTAACAATGAAATAGCAACATTAATAACAGCAGCTTACATTTCATCTCCTACTTCACACCAAATAAAAAAAAAACAGATAAATGAAGGTCCACAATACGTGCTAATAAAAAGATAGAATTTATCCCATACAAGTCGAAGGAGAAGCAAAGAAACAGCAGTAAGTTTGGAGGAGTGCGGTCAAATCATAGCCCTCTAGGGACGATAGTTTCAACCAACTTTCCTATCCCATTCAACTCAGCTACGATTGGCAGCCGAGTGACAGCGGACCACATAAGTTATTTTCTTTTCACCACAGTGGATAAGAACGAGATAAAAGATTCAGTTAAAGTTTGAAATGTGTGCCGTCATTTGTTTCTTTAATATAACCATCAGCGAATATTAATTTGCTATAGTCTATCTCTTACAATGCAATTGCGTATGGATTAAAACAGTGATGTAACTTTCAAGTTGGTTTATGGTTACATTGTTAGTAAAGTGATTAGTTGCAATACACCTTTATTTAGCCCTTCGAGAATACAAATAGCGAACTCTTCTCTTTTAGTTAGACATTTCTTGTCTATGACGGGATCTTGAATAAGTTTTAGTGGTTCAAAACTATAGGTACTTGCCCCTGCAATTGAATTTCAAATAAGGTCAAGTTGTTTGTCGGAATCTTAATTTATAGATAATTGGAATATCTGAATTCATTATGTCACACTTTACTTGAGTAAATAACCAGTACATAATTTTGTTTATACAAAAGGTGTGGAATTGAACCCATTCGAACGTGTTGCGAAAGATAATTTACTGCGATATAATTCATTGTTTTTATTTTATGAAATACAATGAACTAGATTTACTCAGTAGCTTTATTTAAAGAGTTTAGCCGCTAGAATTCTTTTTGAATGATTTGTTTATAAAAATATAAAGTTTAATGTAAAAACGTGTCAAAAAAGTTAGAATTTCTTTTCGCAATTATCTGTCGATAGATTTATCTCATCTCACTCTTTTAGTTTGTAGTTTATTTGTACTTGAAATACAAAAAAAACTAAAAATCGACTAATACCGTGTCCTCTCTTTTGAGTTTTGTACCTACTAGAAACGGCATCTTTGAAAATAATTATTAAATATTAATGTTATTTGTAAATCCCCAAACAGTAGCTACTATATACTTAAAGAGAACAATGTGTGTATGTAACATTGCTGTTTATTGTGTATATGTAACATTTACTGCCTCGGTGGCGCAGTGGTAGCGTATGCGACTGCTATGCTTGAGGTCTCGGGTTAGATTCCCGGGTCGGACCAAATGTTTGTATGATTTGCAAATATTTGTTTCGGAGTTTGGGTGTTTTCTATGTATAATATGTATGTATTTACAAAAAAAGTATAAATATATTATATCAGTTGTCTACCCATAGTATAAGCTCTAGTTAGTTAGGGACTAGATGGCGTTGTGTTAGACGTCCAAAAATATTTATTTTAGTTATTATTGCTTTAAACATTGTTATTGAGTACACGAATTTGATGTTTAAAATCAAGTCGAGCTTGTGTGGTCCACAAAGCCTTGTAGAGAAGAAATTCGAGTAGATGTGTAACGCTATCCATGCTATTGAAAGCCTATTGATATAAAAATCTACACGAAGCTTCGTACATCATACGGGTTATCTCAAAATGTTATTCTAAATCCATTTTAGTAATCTATATTGGATATTTTCAAGAATGTTCTCGCATAATTTCTTTAAAATAGGCGCTGACTCGTCATTCAACTATTGTACTGATTAATGTACCGTAAATAAAAAACAAACATAGCCTCTAGATCTACTTTCAAATAGAAGAAAATAAAATTATCCTTTACAATTATCCTTCTCTTTTTACTTATCTTTCGTTCCTACATACCTACTCTAAATTTTCTTATCCGATGCCCGAATACCCGGTTCAGTCATTTTTTTTTTTTTTTATTTATTTTAAAAAAGACAACTCCCACATTAGGAATAAACATCCTGTGTCGTGGGGGACTTTACAAACATACATGAAACGGACACAAAGAACATCCACACTCGGGACAACAATTCGTGGATCACACAAAGTGTTGTACCGCGTGGGATTTGAACCCACGACACTTGGCGCAGTAGCAAGCGGCATGGCGACCGCTGACACCACTCGGCCAACCGTGCAGTCATTATTATTATCAACATCCTTTAATAGTGCTGGAAATGGCCTTCCCTTAGCTTATTTACTACTGTTATCAACCAAAAGGGATTGAAATTATAGTTCGCTAAATGTTACGCTTTAAATATACGATTTGGAGTTAATTTGAATGTCTTGTTTGTCTGTCTTGATAAAATACTTGTTGTACAATTACCGTGGGAGAGCTACGCTTCGGCATGAATGGGCCGGCTCGACCATAGTGATACCACGGCCTCACCGAAAACCAGAGTGAGTGAGGGTACCGGAGGCCCATACCCCAACCTCTCCCTCTTCCTCCCCCAAAGGTGTCAACGCAACGTCGTCTGGTGTTGCTGGGTGTCCATGGGCGGCGGTTATCGCTTACCAGGTGATATATCTGTTCGTTTGTACCTATTCAATAAAAAAAAACAAAGCATTCACGTTTAACAAAAAACAAGATTTATTTTAAATGAAACAATAAACTACAAAGCGCAATAATGTCAATGTCACTCCCACAATTGAGACAAATCTAATGAAATCTAACATGAGGCAATCCGTATAAAGTAGATTGTAGAGAGAATATAAAGCCAAAGGATTTATATATACTGTAAATACATTATCATCATAACCCCATCTAACTTTAAACCAAGCAAAGCTGATTGATCGATAGAATACATAAATACCTATATTTATTTTGTAAATACTCAGTCACACACGCTGCGCCACCGAGGCAGTTATAATATCAACACAGATACTCGTACTATAGCTGGAACTAGGCTTGTCTTTAGAGCGGAGGATTTGGACTGTCCAGACGGTTTTTCGTAACGCGTAAATATACATTTCTATGGTAACGAACTTGTTATCTGTCATTTAATTACATAGAGAATTATCTTTTGGAGTGATATTGCTCATAATTTGTTCCGAGTTATAGTTAAATCCAAAGAGCATGTCTTCAAAATATGATTATACGATAAGGTAAAATTTGCATATATTTCTGACCACTACTTACGTAGATTACTGAATATTTATAATGGCATGCACTGTAAAGGAGGGAAATCTTCGTTGTTTTGACGGTTTCAAGCGATTTATCGTCAAAGTGGGTCACGATTCAAATTTGCCGATAGTACATACAATCTCAAAAATATTACTTTCCTTTGGCACACAGGTTTAATATAATTCTATGGCTTCTGCAATCTTATAATTAAATATTGTGTGGGTGCTATAATATTAATTTAAATAATTTCTCAAACACCCATCAGCTTTCCTCGAGTGGGAAGGCTCTGTTGGCTTTTAATTATCAAGTCTCTCGTCTTGAAAATAAGGAAGGAAGTATCTTGGGAATAAACCCATATTTCCGTAGGAGTTACCTCAAAGAGATTTAAAGGTATAAAATATTGTCGGTATCTCAAAAGTACATTTGAAATTAAATGTTTCAAGAGATTGGAAAGCTTCTGCTATTTTTAGAGATTTTCAAGATTTTGACTTCCACATAAACATTTTTGAATATAGGAAATGAAATAATTCAGCTTTCATGAACTAAAACTGTAAATATTGTCTAACATAACGAATCTAATTATGAAGTACTAGCTGAGCCTCGTGGGGCTACCTGCGGGACAACAATAACCGCGGGCAACGCCGCGAGGCGAATCTAGTATCTTTATAAATTATAAACTATGTGTTATTCTGATGTATAAGCTATATTATGCTTCTGCACTGACTGCACGGTTGGCCGAGTGGTTTCAGCGGTCGCCATGCCGCTTGCTACTGCGCCAAGTGTCTTGGGTTCAAATCCCACGCGGTACAACACTTTGTGTGATCCACGAATTGTTGTCCCGAGTCTGGGTGTTCTTTGTGTCCGTTTCATGTATGTTTGTAAAGTCCCCCACGACACAGGATGTTTATTCCAAATGTGGGAGATGTCTTAAAAAAAAAAATGTAAAGTTTCATCAAAATTCATTCAGTAGTTTTTGCGTGAAAGAGAGTTTATAATATTAGTAGGATTTTCTGGTTCAATAGATTAGCATCAAGATTCTAAATTGTCATGCAAAATAAATATATGGATAAATCACACACAATTAAAAGTAGGTCAAAATTAATCTGTGAGATATGTTTACACACTTTATTTGTTTAATAGTTAGGTTAATAAAAACATGTTAAAATAAATCTAAAAGTACTACGTTTTAAGTATATCGTTAATAAATATGTATTGTACGTAATGTATATGACGATGACCGTTTACCATGGAACCTTCTACACAAAATCTACTCTCCTTAGTATGTTAAAGAAATGTGATTAAAAAATAATACTAGCTGCTTTAATCTACCACCGGGTTAGAATCCAACGGGGGTAGAGACCAGCTGCGACAGTGTTTATGCATACTTCTTCATAATATGATAAATTTAAAAGTAACGGCACGGCTAAGCCGCTGAACTGATTTGCATGAATTTTGGTATACAGATAGATTGGACCTTAAAGAAAGACATACAGTACATTTTGTCGCGATATTCGACATATACGCGGGCTAAAAGCAAATCTAGTGCTCATATATCTATCGATATTTCTGTTTCAAAGAAACTTTTCAAAGAACGACGAAACCTCGCCAAACTTAATTTATTTGTTTTAAGAGTTAGCTAATTATTTTAAAATTTATATATATATATATATATTAAAATTATACATTAAATATGTTTATAGACACAGATTTGTTTAAAGAATACTCGTAGAATTCTATATGAATTTGTTTACTTTTGAAACGCATACTCTATTTAGTTATGTAATCTTCGTAATAAATGGTTAAGCTTTCAAAATTTAATAAATGTCTAATTAATAATTGCTACTTTTAATTTATGATAAATATATTTGTATTTCAGGTAAGGAGCGGTTTTATTTACTTGAGATGACTCGGTGGTAAGATGAATTGAATATACACAGATACATTTTTTATTTGTGACGTAGACTTACGTTAAATACGTAAATCAATTGTAACAAAAGTTAAATACATCACTTTCATAAGGAAAGGCATCAGCAGCATCTTTTGCTGTCGCTGAACGATAAAGACGGAACGATAGACATGCGATAGCATCGGTGCAAACTTCTTGCAGCAAATATGAAACATAAACTTATTGACTCTCTTGAACTAAGGAGTAAGTTTTACATTTTGTACACTTGGCGTTCCCGTTACAATGGTAATTAAGACTTCGTTAGAGACATCAACACACATCTAAGTTGGCTAATTTCTGACAGTTGCTTCGTGTTTCGCACTCTGTTACAACGTTAGCTTTGCATCTTGGCAGTTACCAACTGCATCCCTAAGTCTTATATTGACTTCTAAATCACAGGCTTACTTATTAACTTTGGTAGTTCGTTTGTTGTACGTTCTACAAAGTAACAATGAACCCAGATGTGACTTTCTCCATACAATGCATTTCTGTCATCGTAAACTAGTTTTTATTATAAAGGATGTAAGATTGTTTCTCGATTGACTGGTAAATTAGCAATGTTAATTATTATGAGTTGTTGAGTTTAAAAATACATTTCAGAGGTTTTAAGGAGACGGTTGGTTTTTCAATGTTTAGTAACTTTAATGAAGACAATGCATTTTGTGATCAGTACCATAATATTTACCAACCATTGTATGCAAATTTAATAGCATCATAAAATCTTTTATTTGTATTTTTATTTTTTGCTTCATATTTGTGCATGTTAATTAGATGAATTTTAATAAATACTTACGTGCTAAGTGGTTCTTATTGATACTGTGAGTGACTAACATGAAGTGCAAGAATTATGTGTATAGGAAGGCCCCTGATGCCTCAAAATCTATTCTCTTAGTAGATTTGGTGCTTGTGTACTTTCATCGAATAGTTAAATAAGGTTAAATCACTTTTGAAAGATTTCAGGAAAGTTTACATTTAAACGGTTTTTTTTATTATATAGGCGGCAAACGAGCAGACGTATCGCCTGATGGTAAGCGTTTCCTGCCGCCTATGGATACCCGCAACACCAGAGGCGTTACAATTGCGTTGCCGGCCTTTTAGGAAGGAGTACGCTCTTTTCTTGAAGGTTTGAAGGTCGTATTGGTTCGGGAACACCACAGGCGACAGCTCATTCCACAGTTTTGCTGTGCGTAACAGAAAGTTTCGGGAAAATCGCACAGTTGTGGACAATTCAGTATGTGTATTAAATATTTGTTTATAAATGAACCTATTTAGTAGACAGCATTTACAAATGCTACTTTTCTTCGTCTTTTGGTATGGTAGTGGTAAAATACAATACAATACTATTGACTTAGCTACTCATACAAGGAGCAGTTGCCGTTTCATATCAGGATTGCCTTATTAACCTCTCTTAAAAATTATGTAGGTATGTAATTATAAGACAGCAATACAGAGAATATCACAACATCACTATTCCATTCCTTTTAGAATCAGTAACAGATCAAGTATTAGAAGAAACTAAGACGAATTATGATGTCTGTGCAAGTACACTGCACAACACAAATACTTTTCTAAAGAGTTGCTGTATTATTCACTTAGAGTATCTTATATTTATTTATTCATTAGTTTACAAGCGCCGATTTCTATTGTATCCTTGGAAAGTTTCCCAACTAGGCAAATGTTAATTCACATCAAATTCGATGATTTCTCTCGCGCCGATTATCCCTATATTGGGCAGTCCGCATCCATCCATTGCACGCATCGTCATCAGCTCATTGCAGTTAACTGCTGGACATAGACCTCTCTACTCACACGCCATTCTATTCGTTCCAAGCCTAACTATAACCAATTCACAGACACTAAAGTTATTTTGAAAATGACCGTGCAACATGCATGCCGTAGCGTGGCACAGTGGAAGAGCCACGCTTCGTCATGCATGGATGGGCCAGCTCGACCGAAGTAGTACCACGGCGTCACAGAAAACCGGTCACCGAGTGAGTGAGGATACCGCAGACCTCCACCCCATCCGCAGACCTCCACCCCATCCCCCTACCCCCATTCTTCTACCCTTTCCCCAAAGACAGGCAACGCACTTGTGACGCCTCTGGTGTTGCGGGTGTCCATGGGCGGTGGTAATCGTTTACCATTGGGCGATACGACTGCTAGTTTGCCCTCGTATTCAATAAAAAAAAATGTGTTCATGATAAGCGATGAACTGTCTCGATCACTAAGAAAAAAGTTCTGAATAATACCACTATGACACATAAATGTCCCTATTTTATTAAGCAGGCCGCAACTTCTGAAAACACAGAAGTAACAAACAGATAAGCTACTTTGGCTTTTTTAACTACTGCTGCCGTAAACTCGGTTTTCTTTTCAGTAATTTTTTACCTCCCTTCCTTTGCTTTAGCTCTCTCACCATTTTCCTTGGAACAAAACACGTTATTCCTGTGTCTCATCTATACTATTCTCAAGGTAGGTTAGAAAAAAGTCCACCTTTACTATTGCTAAGTCAAAATTAAGTTGGGAAAAGGGTAGAAAAATGATGTAGTTGCCTTAGGCCTGCACGTGTTGCGAACTCCGAGAAAAGTTTGTTACTCGTTAAATTTCATTTTGTGCTAATTCGGCGTCCATCGTAAAGTGTATTAGGAGTTATAAACCTTGAAATTTTACGACGCTAGCAGCCTAGGAGACTGTTAGTGTGTACGAATTATCGTAAAAATTGTTGTTTAATGTTCGCTGACAGCGCTGAGTTGGCGGTTATTAGTTGTACACTTTATATCTTTTGTTTCTTCTAAATTATTTTACTCTTGTTTTTTAATTGCCTAAGTGATGCAAAGACAGTTCACGACTGCTGTGCTGGAGCATTCGGTTTCGATCCCCGGGTCAATGTTTGTGTATCTGTATTTTTTTCTCGCAGTTTTTGAGTTTTCTATATATATAAAAAAAGGATATTTGGATTTATATCAGTTGTCTAGTACCTATAGTACAAACTCTGCTTAGTTTGGAACGAAATGGCGTTGAGTGTTAGATGTCCAAAATATTTATTTATTTATACCTAGACCACATTGATTAGCTCTGTAGCTAATATTCCTGAATGAGCGTTGTCTAAGGGTAGGACAAGGCTCTTTGTTTTCGAACAACTAGGGGCGAAGGGACCCCACTTACTTATGTGAGCTATTGTTTATACTAAAGCTAGTACCAAAAGGGCTGGAGAAGTAAACATTTAAATATAACACAGGTGAAACCGCTTAAATCCGTAAGCTAAATTTACAACATTGGAACACAACCTTACATAGTCAGGCAGTTTAAATTTACTATTATGTTGTAGGTATGTTACCGAGCTCAAAATGTCTTTGAACAATAATGTTGTCTACTGAAACATAAGAGGCAATGGTAACGTAATTTACAGCCTAAACTGTCAATACTTTACGACTCTGCTTGACAAGAATTGAACAAAACGAGAAGATATGCTCAATAAACGTCATTGTCTAATATCTTAAACAGGTACGAAAATATATAACAATATAATGTAGATAGATATTTAACAGTTTTGAAGGGTAAGTCAAAGCAGGCTGTATCATATAGGCATTTAAACAAAAACATGAAATGCAGAATTCATTAATCAAGCACTCTACTGCGTTACTACTACATTAGAACTGAAACTAATTATCATGTTTTTTTTAAAAAAGAGCCTAGTAACAGAGTGACACATTCATAGATTGTCTATAATACATAAAAATAATAAATATTTCGGATACCTTACACACAACGCCATCTAGTCCCAAGCTAAGCAGAACTTGTGTTATGGGTACTAGACAACTGATATAAATACATATATACTTTTTTTATAAATACACACATATTATACATACACATTTTTTATTACATAGAAAACACCCAAACTCCGAAACAAATATTTGTAGATCATATAAACATTTGGTCCGACCACTGTGCCACAGAGGCAGTCAAAATTATTTCGACTTATCGAGATTATCGATACTATATATTCGCCATCGATTGGATATGATGGCTAATCGATATTCGTGTAGCAGTGACATCTCCAATCATAAGACGCAATCCTCTTCGATCAACTTCGACAATCGACTTTTTAAAGCTGCTTCTTATTTCAATTTACCTTTTTACCCGTTGATAATATTCATCTGCCCAGGCCTTTCTACAGTTACACTTTAAAAATAAACTATTTTAACCTTTTCTGTAAAATATATCATTAACATCTTTACACCGTTGGTCAGAGATCCTACTTTAATGTAGAACGTCAAGTCCGCCGTGAAAATGTTTTATTACAGGATTAAAATGTAATCTTTTGTGACATGGAATTCCATTGAACTGTGTTGCCTTTTACTGCGCACTTAGGTTTTATGGGGCACAGTGACAGATTTGTTACTTCAGATATACAGTTAGGTGTCACTTATATAGCGTCCTTAATGTTTTAAAGGTAAGAGCTACACTGCGCTAACTATTTAAAAAATAGTTACAGAATAGGAAAAAACGAGTATTACTTTTTTTCGAAGATAACACACTTATCCAGTTCACAGGGGACTTTACAAACATACAAGAAAAAACTCAAAGTACACCGAAACTCAGATTAAGTATTTGTGGATCACACAGTCGTGGCTTGAATCCACAACACTTAGCTCAGTAGAAAGCAGCGTGCCTTGTCCAAGAACCTTATGAAATTTAATATTTAAAGGATGTGTGTTTACGTGTGCACGATGGTATAACTAATGTATAATAATGACCTTAGTCTTAGCTCTGGGGCCCTTGTTTCAAACTCTGGACATAAACCAAGTTTTGTGCGTGAGGCAAGTGTGGTTCTAGCTTTAGAGAGCCCGTGGGTGTTAGTTAATGGCATTCTGGACTTTTTAAAGCCACATACATTCAATTGTGATTGACTATACTGATTTTTGTACGTTACATATTTTGTTAAGTTTTTATTTTGATGTCGAGTACTTAGTGAAAAAACCCCAAAAACTAACATATTTTGATGTTTTACCAAATTGTTTTATTCCACAAAGTTCGGTACCAAATCGGTTCATTTATAAAATGTTAAGAGAAATTTGTAATGATTGTTTTGAGACCTACGTATTTCTTTTTTTTTCATTAATGATTGGAGTTTGTAAGAATGAAAAATGAGTAGTTTATACTTTGCTAAGTAATTTTCTATCAAATTTATTCCAAGCAAATTCTTGGTAACATCAATAACACTCTTCATGCCCAAGAAAAGAGCACGCACTTGTGACACCTCTGGTGTTACGGGTGTCCATGAGCGGTGGCAATCAGGTGACGTCTGCTCGTTTGCCAAGTATATATAAAAAAAAATTAAGACCCTTCAATACCATTTCGTGCTTTTTTCCTAATCCCCGTTGAATTCGATGCAATAAATAACGTTACATTTTGTTTGTGGCCGTGAGACGCACACTGCCTGCAAATCTTTTATGTATCTGGGAATAAAGATGCATATCTATTTATCATCATCATTATCAACCTGTCACCGTCCTTTGCTGATCGAAGGGCCCAAGGAACAAACTGGTCTAAATCAAGGAACTATACTAGCTGACCCGACGAACTTCGTAAATATTTTCTAAATATCTAAATAACTTGTTTTTAGTTATTATGCCTGCCTCAGCCACGGCGCAGTCGTGGACAAAAAATACGAACATTATAGAAAAATAAATTATCCAATTTGGTGTAGACGTTCGGAAGTTATGCCCGTACATACATTTCGGCGATGCATTTTTATTTACATAGATTTATTATCTGACGCTAAACAGGGTAATAATCTTCATCAACACTGCAATCGATATACCTCATAAATTGTAGCTTTAACAGGAGTAATCTTACAATAAATTTAATACGAGTGTATTAGTCCCGTATCTAGTAATAACTGCCGCGCAAATAACCAATTTATAAGACGATTAGTCTTAGTACTGAGGAATAGAGCTAGTCCTACTTATCGAGTAAACAAGATTGGTATTCTGCCTTCGTTATCGGCGATCCACTGTCCGAGACAGTTTGATAAGGATTGTGATATTAACGTTATCGCCTCTTAGATTTCGATATTGGGACAGTCAATATTGCGGGATTATTTGTGTTATTCAGTTGGTTTCGTTTTGGGTTTATTAAGTTTTATACGTTTCATTTCATGTATAAGATGTACATTGATTGCTTTAATAGTAGTACTTGTACTATTATGTATAGCAAGTGAATGTTTTTATTGCTTTTTTTTATTATAGAATTAGCCACACAGTTATTATAATATCAAACAAACATACTGGCATGGCATGCTCTGACAGAATTATTTATTTCAGTCCATTATATAAATAATAGTAATAAATATTTCGGACATCTAACACACAACGCCATCTAGTCCCAAGCTAAGCAGACCTTGTGTTATGGGTACTAGACAACTGATATGAATACATATATACTTTTTTTTGTAATTACATACATATTATACATAGAAAACACCCAAACTTCGAAACAATTATTTGTACATCACACAAATACTTGGTCCGACCCAGGGTTTGACCCCAGGACCTCAAGCACAGCAGTCGCATTCACCACCACTGCGCAACCGAGGCAGCCAGGCAGATATGAAAAATATCGTTTTGTTATAGGAACTTCTCCGTATTTTGGGTTTTATTTTTTTCTTGCATTATAGCTGTAGTGTAAAACACTCCAGAATAATAAACCCGGTATAAAAGTACATAATATAGTAACCTCACCTATCTCACATGGCATTCTGATACCATATTAGGCAAAGCACAAGCTCTGTTATATTGGAGATCTGAAATCTGATCACTACCAGTACAGACTCCTGATAAAAACACTTCAAGACATAGATGTGTAGATACGTGTCATGGTATGACATCACGTTTATGTACATTAAGTACATAAATGCTGAACACCGCGACAATGTAACAAAAAATATACACACAGTTGTTCAGTGCATATTGCCTTATTTTCACCACCGGTTCCCCTCTTTCGTGAGTTCCTCCCCACTAAGAGCTAATACAAATGCACGTAGGGTAATTAATCCACCGGAGTGCGGCAACACCCCTAGATTAATTACAGTTGAAGTCACTCCGCATTCAAATCCCAGTACACGCCTTCGGTTACAATGCGGTGTTGACACGGATGAAATAAGGGAACTTGTACGGTGAATTCAATTGTTGGATGGTTTTACATTTCTTTTTAATATAATACTACAACTGTATACCTCAAACGTTCCTCGTAGATATTATACACCTAAAATAAAAATCATAACACACTAAACAGAGTTTGTATTCTGAAAGCTAGATTGACTGATAGAATACTTATAAACTCTTATATAAATACATATATATCATACATTAAAAACACTCAAAATTTGGAATTGTACAGCATTCACATAAGTCACTATGTAGAGCCCAGGCCTTCTGTTATCGTTTCTAGAACACTAACAAATACACTTAACATACATATATTATTATACATATTAAATACACATATATTTGCATACAAGTATAATATAATATTTGCTGTGAGCAGACTATTCTCAGATATGAGGCACGTGTGAGGCTGCTACTACCGAGAATTTTCTAATGGTATCGAACAAGCACGTTGTTGTTTGGCAAAAAAAGAAATATGGAAGGCTTTAGATATTGGAATATATCAAAAGGAATTATTTTCTGTCCCTTTTAAGGTGCGGTTTAAAAACGTTGTACCTAAGTGTTATGAAGACGGGATACGAGTATTGTTTTTTCATAATCAGTCGTCAATTTTCTTTAGAACATTTTTCAAATTTATTAAAGTTAAGTGTCACAAAGAATAATGTTTGATAATTGGATATCGAACAAATTGATAAAACAGAGCAGAGAATGGACTAAAAATTTAAAAAAAGATTAAAAGTAAGAGGGAGAACAAAAGAACAAACGGTAATGTACGTTTAAATGGCAACATACACAATATTTAAATCTGTTTACTAAATTAATGGTCGTTTACGATAATCATCTGAAGTGATTAAAGTGAAGTATCAAATCGCGAATAAATCAGTCACCACAAATCCTATCAACGTCGCGTTATAAGCACAGTTAGGAGTTAGGAGACAAGTTTAGAGAGAGTTGTTGATGGAATAAATTCGACATAAGGGACCTCGCACACTGGGCTTTGGTTGAAAAACGGAACAGTTTTTATTTCCTACTAGAAAAGGCTTTACTAAGAAATGGTTGTTGTACTTTTAATTTACAAAAAAGCTCTGGCAGTTTATTCACAATTCCGTATTGAATATTTCAGGCAATATTTTTAAAGTAAACTGATATTTATTGATTTGGCTATCCCAATTTCTATGCGCCATAAAACAAATTTCATTTAACATACAGTTAGGTGTCCAAATGATTTAGCGGATAACTCACTTGTAACGTCAATAGCAAGCATTATGTACGTATATAGTTATATTTAGCTAACACTAGCAACTCGCCCCGACTTCGCACGAGTTCTTTACGGAAAATATAATATAGCCTATATTACTCTGAGAAAATGTGAAGCTTAATTTTTTTTTTAACGTCTTCAATAAATATCGTTAAATAATCACTCAATCTATTGATAAAAACCGCATAAAAATCCGTGCAGTAGCTTTTGAGTTTATCGCGAACAGGCAGACACAGTGGAGGATTTTATTTTACATTGATTACATATAGTGATGGTGAAAAAAATTATCACAAAGCAGTCATGAGGAGTGCCGACAGAATAAACAAACAGTTGTATAAGACCACCTGAAATGAACTTCTCAGCTCTTTAAATAAAACGCGCGGAAAAAGAAGTAAAAAATATAGCTCATGGAAAGCGTTCGGTAACGATTACGCAAGTTCCATGATTTTTTTTCACCCAAACAGTATTCAACCCGGCCAAAGAAGCTTTAACTTCCAAAATCGCTCGTGTCGATATTGAATGTGTGTGACGCCCTTTACAAACTCCGGGTGCAAGAATCCAGTCACTCTTGTGTCGCGTATCCGTTCACAAATCACTCATCGCTTAATTGACCAGCAACTGGTCTGGTCGCGGCACGCGAGCCTTTATTGTCACAGACAAAGATTATGAGGTCTCTATTGAAGATTATATTAGACGACATCTTACCAGATATGGATGGAGAGATACACAAGTAGCTGTGTGAAGCTTTGGATTATGAATTATGTTTTTTATCGTACGTGATATATGGATGCTTTGTGTGTTCTCAGTTGTTTTTCTTTGTTTGTAACTGTGTGTTGATAACCTTAAACAGAGTGGTAATATATCATAAGTGATTGTAAGGTACTCGTACCTACAAATAATATATATCTAAAAACCAAATCAAGTTACCTAGCAGATCCTAATACAGCTTTAAGAAGAAAATAACAAAATAAACGAATAAAATAAATAAATATGTTTACGGACATTTAACACAACGTGTCCACCATCTAATCACAAACTAAACAGAGCTTGTACTATGGGTACTAGACTACTGATATTAATACATTTATAGTTTTTTATGTAAATACATAGAAAACACCCAAACTCCGATGGCTCAACTACCAAGGCTAAAAGCAAGCCTTTTTCAATCCTAGGTACTGCACCTGACTGGACTATTTTGATGGATACGTATGATAAGCACTATAAAATCCCAGAGGATATTGGTGTTTCGTCATCCAGACCGGACATATTTCTCCTTTCTAGGCACATTAAACATATAATACTAGTAGAGCTTACTGTACCGTGGGAAACCAATATTCCTAAAGACCATACAATAAAACTAAATAAATATTACGATCTAACAAATGAACTAAACAAAAATGGCTATGTGGTTAACTTATACGCGGTAGAAGTAGGAGCGAGACGTATACCAGCTAAATCTCTCTATAATCTACTGAAAGACCTTGGCCTGTCGAGAACTGCAGTAAGTTCTATTTTAGAACGAGTATCTAAGGCTGCACTAACAGGTTCCTACCAAATTTGGCTAGGTAGGGCGGGAAACTCGGGCAGTGAAGGTGAGCGTTGATGCGCATCTCAAAGGGGTCCTCCTTAAACCTACACCTAGGTCGCAAGTCCTGGGAACTGCTCTGGGTTTCTCCCCCTATCACACTATGGACCCGGCACCCGCACGGTGAATCCATGGTATGCTAAGAAGTTTGTCTCTTAATATTTGCAGATTATTTGGTCCGACCCGGAAATCGAACCCGAGACCTAAAGCACAGCAGTCGCATACGTTACCATTGCGCCACCGAGGCAGTTAAAATACCTTGACTTTAATTAAAGCCCATCAAAAATCTAATTTCTTAACACTTCTCATACTCTCTAAGAAACTAAATTAAATAAATACACTGTACATTATATTCAGAAGCCGCTAGAAAAACTATGTAAAATATAAATGCACAATAAACTTCAGGAAACTGTAAAATAAATTTACCCACGAACCTGTCTAGTCGATCCTAAAGATATTTCCCTGAATTATCGCCGAAGCTCAAAGTGAACATCACCATAGAGGAATACATGTCATTTCGTACATGAAGTGATATTGTCAATACTACTTATGGGCTTTGTCGCTCGTTTCACTTCTCCGGGTAAATTTATAGCTTCTACATCCAATAATACCGTCTGTTTATGTAAATGAAGACTATCTGCAGTACTTAGAATAGAGGTTGCTAGGGTATCCGAATACATACTCGGTTATCGGTATATCCGGCAGTTTACTTCGAGTACTTCTTTCTTTATGGAATAGGGGGCAATTGAGCAGACGTATCGCCTGATGGTAAGCAAATACCGCTGCTCATGCACACCCGCAACACCAGAGGCGTTACAAGTGCGTTGTCGACCTTTGGGGGATGGGGAGGGGACATTATTGAATCAGTACTGGAAGTTTTTTTAAGGAAATAAGACTTATAAAGTTTTGAAATATCTACACTTGTTAACAGCAGATAAAAATGTAATATAAAGTTATTCCTAAATAAAATTATTGGCTCGAAATATCCGAATAACTCTCTCATTTAGTCCGGTATCCAGTAAAACTCTTAATAGCGCACCTCTATCTCAGAATCTGCAGTGATATTCGAATTTAGTTTACCTAACATTAACAGTAAACCTTACCTATTTCCTTCTCCTCCTCCTCCTCCTCCTCCTCCTATCAAGATAGAAGGTCGTTCGGGAATGTCTGAAGAAAGCTGTTTAGGTACATAGATTGTAGACTAAACATCTATTAATTACAAGTTTAATTGCTTTTAGAAAACCGTGGACCTTAAGATGCTTTCAATTTATATTTTATTTAAGTCCATAATAGGCACAATGAATACTGTAATTAATAGTAATAATTGGTTGCTTTCCTTTGAAATATTCGAGTTTGTCGGTCGTAGGTCGTACATTACTAGTTTTCTTTGTGTTTGGATCGAAACATAGAAGGGCGATCAGTTTCAAAAGGTTGCTACTTTCGCTTTGGTAATAAATAATTTATTAGAGAGTAACTGCGATTAATAAGTGTTATATAGTTTTAAGATTTAAATTTAAGAAAATTATGCACCCAACTGTTCTTTTCTAATTGAAAATTAACAGAAAACAACTACAGTTACTAGATATTTTTTAGTGATGTGAAATTCTCTTGCAACAACTTGAAGCGGGAACTTTCATAGATTTTCTACTTCGGTACAAGCATATAAACGATGTATGTCTTTACGCACCCTTTCTGGTCTCCAAACATTCTCTAACGTCGATATCGTAAAAACCCCTGAAGAACTGACTCTTTAACGGATCGGATAAGGTACATCATCTATATATATAAAAATGTTATGTCGGTTTGTGTACGCTTCAAAAACTCAAAAAGTTCTGCACCGATCAAGCTGAAATTTTAGAATGATATATAATCCGCATCAAGGATTGTTTTTATCTAGTTTTTGCATCAGTCACATATGTTTTCGTGTTTTTTCGCGATCGCGGATCGCGAAAAAACACGAAAAAACCGACATAAACGCGGGCGGAGCCGCGGGCAACAGCTAGTGGTTTATAAAATTAAAATCACAATCAAAAGATTTCCTTTAGAACACACTATATCTAATATTAAATAAGTAAGTATTTCGGAGATTTTACACACAACTACATCTAGTCCCAAGCTGAGCAGACCTTGTGTTACGGATACTAGACAGCTGATATAAATACATACATGTTATATATAGTAAACACTCAAACTCCGAAATAAATATTTGTAGATCATGCAAACATTTGGTCCAATCCTGGCATCGAACCCGAGACCTCAAGCACAGCAGTCGCATACGCTACCACTACGCCACCGAGGATGTTTATTAGAAAAAATTAAAAAAACAAGGTAGAGAGCCTTTTCAAAATCATTGTAGATTTTTACCTATTGTAGTGGTTCGGTTTTAAAAAACTGACGTTATACATGGGAAACTCTCGAAGAAAAAACTGATTGAGTAATAATCAACAATGGTAGATTTAAATACATAAATGTAAAATTATAAAAATAACAAAATTGACAGTATTTCAGTAATCACTTTGTAGGAACGTACGTGATCTGATTAAACTCCTTTGAAATTTTCCTTTTCTATTAGATTTACAATAACAGCCAACTGGTAAATCCGAGTTTTATTTTTCAAATTTAAGAGCTATCTGTATATGTTTATACATTCAGGATTTTACGTGGTAAACTCCGATATTTTTAAATGTATAGTCATGTTTCTTAAATTCACATAAGTAACCTATTCTATCGAACGTGGGAGAGCCACGCTTCGGCATGAATGGGCCACCTCGACCGAAGTGATACCACGGCCTCACAGAAAATCGGTGTGAAATAGCGCTTGCGCTGTGTTTTACCGAGTGAGTGAGGATACCGCAGGCCCCATACTCCACCGATTTTGACGGGACTTTCACTGATAGGTAGATGATGATACAAGGAGTAACTTACTTAAGGCTACTTTTTTTAGACTAGCTTCGCCCCGCGGCGTTACCCACGGTACAACAATAACCGCGGTAACCACTTACTTTCTATTATATTAGTGTAACAATAAGTGTACTAACAATATCGTTTCCATTTTAACCAAAAAATATGTTCAAATTCACGTAAGATAGTCTACGAAACTCAATTTTTCGAACAGTCGGCTTCATTTTATGAGGCAATGGTAGATAAAATCGGTTTAGTTAAATAATTTGATCCGTTTTCTTGCGATAACCGGCAGGTTGGGAGTTGGGACGTTCGTAAAGATAGCTCCATTTTCTTATGATATATGAGCCACTTTGAAACACTACCTAGGGTTATCAACTTGTAATATTAATGTAACTATGAAATTTGGCACCTTGCAATTGCATCCGTATATTATGAAAATCTTGTTATCTTTTTGACTGAAATTTTTTTATAATTATCTTGTCAAGTCAAGACAATACTGTTTAAATGTATGTAAAGATTTTTTTTTAAATTTTATCTTTCCCGCGCATCAAACGTAATTGAATGCACTGTGAATTGACAGATGACGTTGGGAGCTATGAAAAAGATAATCTTTAAGCATCTCGTGATTGTTAAGTGAAAACAATAATTTATAATATTAATTCTATTGTTAAAGTATCCTAATTGTGATTAGGAACAGACATTGTTAATAATAACATTAAATGTCGTTTCTTTTTTACAGGTATGTTAGTTTTTCTAACGTACTAAATAAATACACACTTTTATTTCATGTATTATAAAACAATAAATCTTGTTTTACAGAGAAACTCAATTTTGTTTGACTGACTGTGTCGTTCTAATCCCGAAAATATTTAAAAAAATATCATATATGTATAAAAATATTTTATTATTATAAATTATCAGTAAACGCGTGCGATAATTTAAAGTTGTTATATTCACCAAGATTTGAGAACGAGCACTTTTGGCAGTTGAACACGATTTTCCATTCATAACGTGTTAGTTAGTCCTACAATTACTAATATACCAATTATTTATGCGGCTCTTTATATCAAATCTTTTTTTGCCGTTTTTGTGATACAAAGTTTTAGGAAAATTGTAAAAAAGTAAATTAAAAAAGGGTGTTTCTTGGCTGTTTTCCTTGTAGAATCTATATGTGGCCGGCCGTTTAAGAAGGAGTATAATCTTTTCTACTTCTCTTTACTTACAATAAATTATTTTATTAAAATACATTACACTTACAATACAACTTACCATGAGGTAACATATCCTACGTCTTTAATCAACCTTTTAATCTTGAAAATAATACATTTCAAAATAATAAATTTATTGGAGACAACCCTACAGATTGATATAAACTGTCAATATTCGCATTCATTCTTTACTTACATACAATATTCTTTCTAATTTTAATTAAGGGCGGCATCGATGTTATTTTTTTCAACTCAATCAAGTTCATATACATAAATAAAATACATTTCAGATGGCGTATAGGTGACAACCCTAGCTAAATCATAAAAGCACCACTACATCATAAATTGTAAAAACTATAAAGAAACTTGGTTTTACATACTGGCAATACCGCATTAAAAACCTTCTTTCAATTAACTTACCGCGACTAACTCCTTATCAACCCTAGGGCTCTTTTACCGGTCCTCACCGACACTCCTACGACTCAGCACTTGATTTTACGAACTAGCACTCACTGCAATTTGAATACTACCATAAATCTGATAGAAGGAGGTACTCCAAACAACCACGTTGGGAAACTTTGTGTCATTAATATTCTACGTATGACATTTGAACATTATGAACCATTATTATAATTTATTATCAGTGTCGCGCATTGTTCCTTTAGGTGCAGAGTTGATTAATCTGCATATATATACATATTTGCTTTTGTAACTTTATTATGAGACATTGGCATATGACGCCCTACTGTCTCGTATAGTCAACAGGAAATACTCGTATTCTACGCACTCAGGTCAGCGCTCAAGGAGGTCGGGGATTGTTTAAGGTTCTATGGTAAAAAGCTACTGCTCTGTTTGTTCTGCATCTTTTACTATCTACCTACCTGCAAGATGCACACATTGACAGAAGTGAAACGGTACAATTTCTTTAAACGGCAGAATAATTTTAAAGAGCATAAAGGAGCTTTCAAAAGTTTCTATACGGTAGACCACTCTTTTCAGGTGTAGGTTTTAACTCAAAGTACCTGGGTGACTGATTGGACTAGATAGATTTATCGCTCCCGAAACACCTGTATACTAAATTTCATGAAAATCGTTGGAGCCGTTCCCGAGATTCATATTATATATATAATATACAAGAATTGCTCGTTTAAAGGTATTAAATGAGTGTATACACATATCGACTTCATAAAAATAACGTTAGAAGCATAATATATTGTGGTAAATTTAATAATTTCATTTTCAACTTTGCGTTCACGATGAGCTCTTAAACTATTAATATTTTAAGCTGATATTAACGTTATTTTTAAATGTGTTTTGCTGACCTGCCTAAGATAGCTAACAATATCACGTTTAGTTCAATAGGAGTTGATCATGATTGAAAAGATACTCAGACGAAGTAGTATTAGAAAATAGCATTAGTGTAAATTAAATTTCATATTATTTAGCAGACGATCTGACAGCCTTTTACTAAACATTATTCCTTAAACTAGTAATAATACTAAAAGCATTTGTAGATATATAAGATAACACTATAAAGTTGTAAATGAATAACAGTAAATCAATATTTAAGGACTTTGAAAATTGTAACAACGAAGATAAGCAGTCAGGTTTACATTTGCGCGGGAAATATGACAGCTGTCAGTTGTCACTTTTATTGATGATATTGACATAGCATCAATGACATGTCGCGCATTTGTGTGTCTGCTGATAAATAAACGATAATAAATATTTTAAAACCCTTTTACATGTTTTCAAGTATTAAATTATTATTGTATTTGATTAATAAAAAGTATTCTTCCCCATAGTAAGGACGCTCTGACCCTGAAACCCTGATAAAAGGTTTGCTTACCTAAAACTATGCCCATTCTTTGAAATATATGCGAATGTATTCAACCAATTCGTGTTTCATATGAACGCAAAAGTATGTTAGTTTCAATATATCGTTTCGGCATTTGTTTGGAAAATATCGACGAGTTAAACATTGCTACACAACAACAACATTTTGTTGTTTTGTCAAAAAACAAAAGTTTTTCGGAAATTTATATACTTATTTTAGTGAAGCAATTGTATGTATTGTATTCCTATTTTGTATGTTTGTATTTAAGTAACATCAAATTTTAGTGTGACATGTCTAATTTTAGTCAATTTTTGACGTTTAGAACGTCGTTTGACGGGACAAATCTTATTTTTAGCGGTTTTAGTTTGGGTCTCGATAGTTTTCGTACAACACAATTAGCACCATTGGCAAGTAAATAATACAGTTTCAATATGCATTCCTAAGTAAACATCTTGGTAAATATAGAAATAAATTATTTCCCTTCTATTCCATTTAGCCATAATGAAACTACCGGTTGGATAGTAACACCTGACAGCCTTGTGTCATATTTCTTATTTCCAACACTTACTACGAGATTACATCCTGATTTTCTAATTAGAATTATTATTTACTAGCATTCGCCCACGGCAGACGTAAGTCTAAGTAAAAATACATTACTACAAGTATTAAACCGTGGAAGTAAAAAAATTCAAACTGCTCGTAAACTGTTCTCCATGATCTGTATAATGTGTGAAGGTAATATATCATAAAGGGTATGAGTAATACCTACCTCTACGGAGTCCTATGTCTACCCGTATTTCTAAGATGCATTTTTATCTGATGACGAGTAGATCTCTAAATTATCGTAATAGGGAACAAAACAAATCATCGCTGTCACTATTTCAAGAAGTCGATGGTATTAGGTAGCAATGACAAAAAATTGGTTAGAAACGTTCTAGAAATAGGGACTGCGTATTATGGAGTAGAATAATATTTACTGTTAATTAAGTTGATAATAACACATGCAATAAATTTACGTAGATATGCTGAACTATGTGCCTAACAGCGATGACAGTTTAACAACAAATCTAACAAGATTAAAATATCATCAGTTCTCAAAAATATTCTGAATATTCCTCGTGTTTAGATAACGACGTACATACCCACAATATAACGGAGCCTGATAAGGGACACCAGGGAGTCACACGGCCGTCACAAAGGCGATAAATCCTCTCATGAAGTTTGATGCGATAAACGATCGTTGAACCGCCCGATAGCTAAAAATTGTAATGCAAGGAATGCTTGACCTATCGTTATACGAGTACATGCTAGCAAGGAAATGTCGGGTTTCTATTAAACTGTTAATTTTTCACATTCAAGAGAAATCAGGCAACGTGAATCACATACGATTGTCTGGTTTATTACAATCTCTGGACTAACGCAAAAATTACTTTTTTATGCTGTTGTTGACATAGTCGGTACACAGCCTTTTTGATGGTGAACGGTTGACGGGTAACTTTACACTTCTTACACATTGCTGTCTAATACCAAACTAGGCAGTGCCATGATAACCAGCGAGCTATTAAACATACTTATACAGTTCAACATCTTTTTTATGGTTTCGTTCTTAGCAGAGCAATGACGAATGAAACCCGCGACCTCTGTGCTGAACGGTCGGAGTCAACGGGCGTATATACTATAATTTTATCTTGGTTGTAAAGAAGGATTATATCTGTCGGTCGGCAGGAGACTGAACATGAGTAATGGATTTATAACCCAGGTAGCGATTTATCAGTACGGAAACTAAACTGGATCATTACGTCGGACCACTACCAAGGTGGTCGGAGGAAGTCACTGTAAGATGCTGATTTCATTTTAAAAATATACATAGTTGTGAGTATAGGTAGCTATGTGTTATAAAGTATGTTATATAATTTATTAAAAGAACTTACTATTTACACAAATATATAAAAATTTATGATCTCTATGTGTTCCAGCACCGCTGCAAGCGACGATCACATTAAGTAATTGTGTAATCTGTGGTTGTTGGACGGTAAATATGAGTGTTGACTCTACACGCGAGATAGAGTCCATAAACAACTAATAATAATAATAAGTCATTTACTCGACTTATGTCAATTTTTTTTACTTTAAGCTGAACATTGAAACTGTAAAGATCAATGTAATACAACGTTTGCAATTACGATTATTGTAGATTTATTTGGCACCTGTATGTTATCTAAAATCATAACACTGTGTATGATGTTAAAATATTAGCTTACTAGACGTTTATAAAGGACTTTACAAGAAAATCGTTACAAATTTGGCGGGTTTCAATCTGTTTGGCAAAAGTTCAAATCGAATGTGGCGACTGTCATCTGACTTTCACTATCAGATAGCTGTTGATATAAAGATTAACTGGTTTGATCTTATATTTGAAAAATATAAGGTTTCCAGGCCGACTTGGGTGCATTGTCTTAAAATACACTTAACACTAATGCATGTACCGAATGTGACCATATTAAAAAAAAACACTTTAATTAATCGAACACGTAGAAGGCACACAGGTGTCAAAGAACACGTATAGAATAATACTTTATAATCTTTGATTAATGTCGATACAATAATAACTGACATAAGCGTAATCTAATCAAATGAATACATTAAGAAAATATTGCTAAACGGCTACACAAGCCCATAAGAAACTAAGCATCAATTTATTAAAATTATAGTTTGTTTATCTAATTGGTTGGTTACGGAATGTAATAACTTTATAATGTGATCATCTCGGGAAGTGATAAATGTGTTTCTTTAGCTGTAAATAAAATATCTGTTAACTTTGAGCCATTCCGTTGTGTTCGGCATATCGATGTGTAACTAAAAATTACATTCCAAATTGTTCCAGTCATACACCTACTACTAGCTACTAAAATATCCATTTATTACACATAGAATCATTTTAAATGATTGTTGGTACATTTTAAATTTATATTTGATAGAATTTATTTTGTAGCTATTTATAAACAATCAAACTGTGTTTCTATTGTGTTGTATGAATTCAAATGTTAAGACTTTGGTATGAAATAAAAATGTTTTAGTTTACTTCTGAATGTTTAATTTTAAAGTTTTCGTAACTTTAGCAACAACAAACATGGCTACAACTATTAAGTTAACGGGTTTTAATGACTTCATGTCAGTCTCATCTATTCCAAAACATGATTTGCTAAGGTAGTTAGTAAAATTGACATTGTTGGCTCACTGAATCTTGGAGTAAAAATCTGCTGGAAATCCGTACATGTATTATTTGTTCCAGAATCTGTAGTCCTCTAACCTACGCCCTATTGAGTCTACAAATAAGCACTATACTGAACTAACTCATCATCATCTGCCTAGCCTTTATTATTCCCAACATTATTTTGGGGTCGGCTTTTTACACAGAGCGCCTGGCAACAGGCCTCCGCAACCCTGACGGTGAACTAAATTCGAAGGTTGAATTAGTTGTCAGTATATTTGAGGGCACTGACTTCCCAATAACGATTGCCAAATATGTTCATGACAACCGGATCCGACAGCTTAACGTGCTCTTCGAGGCACGGGCGGGAAACACAGCCACTTTCCATACTCCTGGCTGCGATTAACAATTTATTGTAAGAAAAATCCAACTGCAGTCCGACCCAGGTATCGAATCCGAAACCTCTTGATGTGCAGTCGCTTACGCTAAGCACTAGAACTAACTGTTATATTCTAACCGTAATATATTGTTTAGTAAACTTATTTATCAAGTCCGTGACTACATTGATGCACTACCTCCCGACATTATCTAAGATTACCATTCACTACTGGTTGCTAATAGAAATAAATCTAATCCCTTTAACAAAACTGCTGCCTTAGCGTTAAAACAAATAAATAAATCACTTGGCTGGCGGTAGCGGTACCCGCCCAGTGGGCATCTACTCTCTTATTATAATTATTGTACTAACTTACTCTGCAATTACACAATCTGAGATAGATCATCGGAGAAAGGGCTGATAGTGAATTAATTTGTTGGTTTTGTCTTCTGTTTGTAATTGAATTGTTTGTTTATCGTCTGATATAGTATATATACGGTATCGTTTGCACAGTGGTCATTTTAAACATATAATTGGAATGTAAATATGTTTATATTTATTAAATTATAAATTCGAAAGTTATTCTATCTGTTACGCTTTCACGGCTAAATCGTTGCACTGAATTCAATGTAATTTGGTATGGGGATACTTTGATTCTTGAGAAAGGACATAGGCGCTTTATCGCAATAAGCAACATACACACGGGCAGAGTCCGGAATCGTGGGCAAAAGCTAGATTTTTAAAGATTCAAAAATTAAAAGTAAAGCTTATTTTTGTTTATAATTTCCTTTAATTATATCTATTTACTTTGATTTCAAGCGAAACGTGAGTAATGTCAGTTTGCTATGTCAAATTAGCCTTTGATAGTTTAATTCCGGTATTGAAGGAACTTGTTGTGGTTTATCTACGATATTAAGTAAACAGGAGAAAAATTAAGCCCAGGTACCTGTAGTTGCTTAAAATATCAATAGTATAGTTATATTCATTTTTAGTAACACCATTTCAATTTGATAGACAGGATTTTTTCAACGAAACACAAAAGTGCGACTGCAAGTGATAAATAACACGCGGATGGCCACCCCTAAAGAGTGGAATAGAAAAATTCACAGTTACAGATTAATCTGCTTCACCAGCGTTGGTGGGACGTTCCCCTAGCAGTTAAACGCAGGCCGTGGCCATTGTACGCATCTACCCGTGGCATGCTCCGATAAATCAGAATTTAATAACGCGTTATGTTGCACTAATACTTGCTCTAGCTTACATAAGTATTTAACTGACAATGTTTTTACTTAATTTTTAGAATATTCTCAATCAGCCTTTTTTGTGTCGCGTGGAAAAGTCGGTAAAACTGCAACTACCATACGATATTTCTCTCATTTTAGACCTATTTTACCATCTCCTTAGATAAGACTTGAGCCCATCGGTGGGATATTATGGGTCGTTGAACTTAAGACCTATTTTCAGAGAACAACTACACTAGCATTTAAACCCTACATTTATCAATACACCTTTTCGTCCAATCTGACAAAGATATAAGTTTTCGTAAATAAAAAGACCTAAATATTTATTTTTCATAAAATTATGTTGATATTAAATATAAGCATCTAAATATTTGACCAAGAATCTTATTCCATCAGGGCGTTCAAAGGCTGTGCATACAAGGCAATTTGTGAAATGAAAATTAGCATGAACGAGACTGCGGAGGTGCTTGAGACAAATAGTTGTTCTCGAGACGATGGTCAAAGTGCACTGTGGGGTATATATTTTGTATGCTAATGAACCACTGAAGCTGGTACTTTTGCCAGATTCCCTGCATTTTAACGTAATGTTTGGTGTGATTTTGTTATTATTTGGATTTTAATTGATTTCTTTAACAGAAGCAGTATATAAAGAGTTCGATTTTTTTATTTCATACCTACTAAAATTTTTATTACATCGAAAATGAAAGCTTGTTTGGTATATTCTAATTTCATAACCGCGATTTACGAAAAAAAACATCCTCGCCTTTTAATACACTACCATTACAGCGAACGCTTTAAAAATACATCATTATTCTTCAAAGGAACCACCCTTGAAGCGTTTACACATGAATAGAAAAATAGTAGAACATACAAAGATGTTATTGCTTCCCTAAGATGGTACAACTCCATTCGAATTTGTCTGAGAAGAAAAATTGTAAGCACCTGCAACTAAATGCATTGGAGGGTTGTCGGAGAGCCCCGTTTGAAGTGCGCTCATTTCACACGCGTCTGGGGGGTTGACATGTCGTGTCATTATGTACATGTGTCGAGGGTGGCAAGTTTGTGCAGGAAATTCGGATGTTTTAGTATGACGCGAATCTTTGTATCCACTGTAAGCGTGGGAGGGTTGGATTGCAGACAGCTGTGTTGTTAATTTTTATATATACCCATTGTTTGAGACCGATTGTGTATTTAAATTTGCATTTTATATACAAAGGTGTACAAATATGTACGCCAAAAGAAAATGTAAATTGAACTTTTAGTACAGCATTCAGTTACACAAATCATTCCCGACCGTCGTATTAGGTTTAGGCTAAAAATGAACCCAGTTTTTATTTAATTACGATTCAATCCATGAAGCGCAAGCGGGACTTTTCCCTAGTGTTTTATCAGTATTGTTAGACCGAAAAATAATATTAAATTGTTTTATACCATTACACAGTCAACTTCGTCATAAACACATTAACTGTAGGGTCTGCAAATAAATTATTTCATCTAAGTTTTTTTGCACCATTTGTACAATACTGTCAGTTATAATTATCACTTATTGAAGTGAAACTTTAGCGGCGCTGTGTACTTTTTTGGAATGGGTAAAAATGTATAAACTCGCGTCAGGTCACGTGACCTGATCGAAAATTCGTAAGACGGATGGAGAGACGACAGGCGGCGCAGGGCGCTTGCGCGAATTTTCGTGTGTGTATGTAATATAAATTGTCATGTTTGTGTACGATAGCG
Source organism: Spilarctia lutea (assembly GCA_916048165.1). Classification (NCBI taxonomy): domain Eukaryota; kingdom Metazoa; phylum Arthropoda; class Insecta; order Lepidoptera; family Erebidae; genus Spilarctia; species Spilarctia lutea. Next base: position 5,990,884 of record OU696479.1, on the reverse strand, counting down.
CAATAAATGAATATTGTATTCCACCACATAAATAATAGTACTTTTATACTTATAATGAAAGCAATTCGTACAAAATTATTCTCTAACCATTCCAAAATATCAAAAATGTACAACGTTAATATTCAAGTTTTCACTTCTGCCGGCACTCCCGGAGTGCAACCCGTCGATTTTTTTTATCATCAACAACCACGGCGAGATTACGTAGCCAAAACGTTGTCTTGCCCGTCCCCAACCCGCAATCGGCCAGTAGGGACGTATGGCCTTAACTCTCTCCTGAGAGGAGACTCGAGCCTAGCAGTAGGATGTTATGTGTTGTTGATGAAAAATAATGTTAAATTATTTCATACCATAACACAATCAACTTTATTATACATAGGCTAACGTTAACTGTACGGTCTGCAAATATGTAAATTATTTTAGTTTAGTTTTTCTAACCATCATATGTACAATACAAGCAGTGATAATTAGCGTCACTGATTGCTTCAACTAATCTAATCTGACTAAACTACTTTGAAAGAGCTTATCCAAATATATAGATGCTATCATTAATAATTGAACTGCAATCATTTACGAATTTGATCTGTTATGTTTTTTGCTTCGGTCGCAATTTTTTTATTGATTGCATTAGTGCATTAGATTTGTTAAATATTTGTTTTAATCGAGTCTTATTTTGATACATCTTTATGATCAATACTTTTGAGCTATTTCAACTTTTTGTTTGTTACAATCAGTGAAAATAATCATACGGGAAAAGCTGGAAGTACGTAACAAGGAACCAACGAAACATGCACTATATGACCAGAAAAAACAATTTTAAAGCAAGAGAGCAAAAAAAATACATTTTTAAAACAATATTTTAATTTTTTTGCTGACGGTACGAGACACTCAAAACATTCCATCCACGGTATGCAAACGCTATTTTTGTTGTTTGATTATTTTGTATCGAAACAAACATTGCGCGTCCACATTGACTGAAAAACGATAATGTACATAATTGATTGCGAATATTGAAATACTTTTTAAACTCTTTGTGTAGTTATAAAAGTTATTGGAATTGAAGTCATTCTTTTTAATACTTTTCTTTTCTTATATTACTCTGTGAAAAGCTGTTCATTTGAAATTACAAACAGACACTTTAATTTTATTTATTTCTATAGATATATGAAATTAAGGTGTATAGTCCATTCGCTTAGATACAGTCGCTTTGATCGCGTTGCCAAACCCACGTGCGGATGTACCATCTCTATCTAAACAAGATAGAGCGTGTAATACAGGAGCCAGACTGCTAATAAAAATACTTATATATTTCTAAATACATAAATATTATTGTACCCAAAAGCAGAAGAACTGATTGAGTTGTTAGCCCGGTGGTTAGTGACACTTATTGTTGAGAAAGCGATCGTGGTTTCGATTCTCATATAATTTAACACTAATTTGTTCTGAGCCGATGTGTACATTTTCTATATTATGAAGATTTTTTTTTATGTATGAGCCTACCAAAATAACTACTCGGCTTGATAGAAAGCATAAGCAGAATCCAAGAGTGGTGGTCACCAAACTCATTGCGAATGCAGATGTGAATAATGCAGGTCACCCACACTATGACGAATTATTGAGACCTCCGGTTTTAAATAAAGTTTATTTATCTGGAGCATAATTCCTATGAGCCCGAGTTAAACGGTCTCTTTTCAAACCTTTCTGATATTTACTTCATTTAAATCGATACTAATATTATAAAACTGAAGGGTTTGTTTGTTTGAATGCGCTAATCTCAGGAACCGCTGGTCCGATTTGAAAAATTCTTTCAGTGTTGGATAGTCCATTTATCGAGGAAGGCTATAGGCTATATAATAGGTCTTTACCTATGAAATTGCGTTTCTTCAGTACTGGTCATTTCAAATAAAAAAAAGTTTGTAATGGCTCTGTATTCTAAATTCAAATTAATTTTGTTTTAAAACCATGACATTCTATTTACAATCTCAGTCTTTTGTTTTTTGATTAGCGTTGTATTTTCATTACATTTGAACATTTTTCGTCATAATGGATACTTTAAAAATTTGTGTAATTATGGAATATGAGTACCGTCGTGGCACCAACGCGACACAAACGGCACGTTACATCAAAAACGTTTACGGAGAGAACTGTACAAACGAACGCACAACCCTTTATTGGTTTTCCCGGTTCCGTTCTGGAAATTTTGACTTGAAAAATGAAGCTCGTGGTCGTCCGGAGACTTTGGTTAACAATAATGAATTAAAGGCCATTGTGGAAGCTGACGAAACTCAATCTACAGCTGAGCTAGCAGCAGTTTTTAATGTAAGCATCAAAACAATATTGATCCATTTGCGACAAATTGGCAAGGTAAAAAAAAATAATAGATGGGTGCCCCACGACCTTAACGATCGCCAGCGCAACGTACGCGTCGAGACCTGCCTTTCGCTGCTCAACAGGCAAAGAAATGAAGGAATTTTGAAACGAATAGTTACGTGCGACGAAAAATGGATTCTGTTCGATAATCGAAAGCGCTCAGCAAGTTGGTTAGACCCTGGTTCAGCACCAAAGCAATGCCCTAAACCAAAAATGACCCCTAAAAAGGTGATGGTCACTGTTTGGTGGTCTAGTGTGGGTGTGATTCACCACAGCTTTTTACAAAACGGCATGAGCATTAATGCAGATGTGTACTGTGAAGAACTGGGGAGAATGTTGGAGAAGCTTGCACATCTGCAACCAGCTTTGGTCAATCGGTCGTCCCTACTGCTCCTTCACGACAACGCGCGACCCCATACTGCGCAACAGACAGTCTCCAAGCTGCAAGAGCTGGGGTTGGAAGCTCTCCCTCATCCGCCATACTCACCAGACCTTGCACCTACCGACTATTACTTTTTCCAAAATTTAGACAACTTTTTAGTGGGTAAAAAATTCAATTCCCGAGAGGCAGTACAAAATGCCTTTGAAGAGTTTGTTGCCTCCCGTCCAGCTAATTTTTACAAGAAGGGCATCAATAAACTGCCAATGCGTTGTCAAAGATGCGTCGATTGCATGGGTGATTACTTCGAATAACAGAAATAAAAAAGTTTGAAAAAATAAGTACTTTAACTTATTGCATACAAAACGGCAATTTCATAGGTAAAGACCTAATATCATCACGCTAATACTAATGCGAGCGGAGCACCAATGAAGAATATTTCAAAAACGAGGAAAATTTTCACGCTACGTGCAATAGAAGACGCAAACAAGGTTGCGTAGGTCAGCTAGTCTAATAAATAGACACCCTCCAATTATCCGACAACAGAAATTATCTTAACATTCAAATATGAAAGGAATCCTTTGAACGAGTCAACATTTTTGAAGATTTATTAGCAAATCTCCACGTTAAACCTTTTCCTTTTAGTAGAGCTGCACCCTTTCATCGAAAATATGTATTTCGAGTGTTCTGTCGTCCCATCCATTTTACGTAATGATGAAATCGCTAGCGGACAATGGGTGTGGACGTAAACAGTGTTCTCTGCTCCGCACTGTCGCTGCGAATGGGTGATGATAATGATGTATAAGCTGGGGGTGTTCATAATGACTGGCGTCGCATCGCACCCTTGGTCTTATTGTCTTTTATGCATTCTTTCTATGTAGTCGTAGTATTTTCTTTTCGTGCATAGCAAAATGTACCCGTTTTCCCTACGTTAATTGTATTTTTATATAATATATGAAAAATGAAAAGGTTTTCAACTATAAAATGAAAAATAAGTTACATTAAAATATAAATAGTGGGAGAGCCACGCTTCGGCATGCATGAGCCGGCTCGACCGGAGTGATACCACGTCCTCACAGAAAACCGGTATGAAACAGCGCCTGCGCTTTGTTACACCGAGTGAGTGAGGATACCGTTGGTCCTTTCCCCAACCCCTTCCCATCCCCCTCCCCATCGCCCAAAGACCGGCAACGCACTTGTGACCCTTCTATGTGTTGCGGATGTCCATGGGCGGCGGTAAATGCTTACCATCAGGCGATAAGTCTGCTCATATGTGTGTGTATGCCCCCGTTACATAAAAAAAACGACTTCTTAAATTTTACAATCGATTAAATACTTTTTGAGTATATGTTACTTAGATATCGATTTCAAAATTCTTTGGCTTGTCCATTTCAATAAATATATGTACATATTAAGGTTTCAAGGGTGATACATTAATAATTTATCTAAATAAAGAATCTTATTACTGTATTCATTATTTTGTCGTATTAAAGATCGGTATGATTTCTATTCAAAATAAATTATTAAACCAAGCGAATAATAAACGATTCTATAAGTCTATTGATTTTGATATTAGCCGTAACGTTCCCCAGCATTAAATGCTGCTGTCGGCTTTTCTAGCAATAATCTTCTTTATAAAAATAATAATTTTGTCCGCTTCATTTCAGTTATTGGCTTTTCCGGAGGGGCACCCGAACGAAGTTGATATTTGTAATAAATTTTTATTTGGCCCTTAACACGGCCTTCAGTTTTTATTATATTCTTCATTTGCATTTGTTTTGTACATAACGGACGTATATACTAATACAACATCAAGTTTTGGAGATAGCTCAAGATTTTCAATTTAATTATTTCGAAGTACGCAATCTCAGTAAGCAATCTCATCTGGGTGTACGGCAGTGCTTACACCAAGTCAAGTTCATTTTCCGAAGACATTTAGGACATTTCGCGGCTTTGTAACTTTGTTGTGGATACAATCACAGGCCTAAATTGCAAGTGATTAAGAGAAATGTATGGTTTTATAGGCAAGGAGATAACTAACACAACATTTTTTTCTTAGTTTTCCATCTATTATGGAAAACATCTGGATAAAATTATTTTTTGTAATTATGAAACGGATTATAAAGGTAATTCTTATACTGCTTTTGCGTTTGTCTTAGTACATATTTTTATACAGCGACAATTCTATGACCAATCCTTTACGATTGAAGCTGTACGCTTGTGGAATGCGTTTCCGATAAACATTAGGAAAGCGCCTACAGTAAATAGTTTTAAGAAGATGATTCAGAGATTTGTAACGTCATAACCGAGTCAGTCAGTCATTAGTATAATTGAGCAGCTAAAGTGGTTAGTATGTATATTTAATATATGTATGTTTTTATAGATGTTATATGTGTGTGTAAATATATATATATATATTCAAAACTCATTACACCATCAACTACTGTCTCTCCGATACATTTTGGTCTATCCTAAGGTTGCCTAGAAGAGATTGCTTTCGGCAATAAGGCCGCCCTTTGTACATTCATTATACATTCGTCACTTTCTGTACTATCTTTTAAATCTGTAATACGGTGAACAAATAAAGTGTTTTCTATCTATCTTCATAATAATTCCATCTAATTATGGGTTTACCAGTATTTAGGATGTCTGAACATGTTATTGTAGAAGCGAGATAACAATAAGAAGTCTACCACGATGTGTCATGTTTTTTTTATGTATGGGCCTGCTAAAGTGACTCTACTCTGCCTGATGGAAAGCATAAGTAGAATCCAAAAATGGTCATGTGTGACATCGGTGGTCACCATACACAAGCAAGCGGCCTAGTAATGCTTCTTCATCATTGCGCCTCTGGTCTCGCACTTATAAACGAAACATGACGGATCGAATGCTGTTATTTTAGGTTGATCTTCTGTTCGAGGATAGTATCGTATCGGTTCGTACCGTGACCACCGTGGCTTTACTACCTTCTGGAGAGATACCATTAAATCGTAACCTGAAACAACTGGAGTCTGGAAAGAACACCGTATATTTGTTTATTTGTTCCAAACCCTTAGTACCGCTTTCATAACTGTCTAGGTTTTATAATTAAATAATAAATATCACTATGTGTTTAGGACTCTCCTTGAAATGTTTTAATTAAAAGTAACAAACAATGTCTTATTAAAATATGGTGTATAATAAACAGGAAGGCTGTAAGTAAAATCTAAGCGTATCTACAACACGTGAAGTACAGCGATGGTCAACTTTCTCCATTCTCTTAATATCGTTTAATTGTGTTCTATTTAATGTTTATCGTGCATTTATATTATCAAAGAAAAGTCATTATTGAGTTAATTATTATAACTTGTTGGTACTTATACAACTTACTGTTACTAATTGTTGTTAATAAAAAAAATGTATCTATACTAATATTATAAAACTGAAGAGTTTGTTTGTTTGTTTGAACGCGCTAATCTCAGGAACATCTGGTCCGATTTAAAAAAATCTTTCAGAGTTGTATAGTCCATTTATCGAGGAAGGCTATATTTTATTTTGTTTAAGCCTTTTTATTTCCTGACACATTTATAAAACTAGGTATATATTTCACTTAATCTTAATATATTTTAACTAACTAACTATTTTTAGTTAAAATAGGCTATATATCATCACGCTAATATTAATAGGAGCGGAGCACCAATGAAGAATGTTTCAAAAACGGGGGAAAATTTTCACGCTACGGGCAATAGAAGACGCAAACGAGCTTACCTGGGTCAGCTAGTAGTTTTAATAATCATTTTCCACGGACGCAGACGTCATATAAAAAACTTACATATTGGCACCTCATAAATTTGAATCGTTTGAATATTTTGGACCCTACGGTGGATAATAAAATTTTTCATAGACTGCTTAGGTTATTACCCCTTCTTTTGGCTTCGCCGCAATGTTGTAAAAACATAGTATTTTTATTTATAAACCGGTATATTTAAACACTGGTGAAATATCAAGGTTTTCAAGAACTACGTGCCTAATAAAGACTCTACTAAACTTTGCCTAATTGAGTAACAATCATTCCTTTATATTCATACACTTATAACGGTAATCTTAAAAGAGTTATAAAAATAAAATAATCAAATACAAATTTTATAACCTCCAATATTCTGTTTTCTTCATTACGTATCTATTATAATGTTGATTGAAAATCGTTAACAGCCTACGAGTAAAAATGGCTCCTATTAATTACCCACACACTTGATACTGAAGTGTTCTTAATTGAGAAGATGTTTTGGATTACAAGAATTTGAATATCATGATATTGTTATTATACCAAATTATACTTATTTTATTGACGGCTCATTCACAACGAATCAACGTAGGCGAAGAAATGGACGGTGAATGGTGAAATGTTCATGATAATTCATTATAACTGTTGGCAATAAAAAAATATATTTCTTTGTTAGGTGTTCAGAAAATTAAGTTGTCATTAAGTTTTGTCCGTGGTTTTGCTTGCGTAATAGTAATTTTACCTTCTCTCGGGAGTCTACACTAACTATGTGATGATAATGACAATTTGATGAACGGGGTTCCAACTTTTTATATTTTGATTTTATAATTCAATAATGCAAATACCTGGTGACTGAGATTTACACTGACAGACAAATTATTTGTAAATAGGCTAATATTATTTTATCATCATCAGCATGTCGCAGTCCACTGCTGGACATAGACCTCTCCAAATGCACGCCACTTGGTTCGATCCTCGACTTCTCGCATCCAGCTACCTACTGCCAGCCGTCTTGCGTTAATCATCATTCCACCTGGCCTGTGGACGTCCTACACTACGTTTGAAAAGACGCGGTCTCTACTCAAGAACTCGTTTAACCCAACGGTTATCGAATCTGTTTCTATTATGGCCCGCCAATATAATTTTATAGGTAATTAACTCTTATCTATCGTTTGTTTATCTGTTTAGGCGAAAAATGCACTCATAGGTCTGTTTGTAAGGCATTTGTGGATCAACTATGGGTGTTTATGGCTGCTAATGGTCACAAGAAACCAGATGATCCGTAAACATGTACCGAGAAAAAAAATTGTTCTTTGTGTCCCTAGCTTTAATATCTCTTTAGACTGCTTTCTGGCCTTTGTGTTTTGGTTGCCATAGAAGTACTGTTGTCAAAAACAAACAAACTTTGTATGAATTATTTGAAAAGATGGTGCACATGAGTTTCTCACCAGCTCTTCTCATGAATGCAATACCCATCGGAGCTGGTACTTGGATTGATTTCAATTTAAACCTTTGAGTTGAATCGAAATCAATCTAGGCTCCGGTAATTCAAATTATTTCAATGCATTTAGTATTAGTACCTTTTATCACTGAATTGATTACTTGAGTTTTATTTTATATTTTGATGTTTGTATTTTTGACGTGTTCAAGTGCCTTTTGGGGCCTATGGAAATAAATGATTTGACTTTGACATTACAAGTTTTTTAACATGTGCCAATAACAGTGTGCACGCAAACTAAAGTTAAATTACACTACAAATTCCGATAATTACCTATGTTTGAAATTACAGTGGAGCGGTGGTTACGTGCACAAACGGACAGTGTTATTAACCCATATTATCACCATCGCCGTGTTTTATCTATTTCTATATACTCATTAGAGAAATTCAGGGATACCTCATAGCAGAATTAATGCGTCCTATGGAAAGATTCCCCTTGATTAAAAACTGAAGTATTATAATATGTTCTATTAACTATCTAAATAACACTGTGGGAGAGCTATGCTTCGGCATGAATGGGTCGGCTCGACCGGAGTGATACCACGGCCTCACAGAAAACCGGTGTGAAATAGCGTTTGCGCTGTGTTTCACCGAGTGAGTGAGGATACCTGAGGCCCATACCTCAACCCCTCCCCCCATCCCCTTTCCCATCCCCCAAAGGTCGGCAACGCACTTGTGACGCCTTTGGTGTTGCGGGTGTCCATGGGCGGCGGTAATCGCTTACCATCAGGTGATACGTCTGCTCGTTTGCCCACTATTCAATAAAAAAAATAACTGCGTTTATTTCATTTATAATTTCCTCCTACCCTTCTTTCTAAACATTACGCCTTTGACGGTGAAATTATTATAAGGAAAATTTCACACATTGAATGTAACCGTTTTCTAATTTCATTTATAAGAAGCTTTGACACATCAATCTCTCCGTAAAAATTACGTCGAACGGAAAAATGCGATTCGTTTGTAACTCTTTTGGGTCGGGTTCGTCAGATTTATGCAGGGGGGAAATCGGCTGGTTTTCCTTCTTCGACTACGTAAATCATTTTCACATCGCGGCACGAGGCGTGGCACTATACACTGTACATATTTTGTACACTTTCTGTCGTGAGAAACTGCACAGTACAACACGGAACAGATATAAGTGTTATAGTTAACATTCCACCACTTTATAGTAAACATTTCTAACATTGGAAACTGTTATCTGTTATTATTATTAATACAATAGTGACGTTCTAGAAGGAGAATAAAAAATCACTTCAAACTTTACATATAACAAACGTTTATAACATCTTTCCATATGCAAAAATTACAAAAAATTTAAAGACCAATGTTGACATGTAGCTGATAAATGTACACAAGTTTTTTTATAAGCAAAATATTTTTGGAAGTACTGCCTACATTATTTGCTCCTTAAGTGTACAAGCACACGTTTGCGAATCTTATTTGCCAATTTAGCGTCTTTGTCGCTAGAAAAATCTAGGCGATTTACTTTGCTGCTCGCAAAAGGGTGTGCATCAAGAACTCGAATTAAAGCTTACGATTTTATTATGTAGTAAATTAATTATTGTGTAGTTCGTTTGATCTTTCTTTTTCGCCGGCTGGACCGATTTTGACGGGACTTTCACTGATAGGTAGTAGATAGTTGATCATATAAGGTACAGGCTACTTTTTTTAGACTAGCTTCGCCCCCTTGCGTTACCCGCAATACCACAATAACCGGGAACACCGCGGAGTTCAGCTAGTATCAAATACAATACTATAACCAAAGATATAAATGCATACAGATACATATAGTTATTTATGAGGATAGAAGGCTTTTAACTAATAGGTAGAGATAAGTTAAGCGGTTGATAGCAGCAACTAATTTGAACATTTATGGGGCAGCGCGGGTTTACTTTTCATTTATGGTTTGACTTATCTAAGTAATTAATTTCTATAATTGGAACAATTGCCCTTTGCGGGGTCTCGTTGTACCACTTGGACTTTAGATTCGTTTTGGATACCATGCTCCGGTATCAATAGATGTAAGTACTTCTTTAAAACAAATTAGAAATCTTTGAAATTTAAGTATTAATGAAGTTTAAGAAAATATAAGATGACAGAGAACTTACAAAATTATATTTTAAGCTAACGGGAACTTACAAAATGGATTTTAGATCATAGGTACAAGTTTACAGTTATTTTATGTAGGTATGTGTTAATTAGTATAAAAAATGTACTCATGCAATAAATATGCAGGATTAATTATTTGTTTATTTGATCTCGTTTATCTCAGCTAAATTGTTTCTGTATGTTAATGTTAATGTAATCATCAAGTAGGTTTAAGAAATATTTTCTTCTGTATATTCTTCGGATCAGTTATACAACCATGCTATGGCCTTTAGTACCCAGCGTAAAACTGCAGTTAACGTATAGTGAACACATAGAATCTTCAATTAGCTAGGAATGCCGAGTTTAGATATATATACCTAAAGTAAGTACCTACATCCTTTCTACAATATACCTATTATAGGCCCCTCTGACATGTAACTGTTTGACTTATTGTGACGTCACGAAGTAGTTTAGTATATCAAATGGCCATAACGTGTAAACGTTGGTAATCAGAGGCGACCGATAGCCCCAAATGCGTGAAAGGTTACGGGAAACAGCATCTACGCACGCGAACATACATTGTTGCGCATTTCCCTTCAGTCGTATTTTAATATAATTCTTGTAAAAAGTTAGTTGACTTATAAATTAAGTAACAATTGCGAACGATTTTAAAACTATAAGCTTTATACACTGCCATGCCGTATCATCCGATCGTCATTAAATATATTTGCATAAGTGTTGCCAGAACGAAAAAATAAAATGATTATTTTTAACTTTTAAAATATTTTGATGTTCAGATCTTTCAGTTACGAAACTATTAATATTTAGTACATACCTACCTCCTTGCTATATCAAAATATTGTACGACCACAGTTGTAATTAAATCTATGTAAGTAAAGATTACAATGCCATATAATTTCCGCGGACTCATATCTACCGTAGACACGTACCACCAAATTTGAAAAGACCCATTGTAAAGATTAATTAAATAATCGTCATTATAATAAATTCATATTGGTACTTTGTACAAGCAACATCTGAGAATAATGGCGTCAGCTTGTGACATAAATAATAAAAAATATTATACGCATGAATCAAGTACCGCACATTATGCTGCCAGGGCGAAGATTTATAAGTATTATACATAACAAATTAGTTCTTTGTAAACTCTGAGCGAGATAGTGACAGAGATCCGTACCTCTTATGCCTGCATTGAAACGTTTTTGGAAAACATTTAATACATTTCTAATAAGCAATAAGGTGTATGAACTGTTTCTTTTAGGTACTACTATATTCTTCTCGTGATTGCCGCCATAGGTGCAACTCGATCGATACGTCAATTAACCAAAATTTACGATTCTCTTAGTTAATATATAAGGAAACAAATAAATAAATATGCCGGACATCTAACACACAACACCATCTAGTCTCAAGCTAAGCAGAGCTTGTGTTATGGGTACTAGACAACTGATATAAGTACTTATATACTTTTTTTTGTAAATACATAAATATTATACATAGAAAACACCCAAACTCCGAAACAAATATTTGCAGATCATACAAACATTTGGTCCGACCTGGGAATCGAACCCGAGACCTCAAGCTTAGCAGTCGCATACGCTACCACTACGCCACCGAGGCAGTCGAGAGTCTTCAAGTTGGCAGTATAATAGAAATCTAGCCTTAATTACGAAATCCCTTGACGTAACGATAACGACTTGACGATTTTATATTCGTTTAAGACCAAAATTCTTTTTTCTTCATTTTTATATTATTGAACTTCTTTTTTACGTATGGCATTTAAAAAGGAAATTTGATGAAATTTGAAAAATAATTTAAAATAAGATAGTGAATGTAATTCAAACTATCCCTAAAGCTGCACGCTTCTTATCCACGTCCTATTGCCCTGTCTAGACGTTTTCTTTTAGACGACTGTACGAATGATTTAGTATGTAGGTACACACTCAAATCAATATTTTTTTTGTTTCTGCAAATATCTTTTTAATGAGCGTATCGGTTTCACAATGGGTTTGGAACCACTTTAAGGATTGGCTTTTCTATTTGAAATTACTTGTGTATTACTAACAATAGACATATAGCTTATAAGAACATGAAAACCGTATTTATAAAACTAGCTAAACGCCGCGGTATTAACCGCGGTACGACAATAACCGCGGAAAACGCCGCGAGGCGAAGCTAGTATCTTTATAAATTGTAGCCTATGTGTGATTCTGATTTATAAGTTATATTGTTGTAAAGTTTCGTCAAAATCCATTCATTAGTTTTTGCGTGAAAGAGCAACAAACATACTCACTTACATTTATAATATTAGTACGATTCATTCCTTCATTCGTAGATAGTAACCCATTATTCAAATAATTCTTAGTTATTTTTCGTTATTTGGTAAACTTTTTTTAAAAAATATATTTTTTATTCAACTTAAAGAGTTCTTAATGCCGTAAAATGAATAAACTTAGTTAAAATAGGTACAAATAATTACTAATTGTGTTTTTTTTGGTTACAGGTAAGTCTCGGCTGTAAGCATAAAGTATAATATCCACAAACTGATCCTGTATGTGGGATATCTTGTACAAGTAAGGCAGTGCCGTTAAAAGGTAACATGCGTGTATTTGTAAAATTCTTTTATAAAATTTAACTAACGGCTTTCTCACTAAAATCATATAAACTATGCGTTTCCAGAATTTAAGTTTAAGTTTTAATTTGTGTGTAACACCGATGTTTTTTTTTATGGAATGAAAACGAGGCCGTTATCGGCTAGGAGAACAATATTATATTAAACCTGAGCGCCTAAACTACTGAACTGATAAAAATGAATGTCAATAGATTTGTTTTAATGACCCAGGTAACATAGTTCTATAAAAAGTTTATAATTTTTTTATTGCGGTTATAGCTTTTTTTAACTTTTACTTTTGTAAAATATTAGCTTTTTCTTTTCGTTACCGCTACTTGTATTACCACGAAATATTACTTAATACTTAAATATGACTTGTTTATGTTGAGTTTAATCGCTATGTGTACTGTAAAATGTTTTACGCCATTTTTAACACACATCCAATGTAGACATTATTTGCTTTTTTATTAACAACTCCAACTTAATTAAACTAATCGTGTTAGATGTATGTGGGTTTACGACTGTAGTTTATGGGGTACGCGTCGAACTGACAAACCATCAATTGCATAAAAACCTACAAAACTATTTATATCCAAAATATAAATACAGTTTTGTAAGAATCAGTAAAAATCTGTTATTAGCTTATTCCATTTTCATCTAAGAGGCCCTTGTCGCCCGCTCTATCTACTTTTAGGATAAATGTAATAGAAATTAAATTATCAAGAACGTGTTAAAATGTTGTCTCGGTTTAGTGGTTCATTGCCGCGTAGCAAAGGTAGTTTAAAAAAAAAAAATATTTTTTATTTTTTTTATTTATACTTTATGCACAAATGTACAGAGGCGGACTTAATGCTGTAGACATTTTCTAACAGTCGACCTTAGGGCGTGAAAAATTAGCCTAAGTTACTCATATCAGCAGCTATTTGCCAGTGAAAGTCGCCGGAAAAAACAGACAGATAGACAGACGGAAAGACAGAGGGGCAAAAATTAAAAAAAAATGGGTATTTTAATATACAGACACTCCAATTTTATTTATTTGTATAGATTTATATCAATATAGCCTCTTGCTTGTCCATCTTCGGACGTAGGACTCCTCTCCCAATTTCCATTTTTCGCGATCCGAGAGAGAGCGAGAGCAAGATGTAGGTTGACAAATACTTAAATATAAGTATGTTTTTTAGGTAAAGTAAAGTAATAAACCTTAATGCAATAACCTAATACTAACTTGATATATACATACATATTTTATATCTGTATATATGAGTATTTGTCTACTGCAAAATGTGGAAGGACTTAGTGTAATTCTAACATCATCTACAGCATCAATTATAATTGATGATGAACGAATGATTGAGAATAATATTGTTAAAAATAATCAATTCTAATAATGTCCAAAATTGTTAAGTGAATAAAAAAATTACTCAGTTTTGTTTAATCAATAAGAATTTACGAATGCACTGCGTAAAATTTTCTCATGAACGATAACTAGGCCCCGTTAACATTATAACGATTCATCTGCGGTGCGCGTACGCAACCGAATTATTATTAAACGTATTCTTTACGAGCTATTAACGAGTTTATATCGATTGCTTTGTTAATATATCGACTCGCGGTACTTGTAATTAGTACGAATTGAATTAACTGAATTGCGAAGCCAATGAGATCCTATATTTTAAGGTCGTTTTACAGTTTAAATACGGCTTGTCACTGCAGAAATACTTTGCGGGATAGTAAAATACTGATGCTGTATTTTAAGAGAAGGAAAACTTGAAACCAAAAACTTGAATGCGCTTGCGCTGTGTTTCACCGAGTGAGTGAGGATACTGGAGGCCCATACCCCAACCCCTCCCCCCATTCCCTCTCCCCATCCCCCAAAGGTCGGCAACGTACTTGTGACGCTTTTGGTGTTGTGGGTGTCCATGGGCGGCGGTAATCGCTTATTTTGCCCAGGTGACGCGTGTGCTCATTTTGCCCCGTATTCAATAAAAAAAAAACCTACCCTAAAACATATCAGTTGGGTATGACCAGAGCGGTATAGTAACCAAAACCCAGTTCTAAGCCGAGGCCCATGTCTATATAGTGGACCATAAAATACTATTTAAACTGAGCAGATAAAGTTTATATTCTTTAAAATCTCAGATAATAGGAATTGCATATTTTCCATTTAAAGTTACCTGAAATAAAGATCACGGCAAAGTTTTTACTATTCGGTAATTCATTCCTCCTACTTTCTCATGCAGTGTGCATTGAGATGCAGTTCTGCAAGGATAAATAAATAAATATTTCAGACATCTAACACACAACGCCATCTAGTCCCAAGCTAAGCAGAGCTTGTGTTATGGATACTTGACAACTGATATAAATACATATATACTTATTTTTTTGTTAAATATACGTATCACTATACACATTATAAAACAAAGTCCTCTGCCGCGTGTGTCTGTCTGTCTGTTCACGATAAACTAGAAAGCTTTTTTTGAAATACATACCTACACATTATACATAGAAAACACCCAAACTCCGAAACAAATATTTGTACATCATACAAACATTTGGTCTGACCCGGGAATCGAACCCGAGACTTCAAGCACGGCAGTCGCATAGTCGTACCGAGACAGTTTTAAGAATGTAAATCGATGAAAAGATAACAAAGATCCAAAGCTAACTGCATCTTATTTCATGTTGAAAATTAAAGTCTATCAACGCTTTCCATTACACACCAACGATTCGTACATTATCAAGAAAGGTCATTTTTAACCTGTTGGTCAAATAATAAAATAAGATTGAACCAAAAGATAAACTGCAAAGTATGACATGACCATACCCAGGTATACGTCTTTGAACTTAGGCACTGATAGCCCTAAATGGTCAACACTTGAAGGGAATTGAGCATATGGCAGCCCTACAACACGCAAATACATTTCGAAATAAAAGCCGACATGACCATATTCGTTGGCGAAAGTTAACTCTCCCGGGCGATGCGAATTTCGTTATACTTGTATTGAGACTCGGCTTGGTTTGTCATAAACTGTATATCGACATAAAATGCACATAAAATATTCTCTGATAAAATTCTCGTCGCGATAAAACGAAAGGTATTGAGCTCTCATTGTTGTACTTTTATTCATTTTCTTTTTTGTTGTCCCTGTCGGGTTTATGGGATGATGACTTTATATTATGCCAGGAATAAATTTATATTGAAAGGAGATGGGGTATAGTAGCTTTCTGAGAAATTGATTAGCATAGTATAAGATGAGGAATTAACCAGCAATATATTTAATAAATTATTGTAAAATAACTTTTAATCACTTCAAGAAATAGTATAAAATTAAATTTCGCAAAAAATACTACATGTTTGATTTTTGTATTCGAAATTTAAATTTTTCACGGCACGTCACGGCTACATACTTCATTCGGTTTGTTTGCCGCCGTTTTTCAATAAACGTGGATTTGTTTATGCGGATTTCGTTCGGATACAAGTTTTGAATTTTTTCTATACCTTTTCGTACGCCCGATTCGGTGCGGGGATGAATAATGATTTTGTCGCAGCCATGTTGGCCCCAGGTGTTAGTGTGCACATGTGTGCATTGTAGGCTTACCAGCTTTTGTTTGTTATTAGGATATTGTGTTTTGCTTTGCAAAAGCTACTGTTTAATTTCCGCGCCAAATTGTTTATATAAGCATGTGGATGTTTTGTCAGAAGGTGTTGGTATAAATTTAGTTAGGTACAATGTTTATTGAATTTCGT
This sequence comes from Spilarctia lutea, assembly GCA_916048165.1. NCBI lineage: Eukaryota > Metazoa > Arthropoda > Insecta > Lepidoptera > Erebidae > Spilarctia > Spilarctia lutea. Next base: position 5,974,409 of record OU696479.1, on the reverse strand, counting down.
ATATCTATAACCATCAATAAATGATTTAAATTATTACATTGCCAATGGACACTAGAGAAATTAAAAATAAATTTGACGAAACAGGAATAATCACTTAGTGCCGCTCCATCCCTGACACAGAGAAAAACGTATACATACAACCCGCTGTAAATATCTACACACCCGACTGGAATGCGCTTCGCCTCTCACTTCCCCACGCTTCGCCCCGCCTTCGCCTATTTAGCACCGTTGGCAACGCATGCGCCGAAACACGCGTATTATTCTTGCTTTCGTAGTCTTATTGTTGTTTTATTCAGTAAAAAATTAATAAACTACTAGCCAGGTTCGCAGATATTTCCGACGGGTTGTAGGTGATAACAAGGTGGTCCAATATTCATCGCCGGTTCAACTAAATATGTCAACCGTTCTCCCTAAAATATATTCGTGGACACGACGGGGTTAGGTTTTTTATAAAGTCCAAATAAATAAGGCACAGAGCAGCCGCGCCGGGCGAGGAGCCCTTTTTGATTTATTTATACTTTGGTTGGAGGGGAACGATTTCCTGATTCAATTATTATAATTGTGTCGGGTCAGTTGCTCCGTAGATGTCGATGACTTGTCGAAGCTCGATCTTTACGACTATTGTCGAATATTGAACTTTTCTTCCACTTGTTTGTACGGCGAGAGCTCTGACGAGTGAAGCACTTTAATTACGTCATCCTGATTGAAATTTATTAACAGCGTAACGATCGACCGATATTGCAAAATTATCTTTAAGATCTGTGCACTTGCTGTTTATTGCTGCAGTGGTTCGATTTTTATAGCGGCCATGCAGCGATAAATATTATGCAATGAAAGCAATAAGTATTCGATATTGGCTTAGCAATATTTATCTTACAGAGTTTTTCAGAGATTTAAAACACAAAAGTTTGTTGTTTGTTTAGATTTATCGTATTCCATTCGGTAGGTATATGTTTCTCTTTTTTTTCACTTGTTTCTTAATTTGAAGACCTTAATGTCCATTTTAGAATTCCTAACCAAAATGTAGTGCACCTTCTCATTCATTTCTGCACCACACGACGGTAGACCTGTAGAGAATGCCTGTGACTTTAAGTCCGCCATTGAATTTATGCAAAGTTTTTAAATAAATGAAGAAATAAAAGTGCAGCGTATTTTCTAGATGAACATCCCCGCCAAAATAAATCCTCTGGTGGACTTAGACTTTTTTAAGCTATTTCATAGCTTTATCGCGGGCCTTGAGCGTGGAGACCGAATCATGAAAATTCCGTAACGAAAAAAACCTAACACCCCCGATTCCGACCGGGCGGTGATACTTTTTAGTTTTGCCATCTATCGATAAATACTAGAACTTATTATTTTTATTTTTGTTATTGTTATTGTTATTATATTATTTTCGTTTATCGGTCACCACGCTCAAAGTGTAACTTGAATTAATTTCAAAGAAAAAAAAAACAAAGAAAAAAATTACTGCATAAATAAAATAAATATATAATTATAATTGCATAAGTTAATAAAAAATGCTATGCAATAGCTTTACCGCGGCAGTCATCGAGTGCCACACGTCTTTTATTTATTTTTTCGTTGGATCCCCCTCGGGCTGTCACCCTGCCGGGGTCTGCGGCGGGGCGGTGTGTTTGAATCGAACCTACTAAAACCACACGGTGTGCCACTCTGCGCCTGAGAAGGGAGGGGACCAGGAACTGCTGTTATTAACATGACCGGACCCCTCCCAGTGGTGGACATAGACCTCCTCCAAGGTTCTACACAACAACCAGGTCTGTGCTTCCAGTATCTTACGACTTACTGGGACTAGAAATTAGACGAAAGTCTATACCTCAAACTAATTAAATTTTCAAATCATTATTTCCGAGTCAAGTTATTTCCTATTCAAATCAAGCAAAGCATCTTTCCCTGAAACGTTTGCATCTCTTACAAGAATGTAGTCACTATTTATTGACGAGGTTATATGTTTATGATCGTAAGGTTGAGAGAAATTACCTCTACATCCAAGGCATTGCCATAAAAGATAATGGATTTACTAACAAGTATATTGAACATACCAATTAGAGTCGGATTACTCAGCAATAGATAGTGCAAGTTATAGATTAGACAACGTTAATTTCTTGAGCTATTGCATATATATAAATATACTAGCTGACCCGTGCCCACTTCGTTGGGCATAATGTTAATAATCCTTTTTTTGTACAGAGTGTTATGTTTTAATTTCTAACTGCCAAGAATAAGATAGAAAGTAGTTCTGACAAGAACCTTTTATTTAAACAATGTCGAAAGTGTACAAATTACGTTTCGAAAAATTCAATTTCGCGGACGTCCGCTGCGTAAGGAGCCGACCACGCGACTGAGCCGCGCGGGTACCTACCTCTCAGATGTAAAAGGCCACGCCTCCTTCTCCCGAAGCGAGCACGAACGCGAACCGAATTAAACCCGAAGCCATCGCGCGCCGTCCACTGCTTTGGCCTTCCGTTGAAATTTCTCCGATTCACTTTGCAAAACCGACTACCACGTAAAAGCCTTTTTATTTTTCGGTTTTTTATATAACCTATGACACTCAGCAATAATGTGCCTTTCTATTGGTGAAAGAATTTTTAAAATCGGTTTAGTAGATCCCGAGATTACCCCTTACAATTTAACAAATATACAAACACACAAACTTTACTTCTTTATAATATTAGTATAATCTTTATAATATTAGTAAGCGTCCGTTCATAGAAAACAAGCGTGTTTAGCAACCCTCTTTGATTTTCTCAACTGAATTAAAAATGGTAAAAAGTAATAGTATATTCATGGAGTACAATGTAAAGATATTCATATAGCCAGAATATGTTTTCTATGAACGGACGCTTCTCATTGTCGGGATAAAATTAAACTGGAGGAATTTTAAAGACCTATCGATGAAGATTTGTGATTTGTAGTAGAAAACGCTTAAAAGTGTTAAGGGGTAATATTTATTATAATGTAATTTTTGACAAAAATAAAATATTTGCCAGGCGAACAGTTCATTTATGTCCATTGCCACTTTTTTTTGGAATGTGGGTCAAACGGGCGAACGTTTCGCCCGATGGTAAGCGATTACCGCCGCCCATGGACACCAGAGGCGTTACAAGTGCGTTGCCGGCCTTTGGGGGATGATGGGGTGGGGCCTCCGTTATCTTAACTCACTCACTCACTCGGTAAACGACACAGCGCAGACATGGGGTAAGAAATAAAATGCAATCATACTTATTTACACAAACGTAGTATTCCTATACAAAACCATTTAAATTGCAGCAAGGAGTGTAAAAAAGATGCGCTCGAGTTGTTGACGAACAAAAAAGTTAGGAACCTAACAAAAGTGTTCAATACCGCAGAACACGGTTCAATGGCGACTGTTTGCACAATAAATGTCTAATTCGGACGTTTTGTGTCCAAACGCATCCGGGTGACAGCTGAATGATTTCAAATGAAAATGGCTAACAGTTTGTGCAGATACTTAAAACGGGAAATCGGTAAATTGTAATAAGATTTGAAACTGCAAATAGTAATTTATTTAAGTACTAAATATATACTTGTACGGTATTTGCTATGTTAGTCTCGATTTTAATTAACTAAATGATGAGTCTCTTTCTACAATTGCTAACGAATTTATATCCTTTTATAATTGTCTTATAATTATTTTAGGTTTTTACCACTTGTCTGGTGATGAAGCCATTTTCATACATTTGTTAGTTTCCTGAGAGCGTTTACGTTTGTAAAATGACTGACTGATTGAATGATTGCTTGACTGGAGTGATGTCACGAACTCACAGAACTTTCGTAACTGTTAGATTATATTACCGAGGTTATTCTCTCCCCTACTTCTGTGGGGAAAGGGCACCCAAAAAATGCAGTTCTGTCTCTTGAGTAGCAATAGTCCTTGGGCGAAGGTATATAGATAGAAACTCTAGTTTTTACACAAGAAAGTACATACAATGTCATATATATAATGCACAAAGGGCGGCCTTATTAAAACAATAATACACCTAGAAGTATTAAAACAATAAGTAGAAATATATAGTTGAATAAACCAGTTAGCTAATACAGATCGCAATGTAAGAGGACGTCACAAATTGCATCTCTGCGGCGCGAAGTCCGGAAGCGTACGGAGGCAGGCCGGACGCAACGGCGCCGGTGCGTTCTGACCGCGACGTATGAACGCGCCACCTTATTGTGTGAAGCTAAATGCGCAAGTGAATACCTCCTTAATTTCAGTGTTACATTGTGTGATTTTAGCACTAGTATGGATTCAAAACAATTCTCATCAACAGTCTTCAGTAGTCTAAAAGACATGAATAGGAAAGAGGTTTTGGTCGATCGTATTCTTTATAGGAATATTATTTCGAAGGGTAAAAATTTAAGGAATCTGTGGGGGACGGGTGCTATGTCCCTCCAACACAAAGGGAGGATCCTCCGACCAGGCGAGGTGAAAATGCCTGGCGGGCTACTGCCCAACAGTTGATGTTGGGATGTTGTATATATGATAATCGGCGCGAGAACTATTCATTGCGCGATTAAGGATTTGTAGTTACTCCATGTAGTGAGCTACTTCGTAGTTCAGTGTATCTTCGGTAGGTGGCGCTGTAGTAGATTTACTGTTTTGTTATATGGATGTGGATGTCGCCACAAATCTATACTAATTTTATAAAGCTGAATAAATTGTTTGTATGTTTGTTGGTTTAACATCTGGTCCGATTTGAAAAAATATTTCAGTGTTGGATAGTCCATTTATCGAGGAAAGCTATAGGCTATATATCATCACGCTAAGGCAAATAGGAGCGGAGCACTAATGAAGAATGTTACAAAATCGGGGAAAAATATTACACTACGGGCAATAAGAGACGTAAACGAGGTTGCGTGGGTCAGCTAGTGAAACATAAACGGGATTCGGAATCATGAATGTTTAAATGGTCAAATATAAATTTCCTTTTACTCTCGTTTATCGACCAACTTTTTCATGATAAATTCTTTTTATAGTATATTTCTTACGAAGTTTATAATACGAGTATAATCAGCAAATCACTATGACCTACCGTGTGCAGCTTAAGTGTTCCCATAAGCTTAGCTAGTCTTCTCAATCTTCCTGTTGATATCCTAATGACTTGCTATCTTCGTAATATCCTTTTTGGCCCCAAATACCTCTGTCAAGCGTCATTATTGTCGTGGTTCTCAATACTTTATCACATACACGTACCGTACATAACCATTAAGAAAGTAACTTAAAAGTATCTTTATTTAACATCAAATAAGTTTACTACTCGTATTTAGTTTACAAAGTGAGCTTAATTAAAGACACCTATAGCCTATAGCTAACGAAGTGTTTCTTCTATAAAATAAAACTATCCCCACTTCTAATAGCTTTTCTTATACGTTAGTAGAACTTTTTAGATTTGCTTGTAACATACTTCTCCTAACGATGTAAACAGTAATTACTACAAAAAGCTGAACTTCGTTAAATTAGCTAATAAAACCTTTGTCCATTAGGCTTCGTGACAAACCGTAATATACCTTCGTCCTAAAGGCTGTATGCTTTATCCTTAATAGGATATTATTGACCGTTTTCTTTTTTAAAACAGTCCTCTATAATCCTCGTTGTCTATTAAATAATTGAGGTGCAATATTGAGTGTTCTCTTTTTGAATTATAATTAACTAGCTGACCCACGCAACCTCGTTTGCGTCTTATGTTGCCCGTAGCGTGAAAATTTTCCCCCGTTTTTTAAACATTCTTCATTGGTGCTCCGCTCCAATTAGTAATATTTTAATTTTGCCATAACTTCAAAACCAAACGTCCAATTTTTATCATTCAAAGACCAAATATTATCCACATAAACTGTAGTTAGTGCTGAAATAATTTATTTTGATAAGGATTGATAGCATGAGTAAAATAAACGCGTTTTAATGTAGTCCAAACAAAATTCAAGATTTTTAAATAAAAAAAATGGTTGTTGTGCCTCACTCGACATAGATAGGTATAGTGTGTCGCGGACTTTTTTGTAGATATTTATAAGACCTACGATTAATTAGAACATTTTATGGTTCTATCTTTTACCGTTTAGGCAGCGTACGCAAAATAAGTAACTTATCTGGTTGATTTTTTACACTTTAGGTCCGAAAAACCCAAATATCTTACGGAACCCTATTCTTTCCAAAATAAAATATAGCCTATGTTACTCGTGGGTAATGTAGCTTTCGAATGGTGAAAGAATTTTTAAAATCGGTCCAGTAGTTTTTGAGCCTATTCATTACAAACAAACAAACAAACAAACATACAAACAAAGTTTTCCTCTTTATAATATTAGTGTAGATAAATTAAATTGTTACATTATTGAAAAATATACTGTTGATTGGATCGTGAATAATAATGGCTTTTGTACAGATAGCAATAAAAGTTACATAAAATAATTAAATGCTATCCACAGCTGCGGGAGCTCATCTTCTTTTATTGTAGTCATTTATTGTAAGTTACCCAGAGACCTTAGGGTTCTATCCCACGACGACTAAAAAGCAAAAGCATCGATGCTGTCGCACATTCACATCAAAAGAGTCGCAATGCGGTCACTAGCTATGTGCCCTCGCCCTCATAACCACGATTCAGTCGCGATGCAAACGCAAAACTGCTGCGCTCCTCTCGCGCTGCAAACGCGCTTCAGTAACGGCACAAAAAGCCACTATCGCTACAGTTGCAAGATGGACTCCGTTGAGGCAATATTAGTCGTATTGTCTTTGGTGCTGCTTTTACGTAAGCAGCCGCAGCGTCGGCAACGAAAGCAGACTCCATTCTTCCCCCGATGTTGTCCGACACAGTCGCGCGTTTGAATGGCCGCGAAATAGTCCCGATGCTGTAGCGACAACATCGCTACAAAAAGTCGTCATTGGCGAGTGCCCTTAGTTTTATACTAAATCTGATCGCTTATACATTACGTTAGTATGGAATCTAAGGAGAAATCTACGGAGATTTGATTCAAGGTCTACTTTTTGTTTATATTATTTTGGGAATATTAATGTATGTTCTAAATATAAGATAGTCACAATGTTACTTTACTATTATTAGTGATTACTTATGTACTACATTTACATTTTAAATGTAGTGAATTTAGGTAACATTTCATACTGATATATTATAAATTCTAATTTAAATCTGTCTGTTACACTTTCACAGCTAAATTACTGAACTATTTTGGATGAATTTAGGTATACAGATAGATTAGACCTTAGAAAAAGACATAGGTTACATTTTGTCGCAACAAACACGCGGGCTACAGCTAGTGTTACATTTTTTTATGTATGGACCTGCCAAAATGACTCTACTCTAGCTGATGGAAAGCAAAAGCAGAATTCAAGAGTGGTGGTCGCCATACTCGTTGTTAATGCAGACAATTCAGCATGGTGACCCACACCATGGCGGCCAAGTGATGTTTCTGTACCGTTAGGTCTCCGATTCTACATAAATAAATATCAGAAACGGATTAAAAAATAATTCTATCAACATACAACAACACACACATGTCTAACGTGACGTCATCACATCTCTCGCTTTGTTCTAATAGCTCGTTCTAATTTGTTTGATGCTAAGAATCCAATATCCCTCTCCCGAAGGTGGGTCGCATACATTTGCATGACAAAGACATCGTCTGAAAATTAACTACACACGCCAGACGCGTAGACTCCTGGAAAAAAATGTTAAACACCCACATGATATGTGGTGAATAATTTATTATTTCATGAGACAGTTTCTTTGATGTCTAATAGAATATACCTATTGATTAATTTATTAATTTAGTCGGCTCCTGAACAGGAACGGAATATTCTCAAGATGGATTAAAGTCGTTAAATTCGAATATTTTTTCGTCTTATATTCGAAATGACAAAATATTTATTACCGGGTTCAAAAGTTTCATATTTTCGTGGTGTTTTTTTTTTTATGTATGGCCCTGCCAAAATTACTCTTCACTGCCTGATGGAAAACATGAGCAGAATCCAACAGTGGACGTGGTGTGTACCATAGTCATTGCGAAAGCAGACAATGCAACAATGGTGCATGGTGACTTACATCAAAGCGGCCTAGTGATGCTTCTGCTTCATTGGGTTTCAACGAAACACGACTCACGACAGCACGAACGCTGTCATTTTACGGTGATCTTCTGTCCAAGGATAGCATCGCCCCGGTCGAGCCGGCCCGTTCGTGCTGAAATAGCGTGGCTCCACTACCTAATGGCCAACCATTTGGATAAGCATAACAAAGCGGTGCAGCGAGACGCTTCATCTTTAGATTTTACTTTCTTTAAAATTTATGGAAATATTTTTTTAAGTAGTAAGTAGTGGTGTGAAATAGCGGTTTGTTTGACCAAGTGAGTGAGGATAGCGAAGGCCCATACTCCAACCCTTCCCTCCAAACCCCTACCATTCCCCAGAAGCCGGCAACATACTTATGACGCCTCTGGAATTGGGGTAGTGCATGGGTGGCGTTAATAGCTTACCATCTGGCGATACGTCTGCTCATTTAACCCCTATTCCTAAAAAAAAGTAAATTCCAAGTTTTTTTTTCTATTTATATATTTCCTATATTTATAGTGTGAATATGAGCATGTGTTATCATGTCACACTTAAAACTTTTTTGTCTTACCATAGATTTATAATTAAGCCAATATAGTCAATATTAAACTGTCTACAAGACAATTTATTATTTACAAGGAGGTTTCACTCCGCTGTGTACTTAGAAGGGTGTCACTTAGTCACCTCAGAGACAGATTACATTAAAAAGATGAAAGCTGTTTTTACAGGCGACAATTTTAAATTGCGTTTACGTAACGTGGTATACCTTGACAGCGGCCATTTTGTTTTCGTAAACAACATTATGAATGGAAAAGTTGTGATAAGTTAAGAAATTAATTGAAAAATATTTATTTTCAATGCGAAGCGATAAAAAAAAATGTTAAAACAATGGTCAATTATTCTTTTTTAGTGTCGGATTATAACGTCGCTTTATATACACGAGAGCATTTGCTTAATGCAATAAATGTAAAATTGCATACCATTATTAAGTTGAATACATAAATCTATACAAATAAAAAAAATTGGAGTGTCTGTTTGTAATATTAAAATAACCGCTTTCTACTACATGCATATGAATGTATATACGGTACACATACCAAAATATATATTTTAAAATTTTTGTCTGTCTGTCTGTCCGTTTGTTCTGGCTAAGCTCAGGAACCACTGGTCCGATTTGAAAAATTCTTTAGGTGTTTGATTATCCATTTATCGAGGAAGGCTATATAAATTTTTAAATTATATGCTGCTACTACTAATAGGAGCGGAGCACCAATGAAGAATGTTTCAAAAACGGGGGAAAATTTTCACGCCACGGGCAATACGAGTATAAGACGCAAACGAGGTTGCGTGGGTCAGCTAGTTTTTAAAATTTTTGTCTGTCTATCTGTCTGTTTGTTCCGGCTAATCTCTGGAACGGCTGGACCGATTTGGACGGGACTTTCACTGGTATCAGAAAATCTGAAAGTAACGATAAAATCTATGTTGGACGTATTTTTTTATAAATTGATATTAATACGATATTTTAAAATTTGTGTGTGGGAGAGCCACGCTTTACCGTGGGAGAGCCGCGCTTCAGCATAAGTGGCCCGGCTTGAGCGGAGTGATACCACGGCCTCACAGAAAACCGGTGTGAAATAGTGCTTGCGCCATGTTTCACCGAGTGCATTCTCATGCCGGAGGCCCATACCCCAATTGTTGTTCTGAGTCTGACTGTTCTTTACATTATGTTTGTAAATTCCAGGATTTATTTTTAATTGTCCTTTATAAAAAAAACAAGACCAGTCTATTTAAACCAAGTAATAAATGTGTAATGTGTCATAATTCTAAAATTATATTTTTTACTCTAAATTTGATTTGAACTAATTGCGCACCCCAGTATTAAGCGTTGTTGCTTTTGAATCGAATATTGTTTACATTGGTTTTCATTTTGTTTTGACATATCCCTAAGTAGCCTAAGTCACTTCTTATAACATTAGCTTTCTACCAGTGAAAGTCCCGTCAAAATCGGTCCAGCCATTCCAGAGAATAACCGCAATTTATAAACAGACGGATAAACATTTTAAAATATTTTTTTTGGTGTAGGAACCGTATGTAACCGTAACACTTTCATATGCATTTAGATCTTGTTTAGTTTGGAGGGAAAAAAAAATAAGATTTCTTGACTTGACTTAAACTGATCACAGTGTATGTTGCTGTAATTAATCACCACTTAATTTTATAAATTTAATTAAAATATTTTTGCTTATTTTATACTTATATCTCCAATTGTACGTTGACTGTGTTAATCCACGAACAAAAAGTAATTATCAAGCAACTCGCTAAGTAACTAAACTTCGTCAGAATTAAACCAATGGCTTCTGATTCGCCTGTTTTCAAATCTGGCTTACAGCCAAGGTCAACAAACCCTTTTGTTTATCCGTGCATACCTTAAACTTAAACAGCCTCTGTATCGCGCTAAATGAGATAAGCTACCAATTAAAACTCAACCGTAATTGCACCTTTTAGAGTTGATATTAGCCCGTGTGAATTTATATGTAAATAAAGAGGGATGTATCCTAAACAAATATACAGGGTGACGCGCGGTAGCTATCTGCGACTGCGATTGTAAGCTAACCAGTGTAAATTGGCCTTTGTATCCCTTTCCTAATTGCGGGTTGTAAACTGAACTTGTATACGAACCCGAAGGTCTATTTATATCGGTTATAAACAAAGGTTATGATTTTTTAAACATAAAGTATGTATTAAACGATATTTTACCTGTGTAGTCTGTCTACATTTATATAAGCAGTTTTAGAGATGAATAAACACAGAGAAAATAACCACTCCAAATTAAGCCTAAATTTGATTCAATTAATTCTTGATCAGATCAGTCTTCCGTGTTGATGTTTGGTGGTGGTCTATTACAGCAGCATTAATAAGATAACGTAAAAAAAAATTACTTAACAATATGGTAACTTAAAAAAACCAGACAAGTGCGAGTGCCTATCTAGGGTTCCTTACGTAGTTTTTTTCTAGCTTTTTCTGAAACTTAGCTTCAAACACTTATAATATCACCTATAAGTTTGTATGGATGGATTGATATTTGTTACTTTCGCTGTTAAACCATGGAATGTGAAAAATTTATGCCTATTGTATGTGAAATTGTGGTTGTTTTGTAGTTATTTTATTACCTAAAATAGTTATACGATTTAGTAGTAAAGTGGAAGTACCTACTTAAAGGAGTCGTCTACATAATTTTTTGGGATTTAACTACTTAATAAACTATTTTGAAATTTAATCCGCGGTATCTGTTTTGAGCTTCTTGGAGCTTCTCTGAAACTCTATTTTCTACTCTAAATGCCATAAAAATTGAAAACTATCATATATTGCATCTATGTGGTTAAAACTGGTTTAAAAATGGTTTTCTAAACCATAAATTAAAACCGTTTTACATCAAATGATTAACCTTAACATTCTACGGCACACATTCACACTTTAACCCACACACAATAACGTAGATGCGATATTTATAGGCCATGTTTAGGCATTTCGGGGTGAACGTTCATACAATTTAATAGAAAACGGCGCACCCAAATATCAACCTATTCACTTAAAAAATAGAGACTGATTTAGCATAAAAACCGTCAGCATAGTTGTAAAGGCACTGAAGCATAAAGCGGGCCATTCACGTGGTATGAAAGCCTGTCGCATAGACAAGGGAGTTGGAGACGCCGTAAAAATGATTTATGCCGGTGTGAGGGGCTTATCTAGTGTTGTCGATGTTTTAAAAAATGGGCTGATCAAACCCAAACATAAAAGGTACTCGATATCAGATTTATATAGTACCAACCGCTCCCTGCAGTTTCACCGACGTTTAAAGCGGGCGTCGTCATGATAAAATCGGTTAAAAGAGCTATTAATGTGTCAGAGTTCTAACTGGTAGTTCTAGAAAATAATGCATTATAGATTTATATGCTCACAACATTTCCAAAAACATGATATATACTATCATCATCACAGCCTCTTGCTTGTCCGTCTTCGGACGTAGGTCTCCTCTTCGAATTTCCATTTCTCTCGATTCCGTGCCATCGCCATCCAGTTCACTCCCGCTTGTCCCCGTATATCATCGACCCGTTTTTCTGGTGGTCTTCCCCTGCCTCGGGTGTTAGCTCGGGGTCTCCACCCAAGCACTTTTCGGGCCCACCGGCTGTACTCCAGTCTAGCAATGTGTCCTGCCCATCTCCATTTCCGACGTTCTATTGCTTGTACGACATCTACGACTTCAGTCTTTTCTCTAATCCACTCGTTTCTCTTTCTGTGCATCAGGGTTATGCCCAGCATCGACCTCTTCATTCTCCATGTTTTCGTCAACATTCGATATGTTGATCTCCACTATATAATTGACCAGATAATGTCCATAGATATTGTGTTTTCTGCTCGTTAAGATGAATTACTAAGTGTGGGTGCGAGAAACTCTTTAAATAAGTGAAGTTTGATTTGACAAGATACCGTTTACCGTGGGAGAGCTATGCTTCGGCATGAATGGGTCGGCTCGACCGGAGTGATACCACGGCCTCACAGAAAACCGGTGTGAAATAGCGTTTGCGCTGTGTTTCACCGAGTGAGTGAGGATACCGGAAGCCCATACCCCAATCCCTCCCCCATCCCCTTTCCCATCCCCCAAAGGTCGGCAACGCACTTGTGACGCCTTTGGTGTTGCGGGTGTCCATGGGCGGCGGTAATCGCTTACCATCAGGTGATACGTATGCTCGTTTGCCCACTATTCAATAAAAAAATAAAAAAATTAAAAACAGACAAAAGATCGATATGATATTGCAGTTGGTATGACGAAAATGCACATTACCGCTAGGTCGCCATTGAATTAATAATGTTATATTTATTTGCGTTTCACTATGTAGCGTTTACTTCAATGAAAATTAGAAACGATTAACTTCCTGCAACAAATTAAAGTAATTAATATAATTGTCTTGGTACACATGTCGTCGTGCAAATGACATTGCTTAGTACTGGTATTTACGATATTCTTTAATATACTAAAACACTCATATGCATTTATTATCTTTTTTGGTTTTATCCAAGACTATTGCTTCAACCTCAGCTAATGTTGCCTTCCACTACTAGGCAAGAACTAAACACAATTACTGACATGCTACAAAAAAATAATTTAAAAATACGATTTTGGATGCTACAATAGCTATTATTTTATTGTGTGCTTAATTAAATTTATTCCATTCGGAAGTCTTAATATACTATAATATGCATGTATTACACACATATATTTGTATTGCTGCAAACTGCATTAAAATACATAAAGAAAAGTTTAAAAAATCTAAGTGAACAGACGACGAAAACGACTTCATTAAATACTATGTAAAAATTAGTATTCAAATGCAGATTCCACGATTATTTTATCATTATTTTTCACTAAATTAGACGGATTGATCACACAAATTATATTCGAAAACCTAGTTCCTAACCTAGAAAATTTGTATTTGGAGCCACATGAAATCATTTGCAGTAAAACCGTTTGTATTGAAGCATAGCTTGTTGTTTTTTTGCCTAACATTCTGATATAATACCTCGGATACCACGATACCTCGGATTTTCTACATCCACAAAAATATTTATTTACAGTTTTGGACTATAGAACATAGTTACGAGAAATTACCGTAAACTTTAAAGAAACGCAGCCAAAACTGCAGAGCGTAGTATATAGTAAGAAAAGTCATGTCCAGATTAGTTAGATTAAAGTGATGCATTACCCAACCTTAGTAATTTAAAAACATGACCATAAATAACTTACTAACGTGGTTTATAAAAATTCCTTCAAACATTTTTACACCTTTGTATATTGTTGAATACAATTTATCTAAAGATGAATATTTTGATAAAGAAAACACGCCTGATAAAGGCGGTGATACGTTTTTTTTTCATTTTGTTCAAAAAAATATTGAGTGAAGTAGAATGTTGTTAATGAAAAAAAGTGTTTGTTTGTATACAACATAATGTAGGATGACCATAGAGTGTTGTTCAACAAGAAGACAAGAATAACTTTAAAAACTATAACGCAACTACGTAAATACTTAGAAAATATGTAATTACGAATCAATTACCACCTCATTAATTAAAATCGGCAACACAGACACAACTCTAGCATCATTTACGAGTATATCTTCTTATATATAAAATTCTCGTGTCACGGGGTGCGTAATTGAACTCCTCCGAAACGGCTCGACCGATTTTGATGAAATTTTTTGTGATTATCCGGTATCAATGAGAATCGGTTGTAATCTATTTTTCATCCCCCTAAATGTTAGGGGTAGTCCACCCCTAAATTTTTTTTCTTATTTTTTTGACAAAATTTTTAATTTCTATTTTTTTATGATGCAGCATTAGAAAATACATACAACCCTAGATTTTCAACCCTCTACGATCAACCCCTATTTTTCCATCGCGATTTTTATTGACCCACCTCTACAACATATATTCCCTTTTATGGCAAAGCAACGTTTGTCCGGTCAGCTAGTATGTTATATATAAATGTATTGTGCATTTATTAATGTAAGTAGTAGTAAATTTTAAATAAAGTAGTTACATTTAACGTAGAATTATTTCTTACTAGCTTACCCACTCAGCCCTAATACTTTCATGTCCTTTTGGACATTCGTCACCCAGCTCGTTCGAGGCCTTCCTCTTCCTCTCTTCTTTGTTTCGATGAAAAGCCACTTTTTAATCACGTGATCGTTTGGTCTTCTCAAAACGTGACCGTACCAATGTAGTCTAGCCTCAGTAATTTTATGGATTATGGGAGCCACTTTGAATCTTCCCCGGATATGTTCATTTTGCACTCTATCTTTAAGGGTAACCCCTCCCAACCAGCGCAATATACGCATCTCTTTTGTATGTAATTTCTGTTGCGTGACCTTTAGTTGTCGCCCAGACCTCACAGCCGTACAGTAAAGCTGGTCTTACTGCTGTATTATAGATTTTCCTTTTGGTTTTAATGGCATTTTACTATCACAAAATACTCCGGTTAGCGTACGCCACTTGTTCCATCCGGATGTCGTCCTGTGTATAATCTCAACTTCAATTGTCCTATTTTCAGACATACGAGTATGCAATAAAAGTTACCTACGGACAATCGATAATAATATGCAACAAAACCATACCGATAGTTAGGTACTATTTCCGAAAACTTTATAACATTTTCCTTGTGGAAACTAAAATTGATACGGATAGACACGAATGGAAAGCAGCATTGATCCTTCTCAAAGTTGCACGCACACAGATTTGAACAGTTTGACCTACTTGAAAAGAAAATTGTTACAAATCCATGGAGATATGAGAGCAACTAATAGCTCCCTAAACTACAAGCTATATCTACCGACAGATTTGTTAAAGTAATCACACGGGAATGTCGATCACAGATACGCGTGCCGTATTACGGACATACTGCGACGCAGTAGCGCTGATATGTTGGGTAACTTAAGTGGTCTTTTACATAAACCTACTAATATTATAATCGCGAAATGTTTGTGAGTTTGTAAGTGAGTATGTTTGTTGCTCTTTCACACAAAAACTGCTGAATGGATTTCAATGAAACTTTACAATAATATAGCTTATACATCAGAATAACACATAGGCTACAATTTATAAAGATACTGTCGTGCGGTTATTGTCGTACCGCGGGTAGCACCCCGGGGTTCAGCTAGTATATACCTGATAGTAAATTTATTAATATTGATCGTAATATTCGAAAGTAACCCAAACGCTGAATTACTGATTTTGAATAGCTTAAAGTTAACAGTACTTTTTTATTAAACTAAAAAAATATTTTATATGAAGAGAAGAGAGTAGTTTAGCAATGGATAATTAAAAGTTACATATTTGGGTGGAAATGTTTGCGTAATGCGTTATTAGTTTCTTTGGATTTATACGAATAAAGTAGTTTGTAGTGACATACTTGTGGCTGTGAAATTGCATCGAATGCTTGTATCGATGAATACGAGCTTTCGTTGATACTCAGTTCCTATTAGCGTGATGTTATTTAAACTTTAGCATTCCTCGATAACCATAGCCGCAAACCAGTAGTTCCTGGGACTAGCGCTTTGAATAAAACAAATAAGCATATTTTCGAAAAGCACAATAGCGAAGGAACTTCAGATTAACACAATACAATTAAATATGCAATTTTATTATACGTTACCAACTTAGCCCTTAATAGTGTATTTATTATTTGTAAAAGTTTGACATAAAAATCTGTTTATGTATAATATCCATGACATCGATAATATATGCTTTACTGTGTTCGAGTCGAGTGCTAGTTATAAGTGTGCTAAAGGATTATTAGCTTTACCAAAACAGTTATCTTTATATTCATCTAGTGAAGTTAATCAGCGTGCCAATATACAAGGCTGTGTGTCCAACCACAGGGGGCGTTGGTAGTGTACCGATGTGATTAATGACGTCGACCCCGCACCGCCTGATATCGGCTATCGCTGTGTGAGCCCGCGATCACTCTTGATTGCTTACTATTGCTTTTTGGTGCACATATATAGTTGTGTGTGTTATGTGAACTATGGGTACGTGTGTCACTTGGAAAGGATACAGAGTTTTTATTTCTTAATTTTATTTATATCGAAAGATACAATAAAAGACAGTAATCGACTAAAGGAACATAAATCGTTGTTGTTGGACTCACTAAAGACCACAGGAGGCACAATTAAATTGTTTTTTTTTATGAGCTCGTTGTGTCCCACTCCTGGGCAAAGGCCTCCCCTGCAACAAGCCGCTTTTCTCTATTTAAAGCCAGTTCCGGCCAGTCTCAAGCGTCAAGATCGTAGCGCCATCTTTTACAGGGTCTGCCTCGTCGGCATCCACCCTGAGGCACCCAGCGTTCAACGACCTTGACCCACCGGTCCGGATTCGTCCGACATGTGTCCGGCTCAATCCTGGAATTTCAATCTGGTAGTTTTCTTGCCAAAAAAATTCAAAATTATCGAAAAAAATCGTTTAGTAAGCCCGTGTTAACTTCCCGTAGCGCTGCAGTGTATAGAACTAAGCGGAATAGGACAACATAACATCCCTTTTTGTGCAGCCGATCGGCAGTTATGCGCGTACATACATTTCAGTAATTCATTTTCATTTATAGGTTGCCCGCGGCTCCGCCCGCGTTTATGTCGGTTTTTTCGTGTTTTTTCGCGGTCGCGGATATGTGACTGATGCAAAAATTTGATAAAAACAATCCTTGATGCGGATTATATATCATTCTAAAATTTCAGCTCGATCGGTGCAGAACTTTTTGAGTTTTTGAAGCGTACACAAACCAACATATTTTTTTTTATATATATAGATAATATAATAATTCATAGTTATATACTTTTTGAATGCCATAGCTATCATCATCAACAGCTTTAAACACTACTGGCCATAGACCAATAACCATAATAACACGTTATAATATTGACACTGAGTTGGTGTCGATCCCGCTACCTTTACATCTAAGAGGAATTAACTACAGGTAGCGAAATCATGTTTATAATATTATGAACACTCAGAAGCTCTTTACGATCAGTAAGACCAGGTGATTAGCAGTTAATTGCTGTTAAGTGCACTGGTATACAAACCGCAACTTGTGATTTATACCACAAGGCCGAAGATGCATGTGAGAGCTGGGAAATAATCTTCTTTCGGTAGCGGACTAAGCTTTCAAAATTAACGTGTTTTATCTGAGCATTATTCTCCTGATAATGACTGTTCACTGTTATGACTGCCTCGGTGGCGTAGTGGTACGCGTATGCGACTGCTAAGCTTGAGGTCTCGGGTTCAAATCCTGGGTCGGACCAAATGTTTGTGGAATCTACAAATATTTGTTTCGGAGTTTGGGTGTTTTCTATGTATAGTATGTATGTATTTACAAAAAAAAAAAGTATATATAAGTATTTATATCAGTTGTCTAGTACCCATAACACAAGCACTGCTTAGCTTGGGACTAGATGGCGTTGTGTGTTAAATAGATGTCCGAAATATTTATTTATTTATTTATTTATTTATTTATTTATTTATTTATATATGTAGTATATATAAATGTAAACTAAATTACTCTGCTATTTTGAGTATCTACTCGTACCTACTTGACTGCACGGTTAGCCGATTACTGCGAGTTTAAATTCCACATGGGACAGTGTTGTCCCATGTGGAATTATATTTTTATTTTATTTATGTGATCCACAAATTGTTGTTCTGAGTCTGGGTGTTCTTTATGTCCCTTTCATGTATGTCTGTATAGACCCCCGCGACACAGGATGTTTAGTTCTAATGCGTGAGTTGTCTTTTTGAAAACAAAACTAAAATTAAAAACAAAGATTAAATAGTCTTCTATGATTACGTAAAATAGGTTAGTTTATAATAAAAATTATAATAAATATTTCGGACATCTAACACACAACGCCATCTAGTCCCAAGCTAAGCAGAGCTTGTGTTATGGGTACAGGACAACTGATATAAATACATTTTATATATATATATATATATATATATATATATATATGTAAATACATAACTACATATTATACATAGAAAACACCCAAACCCCGAAACAAATATTTGCAGATCATACAAACATTTGATCCGACCCGGGCATCGAACCTGAGACCTCAAGCACAGTAGTCACATACGCTACCACTACACCACCGAGGCAGTTAATGTTTTGTCTCTAATGAGTGAGTAAAATTAATGTAATTAACGCGTGGAATTCGTTTTTTTAATTTTGTTTTTATTTTAGTACCGCATTTTACAACTGTAATCATTTATATGTAAGTAGTTAAATAAGTTTAAATGCTTGCAACACCAATCGTTTCACTAGACTGTTGCTAATTTAATTGTTAATCTTTACTATCCTTACTCAGATGTAGATACGCTATAAGAAAAGGCAAAAATAAACTCTGATACGAGTATGTAGTTTCTAATAGTTTCACCGAGTGAGTGACGATACCGGAGGCCCATATCCCAACCTCTCCCCCATCCCTCACCCCATCCCCCAAAGGCCGGCAACGCACCTGCGACATCCCGGTGTTGCGGGTGTCCATGGGCGGCGGTAATCGCTTAACATCAGGCGATACGTCTGCTCATTTGCCACATATTCAATAAAAAAATCACATGTGATTACGGTAACAGCTCTCCTCAGGAGTGTCCTAAACTAAGTATAAATTAAAATATCATCAATTTGACAATAAAATACAAAAATAATAATAATATCGTACTTACATATACTCCCAGAAAATAATGAATTAAAAAAACTGTCTTCAACTTTAAGTACAGATACTAGATTTACTTCCAAGCGGTATTCCACTGCAGCCTACTTCAATTGTGCCATCAAAGTTGGCCGAATAGAATGTTACCATTGCTAGGGTGTGCTAATGATTTTTTAACGTCATGAAAATGGCGTCGCTTTTGTTAGTATTGTGAAGATGAGTATAACACTAAACGCTATGTGCAAAAATTCTGTAGAAATGGGGCCAACATTTATTGTGTGGCGTTTGCATTGTGTTTTAGACGAAGCCAGTTTTATTCGGCACGGTTTAATTGCAATGTTTTGCATATATGCTAAAATAAAATAAAAATGTAAAGCTTGGAATATTGTGCTTAATATTTTCATCGAGAAATTCTTGCAAAAACCAGTAAACTATTATAGGCATGAATTGTTTTTTAAAATATTTTTATATAATGATAATAAACTGTTTACGAGTAGATGATATGACTAATCACTCAATATCGAAGATCCTCCTACATCTATCTATATATATAAAAATTAAACCCGTTTTCCGTTGTCACGACATAGCATGAAAACGGCTTGACCGATTTGGCTGATTTTTATTTTTGTAGTTTTCTAATACTCTGTACAAGGTTCTTACGGAAAAAATATTGAGAAAATCTCTCAGAAAGATTGAAAAATATACATTTAATTTTGCATATTTTAATAAAAGCGCGTTACGAATGTCAACGTCATTCAATTTAAAACAAAAAAAATATGTGGTAATCTGTCACACATCCATAACCGCGCTAAAAATAATTTTATTAAGTTTTTGATAAAGTTCGTTTTGTTTTAAAAGACTAAGAAGTTTTTTGTTTGCTAATAAGAGCGCGCGTGATATTGAGCTCAGTGTTAACTTCAAAATACCCAGTTGTTCAATAGCGATTTGTAAAAATATAAGTGAAATTATTGAACCCTACGGAATAAACACTATTATAAATATATATATTTGGTTTTTTATCTAATAAAATTAGTAAAGTCCTTCTCAGGTATGACGAGACCAGGGAAATAGGTATTCATTTTTATATGGAGGATATTATCGATTCCAGTTCAAATTGAATAGGTACGCATACATAAGATAGGTCAGCTATACAAAATAAAGTAGTGCATCAAATTTACGCTCAGGAGGTACGAAGTTCGCCGGGTCAGCTAGTAATAGATAATAATTCAAATTAGATTAATTTATTTATACGACCCGTTCCCTTTAACTTTCCGCTTTTTGTCACTGTAGTCTATTAGTAGTCGATTTCGCTGACAGTTTCTTAAACCTCACATTTACCACCTGTCACAACCAAAATTCTAATAAGATTAATAATTCGTCTCCCGTATTAATCTCCCTCTGGTGTCGAAGGGCGAAAATAAGACCGTCTCGACTAATATCCTCGCCACAGAAACATTTAAGTGAAGTTCGTCAGGTCAGTGCAGGGCGTGGTGGCCGCCCATTAAGGCAACCGCACCTAAATCCGTACTTATTTTAATCACTTGTACCCCGCTGGCTTTTATCATGCGAGTTGTTGATGGTCTTTCCAACAAAATAATCTATAAACAACTGTATTTTTAAAAGCTTTAGATTCATTTTCCAATGGAAACGTCACCCTACTTAGAGTTGGGAAAGGGAAAATAAGAATATAATGTGGATAGCAAGTAAAGCTGCATCATGAAGAGAATTGTTCCTGTAGATGTTGCGTAGAAATTGGCTAACCGTCCTTTTTTCCCGCTGTTTTCTTTTTATAAAAACATTTAAAGCCGAAACCTTCTGCGAATCTTATTAAACTTTGTATATTTTTGTATTTGGGGTATCTTGTTAAAATGTTCTAGGCACTAACTACGCGAATGTGCTCAAATATTAATTAAAAATGAGTTTGTAAGCCTCAAAAACTTTTTTTATCCTCAAAAAATTTCTTCTTTAAAATTACCGAAGTAAACTTTCTGTACATATAGAACGTATAATATGAAGTAATAAGTAGAATATGCCGCTGACTTTACTAAATTACCTCGTTTAATTATACGGTCTTTGTTGTTTCTACGGCAATTTGTATAACTCTTTTATTGTTTTTAATTAGCTACGTACTAAACTATTGTGTACTCATAGCTTAGAAACAATCGCATCTTAAACCTTCCAAACACGAAATGGAAACGACTCACAAACAGATAAGGGCCAAGACTGAACCTCTCCTAATGTTCAAGTTGATGAATTATTGCAAATGTTAGGGCGCGATATGAGTCATAATTTCCGAACGTCAGCAGTCTAGTTAATCCAATGATTTGTATAAGACGTAGTGTTTAGGTGTTAATATCATGATGTGTAATTGAATATCATTATCCAGAGTAAGCGATTTGTTTTTGTATCATTAATCATTATATTCGGCTTGTGGCTATGTATTCTTAAACTAAAGGAACTAATCAGTGGTTAGTGCTGGATGCGGTATAGATGGTATGTGTGTTCGTTAGTGTGTGTTATCATATAAGCTAATAACTATCGTCTCAATAAAACAAAAACGATGTATAATAGAGATTACTGGTGATCAGTGATAAGCTGTATGGACGTGGACTCAAGAGCTCTTAAATGTTACTTTAATCAATTTATAATATTTACGATGAAATGACGGCACTAAATATCAATTTTATTCTGCATACAAGTTTTATTTTCACAATTAATTATATTTTTTCTGCTTAGTTTGGGACTAGATAGATGGCGTTGTGTTTTAGATGTTTGAAATACTTTTTATTATTATTAATTACTGGCTGTTGCCCGCGGCTCCGCCTGCGTTTATGTCGGTTTTTTCGTGTTTTTCGCGGTCGCCGATATGTAACTGATGCAAAAATTAGATAAAAACAATCCTTGATGCGGATTATATATCATTCTAAAATTTCAGCTCGATCGGTGCAGAACTTTTTGAGTTTTTGAAGCGTACACAAACTAACATAACATTTTATATATATAGATATTCTTCCAATGTTGACTCTTTATAATTCTCCTTTTGATATCTATATAATTTTTATGTGACGATTCCATTCTCTGTCTTGAAAGGCTTTTATATTTGGCTTGTTACTAGCGAGATATGTATTGTCTAGGATTAAATTAACTAGAAGACGTTTACACGCAGTTTCATATAATCTACTTTTACGTAGAGAAGCCGTACAATTTTACAGTAATCTAGCTGACGCACGCAACTTCGTCTACGTCTCTTTCCAATCTTCTATGAAGACTAAGCGTGATGTTAACTATCCTATATTAGGCACGCCAGCAAAACACATTTAAAAAAAAACTTAAATATGGTTTAGATAGTTTCAGAGCTCATCGTGAGTAACAACGTGAGACGAGAATTATAATATAATACTAGCTGTCACGGCAAACTTCGTACCGCCATTTTTTATAATTCATCTTCCTAGCCTTTATTTGGGGTTGGCTGCTAGTTTAACCGGTTTTACTGGCATCGGACCTCCGCAACTCTGGGGGCATACTGAATTCAAAGATTGAACTTCCTAATAACGATTGCCATAGATGTTCATGACACTTAAACTAAAACTTAAAATTTCTTGTAAGAAAAACCCGTCGCAGACCGACCCAGGAATCGAACTCGAGACCTCTTAATGGCAGTTGCTTACGCTAACCACTAGACCAACACGACAGTTTTTTTTTAGTTATTTTATAAATTTCCGGAAAGCTTGTTTTTATTATTTATTACCTTAGCTTAAAAATAATTATCCACCTTGGTGCAGTCAATCGGAAGTTATGTACGTACACACATTACAGTGATTCGCTTTTATTTATAAAGATACAGACAAAGAAACATTGTCAGAGATGTACTACTAATCTCCGCAGCCTAGTTTGTAAGTCTCTGGTTAGGTCGGATTATCGCACGTTTCCAAAACGCACCCTTTCCCTCCGGTCGTTGACCCTCATTACGGAGGGCCCGCCTACCTACGGACTGTTAGACATGTGATGAATCTTTCTTAAAGATAGAGTAAGATACGGATGTGAGGTTACTTCCCAACGTGTGTTTTTGTTTTATGGCACGTTAGAAAACTTGGCTCATCTTGTTCTCGTGTCTAATGTGGGTTTAATGAGGAATTAAAACAAGGAACTGAATATAAAAGAACCGGATTGCCTCACTGGATCATTGGGATTATTTAATTCTGAATCAATGTTTGTTCATCTATACTCCATACTATATTATAAATTCGATAGTTACACTGTTTGTCTGACATGCTTTCAGCGCTAAACTGCTGGAGATTGGAGATACGAGTACTTTGATTCTTGAGGATTAACCGATATAGGAGCCACGGACAAAAAATAGTGGACGATACATTTTTCGTATTAAGCTTTATAAGATCATACTAAAATCATATAAACAAGAGAAGTAGGAATAAATATTTATTAATTTATTTAAGCTTCCTGCAATTACATTGCGTAAGGCGGACTTAATGCCGTAGGCATTATCTTCCAGTCAACCTTTGGGTGGTAATATACTATGTTAGTGTGCTCATTGTGTATCTCCTTCATTCTAATCAACTGGGGTTACTCTGATGATGTTGGAGGTCTTGATCCTTTAGTTCCTTTCTGCTGCTATATAAATTATAATTTACATGGCCAAAGGGTGGGTGGTATTTATGTTAAAAAGTTTTCAAATACGACCTTCAAACCTACAAGAAAAGAGCGTACTCCTTCCTAAAAGGCTGGCAACGCACTTGTAACGCCTCTGGTGTTGCGGGTGTCCATGGGCGGCGGTAATCGCTTACCATATACGATACGTCTGCTCTTTTGCCCCGTATGTATAAAAGAAAAGCAGAGACATCTATCTATACTAGTTTATTACGTTATAACCGTTAGGACTTTAAGGCAAATGTATTTTAATATAATTTATTACATAGAACCGTTGCTACTTTATCCTCATCAAGAGCCGAAGTATGTCTATAGGTCATAGAAACTGCATTAACTAAACAAATGTACGCCACGGGTGGGTACAACTTTTACGATCAATTCAAACTGTCAAAAAACTCACTCCCGCTGTTTCTCTACTAATTCGCATGCGGTTGACAGCACGATTGGCCCAAACTACACTAAACAAAACACCCCATTCTAATTTCGAATATCGAATTTACATTTTTTATTACTTTTTTCCTGTTAATGATTTTGTTTATGGTCAAGCAATAATGTTTGTGAACACAAAATGCTCGACTTAACTTTTAATGAGATATAAATTGGTTAAGAATGTAATTCGAATTTAATTTTCGAATGTCATGAGAAATAATAACTGTCACTAATGTTTATTTCGTTCCGAACTAAAATTTAAATTTTTATGAGATAGATTCTCAAGTACATAGTTAAACTATTTATAGAATATATTTTATAGATAAACGTCAAAACAGACAATACAAAATATGAAAGCAGTATTACGGTTACGTTTAAATTAACTTGTTAAAAACACACTGCAATATTATATGTATGTAATAAATTTGACAGTAGAAATTGGATTGTCAAGGTTTCCTGTTAAAATTATATATGTAGTTTCATAAATGTCTACTATCTATACCAAATTTCCGGTACAATAGACTACTTTAGTGTTTTTAAAGCTCATTTAGAATTCAGATTTATCTTTTAATTATCTGTGGTCTACCCTACTCTGTATATCTTTATCCTGCCATATTTACTTGTATTTTATTACATAAACGTGTTAATTATTTTTTTTTGTCATATTTTTAACCTTCTATTCGGTTTTTTTGGACGAAGAATGTTCACTTATTAGGGTTCCGTCTTCAAAGACCCTATTACTAAGATGTCGTTGTCCGTAGGTCATCAGGCTGTATCTCATAAACCGTTATAGTTAGACAGTTAAAATTTTCAGAGATGATGTATTTCTGTTACCGCTAAAACAGCAAGTACTCAAAAACAGAATAAAATTAATATGTAAGGAGGCTCCCATACTACAAACGTGATTTTAATGCTCGTTTTTGTTTGATACTGTTAACGGCAACAGGTAAACGCTTGAAATGTATAGATAATGGTACGGAACTCTTCCTGCGCGAGGTTGACTCGTATTTGGCTGTTTTTTTTTAACTAACTACATTAAAGTGTGTAAATCTACTTAATGAAAAAAATATCGCAATTTTCAGTCTGCCGTGAGAGCCAATGTTTTTTTTTTACTGGCCACGTTGTGTATTTAAATAATCGATTTTAATAAATCAAGTGATAATAATCGATATCGATCGGTAACAATTCACGAAACGTAAAGGCATCGTTAAATATATACCAAATGTTATTATCCCTTACGCACTTAAATAAGTTTTGATGATATTACATGTTTACAGTGTCGTAAATCTGCAGACATTGGAGATTTATTGTTATAGGATGCTGGGGCCACAAATTATGTTCGACACATTTCGCCCTTTGTCTGACACGGAATGATTTTTGTGATTGCTTTCCAAGGCCAAAGTTGTAAATAAATGTAAGGTCATATATAGATATATTAAATACGTAATGATATTGTGTTAATTTTCTTCAAGGCTATTTAATTTCATTCGTTGTTTTTTTGAGAGCTCAACTTGACCATGTGATAATTTTAACATTTACTTCTATTATCAAGAGGAAGGATTTGTTTTAAGTCTGCAAATTAATAGTTAGTTCATTTTTACAAACTTTTATTTAGTTTCACCAGTCCCGATGTTTATTTGTAATCAAATCTTGCAAGTTAAATTTAAACCACTTCCCAATCTCCGATTGAACTGGAATTTCAAATATACCTTTAGTTTTGATGACAATGAATTATATATAATCGGAATTACTATTAATCCGAAATGGTCGTCGTAACAATTTTTTTTTTCTATTTTAGACCTGCAATCAGCCGTCTAGATTATAATCAGGTGTGTTACAAGTTGTTGGGGTTTGGAGAGGTAGAGCCACTGCTTTATCTACCCTTAGTAAGGCAGCACATCGGCTCTCTTGAGTCTTCTAGTTGGATTTGGCTGCAGGAGCATACTGGATAACGGGTTTGGGTGAGTTGTCAAGCGGTTCTTGTAGTTAGCCGAGTAACGTCTGGCTTCGTCCAAAATGGTTGGGATCTCCAAATACTCGTAAATTTCAGAGTTGAGAGCATACCAGGGCGCCCACCAACAACAACCCACCCAATATGAGATTTTTTTTTCTTAACTAGTAATAAAACCTTTTTTTTATAAAACCTTTGTAAATGAATTGTTCTTTTTTTCTTCTTCTTCTTCTTCTTCTTCCTAGCCTGATCTCAAGATTATTTGGGGTCGGCTACCAGTTCCACCTGTTTTACCTGAATATCAGATTTTCCTCGAAGCGACCGGCATCAGACCTCCGCAACTCTGAGGGTGAACTAAATTCGAAGGTTGAAACTAGCGTCACTATATTTAAGGGCACTGACTTCTCCGAGACTTCTTGACTGGCAACTAGTTGCATACACTAGCCACCACATCAACTAAGCAGATAAATAGAAATTAATCACTTGTTGTTTTTAAAAAATATTCATATGGCTCTCATCCGAAAACTCGGTAATGAACTATTATGGAGTTTTTGATGTTATGTCAATAATTTTTTAGATTTTTCCTAATGATAATTACGAAAATATCATGTCCTTATATTTTTATTGTTGGGTATTCAGAAACAAGCATGTAGGTACTGGTAAGAGGTCTGTGTGATAAAAAAAAAATCAAATAAGTAAAATTTAGATTTTCGATTGCCGGACTATTGCTTGGGGGAGTCGATATGTGAAATGGTAGAACTATTAAATCAATTGATTGTTATTTAAAAAAACACTTCACTTTTATATATAATATAATTTGTTCTTTTACAATTTTTAATATTAGCCATTACAATATATTACATTACATTTTATTTCACACACTGTAGCGTTACAATCTGTGTAATAAAATGTAAAATGTAATTTATGTGCAAAAAGTACTTACTAACTAAAATTACTCATTTACAAAAATAGCACATCTACAAATATACGCACACAACGATTTTGTTATTTTAATTATCTTAAAGTACATTGGACTCTGACCTTATGATAAACATAAACTTGAGTTATTGACTAGCATCTCCACTAATAGGTAACTATCGCATATAAAGAAACCTTTTAATAATAAACTATACAGGCTTGGGGGTACATACATATATGTAAATAACATAGAATATATTTTGAGTACGTAAAGTACGTTTTGTTAAGTATTCTTAACAAGAAAAAACTGAAAAACGTTTGATAAAATCTATATTACCTAGATCATCTGGGGTATTCTGTAGTTTTTAACACCTCATTATGTAGTTAAAATCAGTTTTGTAATTTAGACACTACGAACATACAAACGTAGATGGCTTGTCAAAAGTCTCTGTCGTTATGAATAACTTTGGTTCAATTTTTATAATATATATTGTAGTCTATATTTATACGTGGGCGAGCCACGTTTCGGCATGAATGGGCCGGCTCGACCGGAGTGATACCATGGCCTCGCAGAAAGCCGGTGTGGAATAGCGCATGCGCTGTGTTTCACCTAGTGAGTGAGGATACCGGTGGCCCATTCCCCAACCACTCCCTCCATCCCCCTCCCCTTCCCCCAAAGGCCAGCAACGCACTTGTGACCCCTCTGGTGTAGCGGGTGTCCATGGGTGGCGGTAATCGCTTACCATCAGCCGATACGATTGCTTGTTTACCCCAATTCCATAAAAAAGTCTGATATGTATATATATTGTTTGTATATACACTTGATGGTTGGTTACTAGTGTATCAAATGTACTGTCTTAAAATCATAAACACCCATATCCAGGTTGTCTGGAAGAAATCGCCGTGAGTGATAAGACCGCCAATTGTTACGCTACCAACTTTGTAAGTCATTTTTTGTTAAGTATTTATCTTGTGTATACGAGTACAATAAAGATATATAAAATAAAATAAAAACTATTACATTTTCTTTTAGCTTCGCTGGATTTTGGTTAAATATACACAAATAAATAAAATTGGATTGTCTGTTTGTAATATTAAAATAACCGCTTTCTACTACATGCATATGAATGTATATACGGTACACATACCAAAATATATATTTTTAAAATTTTTGTCTGTCTGTCTGTTTGTTCCGGCTAATCTCAGGAACCACTGGTTCGATTTAAAAAATTATTTCGGTGTTGGATAGTCCATTTATCGAAGAAGGCTATAGGCTATATATCATCACGCTATTACTAATAGGAACGGAGCACCAATAAAGAATGTTTCAAAAACGGGGGAAAATTTTCACGCCACGGGCAATATAAGACGCAAACGAGGTTGCGTGTATTACTCGTATTATATTTACCCTTGCCAGAGTTCAATTTGAAAGTAAATATCCTGCCTTTTTCGAATTTTATTTTTGTCTGTGCCATTCTCATTTATTTGATGCTAAATATAAGCAAAATCAATAAATCATAATCCTTGTGACATTCGATCAATCGAGCCTCTAAGAGAAAAACCAGATTTATAAAATAAGGTGACAGGAGAAGGCCTATTTACGTCCAATCACATTTCATCTGTTGCGTAAGTCTATTTCTCCTAAATGTCACTAAAAGTATTCTGCCTCCTAATCAGACGAAATCCAGAAAATCATTAATTTATTTTATCTCTGTCTCGCACAGAACACTCTAACAAATCAGATTTTGAGCTAAATGTGACGTGTCTTGAATGTCACAGATTCATCTGGCTTGTAGACTATTGCCATCTGATTTCCTAAAATTAAATATAATATGCTTAAGCCAAATTTGTCTTCTTTCAACGGCTATAAAATGCCTGGCTATAATATATGCTTGTTAAAATGCCCAACAATTGCAAACGCGCTGGGCGAGCTAGTCTAAAAAAGTAGCTTATAAGTTACTCTTAAAATCATCAACTATCTGCCATTGTAAGTCCCATCCAAATCGGTCCAGCCGTTCCAGAGATTAAACTGAACAAACAGACAGACAGTGAAACAAACTTTAAATAAAATATTTTTTGTTGTAGCGGATTACTTTTTCAGGCATTGGATGAAAAGTTGTTAACTTGTAATTACACACAGACACTTCCATTTTATTTATTTATATTGAAGGAGTTATGTGCGAAGAAATTTTCGCCGTAAATTACTGACGGTGCATTATTACCGATTCGTAATGATTGGCCGTTTCGTGTAGATACCTGCTTATTAAAGAGAGATCATTTCCAACGAGGTGTGTATCTCCGTCACAGTTAACACCTAATCAATGTATATACTGTCAATCAGTCAACCAATAAACTAAAAAAATATATTGTAAGAAACCTAGTAAAACGGTCGGTAAATTCAATTGCGCTACTTGTAGGCAGCGTGGCCGAGTGGTCTAAGGCGCTGGTTTTAGGCACCAGTCCGAAAGGGCGTGGGTTCGAATCCCACCGCTGTCATATCTTTTTAACATATTTAATATTATTTTATTCTTTCAAAATGTAATTTGACATAAATTATTAAAGAATATTTAAATTCTTATTATTTTTGGTAATTTTAAATTTTCTTTGTTGTTTCAGGTATGGTGATGTTCCATAATAAAGGTGAATAAAAATTAATTCCGAACGGTAAAGTAAATAAATTACCATAATGTTTTATTCTCCGACAACCCTAACCGCAGGACATTATGTGAAAAAGAAAAAAAGCGGTCACCAAGGGAATTTCCCAAATACCATAGATAAGTTTTACCATCTTTCGTTCGCATGCCGTTCATTGCAAATTGCGTCTTATGTTTTAGGAGTTTTGGATTAAATTGAATGTAACGTTAATTATTGGAATGATAACAAAAACGAGACCAGAAATCTGTCATTGCATTTGTCAGTGGCATGCCATGGACGGGGCGAATCGAAGGGGATTGTAGTAATGGATTATTTTTTGTTTTGTCTCAATATTTATTTTGTATTTCGGTAGTTATTGTGGTGAATTATGTTTCACAAAATACTGTGTGTTTTGTTCATTGTTCGTCATTCTTTTATCGGAGTCGTGTTAACTTCTGAACTTAGCTTATCGAAAAATACAAGGTTGATTCCGTTAACATCTAAAAACAACGTGTTAGTTTCGTAAAATGAGACTTAAGAAACAAAACATAGTACGAAAAGATTAACTAGCAATGTTAAGTTTATTATTAGTGTATTTACGGCCGTTTTCAATAACCTATCTCCAGTTATAACTAGAAATAGTTTGTGAAAACGGTCTGAACTCACCTTAAAAAATATATTTGATCTTTACTACTAAAACTTGACAAGAAACAAAAAAATATTGATCCTGCATATCAAGAAAAGGATTTAAACAATCATATTAAAAAAAAGAAATACATAGACTATCTCTAGTTCATTATACGAGTACTTATTTACTCTCTGAAAGTTTGGGATATAAGGCTACTGAGGAGGTTCTGGCAGTATTATCGTAGTTTGTACTTTGTTTTATTTATTCTAATTATTTAATACTCATTTTAGCGCTTTATTACTCTTATATGAATTCTCAGCTCTTGTAGACACATCCTCTCAAACACACACACGCATCTCAACACACACGTGCACACACATTACCACATACAGACATAAAGAGGTTCACTTCACACTTTTCATTTTGTTCTCCTTATTTTAGGTTTATTAAACTTTATTTTACAATAAATACTAGTTAGTTAAGTTAAATAAGTTGAAATTCCTGTGGGGAATGGCGCCGTTAGCCGAAGTACAGGTTTCTACCCAGTTTGGCAACGGAGGCTATCTCTTGTTCTATTTATAACTTAAACTTAAACATAATTTGAAGTTGAACAGATTGTGACTTTTGTTTTCGTGCAATAAATGTTATTATATACAAAACACTTAAATGCATTTATTATCTTTACTAGTTTTATCTAAGTCTATTGCTCCAATCTCAGCTATTGCCCTCCTCTCCACACGAGGCTTAAACACAATTACTGACATAGCTACAAAAATCGTATAAAAAAGGGATTATGGATGCTACAATAGCTATTACTTTCTTGTGTGCTTTATTAAATTTAATTTATTCGGAAGTCTTTCAAATACGTAGATTTCCTTAAATATAATAAACACACATAACTTGACTGCCTCTGTGGCGCAGTGATAGCGTATGCGACTGCTGTTCTTGAGGTCTCGGGTTCGATGCCCGGGACGGACCAAATGTTTGTATGACCTACAAATATTTGTTTCGGAGTTTGGGTGTTTTCTATGTATGTTTTTACAATATATATACATATATATATATATATATATATATATATATAGAAATATAATAGTAATATGCCTTAAAAATGAAATAAAGACGAAATTTACGTTTTCTGAAATAACAAATTTTCTTTTTATTCACAACACAATTAAATACAAAGTTTTAACTTAATTTTCATATTCTAAACAGAGTAACTTAGCTTACTTCTAGTTTGATAAATCTATTTCCTTTTATTTATACAGGAAACTATTTACTGTTTTATGTGTTTCTAAAATAACATAACGTTTTCAATTCTTGACGTGTCATGACACCGCCATCTACTTATTCGAGATCTATAGATAATAAATCCATAAAGAAAAGGAATGACACTAACGTAGTGATATTCTTTACATATATATACATGTATATGTATTTATATTAGTTGTCTAGTACCAATAACACAAGCTCTGCTTAGCTTGGGACTAGATGGCGTTGTGTGTAAGACTAGACTACTCGTATGTAAAGTAATATAGTAATTACAGATTAGTTTCGGTCTGATTCTTTCGTTATCTTTAATAACAATTTCTACCATTATAATGCAAACCCATAAAATCAATCATAAATTATGCAATTGTAATAATATTTAAACAAATTAATTTCGCCTGGCTGTCGAGTACATATATATGCGTTGATGTTGAATAGGCATATCGAGAACATGGTTAAAGATTAAATCGTTTAACTAAGCATGTACATACGTCAATTCGAGTCATAAATTGATATCGGTGTTAATTTTGGAAACTTTTCATTAAAGGGAGACGAAAAGTATTTAATCGAACAATGTGCCATATTTCTCATTTCTGTTTGTTAATAAATTTGATGTTATAATTAATATATTGAAGCACGTATAATTTTACATATAGTCTGTGTATAAACCTACTAATATATTGCTATTCACAGAATAATTTGTCCTGGGTGGGAGTCGAACCAACACCTCATCTGGCTTAACAGTCCACAAAGCCATAGGTGAACAGTAATGAGTAGCATGCGTTATTTAACAAAACTGCCAGTTTTTCATTATCTCTTTCGTACCATATAGGGTCCAGAACATATTCACAAGTCACCCTTAGTTACTTATCATTTTACCCACGATCCTCTGCAATATTAATGTCTCAAGTGCGCTTACGTCACTCATAATAAACACTACATTATTTAAGTGGGAATCGTTCTGCATTCGTGGCTGTTTTCAAGGGCGTGAATCAGAAGTCTGAGGGTCTTTGTTCCACGGTCCCTTGGCCACACAAGTGTTGGTTTGAAGGCTCCGCTCCGGCTCATATAAAATTCAAATCAGTCAGTGCGTTGAGCTTAAGGGAGAGGATAATAAAGATTATTGGCCTCTTTTTTAAAGTTAGTTGTTCTGATGGAAAGCATGAATGGTATCCAAGATTGGTTGCAACAAGGTGACCCACAATTTGGTGACTTAAATGACCCAGGATCATAGTGGTATGGAAACGTGCGCAGGTAGTAAGTTCCAGGTTTTGCCTGAGGAGCATACTATTATAAAAGTAGATTAATACATAGGAGAGGAATACTTTGGTCTTGCCAAAAGGCCAGTTCGACCGGAGTAATAGGTTCCGGCCTTTGGGATCCTCTATTTCTGGGGAAGAATCAAAAAACGACTACGCCCTTGTGTCTCTTAAATTATGAGTGTTCATGGACGACGGTAGTCACTTACTTTTGGTTGACCTGTCTACTCATTTACATCCTCCCCCCATACCATAAATAAATAAAAATACAATCATCATCTTTCTAGACTTTGTTATTTCCAGGATCATTTGGGGTCGACTACCAGTTCAACAGGTTTTATTTGTAAATTATTTTTTTCACGGAGCGACTGGCATCGGACCTCCGCAACCCTGAGGGCGAGTTGAATTCGAGGGTTGAACTAGTTGTCAGTATATTTGACAAGGCACATTATCACGGCACTGATAAGAAAAAATAAGAAAATAAAATAAAATGACTGTAGTAAATTTTACAGGTATACAATAAATTGTAGGTCATTAATAATTGCCTTATTGGCAGGCCCATACTTAAAAAATAATAGTGGGGTATTCCCCGCAAGTAGACGCTTGTCAACACTTACATGTAATGACCGTTTACTTTTATTGTTGTTTTTAATTCTCGGAATTCAGTTAACGCGTGATATAAATTGTTGTGCAATTTATGTTATAAAATATCATCCATACTTATATCATAAATGGGAAAGTATTTCTGTCTGTCTTACCTGTTTTCACGGCCAAATCACTGCACCGATTTACATGATATTTGGCATGGAGATACTTTAATTATTATTGAGGAAGGACATAGGCTATTTTTTTTGCGATAACCGACAAACACGCACGCAGAACTGCGCGCTAAATCTAGTAAGTTTATAACGACGCCGACTTGGAAAGGTAACGAATAAAGGATCACCCATTTAATTTATTTATCATTATGTTTTATTAAGCTCTAGAAGAAACTATGCAAGCGCTATCACATTGGTTCGAGTTGGTTACGAGTAGAGAGCATTTTAACTATTGATTTTTTTTTTTAATATTTAATGATCACCTAGGATCCATAAACTGTAATGTGAGTCTTGCGCGGCTTTTCTTTTGATATTAATTTGATATCGGTGTTAATTAAAAAAAATATTAGCTAAAGTGAAATGAAAGGAATTTAATCGAACAATCTATAATTTTCCTTATAAAAGCACGAAGGTAATACATTTTGCTGTTTGTTTTTGAAGTATAAGTGTTTTTATTGTTAAAAGTACCTACTACCGTCTGAAGGCTGTCGGTATTATATGGTGGAATATGATTGATGATATGATTAAATAATTACTTTGAATCGATATCTACACGAAGTATAAACTTAAAATTAATAAGAATTCACAAGAGACAAATGTAAAGGCACACTTGAATACACAATATGGTCTTAAGAGTAGGGTAACTTCATGTACAAGAAAGCTTATAGTGCCGTTTCATTAGCATTGTTTACAGAACAGGTATACCCTGTCAATGCATAGCCGTATTGGTCTCACGGACTCTGCGGAGACGGAGAAACGACAACGGTTGGCTTGTAAAGTTAGTTGGTATGCTAAGAGCAAAGCTCCGCTATCACTCAGATACAGCCGAACACAAGGATTCATAGTGCGTACTGACTTCAACTGAGGAAATACAACTCATTATAGACGCGACACACGAACGTGTAATTCGAAGATCTATAATTAACTTTCGAAAAAGTGTGGCTGACTTTAATGCGTTAGTTTATTTATCTATTTAAATGTGTCTAATCGAGAAGTATACCTTTCCAAATATTATTTTTATGAAAATCAGTTAAAAATAACGGTATTCCGAGATGACCAATATAAAAAATGCAACCGAATTGAAGACATCTTAATTTTTTTATTGGTTAAAATCTTTAATATTATTAAATAATACGTGTTTTAAAATAACTTTTTGTCAAACAATATTTAAACATAATAAAATATATCAATAGCCCTTATTTAGAAACGCTTAAATGTAATATCTGCATTGGTTCATACAATTTAATTACCCAGGGGAAATATTGAGATACCTACAGAATTATTGCTTATGCTGAATTACTACTAAACGTAAATTTATATGTATTTGAAATTCTAGCGTGTCACCAAAATGAAATTCAATTCTCCATAAAACAGAGATGAAAGTTATGTGATCCACAAATTGTTATTCTAAGTCCAGACATTCATGTAACAGACACAAAGAACACCCAGGTGCAGTGTAAAGTCCCCCGCGACACAGAATTTGTTCCTAGTGCGGGAGTTGTCTCTTAAAAACAAGAAAGAAAAAAGATATAGGATACATTCCCGAGGAAAGAAACTAAAAGTTCTTTCAGAACGTTCAGTTAAGTTCTTAACTTCACTATTATTTATTTTTTTATTCACTATTAAACATATACCAAATTTGACAAGTGTTGAATATTATTTTATTTTTATGGATTAGGTCGCAAACGAGCAGACGTATCTATCACCTGATGGTTAGTGATTACCGCCGCCCATGGACACCTGAAACACCAGAGGCGTCACAAGTGCGTTACTGGCCTTTGGGGGATGGGAAGGGGGATTAGGGTATGGGCCTCCGGTATCCTCACTCACTCGGTGAAACACAGCGCAAGCGCTGTTTCACATATTCCCCCGTTGCTAAGTTCATGAACACGTGCGCTAATCTCCACAGCAGTGAGTACGGACCGTTAAGCTAAGGAAATACAAGCCATTACGAGGACTCTATATATAGCGAGGCCGCTCGTCCGTCCGTCACGTTCCTTACCCATTAATACTCGTAACTAACAACACAAAACATACTGAACTTGGCAGTATTACATTGTAAAACGTTTAGTGTTTTTTATTCTATTGGGGTTACAGTACCAAGTTCTAAACGGACAACTCTGGTTATTAAATAAAATTTGAAAAAGAAAATAATTTATTTCAATAATGATACCAATTATTTAAACCAAGTCGGGAAAAAAGAAATACAAATCCATTTCCCGAAGACATTCAATACATTTTCATTAACAAGTAACAGTGCTATGTAGAAATTTACAAATCTTTAATTTTGTGAACTGTCGTGGCCAGGGATACTCTCAAACTATATATTTATGGCAACTTCCACATAAAAGCACAACAATAACTTACTACAGCGCCATCAACCGAAGACATACTGAACTACGAAGTAACGCAGTACACGGAGTAACTACTAATCCTGAATCGCGGAATAGAAGTTCTCGCGCCGATTTTCATATATACAACATCCCAACATCAACTGTTGCGCAGTGGCCCTCCAGGCATGATCACCTCACCTGGTCGGAGGAGTCCTTCCTTTGTGTTGGTAGGACATTCACATCCGTTCCCCCACCTATTCAAACCGTTGTGAAACAGCGCCTGCGCTGTGTTTCACCGAGTGAGTGAGGATACCGGAGGCCCATACCCCTCTGGTGTTACGCGTGTCCATCGGTGGTGGTAATCGCTTACCCCCTTATTTACCCCCTATTTCCGTAAAAAAAAGAATGAGAACATAGTTACTGTGAGCAAAAAACTAGGAAAACTTGCATATATAACAGCGAAAGGATATTTTTGCAATTGTATAAAATAGTTACAGTAAGTTTTACTTCCCTTATTAGTTTATACCTACACAGTTATGTAAATCCCCCATAGGAAACGAGTTTGATATATTTTAGTAGTGGTTGGTTTAGTAGCTGAGACGTGAGTACGAAACAAACTTCTTTACTAAATAATTTTCATTAAAATTTATAGGAATTCATTTGTTTCTTTAGCAATCTTTTATCGGCCATAAATAGCTACGTACTTACACTGTAAGATTACAATTTTTTATCACACTTTTTATATGTGAATCATCGCCTGTTGTTCGTGTTTTAATCCATCTAGAACTAAAAAAATGATCTCAATTGTCCCACATGTTCTTAATATTGACGTACCAAGGCTTTTTACCCGTCCATATGTTTACGAAAAGCTCTGATTGCCGTTCACACGATTTGTTTAAGACCCATCGTTACTTACTGTAATATAAATGACGACACACACTTGACTGACAAGATAATAAGGATACGCTTAAGGATTTTGACGGTTTTACGATGATCATTACTGAAAAAGTAATATTCATAAATGATTCGACCAGTTTTGACAGTTTAAATTAAGAAAGTCGTTGTTTATTTTAAGAATGATGTAATCACACTATAATAATCATTTTGTTTTGATATTTTTACCCGACTACAGCGAAGCCAAAAGGAAAGGTTAACAGTTTTAGCAAACTATGTTTTTTTTTATTGAATAGGGGTCCAACAAGCAGATGTATCGCTTGCTGGTAAGCGATTACCACCGCCCATGACACCCGTAATATCAGAGCGTCACAAGTGCGTTGCCGGCCTTTGGGGGAGGGGGTGAGGGAGGAGTAGGATTTGGGGTATGGGCCTCCGGTATCCTCACTCACTCGGTGAAACACAGCGCAAGCGCAAAATCGCTTGCGCTGTGTTTACAGAAAACAGGTGTGAAATATGACACCGGTTGTTATTCAAAGCTTCAATAGACCTGACGTTTCGATGTTGGATAAAAAACATAAGTTTTATGAGAATACATAGGATACTCAATGTTTTTTATTAATTGCATATTTTTAAGTAACATTCAACGACAACTTTGCTTAGTTTCATACGTTTATACATACATACACAACCTACAAACAATTGTGTTCGCACTGTTTATTTTATTTTATTCTATTTTATTTAAACTTATTGCACATGTTGTACAGAGGCGGACTTAATGCCTTGAGGCATTCTCTCCCAGTCGACCTTCAGGTGATGTAGAAATTAGAGCTGGTAGGTGCAAAGAGATTGAGTTTAGTTACTAAGAAATAAACCTACATTAAATATAATTTAAATACATAAATTTACCGCTAAATATACTATATAAATAAACACACAATACAGAAGAATGTTACATACATACACACATATAATACTATACATAGATATGATACACAGTCAGGTGTTAAGGATGTGATTGTGCTGCCATTTCACTCCAGAGAAGCTCTCGTACTTTTGATTTAAACGTGAGACGGTTTGTAGACATTCTGATTTCTGTGGGGAGTGCATTCAAAAGAAGAACAGACTGCACATAGAAGGTTCGCACTCAACTACCATACTCCTCATGCTAAAACTATATTAATACTTTTAGAACTGACTTTTCATTAAATACTAAACATCTTTAATATATTTAAGACTATTTCAGTTGATCGGTGTGCATATTTATTTATTTATTTATTATTTATTTATTTATGTATACACATCACCTTTACTATCATTACAGGTTTCCCTAATGCGATAGTGAGGCTACTTTACATTTATATTATTACATACACAGACATACACAAAAAAAACACATACATTAACGAAATATAAACTCAATAAAACTAACAATCTATCTTAATATTAAAAAATATAAAACAAAAACAAAATATTGCAACTCTTTTAGGTTTTAAAACAAATTAAATTTAAAAGACATTTTGCGAGTACACTCAATTGACATGAAAAAATATCAAAATCTTTGTGAACTTCGTTAATTAGATAGATAATTCGCGTTAGGGGTGCTTTCTCAAGTAAGTTAGTTCTGGCTACTGGTAAAGCCAATAGAGGCGGGCGTCGGCGCCTCCACACGTACCGATCAGGCACGCACAGGTTCAGGTGGCCCAGTACCCCAGGATTATGTTCTAGACCTCGTAGGAGTTTTACTACATACACAGCAAGGGTGTATTCACGTCGCACTCTTAGTTTGTTATATCCGACCATACCCAGCACAAACAGAGTTGGGTACATCAATGGGAAGAACGGGTATACCCCGTACAGTTTTAAATATAAGTGTCTTGTGAACTTATTCTGAACCCGTTCTAACATGTCACAATATTTTGCTTCATGCGGAGCCCAAATGACCGCACTATGTTCCAGGTGGCTACGAACTAATGCGTCATACAATACCTTTAGAGCTGTAATGTTGGTGAAACCATGAGACTGTCTTAGCAAAAACCCGAGGTTTCTGTAGGCTTTCTTACATATATTTACTACCTGTTCTCGAAACCTTAGATCCGGAGTGAGATGTACCCCTAAATCCCTCACCTGCGAAACTCGTTGCATGGGCGTGTCTTCTACTTTGTACTCGTACTTTATGCATGTTCGTGCGCGAGAAAAAGTCATCACCGAGCATTTAGACGCATTTAAACATAGTTTATTCTTATGGCTCCAGTCTACCACTCGTTTAATGTCATCCTGCATACGTTCACAGTCTGACTCATCCCTGACTTCTAATAACAACTTAAGGTCATCTGCATACAGTAAACATGAACCATGCCTCACGACCTCCGGTAACTTGTTTACCATAATAATAAATTGGAGAGGTCCCAGGTTACTACCTTGGCTTACGCCAGACCTAGTGTAGTACGGTTCAGATTCGTACCCATTATAGTCCACATACTGCTGTCGGTCTTCCATGTAGCTAACGAAAAACTGTAACAGGTGTGTGGTACATCCAATTTCTGACAATTTTCTTAATAATATCTCATTATCGACGCTGTCAAATGCCTTTTTGTAGTCAAAATATGCGACATCCACCTGTAAACCTGCATCCACTGCTGGCACCACCTTCACCATAAAATTAAGTAGATTTGTGACAGTGCTACGTCCCGGCCGGAATCCGTGTTGCGCATCCGACAATTGCGCACTTACCTGTCTTTGCATTCTATGTTGGATAGCTGATTCGAATATCTTTGCTGGTGTTGACAACACTGCCACAGGTCTGTAGCCGCTGACATCTGGACCTGCTTTGCCTTTTGGTACTGGGATCACTCGTGTAATCTTCCACCGAACTGGGAACGTCGCTTGTGTTAGACTGACATTGAAAATATGATGTAATGGTTCGGTTAATATTCTGCCACAGTCTCTAAACAAAAAAGCCGGTATACCGTCCGGGCCAGAGGAATATTTTGGTTTGAGACTTAGAAGTGCATCCTTAACATCTTGAAGACTTAAAGTCTCTAAATGCACCCTTGCGCTGTTCGCTCCCACCTCTGCTGCTACGGCCCGTGCGTCAAGTTGAGGTCGCTGAGTACTGTAAACGGACTCAAAAAAATTTGCAAACTGCGTTGCACAATCGTCATCCGAAAGATATTGACCATTGTATACAATGTTCTGTTTATCTGTTCTACTCCTCTTTGACCTAACATATTGCCAGAATGATTTTGGATCTTTTACGAATTGACCTTGTATTTTATGTAAGTGTTCTTTGTGTACAACTTCTATTGACTTTTTAATACGGGCCCTGCACTGAGAAAATTTATAATAAACACTTCTGAGCTTAGTTCTTTTAAATCTTTTATGTAGAATGGCTTTCATCTGAATGTCTTTAATAATTTGTATAGTATACCATTCGGGGTAAACATACTGTGAAGTTTTATAGCTTAGCTTTTTACGCGGAACACACAAGTCTAAAATAGTATTAAGTTTATCATAAAAAATATTCAATATGTCTTCAACGTTATAGGACTCATACATTGTGCTCCAGTCTATGGATGCGAGCATGGAATACAATAATTGGTAGTCTGCTTTGTAAAAATTCCATTTAGGTCTAATTTCCCTCTTAATCTTATTGTTTCCGTTGACAGCATCAGAGGATGGTGATGGCCCAAGGGTAGGAACAAAAGTGTTTCCAAAGCTCACTGCCAGAGGTGGATGGAGCGTGTCTTCGCGCACAAGTGCTTCGTCTGCCGCTTCCACCGACACTCCTCCCCTAATGCCCCTACATAAGACTAAATCTAACGTACGACCTAAACAATTTGGTACTGCATTACTTTGTGTGAACTCGCAAAATGTCACAAAATATTCATAGTAATTACTAATATTATCTGGGCACGAATATAAATTAAAATCTCCAATTACAATCACTTCTGTGTACTTGTCACATAATTTTTCTATTAATCTAAATAAAATCATATACTCGTTTTCTGAACTACCGGGCGGAATATAAACTACACAACACAAAAACAAAAATCTGTTATTTAAATGTATCGTCGCACAAACTATCTCAAAAATGCAGGTGTCTATCGACGCGTCCTTGAGTAACACTTGTCGCATTTCGAATCGGTGTGTGGCCACGAGAAACACTCCACCCTGCTTGCGACCGTCCGCTCGATCACAACGTAATATTTTGTATCCCGGTGGGAGAATTTCCGCATCTTGAATGGATTCATTGCACCCTGATTCAGTAATTGCGAAGAGATCTGCGTTAGATGATACTATGTTATTTCTAAAGATGTTTAATTTTGTCCGAAGGCCTCGAACGTTTTGGTAATAAAGGTTTATTGTTTTACTGGCCACCTTTTTTGTTAGATTTACGAAAAAAAATCCACTCGTTAAATTCTGCATTTATTGGCCATGCATCGTCTTTCATCAGACTATCAAATATGTGCACCGGTACTCCAATTTGAAATGAAGAATATTCCTTTTCCGCTTTGTGACTGATTTTGTTTATTTTTATATCTACTTCTGGGCCACATAAACTCTTTACATGCTCAGTCATTGTTTCTTTTGTTGTGTCAGGATGTAAACGCCATACGTGCAGATATCTCTTTCTTTCCGTAGCTTGTATAGCCACCAATTGAGTGCTCTTCCCCGTTCCTACCATTTTGGAGCGTCTACTCAGCCTCTTATTTTTCTGTACTAATGTCCAATCTACTATTGTATTGTTACCGTCTTGATGTTCTGACATTCGCGAGGTATCTGTGCACGATGTCATATCCAAAATCGGAGATGGTTTCGTGGCCCCATTTCTGTTGTCATTTTTTAAAATAACGGCCCGTTGATCTTTACTAGACATTTGATTAGATTTTTTATGGCACGGATTCTTGTCCTGAATACTTTCTGCGGTGACACAAGAAGAAGAAGCTGAGGTTTCCTGTAGTATATCTGCCGCTTCTTGGTGCTGACAGGTCATTTCAGTTATCCTATGTTCAATTTTTTCCTCGAGTCCGCCTATCATTTTTATCAGAAGATTTAGATCAGTTTTTGTTTGGCAGAATTGGGTTTGTAGGTCTTTAATTGCATTTGCCTGGCTGTCCATGCGCAACATCATAACTGACCGCAACTCCCGAAGTTCTTCTAGCAACTGAGAATCTACTTTGTCCGTTACGATTTCATAATCAGGTGCAATTGTTGGTGACAAATTAGCTTTACTACCTCTTTGTGTGTTTACATTGCAGGGTGTATGGACTTTAATGCCTCTAACTGGGTTATCATCTGTATTTATTGACTTTGGTTTTAATAAAGAAGGTGCCATCGACTTCACTGGCGAGCTCGGCGGTGTGCGCTTAATTTGAGGCATTATATCGTTGTTGTTGTTGTATTGTTATGTCCCGGAATAAAAAAGACTAAGCAATAGGAAGTTAAACGTGATTATTAACTTAATATAAGTAAAATGTTAGTATCCCCTCTCAAACGTACGCCGACAATATATGTACTCATGTTAAGACTGTTATTGTCGAACGCCAAGTATCCATTTACTTCATAAAAGAGTACATAAAGTGGATTTAATAATATGTAATAACAGCATTCCTCACAAATTAGGGACACTCAAGTTAGTGTAGGCATAAATTCCAAATTATTATTATACGGAACATAACTTAGCCTTTAGAGGTGGTACTATAGTGCCTTCTAGCTTTATTATAAAATAATTTTACGATGTAAGTACCAAGTAAGCTAAGTTAGTTTTTATACAAGTATTTAAATCATTTCCATAGACACAATATTGGAAGCTGATAAGTGTCAATTTCGCAGAAAATCCTGAGGAATAAACGTCTTCTTAAATAGATTTTTAATGTACGTTGGCACAT
Organism: Spilarctia lutea; assembly: GCA_916048165.1. NCBI lineage: Eukaryota > Metazoa > Arthropoda > Insecta > Lepidoptera > Erebidae > Spilarctia > Spilarctia lutea. Next base: position 5,931,382 of record OU696479.1, on the reverse strand, counting down.
TCAAATGATATGTTGACAAGGCATTTGTAATTATTATTATTTTTGGATAATATTATGAATTGCGATCTCTGATTAAAACAATAATCGTTTATAAAATTCAAACTTAACAGTTATATCTATTCTATTCTTGTGGAATGTCTATGCCAAAACCATGGAGCATATTTTGACGCAGTCATTATTTATACACATTTATACAGTAATTGTGTGTATAATAAGTGTATAAATAATGACTTTCTGATAGAGGACATGTCTAGAAAGGGAGTAAGTAGTGACTTTACGAGTGATAGAGGAAAATAGAATAAAAAAATTAATCGCGCCGACCTCAAATAAAGTTGAGCATAGCTTGAAAAGATGCACCAAACAATCGATTTCACTAAAAGTAATATTCATACAGCATAAGACACCACAAGAATGCTTATAATAATCTATCATTCACACGTAGAGAATCGCTAATTCTGCAAAAACAACGGTTTTAAAAGTCCTTGGTTCGTCCAAAACAAGTTGGTGATGTTAATTTTTCGCCAATTAAAATTTTTACTCCATCGACCTTCAGGTGAATGCGAGAGGTATAAAAACGGCAATTATCGAAGGCCGCCAGTTCGTTCCTTCATCTCCGGATTCCAAGTGGATAATTTGAATGTACGTTCACCTTTTTTTCTTCAAAATCGTCGTGAAACTGCGAGTTTTTTTTATATTATAACTACATATATAATATACTTAATTAATAGTCTGATCTCAAACTAGGCAGAACTATGGTAGGCAGTTTTCTGATAAACTGTAGATAAATACATACAGATTTTGTAAACTGTTAAGTGTTCCCTATTGAATTCAACTACATAGCCCCTGGATTAACAGTCAGGGTTTCTAACAAGCCTGTCACATCTATACTAATAATAAAGCTGAAGAGTTTGTTTGTTTGTTTGTTTGAACGCGCTAATCTCAGGAACCGCTGGTCCGATTTGAATTCTTTGGATAGTCTATAGGCTATATATCATCACGCTACTACTAATAAGAGTGAAGCACCAATGAAGAACGTTTCTAAAACGGGGGAAAATTTTCACGCTACTGGCAATATAAGACGCAAATGAGGTTACGTGGGTCAGCTAGTATAATGTTGTATATATATGTTGTAAAGTTTCAACTATTTTTGCCTTTTAAGTTTTTAGTGATATGTGTTGGTGGTGTGTTGGAACTGGGCGAACTACTTAAAGATAATATTATATCTAAATAATACATACATTATAAATCCTACTACTATTATAAAGGCGAAAGTTTGTATGTATGTATGGATGTTTGTTACTCTTTCACGTAAAAACTACTGAATGGATTTGAATGAAACTTTACCACAATATAGCTTATACATCAGAATAACACATAGGCTACTATTTATAAAGATATAGCTTCGCCTCGCGGCGTTGCCCGCAGTTATCATCGTACCGCGGGTAGCACCGCGGGGTTCAGCTAGTAATATAATAATTTTAACCGTGGGAGAGCTATGCTTCGGCATGAATGGGTCGGCTCGACCGGAGTGATACCACGGCCTCACAGAAAACCAGTGTGAAATAGCGTATGCGATGTGTTTCACCGAGTGAGTGAGGATACCGGAGGCCCATACCCCAACCCCTCCCTCCATCCCCTTTCTCATCCCCCAAAGGTCGGCAACGCACTTGTGACGCCTTTGGTGTTGCGGGTGTCCATGGGCGGCGGTAATCGCTTACCATCAGGTGATACGTCTGCTCGTTTGCCCACTACTCAATAAAAAAAAAATAAAAAAAAAAGTAAAGAAATTATACCGAGATACAGACTCATCGATTGTGCTCACCAATTCACAACAAACTTATCGGGAATCGAACCTAAACTCGGCAGTCATAGTCATTAACGTGCTTGAATAATTTAGCCATTATTCTTGTCATTATTAGTTGTTTGACAATTATTTATACTCAGAATTCATATCACATCATCTCTATAAGTAAAAGTAGAAATTATAATTGTGAAGTGTCCAGACCATTCAACAATTATTCATGCATTTCGCTGCAAAAACTCTTTCACTTAGATAAAAAGCGCTGCATACGTAACTACTCAATTGTCCTCCGTAAATTGTAGCTTTAAACAAGAGCTATTTAATTTTCACCGCGGTTTGTGAGAAATAAAACATTGCAGCTTAGCCGTTTTTCATTCAGTAACTAACATTTATTTTGTCTCGCTCACCGTGGTTTTATTTCTATTTCCTCTATAGGGATGCTCGTTTCCTCTGTAGACTTATGAAGAAATAGAATAGAATAGGTACAGTTACTAACATAAGATGAAATTGAACGTGAATTTTTTTAATTTATATAGCTTGTTTATGTTTCATAAACTTGTTTGCACACGTCGATTGTAGCTAATAGCGTAAATGACAGTTCTTTATAACTTTTTTTCTTGATAAATAGTATTAGTACAGTAAAAGATAGTAGATTAAACTACCTTCTTTCCAATGAAAGACTATATAGTCTTTCATAGACTATTAAGTCTGTTAATAATGGTTTAAACTGTTATAGATGAGAACTCTTTAACTCTGTAGCTTTTCTTTTTGCTATACAGTTGTTTAGCAATTAAAAAGAGCTACTTTAACAGTCACAACATATGTGGAATGGACCCGGATGTGGTATTAGTGTAATTGGTTACATCGAGAAATATGATCGTCAAGTCGTGGCTTCGTGGGTAATATTGTTCCGTGTGGAAAAGTAACTTAAAAATATGAGGAATATAAGTAGGAATCTTATAATAGGGTAGAATGACAGCTTAGTAAAAATAGGTACTTTTTATCATCTGTCAAAAGCATAATTTTGTATGAAAAATGTATAATGTATATAGATCGCCGTGAGTGATAAGACCGCCTATTGTTATCACACATTGTAGTTTTTTCATTTAGTTATGTCTGTAAATTTTTATATCTTTTTGTGGTGTTCAATAAAGCTGTATAAAAAAAAATACAAACTTGTGTCGTCTCTGTTTGGGTCCCCGCAATCGAGCAATATATTTCAATGTTTAATTGGATTAAAATACAAATGAGAAATTATAATAATTATATTTTACAAGATGTTTTGTAATAATAGTTTTAATGAAATAGTTTTCTGTATTTATTTATGATTTTCGTTGGCGTTCAATCGTTTTTACTAATTTGTTTTGTTCACCCGACTTAGCCTTGAGATGACATTTGATTCGTTTTCTAATAAAATTTACGTTTGTAGACTTTAATTAAGCTAAGCCTGAGATCTTTTTGCCCGTCAATGCTTAGCCGTAGTAATAACGAATTCATCACACATTTTCACGGGCTCTTCTTATCTATTTATGTTAAGTCTATGGTTCCTTTTAGTCGTAAAAATAATATCCATTATTATAATTGGGTGCCGGGTACGATCCGCCCACGTGACGTTCTTTTGGTTAACTTATGTTTATTTATGTTTTTCATTAGAATTCTTTTGAGGAACATGGTACTAAGTGCTTAATTAGGAACTTTTTGGGGTTTGTTTTGGAGACTACCCTTTTTTTGTGTGTTGGTTTTCTATTTGGAAATTGGGGCAGAACAGTTTTTTATTTGTATTTCTCATTGACTCTTTTTATGTCTTAGCCTTTACACGTGAAATTTACATGTGAAAACATCAAAAATTTTGAGTTAGAAGATTCAACCCCTTTTTGTTAAATACTAAGACTGCACGTTTGGCCTAGTGGTTAAGCGGTCACCACGCCGTTGCCTATTACGCCAAGTGTTGGGTGTTCAAACCCCACATGGAAAACCACTTTGTGTAATCCACAAATTGTGGTTCTGAGTCAGGGTGCTATTTGTGTCCGTTTCGTGTATGTTTGTAAAGTCCCTCGCGACACAGGAGTTATTCACAGTACGGGAGATGTTTTCTAAAAAAAAATAGGCAACATGCTGTTGAAAAATGTAACATACATAAAAATACACAACACACACGCAAGCACACATACCTATGCGCCTATATATATTATACAGCCATATACTTAACTATATATTAAACGGCCTCGATGGCGTAGTGGACATATGCGATTGCTGTGCTTGCGGTCTCGGGTTCGATTCCCGGGTGGAAACCAAATGTTTGTATGATCTGCAAAGTTTTGGATTTTGGTTGTTTTCTATCTATAATATGTACAAAAAAGTGGAAATGTATTTATATCATTACCCATAACGTAAGCTCTGCTTAGCTTGGTACTAGATGGCGTTGTGTGTTAGATGTCCGAAATAATTATTATCATTTATTTAAAAACGAAGACAAACGTCGTCATATGCAAGTACCAAGTTAATACAAAATTTAAACAATTTACAGTTGAAAAGCATTTTCATTCATTACATTACATTACTTTAACATCCTTGAATAGTCCACTGTTGGACATAAGCGGATTTGGACTACCATCCCATTTTTTTTTATCCGTTTGACTCAACATCATCAGCTTATCGCAGACCTCTATTGGACATAAGCCTCTCCAATTCGTTTAACTAATGTAAGGAAACTATTAAAAAAAAACCGGCCAAGTGCGAGTCGAACTCGCGCAACCGAGGGTTCTCGGTAACTAAAAAATAATGCTTATCGCAAATTTTCCTTTATCTGTGTAATAAGATATGCTTCGTACCTAATTTCAAGTTTCTGAGTTCACGGGAAGTACACTGTAAGTTTTGATTCTTTTATGAGTATTTGTAGCATAAACAATTGTATCTTTTGATTGCGATAGATTAGAAGTTGAATGATTTTTTACAACTTCAAGGGTATTTGACATGAATTTCAGCTTGATACCTCCACGCACTCCTGAGAAAACTGACGACTGTAACACAATGAATATTGGTTCGGTCGTCACCGGTAATATCTTATTAACGTGAATTGTCTGATCTTTTTAAATCTGTAAATTAAGAAATAGAAAATAAGAGAAATATGTAAAACAAGAGATTAATTATAATAAATAAATAATATAAAAAGGGTCTTCACAGACACACGAACAACAAAGTGATCCTATAAGGGTTCCGTTTTATGTTTTTGAGGTAGGGAACCCTAAAAAGGCTTAGATATGACTAAGGTTTTTCCAAAAAGTATCCGCTTCATTAGCATTAAATAATTTTGTTGTTTAAAAACAGACGTGTTAGTAGACTCCTACTTATACGATAATGTATTAATGTTTTGTTTTAAGTTTAACAACGACTTTGTTGCAGAGAGTTAGCCGTTTTGTTCAACTTTTAAAATATGCTTCCAAGCTATTAGAACTTATTAAGTTACAGCTAAAAGTTTTCGAAAAAAGGTTGGAAGATTTAATGCCCGCCTTATAAGACGCCGAAACATTTGACAGGGGCATTTAACTTTTTACTTGGCAATTTAATTATAATTGGCACTTATTAATACAGCCCAACGAAATTAAGATGTAATTTCTTGTATTTTGTATTAGCAAATTAGTAATAAGTTATAATATATATATATATATATATATATTTACTCAAATACAGGTACAGCTTATAATCTAAGATGTGGTAACAATATTTTTGATAATTCACAAATAGAATAGTGTGAAAACGACGGTGTCTGAGCTAGTAAGAAACTGTGTGACAGACACCGACGCCATCCCCCACTATATAGATTGAGCCTCAGGTTTAGACTTACATGGTGTTTGACAATATTAATTTAATAACACATAATAAAAAAGAAAAGTACTACAACGCAAAAGGACATGAAAAGTGTGTGTGTGTGTGTGTGTGTGTGCGCGTGTGCGTGTGCGTGTGCGTGTGCGATTGCGTGCGTGCGTGTGTGTGTGTGTGTGTGTGTGTGTGTGTGTGTGTGTGTGTGTGCGTGTGTGTGTTTCTTTCTTCTTTTACTTTTACTTTATATTATATTATATGTATATTATTTAAAAAAAAGCCGTTTATTTGAAATTACAAACAGACACCTCAATTTCTTTTTATTTTTTGTATAGATTTAAAAAGGCAACTCGCACCCGTATTTTTGTGAGATTTATAAACATTCATGAAACAGATACAAAGAACACCCATCCTCAGAATACAAGTTTGTGAATCAAACAAAGTATTGTCCCATGTCGAAATCGAACCAACTGCACTCAGTGCAGTAGGAACCGCGGTGACGGCTTAAACCATTACGTCTGGCAACAGTTCATGCCGCACTATAATTCTAGTAACCACAGTTAAAGCAATATGAATATAAATAAATAAATATTTCGGACATCTAACACACAACGCCATCTAGTCCCAAGCTAAGCAGAGCTTGTGTTATGGGTACTAGACAACTGATATGAATACATATATACTTTTTTTTTTGTAAATACATACATATTATACATAGAAAACACCCAAACTCCGAAACAAATATTTGTAGATCACACAAACATTTGGTCCGACCCAGGATTTGAACCCGAGACCTCATGCACAGCAGTCGCATTCGCTACCACTGCGCCACCGAGGCAGTCTACATACGTCTCGCATTTTTTCCATTCCAACTTTCTCGCCATTTTGTAGTGGACCATTGGCATGGTATAAAAAAATTCATATTAAACAGGCAACACTTTTCTTTCGATCCCACTACCTTTATTTCTTCCTGGCTGTGTTATAAGCAAAAAGGGGGATTTCTCAATCCTACTAATATTATAAACGCGAAAGTTTGTGAGTATGTAAGTGAGTATGTTAGTTGCTCTTTCACGCAAAAACTTATGAATGAATTTTGATGAAACTTTACCATGAAATAGCGTATACATCAGAATAACACATATTCTACAATTTATAAAAATACTAGCTTCGCCTTGCGGCGTTGTTCACGGTTATTGTCGTGTCGCGGGTAGCACTGCGGGGTTCAGCTAGTTTTGCAATAAAACTGTTAAGGAAACTAGGCTTTGACTACAGACGTTTTATACTGTTGATCAATGGGATGATAGTGAAACATTAGACGCAGAATACATTGACAATAAATGTAATTATTGACATATACATAAGTATGTATATCAAGATGGATGCGCGTGCCTTGTTCCAAATCTCTCAAGTTCATCAAAGAAGACAACAGATAAACAAGCACTGAGCTCGTCTCTGTACGTTCCAAAACCCACAGAATTGCTGTTATTTTTAACATGAAAAGATTCATAAATAATTCATTCAACACATGCCATATGCCACGAAAACGTTAATTATAAATTTAAATTAGAATTATACGCTTTAGGTCTTGGCCACACAAGGCAGTCAATTATAATCGGTGAATTTACGGCTATATTTATATTAATTGTCGCTTGCCTGATATTTCATATATAATGCATATTTGAACTATAACAAATGCATAATTGATCTTTCTTTGCATAATATTTTATAATCAATAAAAGCTATACAATATATGTAAGTGTTGTTGCTCGATTAAAATAATGTTTATTAATTTAATTTACATATTTCTAGGTAACAACCTAATGTTTTCTTGTGAAGAATTGACTATTCTTATACGAGCGTAAGTTGATTCATAGCTTGGGGGTATTTAGCCTGTGCTAAAGTAAAGTTCTTTTATTTTAACTTAAGTAGAAATCAACTGATTATTAAATCTAAGAATCTTTTGTACTTTTGCTTAGACGAGACGGGACGTTGGGACTCAGCTAGTCGTCATATAATAATCAACCAACAATGAACTTCTAACAAGAAACACAGACTACGTTGATTGACTTTTACCTATTATGCATTTAAAGACTGGCTCAAAGTGAACCTAAACTTAAAGTACCTAACTGTTTGTTTACATTTTGTCTTCAAATCAAAAATACAATATTCAGTAAATATTTGAGTTTGTGTGTTACTTAGTGATGGGTTCAGACCCATCACTAAGCAACACACACACAGTACATAGTTATACTATATCTATAAATTACTAGCTGTTGCCCGCGGCTCCGCCTGCGTTTATGTCGGTTTTTTCGTGTTTTTTCGCTGTCGCGGATATGTGACTGATGCAAAAATTAGATAAAAACAATCCTAATATATATCACTCTAAAATTTCAGCTCGATCGGTGCAGAACTTTTTGAGTTTTTGAAGCATATATAGATTATACGTTTGTGACTTTAGAATTTTTTTGAAGTAAATGCTACGAAAATGACTGCCTGTAGTAGAATCCAATAAAGAGGTGCTCACCTCATTGCAAATGTTGACAATGCAACAGGCTGACCTAAACTATCTCAATCGCATGCAAAAAAATTATAAGCAACAACATGTGGATACGCCCTAAGATGTGCAGGCAGAGTGAACTTCAGCCAATCGTAAAATTATAGGTTGTCAGAACACGCGCGACTTTGTATGTTTTATCTGTGTCATTTATCATAATGCTAGAAAAGAGGTGTAATGTTCAGTCACGGTTGGCTGGATTGTTTTGTAGACAATTGATATTATCGTAGGGTTTTGTTCTGCAAAATGACTCCATATAACATACTTTTTTTAGGAAATTGTTAGCTATTCGATTGCTTTTTTATAAGTTTGGTCAGAAAATAACCCTAATGAGGCTTATTACGATAAATAAATAAATAAATAAATATTCCGGATTTCTAACACACAACGCCATCTAGTCCCAAACTAAGCAAAGCTTGTATTATGGGTATTAGACAACTGATATAAATACTTTTTTTTTGTAAATACATTCATATTATACATAGAAGACACCCAAACTCCGAATCAAATATTTGCAGATCATACGAACATTTTGTCCGACCCGGGAATCGAACCCGAGACCTCAAGCTTAGCAGTCGCATACGCTACCACTACGCCACCGAGGCAGTCAAACGTCAAAACGATGGTTGTATTGTTACAAAAATAGTAAATAATAAATAATTATATTAATCAAAGTGCTAGGTACATTTGTACAGCTGAACGAATAGCTATGATATACACCTCTGTAGATTCTATATCAAACGAAGATCACATTACGCCTATATACCGTTAAATAAATTACTATAAGCCGTACCCTCCCCTAAATTGATCTGCCCCTATCAATTGAGCGTTAAAATATGTAAATAAAATTGTTCAAAATAGCCCTACGTTGCCGACATGGCACTGAGTAGGTAGACTATGATTTTCTTTCAAATGAGATTTTATACGCTTATATGTTTGGGGTTAAAGGACACAACAACAAGTGGTACGGTAAGAAGCTACGATATGTTTACTATTTGACCCATAATGTGAGAAATTAATTCTTCACCCCACTTTTAAAAGTTTCTTCAATGCTTATTTTGATGGTAAGAAATACTGACACGCAAACTGTGTGTTTGATTAGCAGTCTGATTAAACATAATATTATCGTTTTCTTAACTAGATAACTACAACAGATCTTTCTAAAACTTTCTTTTCTTTGTAGGAAGATCACATCCAGTAAAAAGTCAAAGATGTCTGCGGTGGATCACTGTAGTATATGACTATCTTTGTTTCTACCTTACTGCATGCTACGCTGTCTTAATCCATTTAAGACAGCGTAGCATGCCTTAAGAAAAAATATGAACATTAAATTCTCACAAGTGCGTTGCCGGCCTGTGGGGAATGGGGAAGGGGAGGGGAAGGGGTTGGGGTATGGGCCTCCGATATCCTCACTAACTCAGAGAAACACAGCGCTTGCACTATTTCACACTGGTTTTCTGTGAGGCCGTGGCAATGGAAAAAAATGGAAGATCTTCTAATCACATACCAAATTCTAACTACCGCTTATCGCTCAATTGTAATTTTGGTAACAAAAAGTCATTGTCGCCCTACTGTGGTAATTATACAGTGAAACGGACCATCAATTAGCAAGCGCGGGAAGCTCTGTATAGAGTTACAAGAGTTTTTATGTCAATTGAGACGTAGCATTGTTACTATACCGGTATTGGATAACATTGAGGAAATTTACATTAAAATATTCTAAACAGGCGTTTAGTTACCAGTTTCCCGATTATCCATTGTATTGTTTCGTGTAATTCAGTTTTCTGGAACGGATTTCCTTGGAAATTTGTAAGCTCTTGGAATACGGTGAGGCGAGCTTGTTAACCATGTTGTCTTAGAAGATCTTAATAGGGTTTATTAGCTAGAAATGGATTAAACGATGATTGTATTAATTTTCATATAATTTGACATCAGACATCAGGAAGGCTTTTATTGGTATAAAGTTATAAAGAATGAATTTTTAAGGTAGTAGCTGCTGAAATAGTTAGATAGATAGATAGAAAACTCTTTATTTATACACCGTTTTATATATTTTCATGATGCCATAAGATAACCAACATATAGTGTACTGTACAAAGGGCAATAGCCTTCATTGATTGTTGTCTTAAAACTATTTACTGTTTTCGACTTCCTGATATTTATTGGCAAGTTCTACTCTGCCTGATGGAAAGCATGAGTAGAATCCAAGAGTGGTGGTCACCAACCTCATTGCCGACTACGTGGACAAAGCACAATGGTGACACTATGGCTTTTATTCAAATGGTTTGATAGATTATATTGTTGATTCATAATAAGATACACTAAACTGTACATTACAAAGTTTTTAACTGTACATTTCCAATTCCAACCTTTTGCAATTTGCTGTGACAAGAATACGTATAAATCGATATACGGCTATTAAACGTTATCAGTATTATTGATAACGCTTGTACTAATATACGTATATATTGATCAATAATTTACGAACAAAGATATGACTAGTTGCTGAACTCATAAAATGCCCTGTTCGCAGACAGAACGGCGGCCAACTTATCGCTACTGTTGAGAAATGTTTTGTTTATAAACGTTTGTGTAGAAGGGTAAAGTACTGCCAGATAAGTGTATGTTTATCTCTGTAGTTAGATAACTAACGTATATTTTTATAGCGCGATCTATATAGATAAGCCGGTTGTAACATCAATTTAAAGTCACCAGGCGTAGTTCTCTGACCATCACTATTGCGAAGGCGTGTTATTTTTTTTACGTTTTACCGATAGTTAATCCACGAGTTACTGAATTGAGTCATTTTTAACTTAGGTTTTGACAATCGGGACTTACTGTACATCGAAATTTTAGGAAATTCAGCATCGATATTTGAATCGACACAATTTAGGATTGATAAAACCACATTAATAGATGAATAGGTACTTACACTATTACTATACTAACTTAATTGAATTAAGTGGCATAGGTCTTTCACTGCTCACTAACTAGTATCTATCTAAGTAACTTGGATTATATTTATAAAAAAAAAATAAAGCAATAAAAAAACGCAAATTCAAAGATTTCAATTAAATGCACATTCAATGAAATGACTGCTGCCAAACTGTAAAACAGACTTAAGCACGAAAAATGTGTATACGATATATTTAAAATATTTTTTTTTTGTAAACATGTTATCCGCAAAAGTTCCTATAGAAAAACTGTATTTTTCAAGTCCTTATGTAGAAAATATTTATTCACTTTAGAAGCTTCAGATTACCGCGGTAAAAATCAGTAATATGAACACGTCGTGTTTGATTCAACACTGAGGGTTCAGCAAATAAGGAAGAATTGAGTATTATAAGGTAAAGCACTCGGTAACAGCTTGTTTGACTTTAAAATGGACGTTGCAGGCGTCAGAGCTAGAATTACTTAACAAGTTATACAATAATAAGTACGTTAACGAACAGAATGCCACAAAACATCATAAGATTTTTTCCTTGTTTTACTTAGTTTCAAAATACAAGCAAAACACATTCTTATGGTATTGTTATAAGGATCGTGATATTTCTGTGTGTTACGGAGGAGGTCGACCTGTGAGTCATTAGTTCTTTGAATACTTTAACTGTTTACTTACCGTTTCGCAAGACAGCAAAGAAACAATTATCAAAACTAGCGTCGTTTCATAAAAAAACAGTTCAGACTTGACTTTCTAAAAATTGTTTTAATTATGATTTAGGAGCATATATTGATACCGTATTTCGCTACTGCTTTTTATTAAGTATTTACTTCTTCAATACTTAACAAATTGACAGCCCTCTAACCCTTAGCTAATTCTAGTAAAACCACGTACAAAAGCCCATGGCCTTAGTAATAGTAATAGTAATTTGGTACCTGATGATGAAAATATGAAATTCCTATTGTCTACACAATGACAACTTACTATCTATTGGTTTTCTTTGGAAATTGGTTCTAGGAACTGTTTCATGCAATCTCGCTGACATTAGTATATTCTGAGAACATTTATGTATATTACCCACAGAACAGAGAACCTGTGATCTTACCTTTTTTTTTAACATGTCGCATGTCAAACCCAACATGGCTACATTAATGAAACAAAAGACGTCGATATATTTAAATTATAAACCGAAATCAACGGCTCGAATAACGATTAATAAACGATAATAAAATTCTTCCTCATGTTTCAATTTCATCACAGCATCGCACCGCTCTGTAGAATGCACCTATTTACATATCCAAGGAGCCGTAATTAAATAAATGATGCTGTGAGTAAAACCATTACTGACAATCAGCTGAATAAGAGATCAATTAAAAAACTCATTGAAAAATTTAGTAAAAAAGGTTGTTAATGAACACGCCGTGCATTGATATCAAACAGGTTGACAGTTTAATTAGTATTTAATTTATAATATGCACCTAGAAGTGCTGAAATAAAATTTAATCGCCATTTTGTTGTATACTCAAAAAAAGAGTTGTTGAATTTTTGCTTTTATGATCAAGTAACTTATTTGGAGTTTCTGAAAACATTGATCCGTGTTTTGAATTATAAAGAACACAGAATTTCACTACCCTCTTTTTATGGATTAGGTGGAAAACGTGCTGATGTATCACCTGATGGTAAGCGATTACCGCCGTTCAGGGACACACGCAACACCAGAGGCGTCACAAGTGCGTTGCCGGCCTTTGGGGGGATGGGGGGGCGGGGTCGGGGTAGTGGCCTCTGCTATCCTCATACACTCGGTAAAACAGCGTAAGCGCTATTTCACACTGGTTTTCTGTGAGGCCATGGTATCTCTCCTGTAGAGCCGGCCTTTTCATGCCGAAGCGTGGCTCTCCCACGGTAAAGTCCTCCCCCTATCAATCTATGGATGTCGTAAAGCGACTAAGGTAGCAAATCTATGCAGACAGCATGAAAATGCAAAAACAAGGTAAGGTAAGGTGTCTGAAATATTAATTTATTCTTATGTGTTCTTCTGTATGTCTTCATACGATAAAAAATATGGACCAACAAATAGCTAACGCTTTTTTATGCTATTGCTATTTTAATAAAACCAACCGATGCAAGTGTGCCCAAATAATTAATTTAAAGTTAAAGTAAAATTAAGCAAGGTTAGCCAAGTGACACTTGTTGTGTTATTTACATATAGATATCTTAGTAAAAATATTACAAATGTTAATGTAAGTTTGTTTGTTACGCTTTCACGCGACAACTACTCAAATGATCACCATGAAACTTTGTTATAACATAGGATGCTTTTTATTAAATGCCAGCGAATTAAGAAATAATTAAAAACGTCGGGAACTCAGTATTATTCTGTGTTTACGTAATGGAAGGTATCTCGTATTTATATCTTTATTTTAGTTAATTAATTAAGTTTTTTTGTTGTCTAAATTATATTGTGCATAATTCATGCAGCAGGTTTATCGTAAGCCAGGCAAAACATAACGGTAAAATATAAAAAATTAACGGTAGTTTTTGGTGAAGGCAGCGCGGCGTGCATTGCCTTCCAAAGAATACTACATGCAATAAACACAAAGTATGTTCTTAAATCTTATTTATTAACGTTATTATACACAATGAATACTTAAAATCTTACAAGACTTAATTAATTAATTAGTAGTAATGTGTTTTACGACACCTAAAGCATTTCTCTCTTAACACTAATTCGCTTTGTATACTCGTATATCAACTTTCATTCATCATTCATCTCAATCGAAATATTTCCACTGTTAGACTTAGACCTTCCCCAAGGTTCTCCACAACAACCAACAACCGGTTTTGTGCTGACCTCATATAAATGCTTTCCGCGACCAGGTCACCAGGTCGTCGGACCATCTTATAAAAAATCGAAGTTTTCTGCTTAGCTAACTTCAAAAATGTTGGTATAGTCATCCTTAACATCAATCCATCAATTAATAGATTACAAACTGAAAATTTTGAAATTACACAAATAATAATTAATGTATTGTTTGTAAGTACATACTCACTTCTTTTGTCCTTCCTAAAGTATCAGTAAGTTCCATGCCAAATACATTAAAATTAGTGCAACGGCTTAACCGTAAAAGCTTAACAGCCAAAGAGACTGAAATCTTGAGACTTCGGAATTTGTAATGTTAATATGGATAGTAGTTATTATTCATGTAATATAACTGGAGTGAAGAGAATATAATTCAGTAAGTGGGTTGATTCGACAAAAGGAAGCGATGAAAACTGTGTATGCGTGGCCGCACGACAAGTAAGCGTAGGTTGGCAATTGTGAACGTGAGCCGGTGAAATATAACAGCTTCAATAAGAACAACATTGCATTTAAACAGATCTTGACTTGAATATATTTTATAATATTTTTCTTCAGTTTACAGTGTGAAAGATGAAATAAAAAGTATTTTCATGGAATTTTGTGAGCATTTTAGGTAGGTCTGAGAATCGGCCAACGTCTATTTTTCATCCCCCTAAATTTTATTTTTTAATTTTTTGATATATTTTTTTTTTTTAGGATACAGCATTAGAAAATACATACAACCCTCTACGATCAACCTCTATTTTTCCATCGCGAATTTTATTGACCCACTTTTACAACATATATTTCCTTTTTATGGGTCAGCTAGTATATATATGTATATCTTATTGGAGCTCTCTTATTACCCGACTACGGGCACTAAGCGAAGCCAAAAAAAAGGGTGTTAGTTTCGGCTGTCCATGTGTTTGTATGTTCCACTGTACCGCCTAAATTGAACTAATGACGCGGGTGATATAGGCTATGTTATCAAAAGAATTTACGTAGTGAGGTTTTATTTTTTTTTGTACTTTTTCTTCTATTTCATTAATTCTTAGTAACAATGACCATTTTAAGTTTAGTAGTCGTAAAGACAAAGTGTAATGTTGTACAGTTAAAGCTGGTTTTCTTTATAATCGTAAGTGAGAATTTACTTAGCACTCATACAAATATGATAAACACTATAAATCTTAGTAAATGTAGATAGGCTTTGACATGCAGCCCTGACCTTTTGAGACAACTGACAACTGTACATGTAGTTATATATATATTTCATTTGTATTTCTTTCTTTTCAGGTAAAGAACGTTTGATACTATGGTACAACAGTGAAGAGAAATGATTTCACAATAAGAATCTGTGTTATTAGTTTCAATGCATTACCCAATGTAAAACAATTGCATACCAAAGCCACATACCACCATAGACGAACATACATAAAAAAAAAGATTCCGAGTAATTGGAAACCTCTTTCTTTTTTTAAAATCGGTTAAAACTAGAAAAAGCCTAGAACGGGAGTAAGGAATAAAACGACAAGTGACTAACTTGAATAAACTGAAAAAACACATTGAACTAGTCAGACTTTACACTGCCTCTGTGGCGCAGTAGTTATGTATACGATCTCGGGTTCGATTCCAGGATTGTTGACGAAATGTTTGTATGATCTGCAAATATTTATTTCGGAGTTTGGGTGTTTTCTATGTAAAATATGTATGTATTTACAAAAAGAAAACGTAAATATGTATCAATTTTCTAGTACCCATAACACAAGCTCTGCTTAGCTTGGGACTACATGGCGTTGTGTGTAAGCATGTTCGAAAAAAACACAAAATCTTTCGAAAATAATCGTCAAAAAAAGAAATTTGTGGCGAAACTACAATAAATGGCCGGAGAGAAGAGTATCATATCAATGTTGATAAATTTTCCTAATGTAAAACATTTGCTTAGGAAGCAGGTAGTTTGAAAGTTGTCTTAATTTTCAAAAGTACTTCTCTGCAAACTTTAGTTCTTGCATCGGATCTCTCGATTCCTTTCATTTCACCGAGTGCAATTATACAAAAATACCGGTTTTTATTAACTAATTATCGATTCTTTAAAATACATTCTCAATCGAATTTTAAACAGGGATTAATTTGACCACTAATTTTAGTTACAATCTTTGATACCGCTGTTCTGTTTCCATCAAATAATATTAATAACAACAGGCAAAGTAGAATCGTGAGTGGTGTCGTGACCCGTCAGACGTCCTTGAGGGCCGACCTTCCCAGAACTTATTCAGAAAATAAAACTAAAAGTAGAACCCCAAGCTGATCGACGGGCCTCTATCCCAAACTAGTTTAACAATTTATCGCTTCTGTACGATCTGTGAGCTGGGATACGATTATATATCTAATTACTTAAGTGAGAGATTCGATTTTAGCGTGGAATTTCGTAATTTAGAATTTTGGAGGATTCACGTTTCAAATATACCTAATCAAATTTGTGATCTGAAACACGCTTTGATATGATTTCTAAAGAGAGCCTTTGATAAGTATGACGGAGATTATATTTTGAGCAAGAAAATTGTATACATTTTGTAGCAAATTATGATAGGTATTCATAAAGTACTGATAGCTGTCGTCTTATTGGTAATATTTTATTTCATTAATTAAATTAATTACAAGTAAGTTTCTATATGAAACTGATGAATAAAACAACGCAAAAAACAAATACATCACAATTATATAAATGTTTGTTTTTATTACCTTTTATCATCAATTATCATATTTTTTCACATCTCTAATAAGACGAGACAACTACGATTTATGGTTCTTGCTTTTATAATGATCTATCGAATAGATCTTTTACCGTTTTCATCGTTGTCCAACCATCTCTCCATCCTTAAATTATTTAATCTTTTCTAACTGTACTCATAAGTGTATCAAACTGTTCATGATATAACTGGCTGACATGTTGTTATATTATATTCCCATCTGTGACAACGTTATTATTGAATGCTACAAGTGACATACATTGTTTTGTGTTTATGAGATCATCTTCCACTATGTGATATGTTAGTGTTGATTGTCGCATTGTTATCGATGCACTCATCGCTACATCGTCAAGTAACACGCTCCAGATAAGGACTTATAACTTCATTCCATTGCAAAATATGTTACCATGAACCCAACACCTATGAACATATCAGCGAATCGACAAAATCACGACCAAACAAACTAAATTCCTGCTATAAACGAGAAGTTTCATGTAAAAATGGATTTAATCCATTGGCAAGTCATAATAGTTCCGTGGAGCGGTCGTTGGATTTGTTGGGTGCAGCGTTCGGTGACAACGCGGGGAGGGGGGAGCTACCGCGCGTCACAGCAACACTCGCCCGGCCGCCCGGCCCGCTCCGCGACCGCGCTTGGCTTTACCGCGTCGCCCTCGTCTGATTCCCGCCGCCCGGTCAGTCAGTCTACCGATTGCTCAAAGCGAGGACGGTTGTGCGTCTCGTTGTCGTAGCTCTTAGACGAGTGTTTATGAACTTGTGGCAAAACTTGTGTACTCTACTTACGAGTAGGTTGGATTATCTGCAGTGATTGTGACCTTTGATTACGATGAATGTGTGTTTATAGTGTTTAAACTTATATGATTTAAGAGTTGTGGTAAATCGAACCGATGGTCCTCTTGAATAGTAACATGAAAATTAATGGTAAATAAACATTTCCAATTAGTTTTGCATGAATTCTTATGGATTTGTTCACTGTATGCTGTTATTTACCTGGATGATCTGATGATCTTGGCTTGCACGACGCACAAACCATCTGCATCCACATATTACATACGTGGTGGCAGCACGCAGGAGATCTGACACGGGATAAATAAAGGATTCGACGAGGAGAGCCAGGGTTTATGTATTAAAATATTTAAATGAGCGCGGCTATATTCCACCCGGACCACAAAAAAGGCCAAAACAATAGCGAACCTTGTGTCTGTCGGGCGACATTGACTCTCCTAATGTAAATTTAAGTTACCGTGAACAATCGAACATACTGAGTTTAGAAGTCGATATATGAATAAAGGCGACTGTGTGTGACCCTGGTGCGCCTACGGGACCAGCCGCTGTGGGAGGACGGCATAGTTCCGAACCGCCTAGAACGACAGTGGGTGTTTGAATGGAGCCAGTTAATAATAATGGTGAGATTTAATCACCGCCATAGAGGTTACACAATAAAGCTATAAGCATGCCCATGGCTCGATCTGTAGATGAGAAGCCCTTTATAACATATTCTGAATAGTCACTAACAAAGCTTTCAAATGAGTAGCAAATTTTGGCTTGTAGTAGCATAGGTACTAATCTTAAAGCGATGAAATATCTTAGACCAACGAATTAGAACGCCTATAGTAATAACTTCAATTCTATTTTGTATCAAAGAGTAATAGTAATTAAAGTGGTATTTAATGAAGCAGCAAAAATGTCACATGTGGGAGACGCTAAGAATCCTTACAATCTCTAACATCCTGTTGTTAAAGGACGTAAAATTTGCACATGTCACGGAATAGATCTCATATGTTGACTGACAAAAAACAGACTTCGTTACGCACATGTGGTATGCCAAAATTCAGGCCACATTAACTCCCATGTACGGCCTAAATTACTTAATAATAGGGGAACTTTAAGTAAAACTCCGATAGTAAACAAAAACAATATATAAATTGACACCTACATAAAACAAAGGGGAAAGAAATTTAATTAAAGACCAAATAACAAGGTTAATGTTATTACAGTACGCATCTGCCATAAATGATGAATGTGTTCGTTGAGAAAATAAAAAAGTTTTAAAAAGAAACCTGCGCGAGGGCGGCACGTGGGCAGACAGATGTGCAAGCGCATCCCGAGGTTGATCTGCGATATAATACAATACTGTATCTGATAATAAAAAAAACTCGTTGCGTTTGCTTGCAGCTGAAATTTAAGATCAATTATTTTGCATTTAAACTCTCAAAAGATATGATCTTAACTCATAAAAGACGTAAATCTGCCCCCATCTCATATTTTTTTTAAATTAAACGAATTGCTACTGAATAATAAACTGGTACTAATTCATCAAATCTTATAAGGCTTGAAAGCCCAAAGTGAAGTAAATAGCTCCTAAAGTTTCAAAGAGGTGAAGTGCGGCTAGAGGAACCGAGTTTTTACATCGATTATGATTGCCTATATCTCGCAGATGGTCGTCGCCTTCTATGGCAACTTGCGTTCATGTCGACTTAGAACACTGACAACTGTGGGATAGTCGACATCAGTATTAAAGATAACTATCGACTCTCTAGGCGTTTTAATAATTTCTCTATCCTTATTCGAAATGCGGCTATTGTGTTTATCGTTTATGACGACTTGACGAAGATAGTCTTTGATATTATAGTCCAAGATTTGAAAACCACTAGAGGTTACTTTGTTATTAGACCTTTGAAGCATTTTACCGTTTTATTTCACATGTCAAACTTATTTCAAAAGAAGAAACACGATACACAACCCAAGTAAAAAACGGGTGAAACAAAAGATTACATAGACCAATCCAATATTTTTATTGCTCATAACACGTTTTTATTTAAACGGACATCACCAAAGTAATAAAATATAACAATTTTACGCATCAGTGGAACATAGCAACGAGTTCAAACATAGTTCGTAAGTGGTAGAACGTAATACAATATCTCCATTTGTTTCTGTAGTGGCCGTAACTTTGAACGGCAAACACATTGTGCAGCTTAACACTTCTTAAATAAAATTTATCGAGTAAACTCTATTTAGAATAATTGTTGACGTAAATAGGAATAAAAATAGTGTGCGGCTGGAGGTTTAATTTGCAGATGCCACCTGTTTCAAAACATATATTATAATGTATGGTTTTTTTTTGGCAAGAAATGGATCGCTCTTATAACAGGGCTGTTCGATTATGTTGGCTAGTAGATGCGGTCTAGTTTGAATAAATAATATTACAAAAAAATAAGGTTCAGTTTCCTGATAAGGTACGCCTTACATTTAAATAAAAAATATAATTCTTAAATGTATGTTTTATTTACAATATTAAATGAGTAAAAATTTAGTTTTTTATTCGTGCCAATGTGTGGAATGAAGTCGATTGTTTTAGACTTTGAGTTCTTCTATGAATACTACGTCTTTGTTTTGATTCAAATGTCGTAACTAAATGAGTTCTAGTTATCTTTGCTGAATATTTTATAACCTTATATTGAGAGCAGTGCATTAGGCTACAATATAGACATACTCGTACCCCAGGCCATAAAATGCAAGTCTGGGAAATAAATAATGGATGAAAGCTTCGTAGATCGACAAGTAGCTTGTAAAATTCTCGTTTTTCATTTATTATCATTTTTAAATTACCTTAATGTGCGTTTATGTAACTTAATCTTTTATCTTAAATTTAATGATGATTTTTTGATAATATGTAACTAGTTTAAATATAGATTAAATTTAATAAAAAACTTCTAATTTATCTCAAGTTGACAAATTACTTATTTATTTATTTATATTTATTGGACACACAACAGATAGACAAAAAGGAGTTGTAGTATACAAATGTGACAATTGGCGGTCTTATCGCTTATGGCGATCTCTTACAGACAACCTTTAATAATATAACTCAATAATATAACAAAAAATCTCTGTTTGTGTTCATTTCCTCCATGTTTAATGAACAAAAAAACAAAACAACGTACCGTAACAATCTAAATTTATTGGTTAATCAAAACAACAATAACTGAAGATGTGATCCTTCACTGTGGGCACGTACTGAGCCACCTGCTGCACCAGCTGTACGAATTCACATCTGTCAAATTACTCCCCAAGCAACCCACCCTACAAACAAGCAGCTGTTTTAAAGCCAAGCTCAAGTAAACCGCGTAAGTAATTTGGGGATTTCACTTGAATTAAACACTCGAGAGAAAAGTGGTTCGACATTGGCAAACATGTTTATAATTGCCGTAATCGATGTAGTTAGAGAATTGGCCGGACTATCAGTAATTGAAGTGAATTAGAAAGTGCTAGCTAAACATTGATAGAAATATATGGAAGAAATAAAAGTGAAAAGAGTTTGAAATGGTCCGTGAAAAATGTTAACTACAAAAACTGCCAATAACACAAAACTCTAAATTTAAATACCTAATATGCAGCTACATAATATAAAAATGAAACTATCGCATACTTTGCTATAAACGTGAACATTTTAGAGATTTTTAGCCGACTTTGGAGTCTTACAAAATTTTCATTCCAATGTAATTTACTTAATCTTGATAAATTCATTTATAAAACGAATATTATGAGACGAACTCTAAATGGAACCTGTTAACGGAAAGTGCTAAAGAGGAACTGAGTTTAATATAATTAATTTCGACCCACCTCTAATCCGTCTTTAGAGATTGACGTAAATTAAACCAACCAACCAAGTTTCAGTCTTGCGTTTTTCTCAAAACAGTTTCATTAAAACACACATTTCGCTCGTTTTTTTTTAATCTTGATAATTTATTAAGCGTATAGTCATTTTACTAATAATTATATTTAAATCTTGCACTATCAATCGAGGTAACTGATTAAAAATAATTTACAACATTTATAATTCTAATCAACGTAAATACGTGCATTCCGTTAAAGTGGTATCACATATCCACCGGGCCGTCTGGAAAGGAAATTGAGCTGAAAATAAATCGCCCTTACAACGAACTTAAACTAAAATAGTCAAACATTCGACTGCTTCCATTTCTCTGCTACCATTACCATATCCTGTGCCACGAACCGTTCAGCTGAGTGCACATAGCCATAACACCACCCATTCAGTATTTTAATATCAATTTCTTGAAATGATATTTAGTTTTTTACTTCTTTCAATACATCACAGTCTTCGATATGTAAACAGAATTTCCTAATTTAATACTTTAATGATATAACTTCATAAAGTTGTCAACTGTGACACAGTCAAAGTTGAAGCAAAATGGAACATTCAATGAAAACTCAGAAGCTCTTAATGGAGTTTTGAAGTTATGATTACAACGTACTTAGAGTATTATGTAATAACGGTTAATTATAGTACGGAAGGTAATTTACTTGACGCCAAAGCATTACAATATTGCTATTATATGCAGTGACTTGAACATTGTGGTTGACGAGGGGCGGTCTCGGTGACATTACATCGTTAATCACTCTCTTCGTAAAGAAAATTTTGATTTATAATTTGAATGGCCGTAATGATTACCAAATCCAACACGTGTTAATGAATGAAATCGACTAATTTAAATTACTTATGCTTTGGATGGATTTTATTTTATGACACGTTGAATACATTACTTAAATAACGAAAGTAATTCATAGAAAGACACGAATAGTTTCGTTTAAGGTCGATATTAACATCATCATCAGCCTTCAATAGGCCCCTAAAAGACATAGGCCTGTCCTTATAATTATATCCGTACAATTATATTTGCGCAGTGCTAATACCGTCTGTATACACTTCACTTTTTAAAACATCAATCTTAACGTCTATTTCCGATATGCATTAATGTCGAAAAGTGCGGATGTGAACATTTTTTAATCGCTACTTTCCCATAGGGTTAAAGTTTTTATCATCCTGTTTATTTAGAATAGCTTTTGATTGGGTACTCGTCACAGATGGTAGTTTTTTTTTTTATTTCCTCTATCTGTGTTTGGGGTGTTTTTTGTTTCCCCGCCATTCCTGTTTTGTACAAATTACGAACAGATTTACGTCAAACGTTAATGTTGATTTAGGATAAACAGCTTTTTTTTGTTCGAAAAAAGTTCTTTAAGTATACGTCTTTGTCCCTACTGGGGAGCAATATTTCGAAGGAACTTGACCGCAAATAAAAAAAATGGATTGCAATGCTTTAACATAGTAAATTATAATTATTGCAATTTGCTAATTTCTTTGCGAAAAAGTTTCGTGTTTGCCATAACAATAGCACATATCTTCCCAAAACTATTCGTCAGCTTTAGGATTACTAAGCTTTGAACGGACTCTGGCTAATCCAGTTCGTGCTTGGCATGTAATTAATGATAACATTAAACAGGCATATCCATCGAGCCACTCCACATATGGTGGCATGATTTACCGAATGACACACTCCAATTTACGTATATATACACACTTAGTATATGTACACTTAGTATATACATATGGCAGTAGTTTAACATTGCCATTCTTCACCGTGGTAAAAAAAACTTTAAAGGGCTTTGTATATCAAAATTTAAGTTGAATTGGTAGAACGTTTTGAGTTTTGGAAGGATACACAAATCAACTGAACAATATTGGATATATAGATGTGTTTTCATTCATTATTTCTTATGATACGAGTATTTCTTTTTATCTGTCACAAACACGTGAACAAACAATCTCTTCTTTTTTATGTAACAAGATACTGTAACATCTGTGTATTGATTATTGTTTTACATTGCGACAACCGTTACTATGTTATATTATATCGTATGTAATGTAGTGATTACATTACAATTATCAGTACTTTCTTTCATCATCGATGATTGTTTTGTATTAGTTCACGGAAAACTACTAATTTGATAAGATATTTTAGCACTTATCCGTAAATAACTTTTGTTTTTTTTTATTTCAGTAACAAATATGTCGATTGAGAATGATAGTAAAATGAAAACTAAACAACCTCTTGAATGAGTTATATTAGGAATTAACTCCGAGTATCTATGATCAGAGAGCGTCATCTCGCAGCGTCTACTCTTCACGGGATGAGTGTAAATTGCAGGTGGCTCTGATTAATGCTCTGGCATTTTGCCAAGCCAGCGTTGCAACAAGTCTGTCTCGTCTGCGCGGTATTTTACTCGGAAACATACGTGTATTATGTAAATAAACACACTACATTAGCATTTTTCCAATCGCAACTGATTAGGAAATCTATTTTTTTCTTTTTCCTAGAAGATTTAAGTCGGTAGATAACGTTTTGTTATTTTGTTTTAAACAGACATATGAATATGTTCATGCCTATTTCACTTTTGGGGTAAGTAGAAACAAAAGCCAGCCGCTTTTTTTAATTTCACACGACTATGCCAAATGGTCAGAGTGTATGTTTATTTTTTATGAACCTCTACACTTTAACAGCTAGTTTTATTACAAAAAAGAAATCTTTATGTCTTGTGCTTCCTAAATTATGGGAGATCACAACATGAACGTTACAAAAATTAAAATTACTACAAGCCAAGTCGAAGTAAAAACAATTAATTGTGCAATAAAATTCAAAATTACAAATCAAATCAAACACGTACAATACACACACGTACACACAAATATTTATTTTTAAAAATAAATTATTATTATATATTGTGTGTTCGATCCGTATTGTATATGACGGCGCATCACTTATTTTATTTGGTAACACAAGTGTCGGTAGTTAGACACTGACGCAACACCGAGCATTGGAGCTTGCGACCGATGACAATAGGGATGGAAATCATTGCCACTTAAAAAAAAAATAGTCGATTATTTTATGTGATTAGTTGCGGGTAACAGTGACTTTGATCCCATCCCTAAAGAACTGTGGTTAGTTATTAATTGAACGCAGCCGGAGATAGTTATAAAATGGAACGCAGCCGGAGGGCAAGGAGTATCGTTTAGCATCTCGCAGTAGCATCACATGTTCGGTGGAGTGTCGTACCTAAATTGTAACCTGTATACCATTATTGATTATCGTGACTGTATTTCACTATGTATTATCATAAAGCGATTATAACAAAGCGATTGTTAGAAAAACCATTACTATCATTCTCCTCGCCCGACAACTCACGTCTACCCTCATTTAAAACAAATATGGAATCTACCGACACTCCTAAAACAGGGTACGGAATCCCTACATGTATATAAAACGTTTTAACAAATGAATGTAAATACCGTTGATCCGCATAAACATTTTCTTTTTAATTTACCGTCAAACTAAAACGTCAGTGTTAATAACCCCGCCATATGGACCATCATTCTTCCCATTGTAACACAAATAAATATTATCACGAATAGCTTTCTTTCCAAATAACCACACTCTAATAATACTTTTGGAGCATCATTTAGACATTTTATCTGTACGCCAAATCCGAAGACATTTCTCGTGATCAAATCTGAGATAAAGACCTTGTCCATTTGCATAGCACCTAAAATTATAAAGAAAAATGAGGTGTTTGATGGCTGATTATAATCTGAACCACGATTGCTTTATTTCTTTGAATAAGATTTTCTCCTTGGCTCATGTTAATGAGATAAGTTTGTTTCTTTTGTTGTCACTTTGTTGTCTATGCTCTCGTAGATATTTCGTTTCTAAATTCAAACTATAAATTTGAAACTGAATTCTAAATAATTTAAAACATTTTCAACAACGACGCAATATACGTAAATTTGAATTTTTAACATAAGAATTATAAACCAAGTACCGTATTAAGTGTCATTGTGAATGAAAAGGTATTTATGCTGATATGTCTACCTTTTATTTTCATTCAACAAAGTTCGATACGTTCAAAAATGGTTTTGCATACCTGTCACTGTTTTAAATTTTTTCTTTGTTAAAGAGGTTTGTATAAATGTATTTAAGCGTGTAAATTGTCGACGATCACTCACGTAGTTGTTTACAAAAGTGCATCTGTCGTGTTGAGAACTTCGACCCATTTTGTTCTTGCTTTAAGCGTGTCTCGATTAGTCAAGGTGTCCATTCCTGGCACGGCGATACCACAGACACCAAGTGTCTGTACCATATTCGGATCTGCAATTAACTGTCATTATGTTCTCTTTTATGTACACATTCCAACTACAAAGTTGTTGTTTTACTTTTGTTTGCGTCTGTGTGGTGTTGGTTTGACTAACTTTGAATAATTACAGTGTAACTGTAGCTTGCATGGTAATTAAATAAAACCTTTTTGTTTATATCATAGACACACATCTTATATTGTGGCACTGTTGACACTTCCATAAATCCTAACTGTCACCCAATTTTATTGATATCAAAAACAGAGTAATCGATAAATGTATCACACGGTTTTTTATTTCAACCTTTAGAAAGTTGAGACAAGATCTCAGAACGATTTGTCAATAGTAAAATAATAAATCAAGTGCAGTCGTCGAATTTAAATGAGAGTCGATTACAGGTTCAGGTGCAGGTTGTTTATCTTGAAGTATGTAAATGTGTCTCTCAAGCTTATAACTATGTATCTATAAAGTGCTCAGGCTTTACACAGAACTATCGGGTATTCTGATATCTAGTGCATAAATCTTATTTAAACATCGAAATCATTAGAGACAACTTTTCCCTGTATGGTTTTGTTCACTCAATTTTTATTAAACTTACACAAGCTCACTTCATTCCGCTTTTACAAACACGTTCGAAATTTAAACATACGGTGTCGTAATTCCGAAACGTAAATTCGATATTTAAGTATGTTTCCAAATTTAAAAAGTAAGTGTATCGAACTTTGAATACATCACTGTTTATAATAAAAACGTCCCAAACGAGAAACTTGAGGACTTTTGTTCGATCCTTGACCCTCTGATTCGTGCTCGTTCAAGACCGTCATAAAAACTAATTAAAGTGTTGGAAACAAAGGATACGATACCAGAACATATTGTTATAGACTTATCAGCTGAACAAAGGCCCCATGTGTCTAAGAAAGCCGTTTTAATGACTCCATAAGGTCTACGAAGCGTAAACAATGACAACGTAAAGGTAAAAACAAATTTAGATTACGTTACGTCTTATGGCATACGATCAAACTTAACTTTACTGTAATATGTAATGGTATACTTACGTCTCACTAAAGAAAACATTGACCAAACGGTTCAAGATATAAATGTATTTAATTTATGTAAAATTTTTAAAGAATTATTTTGAATACCGAGTTAAATGTAACTATTAAATTAAATCAGTTAATTAAAAGGCGTATTATACAACTTTGAAAAAGGTCTTTGTTCAGCAGTGGCTTGCCACAGGCTGATATGTATATATACAACTTTGAATTATCTGACATTTGACGTTTCTAAATAATATATTTTAACTTAACAACAAACCGGTAGTACCGTATATACCGTACTAAGTATAAATACCGAAGTATTTCTCTCTGTCTGTCTGTTACGCTTTTACGGCTAAATTGCTGCACTGATTTCATCACCAGTTGTCGCGGTAAAGAGTTTCCTTCTTTAGAATCAAAGTATCTCCATGCCACATTTAATTAAAATCGGTGCAGTGATTTACTCGTGAAAGTACAGTATAGTAACAGACAGACAGAGGTTTTATAATATTAGTGTGGATAAAAACGGACGACAATATCTGGCTACTGCCAGAACAAAATGACATTCTAAGAGGAATAGTTAACGCCCTGATTCACTCGAAATGAACAAATTCATGAGTACCTTAATTACCCTGCTGTAATAGAAGAGATCATCATGGGTAAAAAACGTTACGCTGAACGATTAGCCATGCATCCAAATCCTATGGCTACTGGATTGTTTGACATTTCTAAGAACATCAACAGGCTAAAAAGGGGGCATGTTGTCTCATAGGGTAGCAGCGGTACTGACCTCTGCACCACAAACGTCAATTGCTCACCCAACTAAACTTTAAGTTCAAAAATAATAATAATAAAAAAAAATTGGCAGAATTTAAAAATGTTACAGTGCCCGACCTTTTTTTTTAACGTGTGGAAACCCCTTCGGTCCGTCACCCCACCGGGGTTTGCGGCGGGGTGGTGTGTCGGAATCGAACCGACTAAAACCACACGGTGTGCCAACTCTGCGCCTGAGAAGGAAGGGGTCCGGGAACTGCAGTTATTAACACAACCGGATCCCTCCCAGCGCCTGCCCGCACTGAAGCGGGCACCGTCTGCTGGTAGACTCTCAATTTAGGCGACGCACGGCACACGCGTACGTCGCCTCCTCGCGGTACAGTGCCCGACCTAAAGTATCCTTCTTCTAAATCCATAGACAAATAAAAACTTCTTTATTCGTGTTTCAATGAGGTATTAACGTAAGCTAGACATGTCCTGTCTCTGTGTGTGTCGCGAACGATATAACTTACACCACGTCGGCATGAATACTCAATTTATTTCCAATGATAGCGTCACCGGTTAGGTGATTATCATCACATTTCCTATCACTGGCCTGCGGTAACCGATACCTCTATCTGTCATTCGATACACAAATTGATTTAGCTCCGTTCCTTTTTAGTCACTTGTATATTTGTCATCACTTCGAATTGTATTGAAATGTTTTTACCTTTAGATTAAGTCGATTTTATCCGACATCGTCTTTTTTAAATTATAATTTTTTTGTTCAATAGAAATAAATAAAATTGGAGTGTTTATTTCTAATAACAATATAACCGCTTTTTAATAAATGCATTTGTATGTACGAGTATACACAGTACATATACCAAAATATTTTTCTGTCGGTTTGTTCCGGCTAGTCTCGGGAACAGTGGACCGATTTTGACGGGACTTTCACTGGTAGATAGCTAATGTAATAAGAAGTAACTTAGGCTACTGTGTTCAGACTAGCTTTGCTCCGCGATTTTACCTGGGATTGTAAAGGTACAACAATCAACCGCGGGACTCAGCTAGTCTGAGATAAATCTTTTAAATTTGTCAGAAACTGAATACATCCAAAAGAAAAGGATTTTTTTTTCACTATCTGAATGAATGGTTGATTTCTAAATATACATGTTTGTTAGTGTTGCCCAGTGGTGGATATTCAATCTTTTTTTTTCACTCCATGTTCATATAAACTCTAACTGTGCGAAATTCCATTTGCATAATTTTCGTAAAAAGTTGTACGAAGTTTTTGCTCAAGTATTTCTATATAGATAACTGTTTAGTAATGAATTAATTGTGAGTTTTGAAACTCCTTGAATAAGTTGACATATAGTTTATTAGAACCTTTTATATATTTTACTTTATACAAATATGACTCATTAATTAATAGTATGAACTTATTATGGGAAAATTGATCTTTAAAGAAATATTTTAACAACATATTTAATTTGTCCATTAATAATATTCTAAAGCCTACAAGCAATAGAAATGTATAGGCAACCAGTCGAGTGTAATAATTATATCATTTCTCTGTAAAATTTCCCATAGTAAATAATTAGTTTTGTCGGTGTAAGTTGATGAGAAAATATTAATATTTTATGTAATTGAATGTGTTATGAAATAGTATTTTTTGTAATTACTTACATCCTTCGAGAATATTGCCTCTCACTTATACTAGTACACCTACATTTCGGCAAACGAACCCGGCAGAGGCAGTTACCCAAAACTCGTCCTCTTAATTTATAATGTAGTTACTCCAATCACATACAAAAACTTGTTAAGTTAGATATTGCTATGAAACTAATATTTAAATAATTCGTCTGCATGTCTAAATTACGTAGCATAATCATACACTAGCTAAACATTTCACATTATCAATAATGTCTTCAATAAAACATGATTAATATTAAAACCTATTATAAATATTAACTTTTCAAATTGGATAGCTGTGTTGGATCGGAGGTTATGTCGCTTGACAACCTAATTCATTATGAATGTTACTACGCCAACATAGTTAAACTATATCTGGTCTAAAAATCGTTTTTATTCCATGTCAATGTTCGCTCGGTAAACATACGAGAATCACGCCCGCAGACACAAACAATCAAAGCAAATAAAAAATATATTAATCACTATCTTGTACAATTGAAGTTGTGAAGTGAAAATGTTTTTATTTTTTATTACGAACTAGTTTTTGCATGATATGCAATTACCACTAACGACTCTAACACAATATGTTTTCGCCATGTCTATTGAGATCGGCCGAACGCATTTTAACGGGATAAGAACACAGCTTTCTAATTCAAGCTTTGTCGTGAGCTTTGCATTCGAATCTATACTCCATATGTTTATCTGATTCATCGGTACAATAATTATGAATATGTCATGACGCTTCACGTGTTTCGAAACTGCATAATCATCTCTGACCCGAACTGCGTTCGTGGAAAAATAATTCGATAATGTCTCGACCGCTTGTGGTCGCTGTTCCGTTACGTATTGATGGTCTGTTTAACTAACAATTGTCAGCGAGTTTTTCTTCATATCTGACGGTAGTTAACCCTACCGCTATTATTATGATGTCCACGAAAAATTCCAAAAAGCTGCTAAAAATACAACTGACCACGTGAATTATTTTTCAAGTTTCGAAGAGGTCCTTCCACGACCTCACGTACAAGCCCTCCCCAAAAATACAATATATTCAGAGACCACGAAAATGTTTAAATAACTGTCAGTGCTATCGTGTTGTTGTCAGGAGAAACCTCGTTAAAAATTGAGAGGAATTTACAAAAACTGGCTGTTATTTAAACATCTGTCCGCAAAAAAGATAAAATAAAGGTCCCCACTACATCCGTGCACTCGAAATGCAAACGAGACAACGGAGATTGGCAAAATTCTGTCGCAGCGTGTGGCACGCTCGACATTCCCAATTTGCGTCGTCGCCGTTTCAATCTTTCAAAATGAGGTAAAACCTTTATTAACAGTTCATGTCCTTACATATTTAACAATAAATTATACCATCGCACAATAACTTCTTAGCACGTTCATCAATATCATGAGTTTTAGCAACCTGTATCTAAGTCAATGTCAATGGCTCCACAAGGTAAGGTCGTTCACTATCTATTGCCGAATGATTTGCAATTCTGTATGATATTCCGATGTTGTGTTAAACTTCATATGTAATCGGTTACGGAGGCCTTATTCGTGGCTTGGGGTAATTTAGGACCATCAGTAGACTCCGCTTTCACTGCTGATGAATGACCCGGCCGAGTCCCTTCACACTTCATGACGAGCTATTGAGCGACACAAATCGGTTCCTTTTCATCGCTTTCGAGGTCTTGTTTACCTAAAGTTTTCTTCTTAAACGTTCTCCTTATGATGTCGACACTGAAATCTGATAATATGTGAAGTTAATTCATATTACTTACTTCAATTTGCATTATTACTTTTTCAACTCTGCTAGTTTGTGAGTTGAAGTCATCAATGCAACAATTATACTTTTGAAGTTGATCTGTTATTACTGCATGTCTAGTATTCAATGCCCCGCGGAACAGAACAGATTAATCGATTGAACAATCACTTTCTCTCTGCGGGGTCAGGCATTGTTGGTGCTAATGTGACAACGCCCAGTGGTCACCCTGAGAAAGTGGTAGTTATTTAGTGTTATCAGTTCCTCGATTTCTCCGAGATTGTCGATCAGGAAATGTAATAGGCACCAATTACGTCAGCCAATTAAATTTCACATTGGTCTAATGAGGCTAGTAGATTTTATGACTCAGTTTTAGGTTTAGATTCGTTACTATCTTGCAGTTTGCTTTATTATTTTAGACATTAGATCATACCGGAATCTGAAACCGTGAAACTTTCATTTAAATTATAATAAAAAGTAGATGTGAAATCCTTTTATTAGTCTACTAATTGTATAAATTTAACAATTATTTAGCATCATTTCCTAAAATAGCTTTAGAAAATATATGAAAAAATAACCACACTACTTGCGCCTTTATATTATAAGCACTTATTCACTTCATCAACAACCCATAACGTCCTACTTCTGGGCTCGGGTCTCCTCTCAGGAGAGGGTTAAGGCCACACGTCCCCACGCTGGCCAAGTGCAGGTTCGAGACTGGTAAGCCAACGTTGTGGCTACGTAATCTTTGCTGTTGGATGTTTTTAAACTACCCAAAGGCCTCCAACTAAGGTTCACGACTGTTATCCTATGATAACAACCGGTACCGACTGCTTAACGTGACCCCCGAATGACGGAGACGTCCAGGTACTGACCGCGCTTTTTCTTACCCTCGGTAATTGTTTCTAATCACCGAGTGCAACTGGGTTATGAGCGCCTACCTTAGCATTTAATTATCCAAAGTTACTGCAGTATAAGTTGTTTATATTTTATACTATTGTTGAGTAATGAAAAATACACCATTGTGATATTTATTCACAAAATTATGTATATGTATATGTATTTGTATCAGTTATCTAGTACCAGTAGTAGTAAGATTGGGACTAGATTACGTTGTATGTCAGATATCCCATATATTATTACTATTATTTAACTACCTTTGTGCGTGTGTAGATATTTTTTTCTTAGAGGTGGACTCTCCTCGTAAATTTTATTCTTAATGGTACTATTACCAATATTAGGTATTGTAAAACTAGATATTATATTAGTGTCAATACATTTACTTGAACAAACATACATTATATCAACTGTAACGAGCTTATTATTACAAAACTGTGAGTATTGTGAAAGAATAGCGACATGAGTGGGTCAGTTACAGCAGGGCTTTTATTATCTTTATCGAAATTGATATGAAACCACTTCATCGTACATTACTCGCCAATTCCATGAAACTATTAAACTGATATTGAGTTAACAAGAAACGGACATCTAAACACTAGTTAATGCAATTCTTAGATCTGACCATTACAATGATTTATAACAACCGAACTACAAAATTATTCTGTTAAATAATTTCATATTGTTTGACTTCCGACTAAATCCTCATAAGAAGTAAATTGTGAATAAAAAAATACAAAACATCTATGCTTACAATATCTATACAAATAAGATACCTACACCAAAATTAGCAATTTCATAGTTTTTGTCTGTCTGCTAGTCTATTTATTTCAGCTGGTCTCTGGAACGGCTGGACCGATTTTGACGGGCTTTAACTGACATAACTGATGATATAAGGAATAACTTAGGTTACTTCTTTGACTAGCTTCGCACCGCGGCTTTATTCGTGGTTTTCGTTGTATCGCAGGTAACACCGCGGGGTTCAGAAATAAAAATAAATTAGTTTAATTAAGTCAATTTTCACATAATCGAAATTGGACAACAAATAATTATTATCAAGGTTTTAATATCCATGGCTTTCATTATCTTATCTAACAAATTCATAATGGCGGTATCCTGCAGGCTTCGATCACAGTATCAACCTAATAGCTAAAACGCGTGACAGCGTGAAATACCGAGTATTTATAATACTAGTATTACGTAATTACGTTTCAACTGATTGCCATCACGAAAATTCATTCATTATTACAATGTAGGTATCGCAACGGTTACATGGTATTTACATTTTGTACCAATCTTAATGGATATCGGGTAGGATTAAGGCCACAATAAAGTACAGCGATATATAAAGCTTTCGATTTCTACGGTAGTTTTAACCTTGAAGGTTTTTATGCAGATGGAAGACGACTTTGGCTGTTAACAATATTTTATGGAACTTTATTACTTCAGACTTATCAGAAGAACAAATGGTAAGATCTAAAATAGATGTCTTACAACAAAAGTCTTGAAAACCAAGGTCGTTTTAAACTTACTGCTAAATCACTTTTGAAAGAAATTCAAATACGTAACAGTGGTTTTCCTTGTGCGACTCTTTATGGTCACCGACAAGTAGATAACTCAATTAATTGACATAATAATTACAACCGTAATTATGTTGTAAGTACATAATGATATCTTGTCAACAGTTCTTTGTACCTAAGTGTGATTTAAGTACTCGTAATATCAGTAGCGCGTATACTAGGTACTTAAATGACAGCCCTCAATAGGGTATGATAGGTCAACGACCGATGATAATTGAATCGTTCCATTTGTTTGATGTCAAACAGTAGAAGTAAAACCTTTTTCATTTCCCGCCTTACATTTTGAGTCATAAAAAAGGAGTTTCGTGTTCGAATTATAAACTTTTTCGAGTCAAATTATGACAATGAATGAATAATAGAATACAGTTTAAAATTCAAATTAGGAAATGAAGTAATGTTTATTAGCGTTTTTATTTGATGATCCTTTTTGGTGAGGACAAAGTCACTGTAGGTTTAAATAAACGGTCTCTGAATTTTTTTAAAGGAGTTTTCGATACTAATAAATAAAGACGCATATAGTTTTTCGTACCTACACAGTATTATTAATTACATGATGCTGTCACCATATTAGGGCAGTATTACACAATCCCTCGCATGCATTATTACACTACAAAATAGGTACTTACACGTACTCATGTTTACGTATAAAGCACTTTGTGTTACATGTTTTTTCGTGTGTATGTGTGTGTGTTGTAACTGTTGTAACAGCATGTCGTGTTACCATATTAACCTACCACCTTTTATGAAAAGATCATTAAAAATATGTACTATATATTTATAAATATAGTTTATGCTAGTTATATTTATGTATAATTATTTCATAGTGGTTTATGGTTTTGTTAAAATTAAAGTATTTTCAACTTTATTTTTATGGAGTAGGGGGCAAACGAGCAGACGTATCGCCTGATGGTAAGCGATTACCGCCGCCCAAGGACACCCACAACACCAGAGGCGTTACAAGTACGTTGCAGACCTTTGCGGAATGAGGGGTGAGGGTAGGTCTCCGGTGTCCTCAATCACTTGGTGAAACACAGCGCAAACGCTGTTTCACACTGGTTGTTTGTGAGGCCGTGGTATCACACTTTAATTAGTTTAATAATTTAGAAATGACTCCTAAAATGGCAAACAAGTATACAATTCACCTGATGGTGAGCGATTTCCATTACCACGTTGACGAAAGCATCTCATTCCTAACAGAGTAACTATAATCCAGCCCTCCATCCATACTAATACCATAAATTCAAAAGTAACTCTGTCTGCCTGCCTGTTGCGCTTTAACGGCTAAACTCTTTAAAGATTTTTAATAAAAATTTTAAAGAAATACTTTGTTTCTTAAAGAAGAACATAGGCTGTTCTATACCGCGATAAAAGACATACACGCAAGCTCGGGCCGCGGGCAAAAGCTAGTAAGTAATATAATTCTGCAATTCTAAAACTCTATTCATGTTGATACTAGGCTATTTCCTTAATTCCTCTCACTAGAGCAAAAAGGCTCAATCGTTGCAACCCATAACGTCCCACCGCTGGCCAAGTGCGGGTTGGGGATTGGCAAGACAACGTTGTGGCTACATATCTTGCCGTTGGATGTTTTTAGGCCGCCCAAAGACCGCCAACTAAGCTTCACGACTGTTATCTTTTGATAACAACTGGGCCCGACTACATAACGTGACCCGGAGGTCACGTTATGTAGACGCTCATGGTTAGGGTCAAGTACTGATCACACCGTCGTTGCTTACCCTCCTCCCTAGTAATTGTTTCTTGTCACCGAGTGCAACTGGGCTATGAGCGTCTCAAAAAGGGGGCCCTCCTTGTCTTGGAAAGCCTGTTTGACAATTTAATTGTCAAATTTCTTCTTTTCTGTAATAGGTAGTAAAGTAGCAGTAGCATAAATAAGTAGTAAAATAACAAAGTTCAATGTCCTTTAACGGTTAATTCTAAAAATATTTAATTTAAATCAAGATTTAACAAGAATGCACTTAAAACAACCCAACCACAGCCACCACAAAAAAGTAATTACTAATAAAACGCCGTGCTACCAAGTATTATATTACAAACGTAATTATATTATCTTTTTATGTAAACAAATCGTTTTACATAAAACATCAGGAAGCTTCAAATCCTTTTCGATAAGAATCTCACGACGGGACGTGTCACTTTATCCTGGGACTACCGAGGACAGATATCATTTTCCACTATACCTTTATCGTACATCTGAAAATATTAAATATAAAGAGGGAGTAGAGGGGGGTGTTGTCCTCTGGTTTACCTCTTCAAGGACTGGTCCCTTAAGAGAGTATGATGATGATGAGTATCAAATGGGAAAAGATTTTCCTAAATTCGTCTAGCAGTTATCGAGATTTGGAGTACAACGAATTTTTTTTACCTTTTTTGTATCATACAAATTAATTTACATACGATACTTACATATTATTATTATTTTTATTTGTCTGGAACAGCTGATCAGTATTGCCCCGCGGTGTTATCGCTGGGCACAGCTTATACACGTGGGTGGGTTAAGGCAATTGAAAATTAATTGACACAGTTGAGTGCAATTGGTGAGCTAATATCGAAGAAGCAATATTATAGTAAGTTAAACTACATAATTCCTTTGACCATAAACACACTTATTACCAATAGTTTACGGAATTCTGAATTCGAAATTCCCATGAACAAAACACTTCTAAACATAAACACTACATTTCCGCTTTGGCCATACGCATGTAAATCCATTACATTTCACAACATAAACACAATTAAAATTTACAAAAGCGTACACAAAACTACATAATCAATCCTGTTATCGATGGTTTCCGGCCAAACACATTGTTTTAAAACTCTCCAAGATAAAATTAGTTAAGTGGCACTTTTACGAACTATTTCTGAAGCGACTGTTTCAAGTGATCTTAATGCATTATACACTCATTTAAGTCGAAAGCCTCACACTTGGAATGGATTTGAAGTTCATTACTACGGCCTACGCGACTTTTAACTCGTGTTTTTTCTCTATGAAATTGTTCCAATAGTTGGGAATACAGTAATACACTAAAAAATGCAAATTGATTATAATAATTCATTCGATGTGATTTAGTTTCGTGCCCATACGCATCAGAAAACACATAAACTTTCTTGATATCGAGACCAGCTAGTATTACAACTAGCTATTGTCACCCAAAACAAAACAATTGCGAATTAAATTTCTCACAATTAGTTGCGAATGTCACCGAAAAGGTTACTGGGTTGCTCGTAAGTCTATCAAGTAAATTGTCAGCGACTTGTAATTAGTTCTTACTAACTATGTTCTTGTAGATATGTCTAGTTAGAAACTTACCTATTGTTGAACTATTTTTTAAGCGTTTTCAATTGGCTGTATCACATAATTTTGAGGTATAAGATACATCCGTTGATTAAATATAATAAAGAGTCCATTTTGAAATAATCTCTTTATCAACCCGTTTGGTTAACTTGGTGTACCAAGCCAAAGCTTTATTTCAAAGAGAGGCGTATGTCCTGCAGTGGACTTTGAGGGGCTTTGGATGAAAAAATGAAATATTGATTGGACGTTATTTCCAAGGAGAGGGCTATATACAACAAAAGACTCGTATGCTGATGATGATAATGAATGTACTAATGTTATCTGTCTATTGTCAATTGAGAAGAAAAGAAATGAAAAAATCTCAAAATATTGAATGTCTTCGTTGTTAAGTGGCGATTGTATAACCACAACTCTTTAGTCAGACAGTTCTTTCAATTATTAAACATCTGCAATAATAGCTGAAAGTGAAAGGTTTTCAAATTACTTTCAAGTCATTTTAAATACATCGTGGAGGTTTTATGTAACATATTTCTTGTGTAGTCTAACTGGTAGTCTAGCTTTTTAAATATTTTGTTATTGTTACTCTAAGTTGTTAAGAGTAAAGTAAGAGAGGGATTTGAAACTAACGAAAAATCTTCCGTAAGTACTCCATTTTCGAATTTCAAGAGTATATTTCCATTAGCAATCCGAGGTGACTACTGAATAATGTGTACTAATACATAATTTTATGTAGTGGGACTTTCCTGAACTAGTGTTTGTAAGACGGTACTGGATACAACGTTTTCAGTAGCAACAACATTACTCTTAGATGCTGCTCATATTTTCCATTAGGCAGAGATCATTTTAGCAGGCTAATATTAAAAAAAAGATGGGCTGCTACACCAACTGTGGTGAACGAAAACTTAACATTATCAGATAATCGAACCAATTTCAATGAAGTATGGGTATTTAAAAAACTGGTATTAGTCAGTTAAAGCATGATAAATTGTGCCAGTAATGGTATACTGAGTGGGCGTGTGATGCAATCTTTTAATTTTTATCTGTGGCTCGCTTAATAATGATAAATGTGTACAGGTTCATATAGTGATGTAGCGCTAATATGTGTACATTGGTATATTGTACTACATATACATACCTATATATCAAAAATGCTCGTAATTTGGTTATTGGAGTCACTGCACTCATAAATAGTCCAACCCACGATCAATGGGAAAAATTATTCTTGATTTATGATCACAAGCTTTTATGGTCACCGCTCCCTTTCTAAGGGTTGTAACGTAACATTTAATGGTATTTTTTATTTCTTAATAAGTATTCTATCGAATACCAAGTAAATCATTCAAATCTAGATTGACAGATCTCGAGATTATCGAGTTAAAAAATAAAATTTTATAAAAATAAATGAATTTCAAGCCTAGATGTAAGAATTTTGTACCTGATGAAGAAAATCATTTAAATCTGACTGAACTTCTAAAGATTATCGCGTTTGTCCAAACAAACATGTAAGACAATTTCCAGCTTTATTTTATTACTAGCTGACCCACGCAACCTCGTTTGCGTCTTCTATTGACCGTAACGTGCAAATTTTCCCCCGTTTTTGAAACATTCTTCATTGGTGCTCCACTCCTATTAGTATTAGCGTGATGATATATAGCCTATAGCCTTCCTCGATAAATGGTCTATTTAACACTAGAAGTCTTTATTTAACTAAGAAAGCGCGTTCAAACAAACAAACAAACTCTTCACCTTTATAATATTAGTATAGATTGTAATGTTTTTAAATAATGAGGAAATTCTTGTTTCAAAGCCTAAAAAAAGTGTTTCTTATTGAGATATTGAGCACAGGATTATTTAAGTTTATTTATACAGCACACGTTAAAAAAAGACGTATGTGATATAAGATCAAATACATACATATATTTTTCGCAAATAACCTATTTCAAATAAAAGTAGATTCTAATAGTTTCGAATGACTTTTTGAAATAGAATATCGGAGGCAAAACTTTAGAGTCGGAGCCTCTTTTCGTTAATTATTTGTATTTATTTTCAAGTGTTTGATTATATAAAATAAAAATTCTACATTTATGTAAGAAAACAATAACAAAAATAGTATATCCGGTTAGAAACTATAGTGGGCCGTCTAGCTCAGATATCATGAACCACGTCCAACAGTTGACTTAGCTTTCTATGTTACGGATTTATGCACTCCACGGTCTAAGTAATTTAATATGATAAATCTCTATTTATTATTCACTGAAGACTGTCTTCTTTAAATTTATTAAGCAATTACATTTAAAAAAAAAGATCTCTCTCCCTGTCTGTCACTCGATATTATCCTAACGCATCTCACATATGCCCGTCTAATTTAAAACTAGGCGAGGCTATGGATACCAGACTGCTTATAAAAATATTCATACATCCCTAATATATGCAGATCATAGATAAATTAGGCCCAGACACAGAACAAATGATCGTGTTTATTACACAAAGATTTGTCCTGGATTGGAATCGAACCCGCGACCTTTGGGTTAGCACTTAGTTGTAATCACAAATCTCTAGGCCCGTGAAAACTCGATGGTTGTACAATTCGTTTTTGTAATTGACTAAATAGTTGTATTATTGCAACAAGAATTCTAAACAGTCAATGTTATACCATTAGCAGAGAAATAACTAATTTAAAAAAAAAAGTTTAAAATCATAACAATACATAAGGTTAATAGTTATTGACAATTTCCAGCCTTAAACATTTATGTCTAGATGCTATAAAACTCATGAATTTGTTTAGTTAAACGCGCTAATCTTAAAAAATATTGGTCTGAATTGAAAAAAGATTTTCGTAGGTTTCGTAGGTTGTATTGATTGTGATTCACGCTGCGACCAATAGGAGCCGAGTGTGGTTGCAAATTTCAGAAAATTTATTCGGGTAGGATAATGCATCTAGACAATAACCAAAATAATTAACTTTATTGTTTTTTATTCAATGAGTTTACAAATAGAAAAGAGACAGCACCGTCGTTAAGACTTCATTAATGAGTCTAATTGTCATCACTTCATTCAGCCGCTTGATTGTCTTGTTGGGGGAGCAATTGGTAGCAAGGCTATCATTAATTTATTTCTGCCATTTACTTGGTTAACCATGTGTTGAACTGAGAAGTAGTTTAGATGAAAATCCTAAACAGCATTCTTAATTGAACCGTTTCAAATATTAATCTGTTACAGGTTATTTTACATAAATGCTGGATGGTGTTAACTTTTAATAAAATTTTATATTAATATTTTAGTTTCAATGTACCTACGTATGTAAGTTTAACCTACTCAAAACAGAGGTAATTTTTCGTGTGTTTCTATATTTTTGTCACCTCAAAACTTTAGAGGTACATACACTTCTCGTTTCGTTCCATTTAAAATATAATAAAAAATACCACCACATAAAGGAAATTAAAGAATGATGAGAGTTGTAGGTACACTTGTCTTACTCTTGTAATATATGTTTTACAAATTAATTGTTGTAATAAAAAGTATACCTATAGTCTATTTGTTCTTTCGTTACATTAAAGATGTCCTAATAAAACGTAAGTACCAAGACACGAAGTAAACAGAACGTAATTCATATAAACAACAGGAAATGTTTCCTAATTCGATAATTGTTCGGATTCCGGCTCACTAATCGGATAGTTTCGGAGGACAGGGGACAGCAGGCGAGGAGTGGTTGAGTGCAATTGTTCTCAATTATGTGTCGGTCATCAGCCACTTGAATTTGCGGTCGAGCACTAGGTTCTGTGTTTATCTCTCGAAAACTCACCGTTGTTTACTTTTTGGCTCGAAATCGTAGACATACTATACTGTAATGTGTGTCTATGGTCGTGATTCAAAAAGTATAACATAAAACAAGACTGTGCGAACAAATGGCTGGGGCTCGTATGCCGTCGGTGGCCAACCCAGACCCTAAACTGTACTCGCATAGTTTTTATTTAATCAATTTTCACGGACTTGGAACAAAAAAGACAGCTCTGTGATTTGTTTCGTCATTACTTCCTTCATTACATTAATTAATTCATTACAGTGAGTCTTAGGAAACGTCGGCGCCTACTAGCTGTAAAGTACGATGTGTTAAATATCTGATACAATATTTACCTACTTACAAAAATAATTGTAAATCAAACAATTACACTTGTATTTGTTTGTGCGTTCCTTTTTTCGTTTGAGATATAAGTACGGAATTAATGTTTTGTAAATTATGAAATAAAGTTAAGTTACACAGCACAGTAAAAAAAACTTTTGCTTATAGACGGCACGTTTATCTAAATAAAGCAACTGTAAATGTGACAGTTTCAAATTTCCGGAAACAAAAATCATAAAGTCGGAAAAAGAGCATTACGAGTTTGTAAAAAAGTTTTATTTTCATAAAAATTAGGCCGAATTAAATGTACGGTGTTTTCGTTCCGTGTTCACATCCATAGATTTGCGTTTAGTACGGCGTAAGGGGATGGCAAACAAATTTTATGGCCATGTTACGGGTTACCTCACAAGTCGGACCTGTCACGGCATTTAGTTGTACTGCTGCCTTACACGCACTTAACACTGTGTCATTACTCGTACGTTCACCAACGACACTGTACAAATTTATGTTCCTAACTATTTTTTATTAGGCCTTGTATTGCACGCAGTTAAACAACTTAAGAATCAGCGTATTTACAAAAACAAGTCATCCAAAAATTATGGTCATGCTTAACAAAACTGTTCCGTGTATTACTGTTAATATAACAGACAAATAATGTAAAATATTTAGCATGAGCTGTTAACACGTGTTTCTTAATGAATTCATAGCTCATGTTTCTGATATATTTAGACGTGATCATTAGCATATTCATGACGAGTCACTAACACGATGCTTGATTGTGTTACTAGCACTAAATGTCGTCGTGTCGCTTACTCCAAATGTGCTGCTCACTTAGAAATATCAAAATTTGGAATAAAAAACGCCGTGCAAGCTTGGATTTCAGACTATCCAGTACTTTGGCTTCGATATTCAAATGAACTATTTCTTCATCAGATAACTGATTGGACATCAAAGTAATATGACTATTGACCGAGCGGGACGACCGCCAACCCCAAGGCGTTCTTCTTCAACGTATCGCAGCTATGATGAACTCGGAATCATAGACAGAGCTAAACCATTAAAATACAGACATGGAGGAATGGAAGACCTGACTGGAATAGAACAGATGAGGTACAGAACCTATGAACAACAAAATATGGACGATATAACAGTCATTAGTTCTGAAGGAGTCCCTAAGCCTAAAAAGAAAACCATGGAAGGCTTAGCAAGTGGATTTAGAAGAACGTTCTCCGTGAGGAGCCGAAGAGAAGCATCAGAAGGAATTCCTTTGGATACTTTTAATGTGACTTGTGAGGAGAATTTCGCGACAGTGCGAGGAGCTCCGTTTGGTAGGCGTCGGTCTTTGTCGAGAGATAGAGGATCTTCGCTGTTAGGAAGGAGTTCTTCCGAAGGCGATGTGAGAATGATCCCTCCCCGCGCGCCCCCAACTGCCCCAGCGCCTCGTCTGCACCGCTGTCTGCGTGCTCTCGGCGGTAGCTGGAAGAACCTTTTACTATGTGAGTCGAGATATGTATGTGGTTTAACTGCTTGCCATAATGCTGTTAATTACCTTTTATGTCATCTAAGCAGCACCACACCTGCGCCACCTATTAACTGAATCTAAAAACGTAACCAAAACATAAATAAGAATCTTAACCTTGAGTTATCTTGTTCTCTTTCTCTTTATTCTGTTATTTAAATGGTAGTTAACCGTTTACCGCTCGCGCGTTGTCCGAGTTAATTATTGGTGCGACGGGTACAAATGACCGCTAGTAGCTTAGTTAGTTTGAACCTGTGATTAACCGCAGAGCTTAACCGAATTGAACGCTTTCTTTTATGTAAATTAACTGATTGTTTGTGTTACTAAGCGGGATGGTAATTAATCTGGGATTAGACAGTGTGGCTATATATTATTTCACAATGATACGGCTTAATTAACTTTGACATAATAGCCGAATAATGATATCGATGGTTAATTAAAATTTATTCTGATTTATCGTCGTAGTGCGGTGTGACTGTGACTAATTGACTATAAATTATTTAATATTCAAAGAACAAATTAGGGCATAAATCATCCTTGTCTCTAAACATATCGGAGAAATTCAATTTCTATTGATTACCATAATTGTTCATAATATAATCCACCCTACCTGTTGACGAGGTTTACATTAGAAAGCAGTAATTGAATTTCAAATTGAACTCGTTGTTAATGACTTACTCAAAACATTGATTGTTTAATGAATGTGTAAAATTACTTAACTAAATATTAATGACAATTCGAATATTAATTTATGAAAATACTAACTTTTGCCTGTGACTCCGCTCGCGTGTATATCGTTAATCGCGATAAAAAGAAGCCTATGTCCTTCCTCAGAAACCAAAGTATCTCCATGGCAAATTTCATTGAAATCCATACCATACTTAAGCCGTGAAAACGTGACAGACACACAGAGTTTCTTTCGGATTTATAATATTAGTATGATTATTCAATGTATTTGATTATTGTTTGACATTTAAATTTACTTTTGAGTAATTTTGTTTTATCTGAGATATAGTTTGTGCGCCAAAAATATCATGATACCGAAATAGATGTCCCAAAAATTGTGTTTATTCTCAAATGTGCCAAATTTAGTTTACGATTTCCTTTAATCTTGACATTTCTAGTCTTAGTAACATCTATATACTTTTCTTAGTTTATCGCAAAACGCCTAACATACTACATGGTGCTACTAACTAAAATAATATAGGTACTTCTTCGATACAAAAATATATTTTTTTAAATGAATAAACTAGAAATGTTTGTTTGTTATTTCAAATTTACGATTTTTGACTAAATAAATATCATATTAAAGTATTACATACATATATACATTTTTTTTTTTTATATTTGTTGGCTGTCTTTTTGTTCCGACTAATCTCTGCAACGGCTGGACCGATTTCGACAGGTCTTTCACTGGCATATAGCTGATAAAATAAAGAGTTACTAAGGCTACCTTTATTTATACTACTCAATTTATTTTTTATAGGAACGTTTTTAGCTTACGCCCCGTATAATATACTACTATTCGTACCTAGAACGGATCGATTTT
This sequence comes from Spilarctia lutea, assembly GCA_916048165.1. Lineage (NCBI taxonomy): Eukaryota > Metazoa > Arthropoda > Insecta > Lepidoptera > Erebidae > Spilarctia > Spilarctia lutea. The sequence goes on along the minus strand of OU696479.1, from coordinate 5,887,458 downwards.
CGAATATAGGAACTAGGCATTAGTCTCTTATTAATGTTTTGTGATATTCTTGTATATGTAGTATTTCTTTATTTCACATGTCTTGATTAAGTAGTTAAAGTAAACTTGGAGAGTGCAAGTGTGTTTTTAAACATTGACAATATTAATTTGTAACCCCCACAATTTTTTTTTAATCGTGTCTGATGATATTGTGATACAAAGAAAACATTCGACTATGAATTATTAGTTCACAATTTTATTTAAACCTTTCACTTATTCATTAAATTATGTATCTGCATTTGGCAGTGATTTCGTTCGCTTTATAATCTATCCGCCAATTTCATTATGATCCGTTCAAATGTTTTCAAACTTTTTGTGTTGAAAACGCCACCCTGATCTTACGCTTAAGTTGTATCGATTGGATCGAATCAACTAAAACATCCACTATTTAATCACATGCAAGGAACTTGGATGTACACTAGGAACAAGGGGAATACCCCAAAAACCCTGGCAGACCTTGACCACCATTACATACATCTCTATCCGGCATTCATCTGTATATTCATCTTGTATTCATTCATATAACAACCCAAATTTACTTAAATGTACTTATTTCACATCAACAGCGTACTTATTTAGTTATATTTAGTTTTTCGAACGTTGCTTAACCTATGACATTATGAGTGCAACTTGTGGTGTTTAACATATTTTAACAAGTCAATGACAAAAATCTGTAACCAAACAACTTGGTCTCTCATTAAGTAGCACCATAAGTACAATACAATGTAGGTGGCAATACGTATGTAACATTTATTAAAGCATTTTAAACCTAATTATGCATGAACTAGCCTTGACTTTAGCTTACACGTACATTTATTGCTATATTATCACTCAAATGTACCAATATCCCGTCCATATTGGTGCGGAACGCCCCCTTATTTCGCCTACGTCCCTCGTCAGAAATGCACGCGTGATATAAAATATTATTATAATGGCTTCTCTATATAGCAAATATGAATACCTTTCTCAGTATAAATGCTTATTTTGTCTATATTTTATTATTCTATCCGTCTGATTATGTGGAAAACAGCCGAAGAATGTCTTCGAGGAAAGAAAAATATGTCGACACAAATGATGTTGACTGTTTGTGTTGTATAATATAGTAGAATGAAGCTTTGTTGTTATTGATTTATTCTGACAAAATAGGACAGGAATATAAACAGATGTTGAAGAAACGTGTACATTATGTTGATGCCCGAATTAACCGAAGGCCAAGATGTATTTCTTACTTCATTTATTTAACAGCCATGTTAAATAAATGAAGTAAAATAAATTGCATTGCACATGTTGTCATTATTAAAGATGTTCCATTGGCTTTTGCAGACTTAAAAAATCTATGGTCAACTAGCTGCCCTGACAGACTTCTTTCTGTCCAACATCTTTGGCCTATCGTAGTCTAATACAAAAAATAAATAAGTATTGTTTTACTATCTTCCAAAAATAGCGAATTTTTGCGTTTTTTGTCTTCAGAGGAACCTTAATTGTGTCTTAACGAAAATATTAATAAACAAGTAATTAATCGAATCGGTCCAGCGGTTCTCAAGTCTTGCGCTTAGCATTACAGTTAGCTATTCATATTTATTTATATAGATTATCACGAAATTTTTCTCTTAATAAATTTAAAGAAAGTCAACAGTGTTTGACAACATAACTTATGTCCAACACGTGTAGAGCTATTAACCGTTGTAGTGTCACATAAGCCACTTCAACCCTCCACTGCAAGCGGTCTCATTAAGAAAATTACCTTTTTAATTTTCCGTTACGCTGGCCTTACATGCCCTGTCGAACAATGGGACGGTTAAGTACCACTAGATGCTTTAGCTTGTAGAGGACAACATCCGGTAACATATGGTGGATACAGCTCATATTTATTTACATGTCAGTAAACTTCTAATGTATTAATATTACTGGCTTTTGCCAACGTCTTTGTACGCGTGTATATCGATTATCGCGGTAAATTGTAGCCTATATGTTATTCTGATGAATAAGCTTCATTACTTTAAAGTTTCATGGAAATCCGTTTAGTAGTTTTTGCGTAAAAGAGTAACAAATATACGTACATCCTCACAAACTTTCGCGTTTATAATATTGTTAGGATAGGATTATAAACATTGAAAGTAACATTTCAATAATATAATACTACTTTGTTCTCAATTGGTATTGCATTCAAAAATATGTACATATTTTAGACTATTGTTTTCCAATTTCGTACATGCACTAAATGCTCCTTTAATGTTGTCAGCAAATTTTAATAAAATTGCAAGTCTTTAGTAACATTATGCTGCAATATTACTTGAAATTTCATTTTTATAAAATATAATTGTTACTTCGTGTCAAAACTCTTTTTCATAACAATTATTTTCAAATAAAAAATCTAAACTTTGTTATAATGTATTGAGGATGATCTGGTTTTATAGTATTGTTTATTGTTCTTATAAGTAATCAATCAAATCACAATTGTGTATCACGTCTGAATAATCAACACCATACGGTTTGTCAGTAACACGTAGCGATGCATTGGTGTGGTGAGCAAAATGACGTTTAGTTACTAAACTAATATAAAGCGTATCATAGTAAAATCAAATAATATTAATCCTAAAAAAAGAATATCTCAAAGAGCTCACATCGGAATATCTCAATGATTCCATAAATGTATATGTATACTGTTACTGAATATCCCTATTTATAATACAGAATATCCCACATAGCTTTAGAGGGTTGTCAGATTGTCGGATCTGTCGGCGATCATTTCAGATGTTCGGACAAGCCGACAGTTGCTCGTGGACATTTTAGCGAAATTGCTTTTGTTTGTACATCTGCTGTCGTTCATTTTGCCTCGCAAATTAATTATTTAATGCATGTTGGATTAAGGGGATTTAGTTTTGCTTGTATTGGTAATATAACGCCATATGAATGGATATACGATTGCTTTTGTTTTGTGTTTGTGATGAGTAAATATTACTTTCAGGGTGATATATCGCCAAGATGATTTGTAAATAATTATGTATATATCTATTTCATTATATGATTTCTTAATGTTTACGACGTTTATCAAACCACCTGAAACTGTAAAAGACTACTAGTCTGATGCCGATCGTTTCATGAAAAAACTTATTTTCAGGTAAAATCTGGTACTAGTATTAGTAAACTAGTAACTGACCCTAAATAAAAAAACGTGGAATAAGGCTAGGAAGAAGTAGAAGAAAATAAAAAATAAGCGACAGTCTGTTTCGTAGAACATTATTTTTTATAACCTGACTCACAAACGTAACCTGACTTGTGTTCACTTCTAAAAGATATCTGAAACAACTAATAACACTTCCCACTAGATAATCTCAACATCTTAGATCATCATCAAGTAGCTAAATATTTGCCAACAGTACCTTGAGCAAATCTATTATTCATTACAAAGCTACTTAGCACATCCCACAATGTTAAATGATTCATACCAATTAATGCTACTGCGTTTCCAAAATAATATAAATAAATAACATAATATAAATGTTACGTATAATTTAAATATCAATCACTTAACTTTGAAAATTTTACTTTTGTTACATAAATATAAGCTCACTTTAAAAAAAACATATCTAGGACAAGATCATCCGTATATCATCCGTGGGTCATGATTCAAATTTATCGATAGGACCTGCATTTGTACTATCGATAAATGTGAATCATTACCCACCATAGGCTTACTTTCTTACAGATATTCAAATACATTACATAGAGAATTATCTGTTACAGTAATATGTTTCTCGTGATTTGTTTACTGTTTTATCTTTACTTTTCTTAATATTTTTTGAAATTGCGGACCATATATTTCAGCTAAATATTGTCAAATATTTCTTAGTGCCCATTATTCAAATAATCTACAACTGTTTCTCGTAGGTGCACGTAGGTAGGTACGTAGTTACAAATGACTCTGAGATTGCAGTGTGGCTCGTTTGGACTAGTATCACGTCTATAAACGGTACCAGCAACTAGCCGTGTTCACGAGGAATCAGGCATCGAATTATATTCATACACTCAAATCCCTGAAGAGTTAGGCAATGATTTCAATTTGATCCTACTCACATAATAACGGTAAGGATTTTATCACCAACCCATCATTTGATTGCCAAGGTTTGGGCAAGCTCTTAAGATTGCTATTAGTGCCAGAACTAATTCTTCTGTTCAAAAGAGTTTCTTTCCTTGAACTTTCAGGTGTTATACACATAAATATATCCTCGTGGAGTTTATCGGAACTTATTCTTTATCAAATGTAAAACAGTCATGTCAGTTATTAATTATTCAATGTAATTTTAAATTAAAGTAAAAAATTGTATGTGCTTATTAAACGATATACCTATTTATGAGAGAGAGTACTCCGAAATTATGTCGTATTAATTATACAGAACTATATCTCATACCTATCCATTATTCAGTAAGTTTTTTAGTTTTTCTGGTCTGAATAAAAAACGTTGCAATTTCCTATTATATAGGGAGTAGCCTATTTAATCGGAAAATACATTTCTGTAATAAAAAAACTAACTGATATACGAAATAAACCTACAATAAACTAAATTGACGCAGTAGAGAAGACTCTCTCTTCTTGTGTAGGAAGGAGGAGTATTGGTGATATTTTAAGTCGTATTAATACTCAGCGTTAGGCAAAACTTTAGAAACAATATAAGTTTAGCAAGCTATAATTGGAACCGTTGTCATTGTGACTGTATATAAGCATTGAAAACAGCATTACAATAATATAAGTAAACAACAAGCTTTTGCCCGCAGCCCTCATCTATGAGTTATATTACCGTAAAGTTTCATCTACATCTATTAGTAGTAGTTTTTGCGTTGAAGAGTAACAAACATCCGTACAATGTTTCGCATTTTAATAGTAGTAAGGATAAGTAGGCAGTAGGACTACATACATTACTAATTACTGAAACCCATCCAATTATTTTGTAAAACATTGCGTTAAGATCAACGCAGAGTTTGTTATTTCATAATAGATATTAAAATTTAATCAATTACTTACGAACTCAGTTCGGTATTTTAATTGAGTGACTTGCAAAAATGACGAACAATATTATACTAAAGAATACTATATAAAAAAAAAACACTTGTTTGTAAGATGTTTAGTTATCTGTCAAAGATAACGACTATAAAAATTATCTATGATAAAGTTCTTACATGAAGTACCAGTAAGGAGGTTATAAATACCAATAACCGCGTTTCCACGGCTAAATACATATATTTAAAAATGGAATGGTGAATGAAGATATTAAAAAAATAGTTAATACGAGTATCTACGAGTATTTCTAATTTTAAATAAGTGTAAAAGCACTGTTAAACGGCGAACATTAACCGACTACATGAATGGTGTTTTGAAAAGCACCAGAAACTGACGAGCATGCATTGATGAAAGTGGATGAAACAAAAATAGTTAGAGGAGGAGTTATCAGAACCGTAGTAAGTGGAAATCAATTGTCTCTGCCAACCCTGTATTTTTTTTTATTGAATAGTGGGCAAATGAGCAGACATATCACCTGATGGTAAGCGATTACCGCCGCCCATGGACACCCGCAACACCAAAGGCGTCACAAGTGCGTTGCCGACCTTTGGGGGATAGGAAAGGGGATGGGGGGAGGGGTTGGGGTATAGGCCTCCGGTATCCTCACTCACTCGGTGAAACACAGCGCAAACGCTATTTCACACCGGTTTTCTGTGAGGCCGTGGTATCACTCCGGTCGAGCCGACCCATTCATGCCGAAGCATAGCTCTCCCACGGTAAAATAGCGATGGTAATAAGTTGGTTACAATATCTACAAGTATTTCTGTTTTTGCATTACCAAGCAAAAGCAATATCAATAGCTAGCATGCACTGCAATATCAATTACAAATCAATCAACTATAAATAGCATTCAAATAGCATGTTATAACGACAAACAGCAGTAAATCACAATCTAGTGAATGCTCCCAGCTATATTTATGGTGACCAGACGTAATGCGAACTGCTACAGATTTTGGTTAGGGCATATTTTACTTCAATGTTGATAGGTATATGATTGCATTACTGCAAACTATCATAAAGGTTAAATGTTTAAGTTTTAGATTAAGCTTCTTAGAGTTTAATATGATTAAAGTCATATTACAGTAGGAAAAAAAAATTGTCCAAAATAAATACGAAAATTCATAACACAACGTCTTTTTATTATTATTGTATAGGGGACAAACGAGCAGACGTATCGCCTGATGGTAAGCGATTATATCCGCCCATAGACACCTGCAACACCAGAGGCGTTACAAGTGCGTTGCCGGCCTTTTAAGAAGGAGTACGCTGTATTCTTTAAGGAAGTCTTTTGGTTAGTAAAAATCAAACTCCATCGCTGGATCAATATACCATCGCGATTAAGTGTCGAGTCACTTCTTTAGTTTTGTTTTTTTTATTGAATAATGGGCAAACGAGCAGACGTATCGCCTGATGGTAAGCGATTACCGCCGCCCAGCATTGCCGGCCTTCAGGGGAAGGGGAAGGGGAAAAGGTAGGGGTTAGGGTGTGGGCCTCCGGTATCCACACTCACACCAAATTGAAACTAGTCACATCTATCTTTTGTCTACCACTGTATATACTATATTACTCTAATTCGTTACGATCAGTATATTAGAGTCCACTGCTGTACGTAACCGTCTCCCATTACACGTCCCTTGATCTTTGTAAACATAGTACACATATTTACTACACAATACGCAAGCATCTTTAAGCTCACATTCTGTAGGTTCCTTTGCTAAATTAACCTACACAAATTAATTTTGATGCTATCGATACGAATGAATTCTCAGACTTTAAACGTCTCTCGGTCGACGTTTTATAGGTACATATCCGTTGGCACAACCTTATTCTGTGTAGGTTATTTCTCTGAAGCCGTAAAGTACCTGGATCAGGTCTTACTCGAAACGGTTTGTCTCATTTACTCGGAAGCTGCTTCGGCCATTATCGGCCTATTGTTCACACACACGTATAAACTCGTCCCAATTGACACCCATGTATGAAATAACGGTTTAACTTGCAATTATATACTTATCAATGATATATTCTGGAAGGTATCCAAGGCATTATCAGAAAAAATAACGGATTTGTGCTGTGTATTATTGAAAGTATTTTATTCTCTGAGTAAAGTAATGGAGAAAGGTAAAATGTTTTTACTTGGTTACTTATTTAATGATAAAATCTTCGATCAAGGCTTGACATTTATTATATCAGATACAAAATAAATTCAATCGGTCCGCTAAATACAATTAAGAAAAAAGATAGCGTCTATGTTGGTGTGGGAACTTTTTATTCTGATTCAAACTTCTTTGGCAATTTATTTTTGAATACTTTGTTAATATATCTTTATTGTATACTCATAAAACATAACAAAATTTGCGTAGACATAACAAAGCGCGGTCTTATCCCTCACGGTGATATCTTCCAGACAACCTTTAAAAAGTGGGTATTCACAATTATTCACGACAAAAATAACATTCGTACACAAACATACACCGATTCTCCTCACACAAAGTAACATACATTATATAATAATTATACGTTTAAGGCACTGTAACAAGAATTTTCCTTTCTTGTGAAATACAACTAAACAAAACATTCACCAAAGGCCCTTTAAGTTAGCATTATTCTAAACTTTTCTCATTGACATACTAATCATTTCGTCAAAATTCGTTTATGACTTATTACAAAGGAACGCCTCGACGCAAAGTCGAAGCGACCAAAAAGTTGACAACATTTAATAAATACTCGGATTTTATCCTAAAAAAATCTCCGCTATCCAGACATTGGACAAAGCATTCGTGCAAACATTTATAAAAAAGTTTAGCATTTCGTTTCTCTCGGCACGATTGTCCCACCCTTGTAGGGAGTTACAAGAGATATTTGCATTTAATGGATAGCCTGCCGCGTGAATATCATTTCTTCTCTGTAATAGGTTTAATAGGCGTCTAGTATGTTTTGATCGTGGTCACCTTTGTGGGACTTGTCACATTCTTATGTGCTTTTATGAACTGCCAATTAGTGTAGTATTATGCTTATTTGTTTTATGGAGAATTTGTTCTTGAAAATGAATTAACTACTTTTAATTTTTAACCTTCTTATTACAAAAGATTCGTTTACCCAGTAGGGCAAATGTCATAGAAGTGGTAAAACCGTATTGTTTAGCTAATATTTTAAATGATTAAGAAACACAAAAATTATGATAACCTGTTCACAAGGTCGTAACGAGATTAAAGTTTATTATGGTAATGGAACCATTTTACGTAAGTGTTTGTTTTAACATCGCGATAAAATAATATTATAAAAAATGTGCGAATGGGTTATCAAACGTCAAAGTTCAACATACATCGTCTTCTTAATAAATAAACTTTGTTTTTTGTCGAAAATCAAATGATTTCGTTCGCAAGACGACACGAAGATTCGTACAAAAAGTCGACCCTCGTATAAATTCTTATGTTCTCGTAATGCCGTCTCGGATAGCCTGAGCTATTATTTGAAAGCATGTTTGCAGACTGGATTCAATGCCCCTCATTGTTCGGCCCTAGACCCTACATTCAAGCCCTTTGTGTCTACCTACCCTCTACAGCGAGAAATGCGACCAGCTTAAAGACATTTAACGGAGTTTTGTGTTTATTGGAAATCGTTTAAAAATAAATGAGTGAGATGTTCGCGAGTTGTAAGCTAAAAGCACATTTAGTGTAATGTTTATTTTTAGGTCCCAATGTGAAATATATACGACTGTTGAATTAGAGTTTTGATTCGATTTCCGGATAGTGCAGCATAGTTTACTATTCGCCTAAGAATATGGAACTTGTACTAGCCTACACACATACCTTTACCTAGGTTTCCTTTGTTATTCATATTAACTTAGTCATGGTTTTCTTTACAAGTGAGTTCCCAAGGTAATAACTATAGTATGATTATCTTTTATGTTCATCTAAATTTTAACATTTAAAAATATAAGCGTTAAAACTGAACTTGATAATATTGTCCAGAGCTAGTAAAACTTACTTTGTATTTCTTAATAATCTATTAAATAGAATGAGCTGACATGAAATTCAATGTAATATAATAATATTAGTAAGAAAAGCTCAAAATCGACAAATAATATATCTCAAATTACAGTATCTCCAGCTAAACACATTCACGAGAAAGATCGCTAAATCTTCTTTGCAATAGGTTAGTTGCGTACCAATTAAAAAAACTGCCGATAAATGATATATCTCTTTAATTATATGTTTCAAAACAAGATCAAAAAACATAAATATTTAGTTTTGCCGTGCCAAATGTCGTACTGTATCTGTTATTCAATGTGACAGAAGCCAAATTGGATAACTTCTTTAACTTGTATAATTATTAAAACGGGACGAACGTATTTTTTTGGAATTTTAATAGTTTCTAATAAATGACCAAAGAGTTACATCCACACATTTGTACTATACGTATATCGAAACGAGATGGCCCGTATATTTTAACAAATTGCAGAAGCCCCATGTGGAAAAGTTAATATAGGTATGAATTTATTGCTGATATTTGATTTACCTCGTTTTGACTCAATGATTCCTTTACAAACAAGCCTAATACTCAAACCCTGCTTTGTCGCTCCATGAATAGAGTCTACTTTTCTTTGAACAAGTTTATTCGGGAAAATTTACCCAAGTTTTGCGTCACACGTGCATGCGATTACAATGGATTAGGCGGCATTCTTTATCCCTTTCTCTCTTAACAAGGTTTGATATATTGGAGTGAGAAGATTGATAAATGAAGCTATTAGCTGTCGAAGTGTTTGGAGCAAATTGTTTATTTATTGCTTTTTTGTTTCAGGTAAGTTGTTCAACTTCTAACTTCACCTATTGTTTAATCCTTCAGAGAAGAAAACGAAGTTCATTAAGGTTTGTACATAAATTACGAGCTTCATATAATTCAACTGATATTGACAGTAATTGCTTTAGAATAATTAAGTTATAATTAATAAGCCTGCGTAAGAAATTCGGTGCTAGACAAAGGTGGTGCCCACGGAGAGCCACGCTTCGGCATTAATGAGCCGGCTTGACCGGAGTGATACCACGACCTTACAGAAAACCGGTGTGAAAGAACGCTTGCGCTGTGTTTCACCGAGTGAGTGAGGATACCGGAAACCCATATTCCAACCCATTCCCCCATCCCTCAAAGGCCGGCAACGCACTTGTGACGCCTCTGGTGTTGCGAGAGTCGATGGGCGGCGGTAATCGCTTACCATCAGGCGATACGTCTGCTCGTTTGCCCTCCGTTTCCATAAAAAAACGAACTTGCTGCTCTTGACTTGTAGTTTCAATGGCGTTGGTTGTCACCTGCCATCAGGTGAACCGTGTGCTTATTTATTTCTTGTTCTTTATATTTCTACCACATGTAGCAATCTGGTTATCAAAATAGGGAGACCAATTTGGTCCCAGACAGCCTGATGTGAGATGTGTCAAGTTTTCTATACAAATAAAAATTAATCGCTGAAATGCATGTACGCACATAACTCCCGATCGACTGTACCAAATTGGATAATTATTTTTCTATGTATTTGTTATTATTAGGACAAGGTTTCTATACAAGAAAATTAATAGATAACCCGCGGGAAGCTGAGACGGGCATAATTACTAAAACAAGTTTGTCAGAAATTCGGAAAATAGTAATGAGATAAAATAGGGCGGTACGAAGTTCGTTGGGTCAGGTAGTTTTTCATAAAAGTACTCTGAAGTTATAACAACAGTTGATTGATGTGAGTACGTATTGAATCCTACTATATTTTTATTTAAAATGTGAGAGTATTTATTTCTCCTTCAGTACAACAGTTGGATTAGACAGGAACAAACCCGCAGGGAAAATCTAGTATGTATAATTACACGCTACATCCGCTCCAACATCCGCAAACAAAATCGCTAACTAATCGAAAGTGAATCAAAAAACAATTACTTATAGATGTAGGTCGCGATTGTCAGCGGGCAACTCGTCAAACACTGGCACCTGACCTGCCGTGATCGGTGTAATTATTGTAAATATACACAAGCGTATCGGCTGCATCTACAGTTTATAGGAGATTGAGACCCTCGATTGAACTGTTGGCACTGGTCTAAGGTACGAGCAGTAGCGAGAACCCATCAATAGTCGAAAGTAAAAAAATGTGATGTTCTTAACGTCACACTATTAATTATATTATATTGTTTGTTAGTTTTAAAATGAGGTGTATATACACTTTAAGATGGAATTTGCTTATTTTAATATGGCACAGATACAAAGACAATTTGTGGAACAATAAATCGGGATCGAATCCACAATACTAAGCACAACAGTAAGCGCCATGGCAATCAACGTTTAGGCTATTACTCCAGTTGAAGTGCTCTAAACATAGTATCTTCCACGTAAAAAATCCACATATTGTCTCACGTCACCCATGGTTTATGCGTGAAGTGATGCAATATGTGGATTTTTTGGACACGCGGTCGTGAATAGTCCTCACACTCGCGTGTCTCTTATCACTTGTAGGTCACCAAAGCGAGAGTTTACCGTTCCGCCTATGACGGAGCCCCTAAGATACATTCCGCAAGATAAACCCGTCCGTGCTGTTTACTTTGACGCATTCGGTAACTATCGTCCCTCGATTCGTAGCTCCGGGTAGAATCCGATCATCGGATGCTGTACTTAGTGTAATTTGGCTCTTAAGTACCATGTGGGCTGTTCTTTACACGATAATGGTACGTTATAGTGTGATATGTAACAGTACATTGCAGTGAGATTGTCAGGAGAAATCGTAGAAAATTGATTTTATTAAATCGTTGAAAGCTAATTTTGAAATGGTCCGAATCGTTTTGTTTAAAAAATCTTTTTATATCATACTTACAGAGTGTCTAGACTAATGATGAGTAGGTATATTCTTACTTTTCGCTTACTTGCAATTTATAATATTTCGAAAAGAGACGGATGCCCGTAACAACAAGTCGGCAAAGTGCGCAAGGCGCTAGAATTAGATGGATGTTAGATGTTACACATCTTGTGCGACTACCATAAATACCGGTCTTTTTTACCCGTCTGCGAAAGAAGGAGGGTTATGTTTTTCGAGTGCATGTATGTTTATTTCTTTGGTACGCCCTAGAGCCTAAATGGCTTGTCGTATTTTTATGTGAGTGGTGTCAATGGATTCGTCAAAGTCGTTAAAAAAATATATTGCTTTTTTTTCTTTTAGTTCTTTCTGTCTTTTCAGTATTTAATGAATTTAATAAAGATGGCAGTGGCAATTTAATATTGACTCAGTTGCGTTTTTTTTTTAACAATTCGTTACTTTGTTTGTTTGTTTGTTTTACCGGGCCATTTCCGCACTTAGCCTCTTGATTGGGCCGTTGTACGTTTTCGTTACTTATTAAATAATATGTTTGTAAGGAAATGTTATATATAAAATTCTCGTGTCACAATGTTAGTTACCAAACTCCTCCGTAACGGCTTGACCGATTCTCATGAAATTTTGTGTGCATATTGGGTAGGTCTGAGAATCGGACAACATCTATTTTTCATCCCCATAAATGTTAAGGGTAGTACACCTAAATTTTTATTTTTTAATTTTTAGATTTTTTTTTATGATACAGCATTAGAAAATACATACAACCCTGAATTTTCAACCCTCTACAATCAACTCCTATTTTTCCATCGCTAGTTTATTGACCCACCCTTAAAATATATATTCCTTTTTATGGCAAAGCAAAGCTTGTCGGGTCAGCTAGTATCTGTATAATTTTGACCGCAACATCCCGTTATAAAAATATATATATACTATACTATACATCAGAGTCTCAAAACGCAAACATATAAACGTAATGCCAGATACAAGTTTCTGTACAAAACACAACATGAAACAAACGAGCTTGCTTATTACTCCGCCCTACTGGCACCGTATCACAACATAAAACACACAACCTATATCCATCTCCCTTTGTTTGCTCGCTGCCCTAATGACGGGTAATCCCAGCCAATCTCTTATAAAAAGGAAACGCACCCTTAATTCTCCAACACACGTAATCCAACAAGACCAGTTAGTAATGAATGGAGAGATTGCTAAAATATAGCTTCACATTTACTTGGTGTGCGGCAGTGTGCGGACACACTTGGCAAATGTACGTGTGTTTGTTAATCTATATCTACTAATATAATAAAGCTGAAGAGTTTGTTTGTTTGAACGCGCTAATAATCTCAGGAACCGCTGGTCCGATTTGAGAAATTCTTTCGGTGTTGGATAGTCCATTTATCGAGGAACGCTATAGGCTATGTATCATTACGCTACTACTAAAAGGAGCGCAGCACCAATGAAGAGTGTTTCAAAAACGGGGGAAAATTTTCACGCTACGGGCAATATAAGACGCAAACTAGGTTGCGTGGGTCAGCTAGTTATTTTATATAATGTAAGGTGTATAATGGGACCATGCATTCTTAAATTTTCTGTCTTTAGTGGTTTTTTTTTAAGTTTAAATTCAAAGAAACTGGAAGCATCATAATAAGAAAAGTTTTTCAAATTTTTTTTTTGTATAGGTGCAAACGAGCAGACGTGTCACCTGATGGTGAGTGATTACCGTCGCCCATGAACATCCGCAACACCAGAGGCGTTACAAGTGCGTTGCCATTCTTTAAAGAAGGAGTACGCTCTTTCCTTGAAGGTTTGAAGGTCGTTATGGTCCGGGAAAACCGCAGGCGACAGCTCATTCTACATTTTTTTTTTAATTGGTTATTTAATGCTGTAGTAATTCGAATGATAAGTATCAAACATAAAAAGTCATTTGTTATAGCTTTGTATACAATAGTTGAATGTGAATTGAAAATTGATATAAAAATTATTAGTAGTACTAAGATCCATTTAAAGTTTTTTTGATCTTGAACAATATGTATTTTATACTTTTATCTTATTTATTAACTAAACATAAAATAAGTACATGATAAAGGGAATAGCTGTCTGAAAGACCAATAGCTTATTATTATTTGCCAGTATAAAATTATGTCACAGATAGAGATTGATGTGTGATTTTATATTTTCGCCCACAATAAGAAAGTGTTTCTTATCCTGGGTGAAATTTCACTTAGAAACGGAGAAACAAGTTCAATTATTAAGAGTACAGTCGGTACCGCAGTCACAAACAAATTTGCGGTTACAACTTATAAAGCCTCGAATGATCTTATGACCAATTAGTAAGTAGAAACGTCGAGAGATTATGAGCAAAATTGGAAGCGGTAAAGTGAACTAGTTTTTTATCGTAGACCGAGCGGAATATTATCGCTTTTTATATTTATCGTTTTGCAAATGACAAGTGTACGGTATAATCATTTAGATGTACGACTAGCAGAGTCCTAATAAAAAATAAAAATGTAATATTAGAAATCTTGTTTGTAAAGAAAATTAAATAAAAAGCAACTCTCTAAAGTGTGGACTGAAGTCCAATTTTGCAAAGCAGTAAATCACTGCAATTTACTAGTGCTCTCGAAAACACTTAATGAATATTTTGTTTTGTTCTTATTAAGACTGAATCAGAGTTGAATAGTAACCATTAAAGAATTGAGTATAAATCTATCACAGATTTTAATGCGCCTAAATCATATGTAAAAAACCGAAGACGTCCATTGAGCGAAAACACAGCTTACAAAACGTCATTGCGACGAAATGATACTTTTAGCCATAAGATTATAATAAATAAACTTTTTTCTGTCTGTGAGGAACCGTGGTTACCAGTGGTTATTTGTACTGGAACCTGACTAAAACAGCACGCCGTCTCGGATATCAGGATCGGTACCTATATCGGGAACCAGATACAGCCTGAATACATATTACATTATACATATTTTCGGACATTTAACACACAACGCCATCTAGTCCCAAACTAAGCAGTGCTTGTACTATGGGTACTAGACAACTGATATTAATACATATATACTTTTTTTTGTAAATACATACATATCATATATTTTGAATAGACAAGAAGTCACATTTTATCATCAATAATAGTATATTTTCGGTTGCATTTCAATGCATGCGTATTATTTTACCATATTTTGAAGTATGAACAGATTTAACGAAACAAAATAATGCAACAATGTAATCGTTATTTCAGAATTATTTTGTCACTTGAAAGCATTTAATAATTAATGTATATTATTGTAAAGACATTATTTGGTACATATGTCGCCACACCAACTCCAAAAAGGAGTGGAACATATTCCACTGCATGTATTTTAAATTTAACAAATTACTTACATTTTTCTGAAGAATATAGGACCCAGTTAAACATCAAGGGTCTGCATAGACAATGATATTAAAAGGTATTCAGTAGACCAAAGAGGGCGTGATGTGATGTTTCCCAATCACTCCAAATATAGCGATTACCGTGCCGATTTCTACATAAATAAAAAGCACATTACAGACGGTTGCCGAGCGTTTAATTACAAGAAATGCAAACGTCGCCATATATAGGATATCAATCGATGCATGTAACTTATTGCGACATAAATGTACGAGTATTTTGACGAATTTCCATCACTATTTCCACATTTATAACTTAATTTAACGTTTACTGTCGATTTTAATTGTAACTTCGAAAACTCCATGTCTCGTTACAGTTAAAATTTTAATAATACTCTGATAGCAACCTGTTTGTTGCTACACTTCAACGACCATTTTTATCACACGCATTTAATTCTTAATTTAAAACTTCACAGTGTGTTAATAATTATTTTTTTATTTAAATATTGGTAGCAAAAGCAAGATCTCTTTTTTTAAAGCCAACAACATCGATATGAGTGCTCAATAATTACCAAAACCTACTGTTGCATCGCAGAATTATTGCGAAAGCAAATTTTGACTGATTTTTCTCTTGTATCACAAAAAAAGTTCCAATTTTAAATTTTTGTAGGCGTTTAAGTTATGATCTAAACTGTCTTTGGGTAACTGCAAGTGTACTTGCTATCTTTATATGGCTTGGCCCTACTTGTTAAAACATTTAAGTATTAAAATAAAATATAAGCTCAAGTCTTGACCTCAGCCCACGATTTCTCATCCGTTAATTATGTAATAACCGAACACAGTGAATTATGACCCTATAATTGCAATGTTATCGACGCACTACTGAAAACATCAATCTGATAATTACGTACTCGAAATTATGACTTCTTTGCTTTTCTTTATTCTAAAGGCCTTTAATTAAATTTAATATATCTCTCATAAATAAAACAATAATTGATCTACCACTGACAGGTTCAGTTACAAGAGGCACCATATGCTAAAGAAATGTGCTTGAACCTTCTGAGGACTAAATAAATTGCAAAGGTTATTTTTAACCATTTCAAGAAATATTATCATATCACATCGAATTAAAATATTTTTATTACAAAGTGCATTTAGTGCTGTTAATTTGAAATTACAAACGGAGACTTAAATTTTATTTATTTGTAGATGTAGATTCGTACCCACTTATATTTGTTTAAAGTTTACATTAATTTCCATCGTTATAGTATGTCTAACTGAATGAAATCCCTCACTTTTCCATAGAAAAGTTTTCACAAAATCATCCAAAACTTTTGCAATATTTTTTCTATTGTGTAACCGTAATATGTCTGGGGCAGGCTTTACTTCGTTTTACTCGGCACCGTCAATCATTTTTCATACGTGTGATTTATCTGCATCTAAAACATTATTGTTTAGGTTCGAATTAAATTACATTTGGTATTTTGTCATATTATTATTCCTAATATTATTTTCGTAGTGAAGGACCGAAGGATAAGAGAAACAAAAATGATGACGAGTAAACGGCATAAGACTAGCAAGGCTTGCTTTGAAAAAAAAACTTAAATCCTTACATTTAACTTTCATAAAAAGGATATATAATAAAAAAATAAATATAATTAAGATACTTATATGTCAAAGGCCTACTTTTATTATTGTCTAGGTACTTTGAATAAAATTGCTATATGTTTTCATCACTTGTATCATACAACAGAACCAAAGTTCTACTTCGCTGTTCAGCTTGAGTCTATGATTAAATCAGTGCCTCTCATAAAGAAAAGCACTACATGTTTTGTATGCAAATAAAGTGACAACGTTTATCAAATAAGCGCGTCCATGACAGCGCGTCGCGTTCGCAGCATCACCCACTCAAACACCAAACAAGCAAATATTGATAAAATGCAAAGCCGATAAACTCACCAGATGTCTCTCAGTTCAGAAACCACCCTCCCATATAATTTAATGTCGTAGGGAGATTCACAATAGATATCGATTCTTTTGTGCCTCAGGGAAATCGGTTCTTCAATCGCGTTTTTACAATGTCACCGCAATACAGGCCTGGTTTGGACGCGCTGCCGGTAAACTGTATATTATTATGCAATAAGAAACCTTTAGAGGATATAAATAACCGGGTTTTTTACTTATTCACGAAAATATTTATTACCGATTCGATACTACTCCTTTTGTTTGTGTGTTGTATGAACTATATTTTTAAGGGTATTTCCAGACATCCTGCGAGTGGTACCAGTAGCATCACGTGATGAAGACTAATTTTTGCAATATCTAACTTTATTAATGTACGATTTTATTCATTGAGAACTGTTCATTACAACATTTAGTTGTTGAAGTTATTCAAGTCGTTAAAAATGAACAAAATACTTTGCCAAAGTCTAGAGTAATTTTGTATAATCGTGCAATCTCGAACCAATTCTCGATCAGCACATTAATCTTGCCAAAGAGCTGGTTCCAAAGGTAATAAATTATAGCTGGCTACATCAAATCATCACGTCTCTTAGCCGCATTGTTTCCTCCACTCATAATTCTAATTTGGGAAAGGAAACACTTGGCATTGAGTCACAGGAATCGGTGCTGAATAATTAATAAGGTTTCTGGGGGAAACGAAGCGTCAATTTGAGTAATTATCGCTCGTAGATTGAGATTAACACGATAAGCTAACTTAATCCATAATCATCATTACTACAGTTAAATCAAAATCACTGTAAAAAGATTTGTAATTGACCTTATTACTTTAAATATTTGTCACTATTGTATGAAATATTACTTTTTGAAAAGAATGCACATATAAAACAGTAAAATCAATAATGAAAATTTTTAAAAATTAAATTGACACGATCGATTTTAGTTTAATAAATATATAATTTAAAACACGAATTAGAATTAACATTCAATACACAGCTAATATGTTATATTAATATTTAGTTCTGTTAGAACTATTTATTAGTTCAACCGGGCAATTGAGAATTAAATAAAAAAAAATACAATAACATAATAAGTTGCGGTTTGTTTTATGAGAAACTGTATGTATAACACTTATAAATTAAAGAGTATTATATCAACAATACCTATTGACTATTATTGGTAACAGACTGCGTATGTAGGCTTATTTTGTTCGTATTTTTCATTAAACCGAAGTAGAAAGTTGTATAATTTGATTTCTCTTGATCATTTCAAGATCTGGTGAAGCGTATACGTAATTGTGATCTTTTAATAAGAACTAAAGGGCACCATGATATTTGACAAAATTGCCAATGAAAATTACAGATTTCACGATATATTTTACCTATATTATTGTGTAGGAAATAAAATTATTGATTGATTTTCATTTGATCATAAGAATGCTTGCAGCAAGATTCTTTTGAAACGATACCTACTCTATATTCTTGAATTCCTCGATTCCAGTAATTTAACAATTTTATCTTTTACACCTGACAACCTATCTGAAAAAATAAAAAAATATGATCGGAAA
Organism: Spilarctia lutea; assembly: GCA_916048165.1. Lineage (NCBI taxonomy): Eukaryota > Metazoa > Arthropoda > Insecta > Lepidoptera > Erebidae > Spilarctia > Spilarctia lutea. Next base: position 5,868,618 of record OU696479.1, on the reverse strand, counting down.
AGTAATTAAGACTGGAAACCCTGAAAAACAAACTCACTTTCGCGTTAAAATTTTTCTAAACTGCTACCACTGGATGTATTTGGTTGAGATTATTCTTGTTTATTCTTATTATACTCGTAGTTAATTTTGGATAAAAAATATATTTTACACTTGACAATGTGTATGCAAAATTTCGTAAAGATCGTTTTAGCTTTACATGACAAACACGTCACATTAACTGTGAATTAACTATTTACTTACTTATGAAAAAAGTTACGTAAGTTTAATAATGCCGAAGATTCGAAATGAAAGTATATTGTCGTACGGCCTAAAAGTAAAGAAAATATCAAACCTCTTTTGCTTATGCTGAAGAATAAACGGTTTCGCTGCCAAAGCTGCGCCTGCAAAGGGTTAAATTAGTATTTCCACCAGCATTTTTGTTGAATGCGACACATGTAGAATACTAAAGTTTCTTCGTGTCTTATTGAGTCGCTTCCAAAGCAGTTTCGTGGAGATCTCTTCTACACCTCAGTATGCATTCTTGGTAGTCTTCTTTACCTCGTCGTTTGTCGGTCGACTGGCAAATCTCTGCTTAATATAAAATGCAAAGTCTTCAGAACTGGCGTTTTGAACGTGAGAACTGGCGCAAATTGTTTTGTTTCTCTTGAATTCGGCTTTGTTTTCTTTTCGTTTGTTTACTCCAGTTTAATGAAGATTTTTTATAAATTGCATTCAGCCTTTCGGGGGCAAATTCCTTATTTAAAATTCTTTTGAATTTCGATTTTGCTTGTTTTATGTAAACTACTCAGATTGTCTGGTGATTCCAAATTTAAACTCAATGAAATGAATTAAAAATTTAGATCAATCTTTGTCTTTGATATCAATAATTCAACGAAATAATAGCTTTCAAGTTAAGCTAACAGTTATTTTAATTTTAAATCTCTGGAACGTTCAGTTTAGGACCGTTGGACAGTCAATTTCATTAGGAAAACAATATAAAGTACGTGTTCCTAATCAGAGCAACAGTTACACAATACTTTAAGTAGTTAGTAGGGGTACGATAGACAATGAACAGCTTGTTCCAACTAATTACGTTATCTCTCTACGAGATTTCTCTCTAACTTTGCATTTACAAATTTGTAAAGGGCTTATTTAATATTATTTTATATTAAGTTTTTAGAAATTTACTTTAAAGGAACAGGGCGTACTTTTCTTAAAAAAAATATAAATTTTAACAAAGAGAATAGTAGTAAAATCTCAACAACACATCAACACACAACATCTATAGGAAACTTAACGGTTTTCAAAAGGTTTATATAACTGTTTTTAGGCTTTCCCGACATTCAAACATAGTTTTTGTTGTATATATGTAACAAAATAGATACCGCTACCAAAAACTAAAAATTTGTATTGCAAATATTATGTTAAAAAAAATAAAACAACATCTGTATCATTCTTATTTCTCTTTACCTTTTGAGTTTTCAATAAAAAAGTAACAATGTAGAATTTATGGAAAGGCAAAAAAAATCAAGCTTATTCAATTCAAATTACGAACAAATTTAGATGGGGTGCCACATATTTCGGATTCCAAACAGAGGAGAATAATCAGAATATTTTCCCTGATTTTTCATTCAGCTCAGTGGGGTTCGCATGCCCCGGGTTTGTTTTTACTTAACAAAAACCTTATTTAAAATAAACAAGTCGGGGTAAACGGTCGACGTGCCCAAAATTCGGAACGCGTCGATGACGCCGTATTATTTTCACTGGCAATAAAACGAACGCGACCTACAAATATGTATTTTACTTTTCTAAAATACTCTTACATATTTGAATTTAAATGCAAAATAAACATGTTCAGATGTATTATTTACCATAAAGTATTTATAATCATGAATTACATGGTTATAAAAACTAAAACCATTCTTGTTATTGTTAAAACATTTCTCGGTTACGTTATATATGATGAAAATTAAAACTATTTTTTATTGTACTGTACAGAAATCAGCTTTATATGAATACGATTTTCTTTAACGTAGGAACAATTTCATTAAAAAAAATTTCAACCACATGTAATTAAAATACTCATTCATTACTAATTTTACGTGTCTGGTTTTGATCATAGTAAAATACCTGTTTCTATACTATTTATTATGATATATTTTATTTACATTATGTTCTACCGAGCAGACCACTCATGATTTTTAATTAATGGATCTCGGATATCCAATATGTGTCAACATTTACAATGCACATACAATCTGTGTCACTACACGACTAACATTTTAATCCAAATTTAAAACAAATTACTCTAATTCCACAAGTTTACCAGCAATAAAAACGATCGGTTTGCTAAATGTAGGAAATGAGTGAACGCCCACTGGCAACCCGAACATGCCGATCCGGGTTTACGACATTGTAACAAGCCAAATCTTTAATTTTACAACACCATTTATGTTAATAAAGACGTTACAACAAACAATTTAGTCGTCACGTGTCAATAAAACTTGCAAGTAAATAAAATCTTAAATAGGTCCCTTTGAATTTTTAACTTACGGTTCTTTTAGTGGTTTATTCGTAAATTAAATGACAAATCGTCAATGTCATGTCAGATATCTTAGCTAAATAACCTCTTTACCACTTTTGGGTTGCCATTTTCGTAATAAAAAATTGTGTGTAGGAATACCTAAAATTGTTTTATTGCAGTTTGGTAAATAATTGTCAATTTTTTTTGCGATTATTCATAGTAGGCTTATTTACTCGTATGAAATTATTGTATGAATATGAAGTATGACTGATCATTTGAAGACATGTCTAACCAGACACCTTCATATAAAATACAGGTTGCAAGTCTTTTTGAAGGATTAGTGAAGTTCCTTAACGGGGCCTCGAGGAATTAGCTAGGACATATTAGATATACGTAAATATTTATTGTAATTGTTTTCCCTGACATATTTGTTGTAATTTATTCAACAGAAACCAGTAATCAGTAATAGTTATAGGCTATAACTAATTCATTTATATTATAATTTCAATTTATCGATGTCGACCATCAACAAGTGATTGCAAACAAGTGAGCACAAGAATTCAATATACATATATATAAATACATAGATTATATTATAATGTACATCGAAGTAAGAGAGTTGCACATTAAAACATGCTCAATAGTAAGAAAATCTTATTTAATTTAATAAAAAAAATCCGTGATCTCCCTCTGCCGGATAAGAAGTTGTTTCGATTTTACCACCAAAAAAATTCATGGCTGATTGGCGCGAAAATGAGAAAATATAATGACTATAAGAATGACGGATTCCAAATTCAAATGTGAGTTTTTTTTAACAGTGTTTATGGCCAGACCAACTAAATCTGTTTTGAAATTCGGAAACTGAATGAGTTGTGGTAATCCTGAGAAATACTACTATACCATTTTTCGACTCTGAAACTTGCTTGTTAAAAAATATATTTACCCATCAAGACATTCATCATTGTGTCTCACTAACAATGTGACTGCAAAATTTTCAATAAATAAATGTTCTTCTTCAATTATTTCACAAATATTTGGTTCTTTCAAATTAAACTAAGAAAAATTAATCTTTGTTGAATATCCCTACACATAGGGAAAGACCATATTTTTATTTATTTGTTTTGTTGTCCATCAATCCAAGAAGGGACCTTCTCCATCGTCATGGAGTCCATAGGGTTATTGTACCTTAATTAATCTTTATGTATTTTAAGAGCTGGTATCGCAAATACCATAGTGTTAATGGCAACTGGATAGACCTAACTGAGGCCAGTATAGCTCGCGGCACTATAAGTTAAATTATTCGACTCAGGCGCAGGTAGTTCATCCCACACTTGCGTCTCACCGGCGCCGGCGCACCCGTCAAACCAAACGCATATATTTTCATCTAAAACTAATCCAAATGCTTATTTAAATTGATCAATTCCTATGAACTCTTGTTTTGTGGTTGCTGTAATAAATTTAACACAGCATTTGTTACAGTCCTGTTTGATATGTTTATGTCGCAATAACTCAGGACTTTATGACTAGATCGTGTTTTTGTTTCAAGTATTATATAAGGATGTGTGAAAGCAAGGTATTAATCATAATAGTTTTAGGACGAGGTCCATAGGTAGTACCTAATTCTATGAGACGATTTGTTTCTATTACATATCTCTACTGAAGGGAAAGCTCCGTAAGGATTTCCACTCGTAAAGGAGTTACTTAGGTAAGAGACCTACGTAATTCTTTTACGTTACGCTACGTAATTTTATATCAATTTTAATAGCACATCGTGACGATATAAATACGCACTACACTGCACGGGTAGTGTAGTGATTTAAGCGGTTGTCTCGCCTTTTCTCAAGCGCTGAGTTTTGTGGGTTCAAATTCCACTTGGTATCCTCAAAATGGTTCATCTCTGTTTGAGTGTTTATTGTGTTCGTTTCATGTAGGTATGTCTGTAAAGGACACGGGATATACTGCTAATACGGGAGTTGTCTTTAAAATAAATAATATATGTATAGCTGTCCAAAAAATCTTTAAAAATTCGCTAGCAAAAACTAGTAATAAAATATTTTCTACCATCTGAAGTAAGTAAAAATAACTGGTATTAAAGGTGACATAATATGTATTCAATATATGAGACCGCTACTGAACTAGACTTTTTACCTGGTTAGAAGTAGACGGCCAGACAGTCGCCATATTATGTCTCGACGTATCAATCATATCGGCTTGTATTGCAGCCACCGTTCTAATGGGAAATAAGCAATTACGAGATTTTCTCGAGCTACAATGGCTGGCATATAATGTTCACTTGTTTCCTTAATAGTTTTTTTACAATGAATATATATATGATATTATTATTACTATTGCAATTCATTGGGTTATAGTTTTTTTTTTTGTAAATCATTAAACGTGTTTCTATAACGCTATATTTCCTGAACAATGTTATGAATTTACATCTAAAAAGTAAATATATTTCTAATTACTGTTTGTTAACATTTGTCGTAAACTGAAACTATTAACAGTTAAAGCTTCAAAACAACTGATAAAAATATGTTCAAACATCTGCCTGCTAAGTACAAGTAAATATATTATGCGAGGAAGTTTATGAATCCAAAATTGCACTGCAGTATAACCCTAGAAATACTGGACGTAGGATTTTCCTTAGAAATGATATTATGGCCTACTATACCACACTGGCCAAACCGTTTTGTGGGGGATCGTATCAAGTTTAACTTCTCTTTTTAGCACTCTTATCCTGAATTCATTGTTACAACATACATTGACTTCTTTCTTTATTATTCCAATTATTATTTGGGATCGGCTGGCTACTAGTACTTGTATGTCAAATGTCATTTGTAATATTTATTTAATACATTAGTAATATTTAATTTTAGCTCTGACAACATCACAAGCGTGTACGGCCCCAATAGACCGCCAATAGTCGTAAGTAATTGAGTCTCTGGAGCCTTATAATTGCCACCTTTTTATGTAATGGCGGCCAACATAATTGTTGTGACCAGACTATGACGTGACTGGTTAATGAAAAATGGGGAATTAATTGTTTGTTATCGTATTATTGGTTATTTTATTTATCCTTTATTGGTAGTAGAAACCGTCACAAATTGATAATGGAGGTTATAAAATTACAATGTTGATTTTGTATTAAGTATACTGTCATCTAAAGGCGCCAAAACTGACGTTTGAAAATTAGAAAATACAGAATTATTTAAAACGTGAACATTTTTTTTTTTTGTAAATACTGGTTTGAAACAAAACTATATTCTTAACTAAACAATAATTTACAATTTAGTAATGTGTCCACTCATTTTATGCCGACTTTAGTAGGTACTGTATTACAATGAGTAGGACATAAATCGTAATAATATTATAATTTAACTGTGCACTTAGTACTTGTATGCGTAAGAATTGTCTTAAATTCTCTGAATTGTGTCTTTGAATATGGATCTATGTTAGTTTCTATTGTACTATATCAACATAGAGTTGATTAACAGAAAACTTACACTTTCAATTTCCATTTAGATTTCCAAATATTTTAATATTTTGGCTGATATTAATATGTTACTCCAAGCATTGCAAACAGTTGGTTTACAAAAGGGAAAACGAACAATAGCGCATTCCATTTCTAGAAGCACGCGAATAAGCTCGACGGTCGTCGATTTATTCGTTCAACCCGACAAAGGTTTACGCCTTCACATACATTGCTGGCCAAACTCCTAATTTTTCACAAGGCCTCGAATTCCACACGCTTTGGATAAAAAACATAAGCAAATGACATTTCAGTATAGATAATTCCAAGAGTGGTGTGTACGGGAGTCGTAAATATAACATGGACCGAGTACAATGCGTGAATTTTACAGGCTTTTTATTTTACGACGCTCACTAAAAACATTTCGGTCCGTACTATAAAATAGTCTCGTTTTTTACGACAACTGAACGTGAATGTGCGTTTCAAAGTGATTTTGGACCAATAAGGTGGAGTGAGAGTGTAGTTTGTGCTGCGATGGTTGACAATCGTCTCACGTAGCCGTTGTAGTGCTAAAGGTTGAACGAAACAGATCAATTCCGTTTACTACCTTTTTAAATAGGAGTTACTTCTTTGAACGAGGCCATGATTTTATGTTCACTATTTCGTCACTTAACGTACTGTTCACTTTAATTATATGCTTCCTTATAAATTACTTTTAAAGAGCGCAGTAAAGGAAATACTTTTTTGTTCTCTGTCAATTGTTCGTTTTTAGAAATTGAATTTGAGTTTTCATCAACAACATTCCATTGGCCATAGGACGTTTTCCGTTTCGTGGTCTCCTCTGCAGGACCTTACATCCCCATCATTCGACAGTATTTAGTTTAAGACGACACAGAATAAATCATATCGCACAAACAGGTATTAAATAAAATAATATTTGAATTAACATTAATTATCGGATTCTTTATTGCTTTATAAATATGCATGAGTATCTCGTATGTGCATATTTGTACTGATGTTTGTATGAATACAAGTCACACGCGTTATCCGGGAAGTACAATCGAGTTACAAATCATAATACTGGCTTGTCTATGTCCCTGTTACACATAAATGTCAGTCAATAAGAATCTGATGTTATCATTATTTCATATAAACGTTGCGTGTGCATCCTGTGCTGATCAAATTATAGTCAATAAGTTCATCTTCCTGTTTAGAAACAGAAGACAGAAAGATAGACAGGAATATACTAATAAAGGACTGTCAAATAATTTGATTTTCGAACATGAAGTCGATTACTAGATTGCCAACACTAAAAATCGTACATGAAAAGGTAAGTTATCAAAAAATTGTGATTTACAAAATTCTTTGGTAGGAAAAACAGTTTATGAGCTTCTTTATTTTACTTATAGTATTCGTACTATACACGTACTTCTGTAACCATGAAATTAGATAATAGTGAGCAAACTAAGCATAACAATTATTTTAAATATTTTTTTACTGTATGCAGGTTTTGTATTCAACAATTTCTATGTAAAAGTGAACTCTTAAAAATATGAATGGATTTTGTTGAAACTTTACAATAATATAGCTTATACATCAGAATAAAACATAGGCTACAATTTATAAAGATACTAGCTTCGCCTCATGGCCTTGCCCGGGTTATTGTCGTACCGCGGGGTTCAGCTAGTTAAACAATAATAGATCTTATAAGTTTTATGAACCAAGCACTTCCGCATTAACAGTTTTTTTTAAATGTCTTCCTAAACAAAAAAGAGCACCTAAAAGTAGTTACAACGCAAATGGTTTGCTTGTTTACCGACTTAATAGTTCAGAAAAAACTTGGTTTACTTTTTTTACACAACATTGGATATAACACGACGCTTACCCACCCAACTCGCGGCAACTTTCTCTGATAGTTTTCCTGAAAGGATTTAAAGAGCTCAGGTGCCTACAAAAAGGAAACTTGATACTAACGTCGGGGGAACTTGAGAGAAATATTAAATATTTTATTTTTCTTAAAACCACTGCGATCGTTATCTGACGAGATGTCTGGAAACCTTTAGCTTTCTCTGAAGGAGGGTATTATGTAACTAAAAATGTATTGTAGCTGCCAATATATTTGGTAGTTGGCGTTTAAACAAGTGAAGGGTTCATTAACCGTTTTTTTAATACATACACACTTTATAAAGGAGGTTTGGCATTTTTTGTTGTGGACCTTTTTTTATCAAATGCGATGATACTACGTTATAACGTTAAAAAAATATTACAGAACGTACTTAAACCTCTTTATTCGTATTAAGTTAAACATTTTTTCACACAAAGTTTGAATGCCAACTAAATCTTTTTGCCGCGCACTAAAATACTGTGGCATGAACTGTCGCCTGCGTTCCCGGACCAATACGATCTTCAAACCTTCAAGAAAGGAGTACTTTTTCTTAAAAGACCGGCAACGCATTTATGACGCCTCTGGTGTTGCGGGTGTCCATGAGCGACGATCATCGCTTACCATCAGGCGATACGACTGCCCGTTTTCCCCCAATACAATGAAAAAAAATGCTAATAAGTAATTGCCAAAGCAAACATTCCTACAAAATAACTGAAAATAATTAGTTAAAATACGTTTTGTTGACTTATCAGAAAAATATCTTATGCTCTTTTAATACTCAGAAACTATCTGTTAGCTTGGCTTCTACACACAAATTTATTCCTTATGTAGCGTACAAAGTTATGGTCCCTAAAATTTAAGAACAAAATAGGCTTATAGAAAATTAAAAAAAAATTATAATAAAAAATAACATATAATCTGGCAACACTGTCAGAAGGTTGTCAACATTGTAATTTTGAATTTCAATGCTAATTCCATTGTAGATGATTATGTAATGCTTTGTCGAATGTCCTTAGATCATAGATGTCAAAACAGCGGCGTAGGTAGCGCATTCCTTTGAGTGTGGGCCCACAACTAACCATTATTGTCTCCACATACCGAACTTAGTAGAGACAAGATATTTACTGCCATGTGTGCGACTCTGTCCTTTGATTTTAATTTGCTTTTTCCAACTTCCTGGTATGTGGGTGGCGAGATGTCATGTGCTAAAAACGAAGACAACTTCTTTAGTTACCAAACACATGTAGTGTGTGCAAATTTATTGAGGATGGCGCCAACTTAATACTTAAATCTTTATAAAAAAAAAAATTTCTTTATCGATGTATTTTCTCAGGCGCTTGAAACTTTTGCCTGACTTTGTTGACAACACACAGTCTATTTGATGATGCTTGTAATATAAGTTCGCAATATTATTTATCGTTTCTATATTGATAATTGTCACTTCTTATATACATAACTCGGGGAAATGTAATACATGTATTCTCAGCTACGTTGGATAAAATAATACAAAAAGTTGTACAATGACGTTCTAATACGGTCAAGTGGGAGTCGTACTCGCGCACCAATGGTTTCGTATAAACCTGTTAAAATAATTTTCGCAATTTTTCCTTTATCTGTGCTATAATACGTTGTTTCGTACCAAATTTCAAGATATAGGAAGTTGGTTTTGATTCCCTTGCGAGTCGCGAGTTGAAAATTTGCAGCTTAAACGGCTGTACCTGTATTGATTGCGTTGACTTAGAAGTTTTATTTTTCACAGTTCCAAAGGACATTATAAGGTTTCCGTTTTTTTCCATTTGAGGTACAGAACCCCAAAAAAACTAAATTCGAAATCCAATTTAAAATCTTAAGTAGCAAACTATTTTGATTGTAACACGTAATTCGATTTTCAAAACAGACTCTAAGTTTGAAAAAAAGAGCATCTACTTATAATAATAATATAATAATAATCGCTTTATTGTACACCAGATAGTTAACAAAGGTAACAACTTAAAGCTAAGAGGTACAATTGGCGGCCTTATCGCCCGAAGGCAATCTCTTACAGGCAACCATTGGATGGAAAGATACACGTGGAAAGTTTAGGGTAGTGCCTGGTGTATAAAAAGTTTATAAGAAAAATAAGTATTTACATATACATATTATATAAAGTAATAGTAACATCTAGTGTGGATGTTAAAACTAATAAATAAGTACGTAGAAATATTAATAGATAGATACTCCATATAAACTGCAGCGGAATTTGAGACTTCATTCAGAGCAGGGTCGGTTACGAGTCTTTGAGGTCTCCCATGTAATATGCCTTCACCAGTCTCTTGAACGCAGCTAATGTCTGCGCACGTCTTATTTCTATTGGTAAGGCGTTCCACAACCGAACTGCTTTGGCAGTAAAGGAGTGGTCGAGGAATTTGGTGCTATGTCCAGGCATTTTCAATGTCAGATTCTCTGACGATCTCAACAATTTAGAGTGTGTGTCATGTAGAAAGGTGAACCGGGATTTAAGGTAACGTGGAGTAAGAGGATTAAATAGAATGTTATAAAGAAGAGAAAGAACATGAGCATTCCGGCGAAGGCGAATGGGTAACCACTTAAGCTGTTTTCGATAATCGGAGATATGATCATATTTGCGTAATCTAAATATAAATCTTATACAAAGATTTTGGAGTCTCTCGAGCTTATTCAATTGGTCTTCAGTGAGATCTATATAACTGGCATCAGCATAATCAAGGATGGGGAAAAGAAGGGATTGTGTAAGAGCAATCTTGGTGGATATAGGCAGAAAATTGCGTAATCTGCGCAAAGACCCTGCAGCAGCAAACATTTTGCGACTCAGTTCTTGTAGCTGAGGACGCCAGGATAAGGTATTATCTATGAAAATCCCCAAGTTCTTCACCCTGTCACTGTACGGTATCGGTGTGCCATTACAAGTGATTTGAGGCAGTCTCGACCAATCAATTTTAGAAATCATTCGCGAGCTTCCAATGACAATTACTTGAGTTTTAGATGGGTTAATTTTTAGGCCATAGGTGTTGCTCCACTTGCAAATTCTGTCCAGGTCATCATTAGTGGCGTTAACAGCGTCAGTCAGATTGATCAGTGATGCCCTGCTATAAATTTGGAGATCATCCGCATATAGGTGGTAGGAAGAAGACAGATCTGTAGTGATGGTGTTTATAAAAACACAGAAAAGTAGGGGAGAGAGCACGCCGCCTTGTGGTACACCGACTGTAGTACTGCACCAAGAAGAAACGGTGTTTTCAATACTAATACGCTGCCGGCGACCACACAGGTAGTTGTGAAACCAGTCAATCGCAGTTGGAGATATGTTAAGAGAGCGTAGTATACACAGCAGAACGTCGAAGTCAACGGTGTTGAACGCGTTACTGAAGTCAAGGAGTGTTAAAACTGTCAGCTCGCCATTCTCCATAGCCGATCTCATGTCCTCTGTGATGTGTACAAGGGTAGTAGTGGTGCTGTGACCGGGTCGAAAGCCAGACTGTAAAGGATTCAGTAAAGAGTTTGTGGATAGAAAATTCGAGAGCTGAGTATGGATTAAACGTTCGAGGACCTTGGAGAGAAAGGGAAGAATAGAGATAGGGCGGTAATCAGAAAAGGATCCGGGATTTTTCTTTTTAGGAATGGGTATAATTTCAGCATTCTTCCAAGCCTTAGGAAATACACTATATGAGATTGAATAATTGAGGATGTGGCAGATAACAGGAAGAATTTCGTCAAGGATAGGGAGGATCATATTACGGCTTAGACAATCCGAACCCACTGCGTTCGAAGTTATAGATGATATGCTCTTCTTAACATCACAATCAGAAAATTGACTAAAGAAAAATGGAGTACAGTCAGGAGTGGGGGCAGAATTGAGAAGTTTTAGTGTAGTGTCTTTTGTCATCTTATCAAAATTTGACGAAGCAGAGAAATGTTGATTTAGTGTATTTAAGTTGAAATTTTTAGGAAACGGATCATGAATAGATTTGCCTACTCCCAGTGACTTTAAAAATTTCCAGACTTTAGCTGGATTTCCGTTTTCAACAGAGGTGTGGATGTACCGGCGTTGCGCATTCCTACACACCTTGCCGCAATGATTCCTGACAGTTACATAATTGTCCCAGTTCCTATTGCTGGGGTTTTTTTTATATTTGGACTTAGCTGTTGCTTTTTTATTAATTAGGGATTTGATATCCTCAGTCAGCCACGGTGAAGGAACACGTTTGACCCTCATTTCATGCATTGGCGCATGGTCATCGTAGATAGTTGTTAATTTATCAACAAAGAGTTCCACTTTGTCGTCTATAGAATCAGCACTGTAAAGAGGAGTCCAGTCGATGTTGTTGGCATCTCTAACCAAGGCATTCAGATCCATGTCTTTGAAGTTTCGCTGCAGGATAGTCTTTGTTTTAGATTTAGGAGGCCGGAGACGATAGGAAAGATACAACAAGTCGTGGTAGGAAAACTCGTCAGCAGAGCACTGTCCGTGTTTGACTGCGAGGTTAGGGGAAGAAACAAGAATGAGGCTTACTTATGTCACTTCTGAAATAACTTTCACTTTGATAACAAAGAGAGGCTTAAATACTCTTGTTTTTTTTTTATTGAAGTCTCATTGTCGACATCTTTTGTTACGTATTTGTGGCAAGGAGCGTGTCTAAGTGGATTTTGTTAACACGCTTAGATGTTATCGCTTACGTAAATGTTTGCACTTATTACATAGAGTCATCGGTTATAAAATATGTAGTCATCATACTAAATTTTGGAAGAGCCTGCGCTGTGTTTCACCAAGTGAGTGTGGATACCGAAGGTGTTTGCGGCGGGGTGATGTGTCGGAATCGAACCGACTAAAACCAGACGGTGTGCCACTCTGCGCCTGAGAAGGGAGGCGTCCGGGAACTGCTGTTATTAACACGACTGGACCCGCTATACCGAAAGCCATACCCCCCAACCCCTCTCTGCATCCCTCTCTCCATTCCCCAAAGGTCGGCAACACACTCATAATGGCTCTGGTATTGCGGGTGACCATGGGCGGCGGTGATCGCTTACCCCATTCCATAAAAAAAACTGAATTTTGGTAACTGTTATCGAATATTATATCGATATTGATTTAATGTTTCGGAGTTATCTTCTAGAAAAAATCTGCACTCATGAATCTCTGTATTTTTAGACTTGAAAGATGTCCGAAGAAAGGCCTAAATATCTGGCCGATATCCACATTTTTAGTATATTAAATCCGGAGACTAGTACTTGTTAGACAACTTGGTAATATAAAAATCCGACAACTGAAACTTTGTCTATACAAATTTTATACTTAAATCGTGTGCAAAGAAGTTGTAAAAATAATAAAAATAAAAATCGGATCAAGATAAATCTCATAAAATATTTTTTTTACTGGTCCACCATCCTAACTTATTGTACCAACATTCTATATCTTTTGTTGGTCTAAAAAATGTTGGCCCTTTGTCGAGCACAATGTCGGCCGTCGCCGCGATGTCGGCTGATAGTCGATTCGAGTCCCGCCTGCAAATATTCCCGTCTAATTACCTACGCTAACTCGCTTCGTTTTAGCTAAGTATGGACTGGAGATAAGAAAGGCTTAGCTACTGTTAAACGAGGATTACAAAAGCGTAAAACTGTTTATTTACATATTGAATTAGTTTGTTTGTATGGGAAATAAAATAAAAACTAGAAATATATATACATAAATGCATTAAGTAAATATTTAATCTTCAACAGATTATGTAAATGATACTAACATTTTTTATGCTTTAAATAACCTATTAATTAAAGATCTTTAAAAGTGTTAACATTACCCATAGACCATTAGTCGTGGAGCAGTGTACAGTTGTTTTTTTCTTTTTAATTTCCATTGTGTACACAGAGACATCTCATCCAATGGTAGAATTTTGGTTGTTCATTAAACTAATGTAGTAGTAGAAACTCATATTTTGCTTCACCCTTAATAAACTAAACAAATGTATAAATTATATAAAAGCAACCTAAAGTCTAACACCATAGAGTCCTTAATTCCTTTCCTATCAAGATTTAGCGTATGGCAAAGTACATAAGTGTCTCCTCTAAAATGGTTTTATTACCAATTACTTACAGACAGCCTTCAGCGAGTTTAAGGCCAATTCACTACTCGTATTTTTAAATCTAGTTACCGTTACAAATTACTAATAACTGGTATCCATATTCACGGTCTTTATGTCCGCACGAAGTTTAAGTTAAACCCATGATATGTTAAGAGAATGTCCATGTTAAGATTTCGCACTAAATTATACTCACGTTCTAAAAATAATAAGAATTAGGGTTACAAATATACTTTACAAGTATACTATTAAGTAAATGCTTTTGAGAAAAGTTTTAAAAACTATAACGAGATGAGATGTCCGTGGGAGAGCTATGCTTCGGCATGAATGGGTCGGCTCGACCGGAGTGATACCACGGCCTCACAGAAAACCGGTGTGAAATAGCGTTTGCGCTGTGTTTCACCGAGTGAGTGAGGATACCGGAGGCCCATACCCCAACCCATCCCCCCATCCCCTTTCCGATCCCCCAAAGGTCGGCAACGCACTTGTGACGCCTTTGGTGTTGCGGGTGTCCATGGGCGGCGGTAATCGCTTACCATCAGGTGATACGTCTGGTCGTTTGCCCACTATTCAATAAAAAAAAAAAAAAAAAAAAAACGTAAACACTATTGAAAAAATGTACGTTGCCTAAGTCTCCCGGGCCGTTATTACGAATCTATTGACTCAAATTTATTAAAATCGGTTCAATAGTTTAGGTTTTTTTTAATTGAATAGGGGGCAAACGAACAGACGTATCGCCTGATGGTAAGCGATTACCGCCGCCCATAGACACCAGCAACACCAGAGGCGTCACAAGTGCGTTGCCGGCCTTTAGGGGAAGGGGAGAGGATAAGGTAGGTTGGCTGTGGCGGCGTGGTGTTGGCGGTGTCCTTGGACATCGCCAACGCCTTTAATAGTCTGCCATTCAGCTGCATCAGGGAAGCACTCCAGTATCATGGGGTGCCAGAGTACCTGAGGCGGCTGGTGGCAGACTATTTGGAGGAGCGTACCGTCGTGTACGAGGATCGAGATGGCGTCTTGAGACGGCGACCCATGTCGTGCGGCGTTCCACAGGGGTCTGTCCTTGGACCACTCCTGTGGAACGTGGGGTACGACTGGGTCCTTCGTAGTCGTCTGCCCCCCGGGCTGGGCGTAATTTGTTACGCCGATGACACTTTGGTCACAGCTCGGGGGGCCAATATCCAAGAGGCGGCGCGCCTGGCCACCAGGGGTGTCTCTCTGGTGGTTGGGCGCATCGAGGCGCTGGGCTTGCGGGTGGCCCTGGATAAGACGGAGGCCCTGTTATTTCATGGGCCCCGTCGTGGTCCACCCCCCGGCGCCTCTATCGAAGTCAACTCGGTCCTCGTACCGGTTCGGGCCCAGATGAGGTATCTGGGCCTGATCCTCGACGGTAGGTGGCTCTTCGACGAGCACTTCCGACAGCTTTCCCCAAGGCTGGTCGACGCTGCCTCCGCCCTTGGGCGTCTTTTGCCCAACTTGGGTGGAGCCAGCGTCGCTACAAGGAACCTCTTCACGGGGGTGGTCCGGTCGATGGCACTATATGGTGCACCGGTGTGGGTGGAGGCTCTGACCGTCCAGAATAAGGCGCGCCTCTGGCGGCCTCAGAGGGTATTGGCGGTCAGAGCCATACGCGGATACCGCACGGTGTCCACCGAGGCGGCGTGCGCCTTGGCCGGAACACCCCCGTGGGATTTGGAGGCGGAAGTGCTCGCCGAAGTTTATCGGCGAGCGGCTGAATATCGGGCGGAGTACGGGTATCGTGCTCCGCCCGAAGAGGTACGCGATTGGCGTGAAGCCGCTCGCCGAGCCACGATGGCTCGTTGGTCTTTCCGGCTGGAGGCTCCACGCGCTGGCTTTGCCACCGTGGAGGCGCTCCAGCCGGTCATCCTCGAGATGGCAGGGCGGCAGCACGGGACCCTTTCCTTCCGGCTGACGCAGGTGCTTTCCGGGCATGGTTGCTTCGGAAAGTACCTGCACTCGGTCGCTAGGAGGGAATTGAGTCCCGCCTGCCACCACTGCGACTGCAGTGAGGACTTGGCCCAGCATACGCTGGAGTTCTGCCCCGCTTGGGCGGAGCAACGCCGGGCCCTCACTGCAGTCATCGGAGGAGATCTGTCGCTACCGGCCATCATACGCTCCATGGCCGGTGGCGACAGCAGTTTTACCGCGGTCGCATCCTTCTGCGAAGACGTAATTTCGCAGAAGGAGGCGGCGGAGAAGGCCCGGGAGGATGATCTCCACTCGGACCCGATCCGCCGCCGGCGAACCGGGCGGCGGAGGCGCGCCCATCTGCGCCTCATGCCGCCCTGAGTGTGGCCGCGGATGGACGGGATGGGTTTTCCCGTCCATCCGCTTTAGTGGCCAGCCGCGAAGGGGCGACGTACGCGTGTGCCGTGCGTCGCCTATTGAGATTGAGAGCCTATTTGAGAGTTTTTACCAGCAGACGGTGCCCGCTTCAGTGCGGGCAGGCGCTGGGAGGGGTCCGGTCGTATAATATCTGCGATTCCCGGACCCCTCCCTTCTCAGGCGCAGAGTTGGCACACCGTGTGGTTTTAGTCCGTTCGATTCCGACACACCGCCCCGCCGCAAACCCCGGCGGGGTGACGGCCCGAGGGGGTTTCCACACGTAAAAAAAAAAAAAAAAAAAAAAGGGGTTAGGGTGTGGGCCTCCGGTATCCTCACTCATTCGGTGAAACACAGTGCATGCGCTATTTCACACCGGTTTTCTGTGAGGCCGTGGTATTACTCCGGTCAAGCCGGCCCATTCATGCTGAAGCATGGCTCTCCCACGGTAGTGCTAGAAGAATAGTTTAGGCTGTAGAACGTAAAAGTGTTCATAAATTAACAAAAATATAACCTTTCCTTTTGGTTTAACCATAGTCGGTAAAAAAATCTGATCCGCCGACTAAATGTTAAGCCCATGTAAAAGTTTATACAAATGAGTAGTAGGTACGATAATAAACTACTGCAGTAGTAGTAAGTTATTACCAAACACAAAACATAAAATAATATTTTCTTTCGGCGTAACGAAAGTAAAACATAAGCAACCTTTGGTTTAACAATAGCAATTTGCCTAAACCGGGAACGCAACGCAATCGTAAATAAAGCAATTGAATAATAAACTTGGCTAACGTTGGACCGACATGACATTCTCATGTCGAAAAGTCGCAAATCAAAAGTGTCGTTATTTTTTATTAGATTTTGTAAGCAAATTGAAATCACAATTTCTGTTGTAAAATATTGCGTATAATTAGATAGTATCATAACTAAGCAATTCTATGCCGAAATATTGTTAGAAATGTACGTAATTATTAACTTTAAAACATATATATTATTAAGAAAAATGTTTTATGTACTTTTTACCCTCCCCGTGTTTCATATCTATTTTAAAAAGAACGGAAAAAGACCTTTAATTTTTTTATTATAATTGTACCTATTGATCGTAATCGCTAACATTATAAATTACAACTGGACGAAGTTACGAATAGAAGAGATATGATTTTTTGGTCCTTGTTTTCATCTTTTCAATAGCTTTTAACAGACCACTGCTGGGCATAGGCCTCTCTTTAAAAAGGAGGCTTCGGCCTACAATACCACATTAGCCAGACGGGTTGGTATAACGTTTGTTCCCCCCCCCCCCCCCGTTAGTTACGCCCATCCCACCGGACCAACACTCCGGGACTACCAACAGGCCCATGGGGTGGGTCGCTAGGGTCGACTAGTGACCCACCTGTAGTTGCAGGCGGCGCTAAAAACCACTTGGACAGGCTTCAAACCTGGAAAGGTTACCCCGAGACCAATGGGGGTCTACGAGAAGAACCACTCAGGTCCCTTAGCCGTCCCTTACGACACCCACGGAATAAATATGGGTCACATTTAATATTCCCAATCAGTAACCACACGGACAGTTTTAATCCATTACACAGTAAAAACTTGTTGATTATGACAACCATATCTATTTACCATAGGTATACTTTAACCAGTTTTAACGTGATCTCAAAGACTAAAAAAACACTATGTTAAGTTTTATAGATAACGGTATAAAATTAACAGGAATGAAGTTATCTTTATGTGTAGTCCTATATTGCAGGACCTAGGCCTCACCTTAAATAGTAGTCTTACATTTACAGTTTTAGTATAATAGCGACGGTAACTAGAACCAAAGGTCAATGCCTTGGAGAGGATATGATCAAGACCTCCTTGACTAGCATCCTCCTTAAAAAAATTGATATAATTTATTCATTGTTTCTCAATTTGCTCTTACTTGTTATATGTATTTTATGCCTAAGGCTGTGTTCAAATTGTCCGCAGCTCATTACAGTATTTTATGTTTTTATGGCTACTGCCAAACAGGTGTCATATTTGCGACTATGTACGCCTCGAGCTACATTTATAATAAATATAATATTATATTGAATTATGTTCTGTTGTCCGATATGTAACGGGACTTGACAAATACCCAATTATGCACTAATTTATTCCTAGACTCAATAATTGGGATTTTATTGGATTAAAATATTGAGATATGCTGCTAAATAACTATATTTTTTGTATAAAATGCGTTTTATTCATTTTGAAAGTGAACAAATGTAACTAAGTTCTTACTAGTTAAACAGTACATTTCGAATATTTACTATAATTGTAAGTTGAAAATTCTTCATTATATTTTGAATGAAAATTTTATCGAAATGTTTAACAAACTTAACAAGCATGACTGCACGGTTGGCCTAGTGTCATGGGTTCAAATCCCACGAGATTCGACACTTTGTTGTTCCGAGTCTGGGTGTTCTTTGTGTCCGTTTCATGTATTTTTGTGAAGTCTCCCGCGACACCGGATGTTTATTCCTAATTATTTATATTTTAAAGAAAGAAAAAATGTTCTGTTTCTCATTAGTTTTATAATAAAAATGTGACAGCTAATCACGCTGCTTTATACTAAAATCTCGTTTCTTTTTACAGGTAAGTTCCAAGTCATCTATAAATTTCTAAACACAATGCGTACTACTACTAATAGGTAAGTATTTCATAACATTTCTCATAATTATGTACTCATAATTACGCAGAGACGTTTGACCTCTTTCTGCATTTTCCGTTACAACAACAAATCAGAATCAAACAAAATGCCAATACAATTACTGGACAGCGTCTTTATTCGTTTTTCGTTTACCAACATCTTCAATCGAAATGTTATATGTATACATACGTAAATATGTACTTACGTCATTCTTAATTCTGGTAATTTACTCCACCAAATTATAGATTTGACCGGTCTGGCCTATGACTTCATCAGTTTCACTGACCAGAATATCTCGAACTCTTTTGGTAACTTTTTTAATAAAAAAATTATACTGCTTTAAACAAATATGAGAGTCTAAGTAGACTGGTTTATACGTGCACTTTGTCAAGGTCAAAAAGCTTTTACGTGACGTAGATAAGACTTTAATGATTAGAAGTACATTACGTTTAAGAAGATAATTATGTTCTGACAGTTGTTATAGCTCGTAATGAGATAAATCTGACAGGTCTTGGGGTCGATCATGACTGTCACGAACGTGTTTATTTACCAAGTGCGGCGCCGTGACAATGCCAATAGCGTGATAAAAGCTCCAGTGACAATTGAGTGACAATATTGAGAACTTAGTTATGTCAGTATATATTGTGCGTTTAGGACTTTGCAGGAACCCTAAACTGTTCGAAAAATCTGTAATTCTCGTTAACTATTTTGCACTCAAGTGTCTCAAAGTATTAAATAAATATTGTCTATACTAGCAACCAAACATTCTCAATCAAAATTCATTTACATACTTCATAAGTGACGGTATATATTACAACAAAAAATGAAATAGCATTTCTTAAGACACACAAGTGTTGTAAGTGTATTTATTCACATACAACACTCTCGTAATAAACTTTTCTATATTTGCCCAAATTAAACTCTTATTTCACAGTAAGTTACAACTTCCTTTATTTTCAACAATCCAAACATGTCAATGTATTACAATTAATATGTAAAAAAGCTTTGGTAATATCACAGCGCCGTTATCGAGCCTCTTAGCCGTCACACCAAAATTCTCAATTTGTCACCTTTCGTGTTTCACTTCAGTGATTTTAAATTATCTCAAGTTAATTTTAAATCTTAACTGTAAGATATAAAGCATAAAATAAATTGAAAGTGGTACAAAATGCCACAGTAAAGTTTTGCGACTGCATAACGGTGTATGCTCCATGGAGGGAAACGCTAGATATGGCGTGTTCCTGACATTCGATTTGTTTCAGTTTTATCTTCGTATAATACGTATTAAAGTTAGAACGTAGCTTGAATCTTGATTTAGATAAAATCTTTGTCGTTCATGAAGGAGCGTGTTTAATTCATTTTCATCGTTGCCAATGTTGTACGCATTTTGAGCGTTCAGATGTTCCATCCACTAAAAATTTTTTTTTCTTTTTCTTTTGATGAAACGGCAACCAGCTAATCAGCTATTTCTACCAATGACAAGTATTTAAAGTTATGAAATCTTAAATCTTCGAGACTTCATGATGAAGTTAATGATATAAAATGTGGAAGAGATGAAATGGGGACCGACTTTCGAAAAAACGAAAAACGATCTCCCAATATTTATTTCAAATTTCGAATGTTACAATAGTGATTCAAATTTCAAATTATACAATGAATCTATGGTTTGACATTTGAACACAATCGAGTCTCAACTGCAGTTCATAATATTCAAAGTATTAATTATAATCCTATTGTTAAAACGGTATTGTTAATCAACAACCAGTCGACATGAGTCTATTTAATATAGGTTTAATCTGTACAAGTATATTTAAATTCATTTTATGTTTACAATATTATAAAGTCGCTGACATGTATTGTCGTTAATGAGCTAAACTAATTCATTAGTTTATAAAATCTGGTACAAATGTTTATGATCAACATAAATTTCATTGACATCTTTATTACGATATCGAAAATCTTTAAATATGTTTTTATATCTGTTTTAAATTTAGTACTTAGTAAAATAAAATTAAAAAAAAATGTATTGCAGACTAGAAATACACTTAAAAAAACAATACAACATTCTCATAAATAATTTGGATGGAGGCCAATTGACAGGTCCATTTCTCGAAATCAACTTATCGCCAAATTTTGATTTCAATAAGTCGATGGTTGCGTTCGCCGTATGGCACGTAGCGCCATCCTGTTGAAACCACATCTCCTCCGGATCAATGTCATCCATATTTTCAAACAAAAAATCATTGATCATGGTGCGGTAACGATCTCCATTGACCGTAACGCGAGCTCCGGCCTCATTTTTGAAGAAATAAGGTCCGATGATGCCACCAGCGTGAAAACCGCACCATACGGTGCATTTTTCTGGATGTAATGGAGTCTGTAGGGTCTGTTGTGGATTGGTCTCACTCCATATGCGGCAATTTTGCTTATTAACAAACCCGTTAAGCCAAAAATGCGCCTCATCGCTGAACACAATTTTGCGATAAAACAGTCGTCTATAAGTTGCGCGAATCGACGACTGATTTTCAATGTAAATTTGGATAATTTCGTAGCGTTGTTCAAGCGTGAGTCTATTCATGATGATTTGTCAGAGTATACTGAAACAAATAAAAAAAAAAGTTTCATCAAAATTTAATTTTTTGTGTTACTTTTTACAATTTAAAGTTCTATCTAGCTTAAAAAAACACCCGTTACAATACGAATGATTCGCATTCTTTAATCTGACGTGTCTATTTTTTAATTTCAGCTTGTCATAACTTTGTGTTCGGATACCCACTACATACAATAATAATAACTATAATTGTACGATGTGGATTGTCTCAAGGCTGCTTGGAATAGATCATCGTCCGGTTACGTTTTAAAAAAAAGAATGGTTCATGAATGAACACAAACTGGTTTGGCGCGAAACATCCTGATGTAACTTGACCGCTTCAATGACTTGATGTACATTTGACGGCAAACTTGATAGAAATCTAATGTATTCGAGTATTAAGCTAAGTATCACTTTGATTTCATCGCCGTAGTTTCATTTTAATGTTATTGGAATAAAATTGGTTGAGACGTGATTGTTTTTATAATGAGTATATTTATCTCTCTCTAACCCTCGTGCTTTCATGTGCAAGGTACTAAACCACTCTAATTTGCACATTTCATGCAAACGAAGTCGTTGGGCTGTAATACGATATCACTGCCTTAGAAAGTCGGTACTTATTACAGCAAATTGCTTCATTAAATTCTAAGTTAATAACCGTTTATGCACTTCATAAAACGACATTTTCTGCTCTTTTAATACTGCTTCTCCATCAGTAGCTTAAAATAACTAGTTGATTAAAAACACAATGATTCTGACCTCTCGAAGTTTCAATTTACGACACGTAACTATCTTTTTTTTCATGCTCTTGGTTAATTGCAATCTGTCTCCTTCATATGACATTTAGCTTAATATGTTGGTACTAGCGCTGGAGCGCTCATTGTGTGAATATATCCTCATTATTAAGACAATAGTTATTTTTACTGTGGATTAAACCTTGACACATTTTACGCTATCAACTTCACTGTTGTTGTGATTTTCCATTAATGTTCGAGATCCTACTCTTTACATAACTATCTGAAACATCACGTTTTATACTTACAAGTTTGTAATAAATCATTGACTAGGTATATGTTTAAGAAATTAATGCGATATTTTTTTTTCCAACCAAGTAAGGTTTTGGGTGCGTCAAATAATCATTGTCATTGTGATCAGATCAGATGTTAAACCATTCTTGAAATGTTTGTGAACGATGAATGTTAACTCATCTCTTAGATCACGAATTACGTGTATCACTGGAAACGGAATTCTGAGTAGTAATACTGATCACGTCTCTGCTTTCTTGCGCATCGAACCCGATCTCTGCTTTTCTTAGAAGTCGGCTCGTGTAACTCGATTGTTTTTGCAACTATGGCCGATGGCCGTAAGTGGTTGTCTTTGCTTCACACGTAGAATATAAAACGATTGAAAAGAAATGTAGTAGAATGTTTAAGAAGACAGTTTTAAATAAATTCTTAAAAGACTGCTATGAAGAAGAAAACTTAGGTTGGCGGGATTTTTCAGGGTCATTGACCTACCACTGTTCCTAAGTTATCAATTTTAATGAACACTATTTCTTTAATTTTACTTTATATTACGTTCTAATACAACAACATAAACAAGGACCAAATAAAAAAATCTCAAATCTCTAAAAAAAACTAAACAACATGCTTGAAAAGCCGATTACAAAAAACAAACATACAGGTGAAACGAATCGAAGTAGAAATAGACAAGAACAAAGCAATTGCAAACAATCAAGTCATGAATTATTGAATTTAACTATCACTTTATGTTGACCAAGTTATTGATAGACAAAAGACCTTTTATCGTCACAACCTCGTAAAGTTGTGACCTGTGCAATAAATGCTCCATCGAACAAATTGTACCCACGAACATAACCATAAATGAATATTCATTGCTTCCTCTACAAACATATGCTAATAAATATAAATATTTAACGTTAATGTATGTTTAGTCAATATTTGACGTTTGGTCCGCATAGCAAATGATAAGTGATAAACGACATTTATATTGTATTATTTGTCAATATTCATCTTCCTAGCCTTTATTATTCCCAATATTATATGGGGTCGGCTACTAGTTTAACCGGTTTTACCTGAATATCAGTTTTTCCATGTAGCGACTGGCATCTGACCTGAGTTCGAAGGTTGAATTAGTTGTCAGTATATTTGAGAGCACTGACTTCCCAATAACGATTGTCATAGATGTTCATGACAACCGGGACCGACGGCTTAACGTGCTCTCCGAGGCAGGGGCGGGAAACACCGCCATCTTTGTTCCTATACCATATTACAACATTATTTGTCAATATTATAAACCGAATTTTATTACAAAATGCCTGTCTTTATTACAAGCAGCAGAGTCGTCTTTTCTATCTACAATTTGCTATGCTTAACTTTGAAATTATAGCACCAATTAATCACCCTTTATTCGAATAAGAATATTATTTAAAAAAGTGTAACCCGAGTACTTAAAAACACTAGGTAAAATTTATATGCTTATGTCACCCGAGCCAGTACTACGAAATTATTGACACGTCATTCATTGAAATCGGTTTAGTATTTTAGGGGCTACGACGGAACATACGAACATATCTACATAGACTGTCAATTTCATAGATACTTCACAATATTTTTAAACTATCTTTTTATTATTTTATGTTTTAACACAAGTCGTATACAAATAATAAACATAAATCTTTTCCAAATCGCTATTTAATAATTACTTCGGTGTTTAGTATTCCGTTTATAATTTCATTCAATCAAAATCACATAACGCCATGGCGTTTGCAAAGATTGCGCGCCATCTTTTTATTGCGAAAATTGAAATGTCAATTTAAAAATATCTTTTTTTTTATTTGAATTAAGTGTTGTTATTATAATAAAAGCTAATAAAAGTTTATTTACAATGAATATTTCAATTTGAGACCATTAAATAGGAGTATTAAAGATAAATTTATAATTAATTCAAATAATGTTGTCGTCTCCGCAATCGATTGCAAAATGTAACCAGTTGTTTTTATGAGGAATATAGAGTCTATAAAATGTTATCTTACTTGGTAAATCGACATTTCGTGTTTTGGTAATATTATCACGTTAATATACCGTTATTTCTAAGTATGTTTATTAATTTAAGAGACAATTTAATTTCACGGATACAGACTCATTAATGAAACGTAGATAATGGTTATTTACAACTTTATGTAATAACGGTTCGTGTGTTACACGGCGCCACTTTTTGCGTTCCCTCACTTTCACGAGTTTAAGTTAAAAAAAAAAAAGATTTATATGAAATTTGAAATTAAAAATATAATTTACTAATGTAATTATCAATGTTGGTTTGTTTTTGTATTATACGCTGCCGATTGATTGTATGGTATGCACCTGATTGTCTCGAAATCTTCCTTCAAAATTATACGTTTAATTTAGGAAAACTCCCTGAGAAATGGAAACATTGGTTTATCGGAGTTGTAAGCTTAACCAAAGCTCTTATCATTGAAAAGAGTGTCAGATTATTAATACATACAGTTTTTTACGTATGGCCCTTCTAAAATGACTACTCTGCCTGATGGAAAGCATTTTAGGTAATTTTTAGAAGTATAAAGAACATCATTATTCACCGTGGGAGAGCCGCGCTTCGGCATAAATGGGCCGGCTCGACCGGAGTGATACCACGGCCTCACAGAAAACCGGTGTGAAATAGCGCTTGCGCTGTGTTTCACCGAGTGAGTGAGGATACCGGAGGCCCATACCCCAACCCCTCCCCCATTCCCTCCCCCCATCCCCCAAAGGTCGGCAACGCACTTGTGACGCTTTTGGTGTTGCAGGTGTCCATGGGCGGCGGTAATCGCTTACCATCAGGTGATGCGTCTGCTCGTTTGCCTCCAATTCAATAAAAAAAAAAAAAAAAAAAATCCGCACTTCAATATATATTAGAACTTAATTTTATGCAGTGAAACAAAACAATCAAAGATCCAGAACAAAGGGATTCAAACAACATTATTGTTTAATTTAATCTTAACAATAGATTTTCTAACACGAACAAAATATTTATTCCGTTATCATTATCGCTACGATGTCTCATAGTATTCAAAACTACAGAAGAGCTATAAATCTTTTTGACAGACAAGGTGTACGGGATTACGATGCGAATGTGATGCCAATGTTTGAATACAGAAGTGCCGTGGACCGACGAAGATTTATCTCCGTATTGATACTTGAGTAATTGGTCTGTCCATGGAAATTAACGTGTTCATCGTTTAAGGAGCTGGTTGGTTAGTTCTCATTGTTAAAATGTAGGTTACAGGACAACTAGGTTCAACACGAGAATGTTTGGCGTGTTGTTCTTATCGTATAAATAATGTTCTATTGTGTTGCGGTTAGAAATATAGCTTATAACATTATGAAATCTGATCTGTCATTGATTGATGTGGGGTGTATTGCGTTCTAAAGTAGAATATTTTAGTGATTACATTTTTAAATTAAATTTTTGTACCTAAAATTTTGAATAATAAACTTACATGTTATTGATTAACTGCACGTTTGGCCTAGTGATTAAGCGGTCGCCACACCGTTCCCTACTTCGTCAAGAGTTGTGGGTTCAAATCCCACATAGAACAAACCCTTTGTGTGATCCACAAATTGTTGTTCTGAGTCTGGGTGTTCTTTGTGTAAGTTTCATGTATGTTTGTAAAGTCCACCGCGACAGAGAAATCATTCTAAGTGCGAGAGTTGTCTTTTAAAAAAAGAAAAGAAATCGCCTACACTGTCGGGTTTTCTTAAACTTATGAAATTAAGAACATTTAAATTGTATATCATACTATACGTAGGTTAATCTATGTATGCTTTATAAATATGAACATGCAACTTAGTTGATTTCGTGGCAATAGTGTATCTAAACACAATACATTCGCGACAAAGTTTTGATAATACATAACAATGAAGTTTAACGTAAATGTACGGAATTAGATAGTTTACGTTCTCCACAAGGAAGCGACATTGTTCGCAATATTGAGTCTCGTTTCAAACACTCCAAAGTGTAAACTGTAAAGTGCGAATTGAATAGGCAATGTTGTGATCAAGTTGTGTCTATGGAATACTTTGATCTATGGCGCATTCGCGATCGGCGGTGATTGTGATGTTCCTCTGATGTTTCTTGGAGAAATTCAATTCAATTTGAAAATACGTTTGCAATATTCACTGTAAACATAAAATAAAACGAGATTTACAAAATACCAATTCTAAATCGAATTAGAGAGTCTAGTTTTCGAGGAAACATAATGTGATACTTATTTCGATTTTTCCTTTCGTAAGCCATGAAATTTCGACAAGGAATGTTTATCATAATATTAAACGAATCTCAACGAGCTCATTCTCCGTAATCTATTCCATCCTGCTGGGCTGTAGATTACAGCTCCACTCGTATCAGCGGCTGTCACCTCTCTCACGATATGTAACACCGTATGACCATGGTAATCGACATTAAATAGCCATAAACACAAAATTGTCACCAACACACGGTCTCCTGCGGTCAGCGGTCACCGCCCGGTGCTTACACACTTTATAGATATAATAACACTCACATAAGTTAAGTGTAATGTGTGTATACTAAGTACCTGTTTATGTGCTTTTTCACACTTTCCACACTAAATTGTGGCTTTGAAAGCAGCGGATTAGTGGAATTTAACGCTTAAGTTTTGCAATTACTTAGATCCTGATTTATAATTACTAACTATCCACTTGACGATTTATTTTATATTAAAATATTCATTAGATATTAGCAATAGGACACGTAATATACTCTTTGCATTTCCAATTTTAATGGAAATTGCATCCGTTGACGTTTTTTTATAGTTTCTAAGATAATGAGATTGTTTTTCGAGACTTTCCTAAACTAGATTGGTGTCTGCTTAATTTTTACTACGATAAAGTTGAACCTCATTTTTTTTTACGAAGTAGGACTAATAATATTAATAAGATAATGTAAATAAACAAGTATGAAATATCATACTCATACGAATGATAAAATACTCCCGTTATCTCTTATTTCAAACATAGTAAAATATTGATATTTCACAAATATTACCTCACTTTAATTTTGCTCTACACTATGTCGTATTTCTATAACTATAACCACAGATAATATTCTTATTATCTGTGGTTATAAAATAAAAATATGAATCCGTTGACCCGCCTTTTTCATAGCCCGAGATGAATATGGAACTCTTTGTATTTCTGTTTCTCCTTAATGTCTCAATATGGACAACAAAGTTGGAGATTATAAAGATTAAATTGAACGGGTACCGTTACGTATACGATCATCAAATATTTTCACTCAAATGTGGGTAGAAAGCCATATAAAGTGTACTAGAGTGAGAAGGTTATCTTGGTTAACTACGTGATAGAGTGATAGTGTAGGATTAACAATATAATACTATGCTATGTTTGGATAGCTAGGTCATTGTTCGAACAAAGCAATAGATCGAATTATAAATAAATCGATTTATTAGAATATTCGAGTCCATTGATAGATATAGACCTCTTGGATGAGAAGAAACACAATCGTATGATAATTTTGGTTATTTGATTCAAAGAACTACACTATATAGTCTGTTCTGTCATCAGTGTCAACGTCTTGGTTTCATAACTGATAGAAACTCAGCCTAACGTATTATTTTATCATATTATATGAAATGTTTCAAACTACTGATATTTGTACTGCTGAGTACATCATCACAGTGAGAAATGAAAGTTGTTGAACATTATACATTCGTTTGTTTATTACGAAGGACGAGGAGAACAGGTCAGACCAGCATTGTATTCAAAAGTAGCAGTAACTCCATACCGACCGTCTCGCTTCCACTAGATATTACGTAGTTTAATACACTCCTATTATATCTTTGTATAATTTCAACTAAACTAGATTTGAAACATACCTAAATTTTAAGTCCGTTCCTGGCCTGTCAGAGTGACATAAACTTTTCAACTGTCAACTTGACGTGTAATTGTGACACATGTTCTGAACGTCAAATGCAGTTTCCAAATAGTTTTAAAAACAAACGCAAAAATTGATACGAGGATAAGTCGTGTGAATCCAGATCATATCAGCTCATAAGTAGTGTGAACTCGTTTCCTAGGCAATTTAGTTGTTAAGAACAAACTATAAATATATTTTAAATCGCATTATAAAACGATGACTGTAGCATATTGTGTGAATAGTAGTTTGATAATTTCCATGAATTTATCCAGTCTTCCTACTGACATAAAAAACACTACTTAAGTCGACCGATAGAGCGAGTGTAGGACTCTTCACAGATATAAACGGATTAAAGTCAACGTTAGTTCGCGTGTGTATGGCACATAAAACGCAGCTGTTATCAGTTATCAGTACCAAGTGGGTCACCGGTACAATATCACTTATCGTAACGATATAGATCCACAAACCGTTTTCGACTCTCTCCAATAATATCTGTTATTACACAAATTAAGCAACGTCTTCGAGTATTTATTTCAATAATTCTGAGAGAGAAGTCTAATAGTGCATTTGAAATTGGATTGTCATTATTCCTTTTTTAAAAGTTCATGCGTTCTTAAAAAATACAAATTTTAAAGAAGTCATTAAAAAAAAGATGGTTTCATTCTATGGTAGAGACGTTCGAATTACCATAGCTATAAATTTATATTTTGTGCCAGTTATATTGACCATGTCGATGCGTAAACCTATTTCGAAAACAAGTTTAGTTTTTGATTTATTGGCAATGATAACAGAACTTTATATTTATAGTATGCAATTTACATTGTTAGAGACCGGCGTGACGTTGTTTTATATCTTTTTTATCACAGTCAAGATACTTAATTTAGTAAATTAATATATACCTTGTCGAGTCTTTTTCTAGAGAAACGTTTAAAGGATTTAACAATTTTTTCCTTATAAAACAATCAACCATTTCCTATTCCCCGCGGCACATCTAAAAGAAAAAGTGTAAACATCTCGTTTCCTCGAAGATAAAACTCATAAACGCTATCATTAAGATAAGCCATGTTAATTTCTCAGGAAACTATTAAGGCGGTGTCTGTGATATCATAGACATGACCTTTATAGTTACATTTTTTTGTTCAACACCTCGTCTATCTGTACTGTTTTGAAGTACCACATGTCAAAGTAACCATAGACTTAATTTCTTTTCTGTAGCGGTATAATGAAAAAAAAAGAACTAAATAAAAATAAAAAATCTTATTTTAATTATAGATAACTTAGAATAGATCGTATCTGTATTTCAAGTTTTTAAAAATAGAATAGGAGTATGAATGACATGAGTACAGAAAAGATTACAGCTACATTCTCGTCACACAACCGATTGCTATCCTGTCATGTTATATAATTACGACCATGGCGTATGTAAAATGATAATTATATAGATCCACATCCTTAAATGGTAGTTGTGAGTTCACATGGCAGACACTGGTTATTCTCAGGGTTGGTACTGATATAATTATCAGACTTAAAAGATAATTCTAGCCGAAAATTTCTAAATTCTCTTTTAAATAACATTGCACCATATAAAATAGAATTCAGATGGTTACGAAAATATTTGACGTCTGGCTTTTTTTTTTGTAACTATCGCTTGTAGCACAACCCTATTTTGTAGTTTATGGTATCACGTATGCAAGTCATTGACACAAAATGTATTTGGTATAAATATTTTATAACTACATCGATGCAATCACTACGAGTCCGAAAGTGGATCGGCGTAATCGTAAAATATATTTGGCTCAATACGAAAAATAAGTAGGTACTCTTACGCAAAGGCCAGAAAAATATGTACTTACGACTTTCTACCTAATCTGGCAATTGTCATTTTACCATAGAGAAATAAATTAGTAGTTCTTTTTTAAACTGTACCAAATAGAATTATCTGCCACCATCTGTACACTTTCTATTAATAAAATTAAATTATGGATCTGATGCAAAAGGCAGTTCTCCTTGACACTGATCGTATAGTGAGGAGGTCCCCGTCTTTGGAGCCCTAACCACCAGTTTTATATCATAGGACATAGGTATTTCCTTAGAAAGGGGGTTTGGCCTATTATACCACACTGGCTAGACGGGTTGGTGTAGGATTAGGTTAAAGATTTACTTCTATATGCAATGATGTCCTGCGTAGCTTGCCCTTCAATCGCTCATTACGATACCCACGGGATAAATAGAGGTGATAACTACGGTGGTAAATAACACAGAAAGGGAGATAAACACCACATTAACATTGAATAATAAGTGTAAACTGATTGAAGTAACGATCAGATTAATTAACCAACTATAGTATATCTTGCCGGTAGCTACATACATAGTACATGATCTGTGAAGGCCTACTGTGAGTTATTTCACATCAACTCACCCCCGATAGCAAGCACATTCTGCGTTACAATTGGTTGAAGATTTCAGTGCAGGAAAATCACAACTCCGAACGCCGTCACCATGATAAACGAGTAATAGTAAAACAAGCTCACACTAGAACTTCCGAAAGCAGTAATTTCAAACGTTTAACTAAATAAACACCATCAAAGGGCCTATCCTATCACTATTAGTTAATGTAAAATGCATGTTAGGCTTTAATTTACCGCCTTAACGAAACAAGTAATATTGACGTTATAGTGCAGGGTTGCCATGTATAAAACAGAGTATTTATTGTCTTATATAAAACCAGGTGCAAACTGCTATTGGCATTATTAAAATACAATAAAGTGCGCTTAACAGCTCAACCAGTTAAAATTAACAAGTTTTATTTTACGATTAATAAAGAAGTACTTTGTTTAATATGTTTGTTAAGTATTTTATAAAGTTTAGGTGTGTGAAAATCTTTTGTAAAAGTTATTTAAATGTAGTATATTACTATTAGGCCACAACCTCCTTTCTAGCTTTTGTCCAGCAGTGGAATGTTGAAAGCTTCATATTTTCATTCTCCAAATATAATAAGTAATTGACTAACTTTCCTAAAAAAGTAAAAAGTTTTAAAAAACAATTAAAACCACGGACTCTACAACGAACTCAGGACTAACACTCAGTGTATTGAACTCAAAAGATGCGCTCGCGCACCGCGTTATTAGCGAAACGAGAAATAAAAATAAAAGAAGCGAGAACCAGTCCACACACCCACGCGCTGCTCCAACCTTTATAATCTAGAATTGTTTATTTATTACTTGCTTACCTGAATACGACTCGTGATGGCGTTCAATGCATTCTCTATTCAAATATCACAACAAAACCGTTATTAAAATAAATGTTCGAACTTATACCGTTTATGATCTATGAATGATTTAAAATAAGAACTATCATATGTCACTGGCGTACGTTTTGATTCTACTTTCATCAATTTCAACGATTTCAATTTAAATATAAAATGAATGGATGTCGATTAACCGTGATTGCTCCTGTTCAACTCGTTACACAATGAACGTTTAATTCTATTAAACTTTTAATTTAATTACGAAATGCGTGTCAAGTTATAAGGTTATAGTTATCATTGCTAGTAATGCTTGCGTCTATATATTTCACTTAATAACGTCTCAACCTCACATCATATCATTATATAATCATCATTAACCTGTATGTCCCCACATTTATTTAATGGAGCTTATTTAATAAACTTCACTTGACAGTGGTCAAGTCGAGTTTTGTTATAATTATTATTATTTCACTCTAGGCAACAGTTTGTACCATAGATTAATTAAATTATCTAATATAGAAAAAAGCAAAGTGAAAAGCACCAAAAACCAACGAGCATGCAAATGCACAGCGATTGATGAATGTGGACGAAGCAAAAAAGTGTGTTATGACTGTGGTAAGTGGAGGTGAATATTGTCTCTGCCTAACCACCTACTTACAAATACATGTATCTAACATAATTATTAAACGGCTTGACTTTATCTTTACTACTCATCAGTCCACGCTTGACACGCAGATGGCATTGACATGGCACTTGATTGGCAATATTTATTAAAAAAAAAAGAAATCATTACAAACCCTAACATGTATATATACATATATTATGTAGCTCATATTGTGTTGTAGGGGATAATGACGCCCCATTGAGCGTCGCGGGACCCCCAGTTATAGTTCCCACCCCGCTGAGATACAAGCTATATTAACCTGCCAGGACCGTAGAACAGGTGAACTGCGCGGTGTGAACTACTGAATGTAATGTTACCAATTTCAAAGAAATAAGTGTTTAAAATAAGAAAAAACAAAGGTCTGAAAAATAAGAGACCAGTTTTTTTTTAAATTAAACTAAATTGGAATAGGATAATTAACTGTCAAAATTTAAATTTGGAACCAACTCTATGTCTAAGTCTAACACTGGCCGGTTTTAAAATAACACCTATGAAATACATACTTTATTTAAAATCTTTATAATCTGCATGTTGATGTGGCATTTTGGTCTATATTCTGAACGATTTAAAATGTTTGAAATCTGCATTATTTACTTTTTTATTATTTTGCACAGAGTCTGCTGTTTAATTCTTTTTAAATAAAGACCTTATAAATATTAGTGTTACGAACGCCTTTCGTAACTTTAAATTATTTAGAAATAATTTGATTACATTATTATGCGATGTAGATAGATCTTAAACAAGAATAGCCAAGTAATATTATATGTGTGTTGCCAAGTACTTACAAAAGGAGCAAGATTTTGTCTTGTCGCAATATTAACAATAATTTGCATGCATGTCTATCAACCTGCTTGTAGTCTAATCGAAAGGCTAACTTTCCGCAACTTAAGATTTACATTCTAGAATGAGCCTTTACTTGAAATTACAGAAATATATTCAATGAACAGGCCTTCAAGTTTTGATAAAAAGTTAAGTAACTAAACTAGTAATATTTCGCAAACAAGCTGTAGGAATTTGAAACAACCGAGATATAATAATTCAAAACCTACATTTTGTCTACTGACATGATATGACCCCACTCCTGTACCCCAACGTTTTAATTGACAGTGTATTAAAGGGAGGTGCTTTGGGAAAAGAATGGGAGTTTAGCGATATTGACTTATTCAGATGGATTGGGAAAAGAAACAAGAGCTGGAAAAGGATTACTTAAGTTAGGTCACAGCTGAAATTTGTACTGTATTCAGCTGGAAAATTCCCCACTAATGTACGAGTATGTATTCTAATCAAGTGCAGCACTAAACTTAAACAAATAACCTTCAAGAAGAGAGCTTACTCATTCCTCAAGATTAGAAGAGTCTTAAATATCTCCTATATCATAAAAAAGAGCAGTAGATGATTGTTGGCTTATTTCGTTCTCGCACACATATTTTTTTAGCACTGCGTTAAGGCGAGAATTCGCTCAGCGTTAGAGTTAACTGAGTATTAACTTTTTAATGGGATTAATGCCATTCACATTCTCGCTATTATGACTCTTCTAAGTAGGAGTAGAAGTAACCAATTTAATAAGTATCAACGAGTATTACGAGCAGTTTTTATACTCGTATGATACTTAGAAAGAAATCTCTTCTATAGAATTTGCAATGATTGAATAGAGTTTATGTATTTTTCATTGACTTCATAAAGAAGGAGTATTTTTTACTTGAAACCTCAGAAGCTCGTGATTTATGAACAGACTAGATTGCTCGTGACTTCGCCCTTGGGTATGTCAGTGACCGCGGTTAAAAGTAGCCTGTGTCCTTCCACAGGAACTAAATTTCATAGAAATCGGTGCAGTGCTTTACAATTGAAAGCGTATCAGATAGACAGATTTACTTTCGAATTTATAATATTAGTATAGTTTTACTTTACCATTAAAAGAGCGAACATCAATTTTGAACATGTCTCGTTTTAACTTTTAGTTACTTAACTCTGCTCTGCCTGATGGAAAGCATGGATACATATTCATATTAAGTACTTCATGAAAAAAAAAGTACCATTCCTAAGGGTGAAAGAAAAATAAGTGTTATTTTCTAATAGGTTCTTGCCTAACTAGCTACCTGCTCATTGTTGGTAGGACAACTGTTTGTTGTAGGAAGTTGGTACTAAACAAAGCTACCATATGGGCGTTGGAAACTTGTTGTAATCTGAGCCTACCCTTATTAAGGAGCCCGTTGAAAACCATTACGAAAAGGCTCGACTTATTAAAGTATAACCACTGTAGTAATATTGTCTATTGTCTACATAATTGTTTATTAAAAACATCCGCACAACTTAATGCTGTTTCGCTTTGTTGTATTTGAATAATTATAACACATATAACCATTTTAATATTATAAAAATTTAAGGTCTCATTTTGAAATCCCAAGCTAAATAAATGAGTAAGAAGTACTAACGCGTTAAACTTTAAATTAGATTTACTTGTTGTCCTTACTCCTTCTAAATAATTAAGTACGTAAACTTCTCGAACAGTATCTATACTTTATACTAATATTATAAAGCCGAAGAGTTTGTTTAAATCATTCTTTGTTGTCTTGTTGGATAGTCCATTTATCGAGGAAGGCTATAGGCTATATATCATCACGCTAAGACCAATAGGAGCAGATCACTAATAAAGAATGTTACAAAAACCGGGGAAAAATGTTACACTACGGGCAATAAGAGACGTAAACGAGGTTGCGTGGGTCAGCTAGTAATTTATAAATCTACTCAAAGAAATGGAATTATGTAGTTTAGCATTAAGATCTGGCGACATCCTACTCCTTGACTGATCACAGTAAACATGCATATGAACCATACAGACCTTAGTATCGAAAAAATAACTGTAGTGACCGACTCCCAACCCACAGCTATCATACCATTTTGGAAGTCGACGAAGAAGTCAGGTTTGTACAGTGTTTTGAAATGCACTTTTGTTACAATAAAAAAATATTATTATTAAAGACCAGTAGGTAATGACGACAGTCTAAAGTATTCCCGCCACTATTAATTTTCAAACACGTCTAACTCAACGACCTTGTTTTCGCGAGTCTAGCTCTCGAACAGGCTTATTTGTTCTTCTTTACAGTTATAGCGAAAGTTTAAATAACAAATCGTAGAGACAGACGTAGTCTTAACATGGTACGACTTCAATTGAAACTGGTAATCTGGTTTCTTGCTACGAACAGTAACAAAAAAATTAGGTTTATCTGTGAAGGATGCGTAAGAGCCATGATTTAGTTCTTTTTACGATTTTTACGTTTGAATGAAATGTAGCGTTTCCAGAGAAGTATCTTTTTGCAATCGGACTGTGAAGACAGTACTATTTTTTCTCGGTTTAATGGTATATTGCAGTAAATAAGCAATGTTTTGACTTCTACCATATACATAAAGTAGTAATATTTACACATTGTAACTTGTAATCTTAAGCCTAACCACACTTCCTAACTATATTATAAATGTGAAAAACTTACGTTTGTTTGTTACGCTTTCACGTGAAAACTACTTAACCGATCATCATGAAACTTTGTATACATATTCTTGGAGGTATTAAAAGTAACATAGGGTACTTTTTTATTAGATGCTGGTAAAGCCGCAGGCGAAAGCCAGTAAACTATAATATGTAAATCTATTATATAGATGTACTAGATTAGCTTGCAACTATATCTGCGTCTCGTTTTAGTCATACTCGGCTCCTATTGATCTAAGCGTGTTGTTGTTACCTATCCTGTCTTAGTTTATTGACGTGCAACACTATGAACGAGAATTAATATAATGGACCAGCACCGCGTTGGTGATTCTTGGACAACTATATTCAACAGTGAATTGAAATAATCCGAAGAAATGAATCTATACTAATATAATAAAGCTGAAGAGTTTGTTTGTTTGTTTAAACGCGCTAATCTCAGGAACTGCTGGTCCATGTTAGATAGTCCATTTATCGAGGAAGGCTATAGGCTATATATCATCACGCTACTACTAATAGAAGCGGAGCAGCAATGAAGAATATTTTAAAAACAGGGGAAAATTTTCACGCTACAGGCAATATAAGACGCAAACGAGGTTGCGTGTGTCAGCTAGTTCCATAATATATTAATAGCATTGACTATTAAACTCGAACCATCGACAACACAATGAAACTCCATGTGACACGACACATACGGTGGTTTCGTACAGCTTCGATTATGCAAATGTCGGGATATCAGCCAGCTAACTGGATATAGTTCGCCATTGGTACAAGCCATCGTTATATTCTGTTAATTCGTTATGTTACATAGCCAAGCCTAAGCTGGTTAAATGCTATGCCTGAAGTGATACACTGTTATTATAGCACTTACAAATGTGATATCTTAGGAGTTAGATTCATTCTTCGTTCGTATTGTTTAGTTTGATAAATATTAAATTACAAGTACAAATTCGTTCAAGAATTTGTCATTACAACAGCATCTTATTTTTTAATACACTTAAATTATTGCAAATCTCTAAATTGGCTCTATTATTAAGGGTAGGAATTATTTCTGAAATTTAATGACAAACTCCAATTGTTTTGGTACTATAAATAAATATGCACCAAATTATTTCAGACAGACAGAATCATACTTTACAAGTTCACTCATGGAAAATCACAAAAAAGTTATTGAAATTTTGATTTTTCTCTGAATCTAAAATGTATGATTCTTACGTGTTTAGTGCATCCGTCTCCGTCTCCGTGATCACGTTAAGCAGTCGGTCCCGGTTGTTATCATAGGATAACAGTCGTAAAGCTTAGTTTAGAGGCCTTTGGGCGGCTTAAAACCATCCAACGGTAAGATTACGTAGCTACAGCGTTGTCTTGCCAGTCCCCAACCTTCTTTTGGTCAGCGTGGGGACGTATAGCCTTAACCCTCTCCCGAGAGGAGACCCGAGCCCAGCAGTGGGACGTTATTGTTGATAATTATAATGAGGTATATATTGACTTAAATATCGAATCATCATCATCAGCTTACAACAGTCCATTGCTGGACATAGGTCTCTTTAATTACATGCCACTTGGTTCGATACTAGGTTCTCGCTAATATGGGATAAAATAATTATTAAAATGAGAAGTAGTTTAATCACCGGAATCACCTAAAAGCTTTCACAAAACAACCGTGACTAGTTTATTCTTGCCAAAATTACCTATTTGAAATTTTGCAAAAGCGCATGTTATTAAA
Source organism: Spilarctia lutea (assembly GCA_916048165.1). Taxonomy (NCBI): domain Eukaryota; kingdom Metazoa; phylum Arthropoda; class Insecta; order Lepidoptera; family Erebidae; genus Spilarctia; species Spilarctia lutea. The sequence continues at coordinate 5,830,972 of OU696479.1, read as the reverse complement.
ATTTAGCTTTTCATAAAGCCCTGAAAATGTGTTACGATACTTCTTGTAACAGCTGCGTATAATTTGCGGGAACACCGGTGTGTGAGATGCGCCTACATATGGCGCAAACTTTATAATAGCTAAGTACTTAACAACAGTTAGAAAATAATAGGGGGCAATACTACTGCCGTCCATAGACAACATCAGAGGCATCACAAGTGCGTTGCGACCTTTGGGGTTGGGGAGAGGGTCTCCGGTATCCTCACTCACTCGGTGAAACACAGCGCAAGCACTGTATCACACCTTTTCTATGCGACAGTATCGCTTATTCGATATACATTTATGATTAGATTTTTTGTAAATTTTTAGAAAACTAAATGATACATACATATTTATCCATGTGGTTACGAGTTCCGCGTAATGACGGATTAACAATACAGAATACCACAATTCCTATTCATCTTATGACTTGTAAGATGTGACTAGGTACCAAACTACGTAGGACAACATCATTACAAATAGAAGAAAAACTTGAAACAAACACTTTACAAACCCTTTACAAACCCGTCTGGTCAGACCAAAACCTCCTTGCTAAGGACAGGCCATTGAAATGCAGTCCAACAATTGACTGTTATGGGCTGTTGATGATATAATACTGATTTGACTGCCTCGGTGGCATAGTGGTAGTGGTTCAAATCCTGAGTCGGACCAAGTGTTTGTGTGATCTACAAATATTTGTTTCGGAGTTTGGGTGTTTTCTATGTATAATATGTACGTATTTACAACAAAAAAAAGTATGTATGTATTTATATCAGTTGTCTAGTACCCATAACACAACTCTGCTTAGCTTGGAACTAGATGGCGTTGTGTGTAAGATGTCCGAAATATTTATTATTATTATTATTTATCATTGCAAATAGAAGAATAACTTGATACAAACCCTTTACCAACCCGTCTGGTCAGACCAAAACCTCCTTGCTAAGGACAGACCATCGAAATTCAGTCCAACAATGGACTGTTATGGGCTGTTGATGAAATAATACAAATTATCCTCTGGATTTGAACTCACGTCCTCAGCCATCTTAGTCAATGATGCTTGACGTACAAATTAGTAATTAGAGAGAACATACAATCACAAAAAGATTACATTTGTGGTTACAAGACCACACCGGAAGGAAACGCTTTCTTCTATCTATATTCAAACCCTGTATTAAACCCCTATCAAAATTCAAAGATCATCCCTCAATCTAATATCGTTCTAATAGTGAATCCTTTTATACAACCCGTGATATGGGCCATCAGGAGACGTTGGAGCGGCGGCCACTGATTGGCTAAGTCCCTCGTTACGGTGTAATGCACGCCGGGCTGGCATACACACCGACTGATTATGCAAATGTGGGCGTGTCTTATCGTGGTATCTATATTGTAGATAGGTTAAGAGTGTAAGACGGTTTACCAGGTATTGATATAGATATACCACAGATCGACTACCAATTTTGTGTTTTGGCTGTATTTATTTATTTTATTGACTAGTGTAAGTTGAACTGTCATGGAATACCTAGACTATGGTACCAAGATACGAGTATATAGTGGACTTTCCGCTACTAAAGCCGCGTAGTTCTATAATTTTCACATTATACTTCATTCCATATTTGTTTATAATTGTTACCTGAATAGAATTTTCTTTAAATGAGAAGCTAAATTCATGATTTACTAGCTTCGCCCCGTAGTATTTCCCACGTTTGTTGTCGTAAAGGTACATGTGCATAACGCCGCGGTGCGAAACTAGTATAAAATTAAAGTAAGTTAGTTAAGCCTAAGTTACTCCTTATATAATCACCTATCTGCTAGTGAAAGTCTCTTCAAAATCGTAACATTGGTTCCGAAGATTGGCCGGTACAGATAGATAGAAAGATAAACAGACAGAATTTCACACACAATCATACGTAAAATATATATATGACTATTTAATATATAATGAAAGCCGGAAAAGTATTTATATTATTTCGAATTAAATAAGAGACACTACACGAAAATAAAAACACAGTTCGAAAATAAAAACTTTGCATGTTATTATAGTCTAAAAGCCAAGGCCTGATAGCATATGGTAATAGGTCCCATTGACGTCCAAATAAGTAAAGTGATTATGCGCGACGTCCGCCTTGCGTTCCGACGTCCACCTGACTTGTAGCCTAATTCATGTGGCGGTACATCTTTTGTTGATATAATGCAATTTGTAAACTACAGCGGAACAGTTCTTTATTGATCGCTCATCATCTTCTTAGACTTAATTATTGCCAAGGTTATTTTAGGTCGGCTACTAATTCAACCGGTTTTACGTGAATATCAGCTTTTCCACGGAGCGACTGCCATCGGACTTAAACAACCCTGAAGGTGAACTGAATTTAAAGATTGAACTAGTTGTCAGAATATTGAAGGGAACTAAAATTCATATTCATCATTAAAAGTTTAGATTGAAATCAGAATCAAAAAATAAAATTAATTAAATTGAAACATACAAATATCCAAAGCGTTATGAACAACAACAAAAGACACCCCATTTTCGCAGCACATCACAATGGTTCACCTTTTTTAAATTTTGTTTGTGCGTGTGTAAATATGTATGAGCGTGTGTATGTGTATATATATATATATGTGTGTGAGTGCGTGTGTTCGTGACTGCGTGCGTGTGTTCGTGAGTGCGTGCGTGCTTGAGTGTGTGTGTGTGTGTGTGTGTGTGTTTGGTCAGATACATTACATGTGGCGACTTCTCCATATAGCGCAACCAAAGCATACGACAGCGCCAACGTTCGTGACAACTGGGACCGACGGCCTTACGTGTTTTTCTAGGCATCCGTGTGCAACACCGGCAAACTTCCATACTCCGAGTTGTTAAAAATTTCTTGTAAGAAAAAACCAACAACACTTTTGGCTCGACCCAGAAATCGAACCCGAGACTACCTGATCGGCAATCGCATATGTTAACCGCTAACAATATTGAACTCATAATATCTGTAAACGACAGCTATCAGATGAATCTCCAGATTGTGTTGCCAACTTTTAGGCTCCTCCCCAGACACCCTGTCTCTGAAGTATTGTGAAGCCAATTTAAAGCACAATAAATGTCGAGGTCTCCTTATGGCATAAATTAAGGAATGGTAAATTTAAAATATCAACCAACTAACTTGGAAAATACCCAAGTTCATCTACAGACATAATCTTTTATTTACGTTGTAAAGTTTCAAATATTGCAACTATTTGTAACCTTGTACTTTGAGTCCAATCCGCTTAAAACTTTAGACTTGCACCGTCTTGGCACATCTAGGATTCCACAGTCGACAATGCGCGGCAAACATTGAGCAATGTGTCACATGTCACTCACTGGGAACCAATCTGACGGTTAATTGTTATTCTAAACATTATTCTTTATTCATCTTACAAATGGATATAATGTATACGTAAGAAGTAAAGTAAATACGCTCAACTAATGTCCGCCCACTGGTCATGATTCGACTATTTTCTTTTTATTGAAATTTTATTGAAATCTTTCGTAACATAGAAGCTCGTTAATAGCTTTTTTCTTACTATAATGACCTATTAATAGGATAATTAAGAAAATACCTTTGTCTGTCGGACACCAACGCAAATGTTATTTCATGATAGTAACGAAATTCTTTGTTTTTTTTATTCGTGTTATTTACATTATATACATTTGTTTGAAAAACACGGATCAGCTCAAACAACTAGCATACAAATTGTAGCAACCGCTAATTGTACCTTTTTAGACCATTGAACCAAATGCAAATTGGACCACACGCGCCTTAAGGTTCCTGACGTTCGTTAGGGTGTACAAGCGCTCTTGCAAACCTATTAAGTAAAGTTAAGACCTAAGATGTTTTGAAATAATTAAGTTAAGTGACTTAAGTTACTTAATCATTCCAAAACACTACGCCTAAGCGACGCATACAAGGAAGAAACAGAAAAAAACTATCTAAAAGTAGATCCTTGTATGACGAATGCGGTTTCTCCGAAAATCGTTGTCAAAGTGTTGTGGTCACAATCACAATACGTGTTTACTTTCTTCCCACGCGAGATACATTATACATATGTATATATATATATATATATAACATGACTTTCACAGAACATTGCTCTTAATAACTTTGAACGATGTAACAATAGCAATACAGTATTTCACACGACGATCCCACAAAGATACTTAGAAGGCCATGAAATAGGCGGTTAATCTCGTTTTAAAAAATAACTGATAATACGCTTATAAAAGTCGGATACATACAGCTGAAAAATAACAATTGACGATACATACTTCTGACGAAAACATTAAACGACTAAATACATTTATGCGCTAATTATTTTATAAAGTGACAAATATAAGATAAGATTTATGATCGCATAAACGTTTGGCGTATTTCAACATCCACATAAAAAGATCTAAAAGGATACTAATTTAAATTAGTGAAAAATCTTGACAAACATGACAATATTTGTTTACTAATCACATAACAATAATAATAGCTTTTAAGAAAAGAATTTGGCAATAAAACTAAGGTATTTAAATAACCGGAAAAATGTAATTAACGTAATTCCTACACATTTATCGGCTTGTATGAAATTAGAACGACTTCAAAGTCACGTAGCGGACGCGTCGCCGACTTTATGGCCCCTTTCATTATGTAATCCATCGTATTAAGCTATTTGAAACCACACTAATCTCTTCAGCAGATTATTTAGTTACCTTGTATTCATTATTTATGTGTCCCGAAAGACATTACATTGCTATAGTTACTTCTGGGACTCGTTCCGGTCTTTTGTGTTTTACTAATTCTGTGGGACGTTAAAAGCAACATTTATTAGAATCAGTAAAGATTTTTACAAATCGCGGTAATGGAATACACACAAAATACGGTCAAGAATTTAACTCACTTGTACTTATTCCACTATTTTAATTAAGTTTAAAACTGACCGGTTTCATCCTATAATGTTATCAAATGTTACAAAAATATACAAAATATTACCTTTTTAGATTTATCTAAGTTTATATTATGTAAGTCTAAGATGTATAAGGATTGTATCATTGCATTTAGTAAGTAACCTTTGTTTAATGCCCTTAGCACTGCCTCGGTGGCGCAGTGGTAGCGTATGCGACAGCTGTGCTTGAGGTCTCGGGTTCGATTCCCGGGTCGGACCAAATGTTTGTATGATCTGCAAATATTTGTTTCGGAGTTTGGGTGTTTTCTATGTATAATATGTATGTATTTACAAAAAAAGGTATATATGTATTTATATCAGTTGTCTAGTACCCATAACACAAGCTCTGCTTAGCTTGGGACTAGATGGTGTTGTGTGAGGGATGTCTGAAATATTTATTTATTATTTAGAACCCTAGAATTTACTAAACCATAGACATGACCACATATTTTATTACCCTCAACGGCCAAGTCAAAAGGATGGGTACCTAACAGTTTTGACAGTATATGACTACTGAATCGATTTCATTGAATGAGGTGTCAATGGTTTTCTAATAATGACCCGGGACACATAAGCTATGTAAATTTTATCAAAACTTTTTACGTAGTCAGGATATCGTTTTTTTATCTCTTTCTGGGATATTTACTTAGATCTTCCTTACTGTATAATTTCATTTGCAGATAACATCAAAACTTTACAAACCAAATCATATCTGCACCGTGAAAGTGTACCGCGCACACACATACATTATGCATCGGATGTGCGTCGCAAGCGCAACTAGGCCCGTATAATAACGACGTCGAATATATTACCAGACCAGTTTAAAAGCATCTCGTTAATGTATTATGTGCTATAAATAAACACAAAGTACTCTGACAAATTGTATGACAGAGTAAATAGTTTGAAGACAGGTTGTCTCTTTTTATCTCAATAATAGAGATTGAGACAAAGCAAAGTGAGGTTCTTTAGACAATTGTTGAAGATTGCAGTAGATTTTATGTGCAAATCGGACATCATCAACAGTTTATTACAGGACATAGAACTTGCCTTAGGAAGGTGATTTTGGTCCACTACACCACTTTGACCAGACGGGTTTGCATCGGGTTTATTTTGGTCTACTATGCCACTCTGACCAGACGGGTTTGTATTGGGTTTTTTTGGTCTACTATACCACTCTGACCAGATGGGTTTGTATTGGGTTTTTTTGGTCTACTATACCACTCTGACCAGACGGGTTTGTATTGGGTTTGTTTTGGTCTACTATACCACTCTTACCAAACGAGTTTGTTTCAGGTATTCCAAAAAAAGTAATTGACGTGGTCCTACGGCCTATCGTTGAAAATAATATTCACTGCAGTTTCGCAGTCGCACGATTAATTCAGTAATTGCTGCAAAGTCTTTCTTAATACGAATTAACATCAAACTTATCATCGATGAATTAACGACACGGATTAATTAATCGAATTACCATTCAATATTAATGGACGGTGAAATAAATATTTATACTATGGAAATTATTGAACCAATATTGCGATACGGGACTAAGAAATGATTAATTAATTAAATTTAATAAGTCTTCTAAAAATCGACGTTAGGCTCGGTGACTATATCCGAAACTATCGGATACTATATTTTTTTTTTTTTTTTTTAATTTTTGACCGTGGGAGAGCTATGCTTCGGCATGAATGGGTCAGCTCGACCGGAGTGATACCACGGCCTCACAGAAAACCGGTGTGAAATAGCGTTTGCGCTGTGTTTCACCGAGTGAGTGAGGATACCGGAGGCCCATACCCCAACCCCTACCCCCATCCCCTTCCCCATCCTCCAAAGGTCGGCAACGCACTTGTGACGCCTTTGGTGTTGCGAGTGTCCATGGGCGGCGGTAATCGCTTACCATCAGGTGATACGTCTGCTCGTTTGCCAACTACTCAATAAAAAAAAAATAAAAAAAAATATTTGAAATAAAAATATCCGAAAAACAACCGAATCTGTGATTACAAGAATGGCTCAAAAATGATTAGCCAGAATTCCAGTTGACTTTATAAGGGTCAATTAGACCTTATTATGCAGAGTTTACTAGTATCAAGGTAAGTTTACAATTATGGCGAGTCTCGTCTGTAGTGTGTAGGCGCAGTAACCAAGCGAGTCAGAATAACGCATAACATTTATCATAATTGACATACTTTATGAACCTAAACAAGTCAATGATAAGATACACTTTTGTTTAACACCACATAACTATATGTATCTTTATGTGTTTATTTATTTCATATTTATTAAATTCTCTATCCTGACGTATATACTAACTGCTGTTACGTAGAAGCTGAAAAGTATCCTAAGTTACTCCTTATATCTTCAGATATCTGCCAGCTACTAATCAGTCCGGCCGTTCCAGAGATTAGCTGGAACCAACAGACAGACAAAAAAATAAAAAAATATTTTTTATGAAGTGCCGTATATATACATGCATTTAGTGATTTTATTAATTTGTATAGACTTATCACTGCATCTGAATATGTTTTATAATTTAGTTATGTTATTAAAGTTGTCAAAATCCGTTATTAAAGTCAAGGGCCAATATAAAACTGTTTTCACGTGTGGTCTCAAACTTTCATAAATCTTATTGGTTTTTTAAATTTAGTTGTAAGTAATAAAATTGTAGGTGTCCTTTTTAATTTATGGTCAGATCGAATTACTTTATTGTAACAATGTTTTTGGGTTATTCAGTGTGAGTAATATTGTGGTTTCATAAATTTTTTGAAACGCTGATGCCTTAAACAATACTGGCTGTTTTGTCCTATTTAGATTTGAAGACTTCTATTGCCATAAAATAGATGTAATAAAAATAAATGTACAGACATTATTTATTATTATTTTCGAATAAACTTCTCGGTAGGAATATGTTCTGTCTTGACTTTTGTTAATCTATGGTTTATTTATTCTAAACGATTCTTCTTCTTTAACTTCGAAATCATTGTTAACATAAAAATATTTTCAAAAAAGGAATTACACTTTTAAAAGAAACTAGACATTTTGAATCTTATTCTTTGCGTATCGTGTTTAATTTAAAGTAGCATAGAAGTAAGAAACAATTTAACAGCATATCCACTGCTAGACACAGGTCTACAATGACAAAACGTAAAGTGTCAAATACAACAAATACTACCTAATCGATACTTAGAGCGTTTATCAGTGATACTGAATAAAATTAATCCTTTTGACTGCCTCGATGGCGTAGTTGTAGCGTATGCGACTGCCGAGCTTGAAGTCTCGGGTTCGATGCCCGGGTCGGACAAAATGTTTGTATGATCTGCAAATATTTATTTCAAAGTTTGGGTGTTTTCTATGCATAATATGTATGTATTTACAAAAAAAAAGTATATCAGTCTAGTACCTATAACACAAGCTCTGCTTAGCTTGGGACTAGATGGCGTTGTATGTTAGACGTCCGGAATATTTATTTACTTTATTAATTTATTTTTGTTATTAATTAAGTATAGTATACGTAACTTCTTAATTTTGCATTATCTGGAGAATTTACTGTAGTCATATTTCTGTCACCAAAATACCACGTTCTAAATTGAAACAATAAACCAATTCAATATTCCAATTTCAAACGTCTTTGTTTGAATTAGGAATGTGGTTCATTCAAAACGGTCCTCTTAAATTACATCATTTGACTGTAGGCACAGCAAATGAACAGGTGAACTTAGGTACACAGGTTTTTCTATAAATACCGTCGATTCCTTTCACTGTCGCCCACGTTGTTTGGCCGGCGCCTAGCGTCGTGGGTGCGACAATCCACAACGATATGCAACGAATGTCGAATCCTATCTATACTCTAGCTGTAATTAAACCGGACAACGATTCTGATTTATATTGAGGTGTGTTAGGATTTCGTGATGATATATCTTGGGAATTTAGATATTGTAGATGTTTTGGGTCGTCAATATTGACTATGAATTAATTAATTTATTAGTTGCTATCTATGGTAATAAATTATAATAATATAGTTAATAAAATTAAGGACTTTTAATTTATTATCATTTGGAACACTCGAAATGGGCAATACAACGCAGTCTTTATTAAGTTCATTCTAGAATAATCTGTTTCTAGAATAACCTTTAATTGGGAATTTATACTCTAAATGTCTTAAATTTTAAAGGATAATCTAATATTACGGACCAAGGATTACATTATTCTTATCTTAGCCCTACCTACTACATTAATCACAATGTTTATTATTACAACTACCGTGTTACGATTATTTAACGCCTACATACATACCTTTAAAGGCAATAAAGATGGAAATATAATACATATTTAATAATACAGTTTCTTCTTGTACGAACGTAATTTTGATTTAACCAAAATTATCTTAGAGAAAGCTATGAAACTAATATTAACTTACAAAAATTAACTGTGTTATATGGATATGTTTTATTAAAATTCTTGACCCGCATGAATGCACGACCATCTAGATCTTGATGGATAGCTCTACTACAAGTCGAATCTATTCTATAGTCAAGTTATATATGTACCTATTCAAATTGTAAATGTAATTGTTCGATAGAAGTTAGATGCGTAGCAATGCTTAACGTTATCTTTAAATTAAACTGCGTTTGCGAACAAAGTTCCCAATGATAAATTAAAATAACTTCAAGGAAATAAACTAGATTGCAACGAAATTATCAACCAACGGGAACTAACCAAGAAGTTTTCCGCGCCTAAAATAAGTAGTGTCATTTGGAGTAGAAATATTTACAATCGACAATTGGTAGGTTTAAAATGGTCGTATCATAATATCATCATATAATAATATCTTTTAAAACCACTGATAATACCTGCTGCCTGATGGTAACATCTGTCAAATACAATTTTGCAGTACCCAAAGGTTTCACTGGAAGAAAATGCTTGTGGCATTAAGTCTGCCTTGTGCAATATCTTTGCAGGGAGTTAAAATAAACAAATAAAGAGAGGTGAACTATAAAATGAAAACTGTACCTGGTACAGGATCCCCCAGATTACGGATGTGACTCGTACTTGACCGATTTTTAATCAACGGCCGTGTTCTAGTTTGAATAACATATTTTCGCAAAAAAATTGGGTCTAACATACTAAAATAGTTTATGCACATAAAGCATTTTATTATGTTTACGTTATATCTCATATCTCGTCTTTAGACGAGCTGGAAACTTGCAATTTACTAGTCATCTGTCTAGAGGTTGAAATTCTACCATTAGTAATCGAATCATTAATATATAAAAATAGGTTTTAAATTTTGTGGGGTTATTTCTTTGACCAAATATAAAGTGTTAAAGAATGATGTGGTCAAATACAAAACAAGTCGAATTTGAGAAAACTTTTAAAGTTTTTTTACAAAAATCTTAAACTGGAACTGAAAACGATAAAGCTAAATTATAATTAAACTGTCAGAACTATACACTAAAGATGTTAATGTATTATTTTTTCCAATTTCTGCGATAATGTAAAATGTTGTTTGAAAATGTTTGTCTACATGGAACAGCATTTCCAATTTTTTGTTACTATTTTTTTTAAATTGTACCTTCATGTAACATAAATTTCGACTGCCTCGATGTCACAGAGATCTCTGGTTTGATTCCCGGGTCGGACCAAATGTTTGTATGATTAGAAAATATTTGTTTAGAAGTTTGAGAGTCCTCATGTATAGTCTGCATGTATTTACACAAAAAAATCTATATATATATAAAAATGTTATGTTGGTTTGTGAAAAAACTCAAAAAGTTTTGCACCGATCGAGCTGAAATTTTAGAATGATCTATAATCCGCATCAAGGATTGTTTTTATCTAATTTTTGCATCAGTCACATACCTATCCGCGACCGCGAAAAAACACGAAAAAACCGACATAAACGCGGGCGGAGCCGCGGGCAACAGCTAGTATATATATATATATATATATATATGTGTGTATTTATATCAGTTGTCTAGTACCTATTAGCTGTAATGCAAGGTAAATGGGTAATTTTGTCTGTCGCCAGTGTAGGTCACGGATCTCGCCCACGCTGACCCGACAGCCTCAAATATTCTATGATTAACATAAACCGCATAATGTTGGCCTTCATTCTATTATACAAATAGAGAGTATGTGCTTGCTAAAACCAAATATACATTAGCAATGAAAATAAAAATTGTGCCTTTCTCCCTTTGGAAGACGACAACATAGACCCCTGTACTAGCCACAAACGTGGCGCTCTCCCCTGACTGATTAGTCCCACTGCTAGATCAATTGGACATATTTTTTTACTGACACATTATTTTATAGTAATTTTTAGACATGTTTATTTTTACATAAATGTCAAAGACAAATTTATGGTTTTTAAGTTGTATTCAGGTTGTTGTTAGTTGCAAATTATCCACAACTGTGCGCTTTTGTGTTCAAACTGTGAAATGACTGTCACCTGCGGTATTCCCGTACCAAGACGACCTTCAAACCTTCAAGAAAAGAGCGTATTCCTTCTTAAAAGGTCGGCAACGCACTTTTGATGCCTCTGGTGTTGCGGGGGTGTCCATCAGGCGACACATCTGCTCTTTTGCCCCTATTCAATAAAACAAAATCTTTGTTTTTTTTGTCGTACGATGTGTTTTAAGTATTGATGTGCACTGTTATGCTAGTATTTAATGAAATAAATTTAACAAAAATGGGGCAAATAGCTTCACTAAAAGTTCAATCAACTTGCTTTAATTCTTGTGTATCTCATAAACTTTCTGCACCCACATTATCTTCTAATATACCTGTGTTCTGATATTTCTGAGCCTTGCAACGTATAATAATGAAATTCACAGCAAAATCTGAATTTGACCAGGTTTTTGTATATAGCTCGACCATTGGGAATTCACTAACATCGTCAAAGGTTACAATATCAACCCCCGCTAAGTACGAATATTTGTATTTATGGTTCTGCTGTCAGCCTCTGTTCAAACATTAATGTATTTACAAAAAAACCTCAAGTTCTAGACATTTGACGGTCTCTACACAACTTATTTTTAAAAAAAATATTAAGGCATACATTATTCAGTTATCAATCTCAACCTTAACTATAAAAACATAAGAAGCATTCTAGCTTTCCTTGGTTTATGTTTAACGTCTTTTTAACCTCAGCTCACTTCTATTAATATTTTTTTACTGACGACCAAAATTCCTCCAAACAAGAATTTTGCCGACATAGCTTCTTTTTACGATTAATTAACTTTATATTAGTACATTCTACCATCTTAACGTGTGTAGTTAGCCGCCTTCTTATACGAAACACGTATTTTCAATACAATCCAACAGCCTTACTATATATGGCACTGGTAATATGAGCTGATGTGTACTGCAGCACAATCGTGAGTTTCGGAATCACGCAATGGAATGATGTATGGGAACGAAATAACGCAATGTGTTCATTTCTTAGTTTCTACTCGTATGATATTTTATGACTGAATTTAAAACCTTTTTGTGTCAAAATTATATATAAATAGGTATCAACCGGAGCGCCTGAACCCGGCTGTCGGAGTTATTAGTGATAATACTACAGACTCCCGACGTCCCAAGGAGCTGGAGAACAACCTAGATTGTGTGTTTCTTTGTGTCTAGTTTCTTATAACTACGGGAAGAGATAAAAAGACTTAGAGTTTGTTAATGTGTTTGTTTTAAAAACTTGATATATTTTGATAGATGGCCGTCCTAACTAAAATAAGGATGTTTTTTTTAATCTTGGTAAATTATAAATTGTACCCATAACATCTAAAAGAGTATTCAAGATCACAAACTAACCTAGACTATAGGTGGACTTTAGATACAGAACATGTCAGTTTAGATACTTATAATCCAAGATTCTTAATGTGTATTTGTTTACTTTCATTTACATAAACAGTTTGAAATAGGACAATATGCTCTAGTTCTATATTATCACTGGATTTTGCAAATAGAAAGTAATAATACTAATTAACGGCTTAATACTCAGTCCGCTTTCCAGTTCTAATCGTAAAATTTGATTGGTTGAAATAGCAGGTCAGTTACGCTAATGTCTGTTTAGTGTAATAGAACCAAGATGGCCACTAAATAACGATTGCAAACGATTAACATCGTAGTATAATAATAATTATACCATCTGTAGAATAGAGTTATTGACCTGAAGACACTTTTTTAAATTTCGAACGTTACAAAGATTTTACACGTACGAGTATGTGTTGCCAACTTATATAGTTTCGATAGACTAGTAGTACAGAGATAAAATTGGGTTAGATATTAAAACAAATTATAAAAAGATACGAAGTTATAATCCAGAGCATTTAAACAAGTTTATTAAGTAATTCAGTTGTAATTTTATATACTACTACTACATAATCTATATATATAAAAATAAATTGATCACAAAAATGTATAGACGCCCATAAGTTTCGATCTACTGATCCAAATTGAATAATTCAGTTATTGCCAGGACAAGATTTGTATAGTAGAAAATTTAAAAGAAAGGTGGCATTATATTCTGTTGGTCCACTTAATTTTATACACTGCAGCCCTGCGGGAAGTTGACACAGGCTTACTAAACGATTTTTTTCTATAATTTTGATAATATGCACAAAAATAAATTAGGCGATACGAAGTTTACAGGGTAAACTAATTTGTCATACCTGCTCGTATTATGTATAATAATTTAAATCCGATAAGTTACAAAGTATGTTGTGATCTTTGAACTTAGTACTGTAATAATATACTAGATTTAAACATACAAATTACAACTTAATTCAGATTCTAATCATCCTGTGGAGCAAAAACACGCTAGGAACGTGAGGGCATCGAGATAAACGCTCAAGATGCTGGAGATGCAACTAATTACCTAATTCTACGAGACTTACGTGTTAGTAATTGGACTGTGGCTAAATGTCCGTCGTCGTCGGGTATCAGCGTCTAATAAGAGCCGATTTATAGACATACCGTGAAGAGACAGCCTATTAAATGCAACGTTAAACAGCCATAGAATAAGCAATGTGCAGAGAAACCTGATGTTTTAAATGACACAAATTTTATCCTACATTAGCATGAACTATTTCATAACTAAATATAATAATGGTGATGTTCTTCTGGCTGATTTCGGCCACCGCGAGCAATGTCAACGAAGACCAGCTAACTACTTAACAGATATAGTTCACAAGTGAGTACGCAAACACAGGTGCATTCTCTGTTCCCCTACTCTCATAATCTGCCTTTAACCTACAAAGGTTGGTAGATACTCGTATTTTCGTATAAACATTTAAGTGTATGTTGATAATTATAATATTTTTTCCATTAAGTTAATCCAAATGCGTCGATAGTTAGATACTTACAATTGTACTATGATGCCGAATATCTCAATAGGTCGCCAAAGTGTGGATCACCATGCTGCATTGCTGCATCGTCTGCATTCGCAATGAGTATGGTGACTCTACTCTTGAATTCTACTACTCTCTACTTATCTTACAATGTTACAGTATCAATAAATTAATTAAAAAGATTCTATAGCTCACAATGGACAAGTCACCAAACAAAATCTCATGGTTACAACAACACTAAACCAGTGCGCATTACAGAAATACATGAGTGAATACAAAATCTTTTAAAACTTGTAACATTTTTTAGTAAAGTGAGATTAAAACCGAGGAAAAACTAGGACACTGGTTAAAACAATCTGTGTATGTTAGTAGGTAAGCTTGACTATTATGGTTCCCCAGCGTTTCTCTATTGTATTTTTAACCATTGTTCCTTCCTAACATTGCATTGCTGCAGCTTGAAATTCTTGTTCCTTACATTGTTAGCTGTTAGAGTATTTCTTGAATATTTTAATTATAAAAACGTGAGAAAATGTACACATTAATATGGATTAGTATGATTGAACACGCATACACGAACAGCTTATTTAAAAATATCTTGTTAAATCTTCTCAAACATGCAAATACTTGTTTATTTATCGGAAATTAATACTCCGATTAAACACAATCCTTATTAGTACATGTTGTCAGCGGATCGTATATTAATAAATATGAATACTTAATTGTTTACATAATTACCATATTTCTTTTAATCGGCATTTTGGTCCTTTGGCAAATTCCTTGCGTATCTTTGTGATCTAATCTTTGATCAAGCGTGAAGTACTGCGTGCGGCATTTGCGCAAGCGCGTCTCAGTGGCGCCGTCTAGCGGACTGCAGCGTGATCTATTGGCGCCGGCACACCGCCCGCCTCATTATACTCTTATCGCCTCAATGCAAATCCTACAACATTTTAATCTTAGAAAAGTCCGTTTTCGTGTAAATACTCCGCTTATTTTAAAGGCTCGAGCGGCGCGTGGGCACAAGAATTGTGAAATTCTGTACGCTTTTTCCTTTGCGCGTGGGCTGCTAATTATACGTCTGAATATAAATTTATGTTGGATAATATCGTCGAAATTAATGGTGTACTGTTTATGAGAACTAACACTTGATAAGAAGACAAAAACGTTTCTTTGAGTAGGCATAGTCGCTTTAGTCCAACTCATCTAATACACTATAACCATTAACCTTCTAACTTAATGGTTTACGATTTTATCTTTTGTTAATTGTGTTTATTTTATTCGCAGGTAAGTACCGCAGTCTGGAGTACTGTCTTTCATCAACCAGAAGCCAGGGATTTCAGATAATGGAAGTAAGCGCTTATAACTTACGAGTGAAAAAATTATCTATGGAAAACTTATTTGAGACTATTGGACTGAGTGTACCAATAAATATCTATTATATATAATTCCAGTGTCACGATGTTTGTCCGGGATGAACTCCGAAACTACTGAACCGATTTTAACGTTTTTTTTTTAATGTGAGCTTTGTTCCAACTAAAGAGATAGGATAGTTTACTTCTCAATTTAAGATTGCAATTTTATTTATTGCCAATTATTTGTTATGGCATTTAAGACGCAAACGAGGTTGCGTGGGTCAGCTAGTGTTATATAAAAATACTAAGTTGGTTTAGGAACGCTCTAAAACTTAAGAAGTTCATCGATATTATCGATTTACAAATAAGTATTCGATAAAAATATTAAGTCTTATCATTAAGTACAATAGATTTTTTTTAAAACGAAAAACAAGAAATGTCTTCGAATAGTAATCACATGGAAATAGAAAAAGATACTCTTACAAAAACAAAATGGCAAATAGGTTTTCATTTTCATATTTTTTTTTGTGATAAATAATTCTGTTACTATTTCCTATCCTGGGTTATACAATGTACATATGAATAAGTAATGTCACAGTAAAACAATATGCTCATGGCACGATACGATCTTGTACAAAATACGATTTAATAATTCAGACATAGGCAAGGGCGGTACTACGAAACCATAAAAGCAATTCTAAAACTCGCTCTTGACTCGTAAAATCGAAATGAAACGAGGAAAACCGTTTATAAGCCGTTCCGGGAACTGTACATACCATTCAAAACGTTAAATTAAAGAAAACGTGCATTGAGAGTCTAAAATGAGCCGCTTGTAAAAGACCAAGTAAAATATGAGATTTGTAAAAATTCAATCTGCTACTACTAGCCCTACGGCCAAGAATTTAAAGAAAATAAAAACAATTCCTTCACACACATACGTGGCGCGGCAATCTAATGCCAAACAAAACATAGCCTGTGCTATCAATGTCGTATTTTAATATGTCATTTGTACTCTGGTGTCTAGACTACTGATAAATATACTTATCTATTTCCACCCAAACACTAAACAAACGATCATATTCGTCAAAAATTATTTGCGTCAAATCGTAACCACGGCCTCCGGCTTAACAAGCTGGGTCATTAACCACTGCATCAATAGGTACGGCTATTAACATGAAATTCATTTGTAAATTTAAAGGAATAAGTAACTAGGACTGTAGAACTAATGACTAAGTACCCGCGGGTATTAAGGCCTGTCGGGCAATAAGGCCTAAGTAACAAAAAACTTATGAAATACAATAATTGACGATCAAGGTTACGCTCACACAAGCTCAGAGCGTATACAAGTCGCTTCGAAGTGGCGGACGAACGCTTGCACTTCTCCCCTCGCCAGTGTCGTCGAAATCTTTCAAACAATCTTTCACGCGACACAAATTATAAAAATTTGCTGCAGTAAAACGTAAGTTATTTTGAAAATATCATATTTACAAACCTGTATTGACTGTCCGTTTATTAATTAATTTATGCTTATCTTTAAGTTACCGTATTAAAGGACTTGTAGTTGTAAAATTTTTATTATTATTTTTTTCTGTCACTACGTGGTTGGCGCATATTAAGGCCTAAAAAAATTTACTATAGGCCTTATTATACTCCTATTTTTTAAACTGCTATATAAGTAAGAGCATGTTTTTAAAATGTTTGTTGGTTGGTAGTATGTACGTAGTTATAAGTTTTCAATTTATTTATCATTGTTTTCAGTGCTTACGGTAACGATGCCTCCCAAACGGGCATTGTGGTCAGAAGACGATCTGATCGCAGCTGTTAGAGCGGTACAAAGAGGAACTTTGAGTACGTATAAGGCTGCAGAAAGATATAAGGTTCCTAGAAGAACAATCAGAAATCATCTGCAGTCTGGCAGTTTAAAGAAAAGTTTGGGACGTAAACCTATATTAAATGATGAAGAGGAAGCTCAACTTGTGCAAAGGATAATCCGATATTCTGAAGTGGGCTTGCCTGTGACACCAAGAATACTGCGTCGATTGGTGTATAAATATTGTGAGCAAAATAATATAAAACACAATTTTAATGATGAGGGCAAACGCGCAGGCAAAGACTGGTTCAAAGCGTTCATGAAAAGACACTATGAAATATCTGTAAGAAAAGCGCAATTCATGAACCCAGCTAGAGCTCAAAAGCTAAATAAATTTATTGTTGATGACCATTTTAAAAAACTGAGGGATATCTACGATAAATTTGACTTATATGGTCATCCCGAGAAAATTTATAATATGGATGAGAAAGGATGTCGTCTCACTATCCACCACCAGCAAAGTGTTTTGGCCAAAAAAGGGGCTAAAAGGGTTCATTTGCAGTCTTCTGAACATGCTGAAAGCGTTACCATCGCCGGATGTGTTAATGGTCTTGGCACAGCCATACCACCTATGGTCATATTTAAGGGAAAACATTTGAAACCAGAATTGTACGATAATTTGCCTCAAGGATCTTTAGTCGAAAAATCAGCAAAGGGGTATATGACCAATGAACTTTTCAAAATATTTTTAAAACACTTGTCTAGATACAAAAGCCAGGGATCATGCCTTTTGATATTTGATGCAGTATGTCATGTCGCGAATAAAGCCAATTTATTTAATTTTCTAAGACCACTATGCTTCCTATTGCTATATGTTAATGATTATTGATCTCAGAAATACCAATTTACGTACTATATGTTGATTTTTGGATAGTTTAAAGTATAGGCCTTTTTACCCTACCCTAGTATAATAAGGCCTACAGATTGCGTTTTTAAAAAAGTTATATATTGTTTTGGTTTTAAGCTAAAGAAGCTATTTTTTGTTTGAACTCTGTAGTAATTTGAGTACATGACTGATTAATAATAAAACTTGTTGATTATGTTGGATATTTTTCCGTCTCCCTCTGCACGAGGAATTCTTAGGAACTATAAGTACGTAAAATAGCGCAAGCATTTCAATTAGGTTTATTATGCCCTTAACGATCAATTGCAGGTTTGCGTTTTATTATTCTGAGCAAAGGCTAGTTTTTTTTCTAGATGAACCCATTGTTAAATCATATGCTGTAAAGATAGGCATTAAATTCACGGAGTCGATAAATTTCTTCCCTCTTTTCGGAGAATAGCCGCACTCATTGCGGCAAATTTCAAAGAGAGTTCTTTTTGAGATTAAAGCTTATGTTCAAATCATATACCAAAACTTATTACATATTGTTACTGCAAAGCCGTGACCTTAAAAGTATTACATACTCGTATAATACTCTCAACAAGGCCAGCGTAGGTGTTCTTTAGTAATGCAAGAACAGCATCTTCTGATAACCATCTTAATCATACATTTATTATTATTTTTGAAGTTAAATTAAAAAAATATTTTTACAGACATGAATTTATTAAAATAACTTTAGTTTCATGGGTCATTAAAGCAAATGATTGAAAACAAAAACGATTTTTAACTTTAGACTTTGAAGAAACGTTTGACATTGTATCTGTTCTCAATTAAGTGGTTTAATGAAAAATATTGCACTTACATTTGTGACCAAACCTTTCAATATCGTAAGACTATGTAAACTTTTTCAAGTCTATGTATGAATTTACAGAAAGATATGAACAATAAACTGCATTCCCTCCGTAGTCACTCAGGGTAGCCTCGTTGGTCCTACATTCTGTACCCCCTTTATCAATTAATTTAAGTAACTTGTCAAACATCCATCTCATTTATTCAAAACTTTACGACTTTTCCTATCCAAATTTTGTTTTGGCTAGCTATGTAATTATATCAATTTATAAATGCTTTTATAAATTGATATAATTACATATTAAACAAATTGGACTTTAAGCCTCTACTGTAAGTATCATCTTTATCTCATTTACCTAAACAAAAAGGTCAAATTATCTGTTGAAGATCATAGAAAGCCTTCAAGCTAAATTTCGTTTAGTGTTCTCAGAAATCCTAATAGTCCATTGCGTAGTCGTGGGAGTACCAAGGTTTTGTATTTTAAATATTTACGAGTTTTACGCTTGTGAGATTAATTTTCTTGGAAAATAAGCCGTAGCTGATATAAAATATTCTTGAATAGTTCAGAAATTTATTGGTTGTTTTTCAAGATGTACTTGGTTGTAATAATTTCTTTAAAAGGTCTATGAAGAGGTCAGTGCGGGTATGATTGATCGTTGAAGTTAGTGATTAAATTTTCACTTTTCATGTGAAAAATATAAATGCAAAGGTACGAGTAGTTTATCTAAAAGAAAATCCATACTAAAATGATAAATTCGTCGTAAAGTCTATTAGGTTTTCATGGCTAAATCGCTGCACCGATTTTAATAAAATTTTGCATGGAGATACTTTGATTCTTGAGGTAGAACATAGGATACTCTTTACCGGGATGACCAATGTTACACGCGATTGGACCCGCACTCAAAGGCTAGTAAGGTATATAAGTTTGTACTGGGTCTGTGAATTTGATAAACTTGCGGTAGTAAAGCAGTATGCAAACTATGGTACATATACTTCTTGGTCTTTAGCTAAAAATATATTTAGAAACTCTTCCTTATTTATTTCAGCAATGATGTAAACTTTATATTAGTCTAAACATTGAGTATTTCACATAGAAACTGATAATAATCTTCCCAAAGGCGATTTTCATTAGTTTCAAGCCGTATAGACACTGTCTGGTTCTACTTACGACTTACAAAAGCATCGACTTAACATTTACCTGTAGATAAACTTGTTATTCTTAACTACAATTTGTTATATTACCTTTGATTATCCTTAGGCATTTGGCGTAGCGATTCATTATGAAATAACTTGTACTCATAGGATAGAGACTAGGATTTACTTGCTCGGTACAATTAGTACCTTTTATATGACAATATTCTTATAAACATTACATTAGAACATGACTCAGTCGCACTGAACTTACTAGCATAATGTTATTTAAATTTAAAATTGGAAATATTTTTGTTTAATAGTCATAATTTTAGTAATTGTTTGTAACAGTTTTTTTTCTGACTATTGATAAATTCATGATAGGTACTAAAATGAAAGTATTTGTTAATTAGTGTTGTTCTTGCAGTGTGTAAAATGATGGAGAAATATTTTACACGCTCTTAGTTTACAAATACCAAAAACAGAGGCAAAAATATAAAGCTTACGGCACATTGTTGGGAATTTATATATGAGTACATACCAGCCGATTGTAATTTTTTTTTGTTTACTGAGCCGTGTGTGCTTTCCTTACGAGCCTCTAAATTACATTTTAAGATACTACCAAAAACCTTAATACGTAAATTTTTCATTATAAATCATGTTGTGGAAGTCAATAGGGGAGGCCTACGTTCAGCAGTGGACTTCTTGCGGCTGATATAATAATAATGAACTCATGTTCATTTCACTCCGTGTATGTAAATGCAACTCCATTCAACTGAAATATTGAAATATTTTTTAATATAGCGTCGATACACAACAAATATATTGTACCCTGCTCCACCTAGGTATGATAGAAAGAGAAGTGAAATTTTAGACGCAATCCCCATGGAAAATCAACAAGAGAACGTAAACAGGGGAGGGACCATTACTTTTCTCTGTATAAATTATTTAGGGTACCCCGACTGTCTGTTTGAACGACGATTTCATCAGCTGACTACCCCGTTTTGATTTCGCATCGTATGTTGTATAAAGAGTTTGACACATACATATAAATTAAGCGGAGTAAGAAATATTTCAACCGGCATAAAAACGCTGTGCGTAAAAGTTAAAAAAAAAATCGTCGTATTAACTGTTTCTACTTAATATTTTGAAAAGGTATATACGGTATATACGAAAAAATACACAACTCATAAGTCGAAAATTTTATATTTTCACTTGAGAAACAAAATAATGAAGTTGAAAACGTAGCAAAATACGTATTACAGAGTCAAACGAAATATATGCACTCCAAATATGAGAAAAACACAAGTAATTTTATAAAAGTCCGAACTTCGTATTTGGAGAGTTGCTACATTAATACTTTTTTGTACTAAGCCCCGTAACGCAACCTCTTTCTTATTGCCATCTATAAAAAAAATACGGTCCATAGTATCTAATCTCTACTTTCCCGCCAAATGATAAATGCGTTCACCAGTTCAAAATCTCACGTTATGTAAACTTGGCAACGGTCAAATTTAAACTATCAAGATACTGTCAGCGAACCAGTATTGATATAGTGGAATTATTTACGAATTTGTGTTACTACTTATTAAACTCTGTTTAATTTTTTTCCAAACTTTACTTAAGTAGTACATTTATAAAGAATGTCGGTTATTGCAGGAAATAGTTATTCTGGTGTATCTTATCACCTCCCACGGTTGCCTGGAAGAGATTGCATGTTAAGCGATAAGGCCGCCATTTGTACTGACCTAGCATTAAGTAATTTATTTAGTTATCTGGTGTACAATAAAGAGTTATTATTATTATATCTATTCGAATAAATAAAATTGGAGGGTATGTAATTTTAACCGCCGCGGGGCGAAGCTGGTTAAAAAAAAAGTAGCCAAAGTTTACCATATCATCAGCTACCTATCAATGAAAGTACCGTCAAAATCTATCCAGCCGTTCTAGAGATTAGCCGGATCAAACAGACGTACAAAAATTGTAAAAAATATTTTGCAATAAGTAAAAAGCGGTTATTTTAATATTGCAAACAGACACTCCAATTTTATTTATTTGTATAGATAAAATAGGGACTTACTCAAATGGAATTTTTCCCATTAAATACAGCATTGGAAATGTTACAAAAAATGGTGTTAAACAACATATTAAAACAGCATAAATGTACTAATTAGATGTAATTTATTCATAATTGCCTGATTTTCACCACTATCATTTGAATAGTAATAAGTTTGTATAACACTAATTTAGGATTTCCTTTTGCCGATAAAACTTGTCATATTCAAAAATTTTGTCTTAATTAGAAGTTAATTGAAAACTAATTTATTACAAGAACCCAAATGTTTGTTTAATATAATTAAAATATCACAAATAAATTAACTTGTCAATATTATGTAGGCCTTGTACGCGTCAAATTTACGATAAAAATGTAGGAAATTTAACCAGTTTTATCCAAGAGCTATTGATACTGAAAAATGTACAGTTGAACTATTTTACGCATCTCCTTAGTCTATAAAAAGGACTATATTACAAAAGGTATATCATTAACAATAGTTTAACAGATATTTATTACATGGAGGTATTCTGCCGTTCTTCAAGACTTATATTAGGTACTAGCTGACCCACGCATTTTCCTCCGTTTTTTAAACATTCTTCATCGGTGCTCCGCTCCTATTAGTATTAGCGTGATGATATATAGCCTACAGCCTTCCTCGATAAATGGACTATTCAACACCGAAAGAATTTTTCAAATCGGGCCAGCGGTTCTTGAGATTAGCACGTTCAAACAAACAAACTCTTCAGCTTTATTATTAGTATAGATAAGGCATGACCAATAGTACTCGTAGTACAAGTACACGGTAAACGGTCGTGCGTGACTTACTCGTGCGCAATGATCAAAATAATTTATTGCAACAAAGCGTTGAACGGAGCGACTTAATTAAAATAAACACATAGACAAACAACTATTCGTGATGCCAATGTGACTGAGTTCATTTAGACAGAATTTCACATTTAAAATCTTATTACTGCATCTTGCCGAGGAGATCTATTCACCGTCTTACTCCTTAGCAATGTCGCTCAAATTACGCCAGGGGAGGAGAGGAGTGGGAAGGAACGCTTTGTGAATTATCCTTTCAGCGAATGAATTATTTAGTAAAATAAATTGGTGTTTCTAATAATGCCGAGCATCTATTATGCTTTATGAAGTGTGAATCTGCGAGATTGGAAATTTTGTCGAAGTGCCATTCCACACGGATTCTTTTTTCAATTTAGTTTAATTTAGGAAAAAGGTTTGGACATCGTTTTAATTTTTTTATTTGCAACCCTAGTTTCTCATTAAAGACATCAAGAATTTGAAGGATTTTTAGTAAGAACAATTTTATCGCAAAACTCAAATAGATATCTACAACAGGCTATACGTAAAAAAAGTAAATAATCGAAAGTTTAGTTCTATTCATTACATGTAAATTAGATACTCTAAGCTACACAAATTATTTTTTATAGTACCAAGCTTTCATCTCTAACACACAAATAGTATTTTTCAACAGTCTCACAGAATAAGTTTTATTAAAAGTATACAAAAATTCTAAGGAGGTACATCCTTATTAGTCTTAAGCATTAGTGCATGATTAAGTTGCCATAATTAGATTCTCTACCAAAAGCATCTCTTATTAAAAAAACTCCGAAAACGAGGACTCGTCCTAAAGAAGGCAAGACAGCAACTCACTTTTATAAAAGTATGAAAATGTCGAGTAAAGTGTGGAGAGCATCTCAAAAGTTAATTTTGTCGAAATGAAAGTCGCGACTGAACCAATGACTGGAGCGTGTAATTTTTCTTTCATTACATGTCAAAACGCAAGACCCTCTGACGAAGTAATATCTCACCGAGTTTTTTTTCCTTTTCAGACGCTTTTGTGTCCCGCGACAGTTACTATAAATAAGCTCTAATTTAAAGCAAAAATCTTTTAATTTAAATTAAGAACCTTTTTTCTTTTGAATTCTTTATATTGTGCCAGTATTTACGACGTGAGCATGAAGGTTCGTATGTGAATACCAAAGATTTTTTCGTGTCTAGGAATCAAACAATGCTGGTCTTAGTATTAATATTAATGTCCTAGATCTAATTTATTTCCCACGCGTGCTTGGAATTCATATATGATGGTTTGTACCGTACATATATCAAACGTATGTGTGGGCGCTTAAGATAAGGTAATTTAAATGTTGACTTCTATTCTTTATGCCGAAAAGAGCTGTATCCTAAATTTTAAAACATATATAGCTATTATACCGTTTTCAATAAACTTAATTAAATTTAGTATGTGTTTTTAACATCCCATGTCAATGACAAACGGTTAGATGATGGTCTATTAAAATACAACACATGTTAAATCGACATTATTTAATAAATACAAGTTTTAAATTAAACATACACATAAAGTGCAACGCCAATGATTGCCAGTTAAAAAAAATGGCATTACGCTATGTTTCACTATGAAAGAATATTAAGAACTCTTTGGGACATAAAGTATTATGATATTGCAAGTGTTTAAAGCAGATCATGTCTTTGTTGTACAACCTCGTTTGTAAATAATGCAGTGTTAATTTGTGAATAGAAAACACGTGTCCCATTAGCCACTTATCATCCCACAGGTCGTAAAGTAGAGGGCACGGAGCTTTATTGTGTACGTAGGCGAGTGAGCTTTCACTCGTTACAGCCTTATATAACTGGACTTGTGTTTTATATACAGGAACTAACATTGTATTTCTACGATCCTTATTCTATTAAAATGTTGTATTTCAATCTTATTTGCTTACGTCGCATCTATTTCACTTTGAATTTGTGTGTTATTAATGCGATAAATATGAATATTCATGAGTTATAATACTTCTTCTTGCTAGTTGTATAGTGATCTGTGTCCACATTAGATTAAATAACAATGATTATTTCTGTTATCGCTACGTATTGCAATCTTTTCTTCACTAAATATTGGTATTTTTATGCCTCTATGATCATTAGGTCATAAATATAGTTGTGCTTTTATCTACTCTGTCGGTGGTATATGACTGTACATGATACATGCATGGCATCTTTTCATTTGGTGTTGATCTTAGAATTTGAGGGTTTGGCATTTCTATCAGTGAAAAGATAGAAGATTTAAGTTTTATGATCATCAACAGCGTTTAGTTAAACACTGCTTGGACATAGGACCATACCAGGTTGGCCAGACGGTTTCATGGCTTTTAAAGTTGTATCTTTAAAAGCCAAAAGGCCATTATTCATTTGGTTAAAACTCCTTTTTTTATGGACAGTCTTTTAGACATAAAGCTAGATGCATCACACGAAATTAATCATGATTCACCATTTACCTATTGAAGAACACCTAACCTGATTATTTTATAGCCATGATCTAAATTATGGTTTTGGTTGCGTAGTTAGGTCGTGGTTATATCTAGGCCAGTAATTAGGTGGTTGTAATAATTATTTATGTTATCTAACCGCGATGCGCTGCTGAACGCAACCTAGACACCTTATGAAATATCAACAAAAAATTAAAAAAAGAACGATTAGTTATTCCTTTTTTTTAAATAATGAAATCTGTATTCTGTACAATAGTACTTTTTTTTTAAATTATTTAAATTCGTATTCGTATAAAGATTTATTTTTAAATTAAAGCTTTGTAGTATATTTATAGTAGAATTTTCATGACTTATGGTTTTTTGCTTCCATGTGAATTAATGAAGTAGAAAATGTCTGTGTTTATTTTTAATTGCCAAAAAATGCATTTGCATTTTCCGGTTATCTTTTTTTCGTCGTCTAGCTTATCTCCATGGTGTACCTACCGATTTCCATGATATTTTTGACTCAGGCTAATTTTGTTTTAGAATAGGGATTACGCTTTTGCGCGGAAATTATTAATATGTAAACGCGGCGACACAAAATGGCGATCTCTCCACTTTCCATCCGCAAAGTACACTCGAGCATAAAAGTAAAACTCAATTAACGAACACTCCAAGGGCAGGAGATTAAAACGCATTTAATAGACTTTACTTCATTACTATAAGCTTTTCGATATTTAAGCAGATTAATTATCGTTTACTATGTTATTTATGTGAAAATATACGGTATCCTACATTATACATTCTTGACTTT
Source organism: Spilarctia lutea (assembly GCA_916048165.1). Classification (NCBI taxonomy): domain Eukaryota; kingdom Metazoa; phylum Arthropoda; class Insecta; order Lepidoptera; family Erebidae; genus Spilarctia; species Spilarctia lutea. The sequence continues at coordinate 5,804,493 of OU696479.1, read as the reverse complement.
CCATGAAGTACTACTAACACACAACAAAATAACCCGCCTATGTAAAAGCTTTTGATAAAAATACGGCCTATGTCACCGCCTTATTATTACGAATCTACCCGAGACCTCTTGATTGACAGTCGCATACGTCAACCGCTAGACCAATGAGGCATTTCCTTTTTTTTTAGTTTTTTTACGTGTGTAATCCCCACGGGCCTTCACCCACCAGGGTTTACGGCGGGGCGGTGTGTCGGAATCAAACCGACTAAAACCGCACGGTGAGCCACTCTGCGCCTGAGCAGGGAGGGGTCCGGGAACTGCTGTTATTAACCGGACCCCTCCCTATGTGGCAGAGCCTTGGTCGAGCCAAAAGTTTTATTGAGTTTTTCTGATTATATAAATACTTAATAACAGCTCGGAGTTTGGAAGTTGGGGTCTGAACCCCCGTGCCTCGGAGAGCACGTAAAGCTGTCGGTCCTGCGCCTGATTACTGGTCGTGTCGGTTAACCGACCCATCGGATTATGAGAAAGAGGGGACAGAGAGTGCACCTGTGTTTGTGCACACACTTATACACTATAATATCTCCTGCTAGTTGACTGGTCTCCGTTGAGACTCGCCGCGGTGGCCGTAATCTGCTAAGAAACATCATCATTACGAATCTATTGATATACACACATAGACTGCCAAAACTACATACTCGTATTATCCCTTGGCTTTGCTGTAGTTCGGTAAAAGTTAACCCATAAAAGTTTCATACCAGTACTCATTTTCATTTAACCAATTAGTTTGAAGTGTATTCCACAGTAGTAATTACAAGTAATTTGCGAAATGATTGCAGCATCCATTTTGATTAGAACATTAATGATACCTGGCCAGGTCTGACCTCAAGTGACCTGGCCGACGCCTCCACATAACGTTTAGAAACTGACATGGAACAATTCTATGCGGGCGTTTTGTAATAACTTACGATTCTAACACATATTTCTAACTTATATAGAAGTATCATTACAGAAAGTGTTATTGATGTGTGTCACACAAATCCTACTAATATTATAAACGCGAAAGTTTGTGAGTATATAAGTGAGTATGTTAGTTGCTCTTTCACGCAAAATCTACTGAATTTTGATGAAACTTTACGATAATATAGCTTATACATCAGAATAACAACTACAATTTATAAAGATACTAGCTTCGCCTCGCGGCGTTAGGGATACTTAATATTTTCAAAGTGTCTTATTATCTTATCTTATAAATAGATATTTACTAGATTGTCTGTTGGTTTATATTTTGATTAATACCAAGTACGTGTGGACCGATTTCCGTAGGACTTTCTGATGACTTATATTGTAAGGAGGACTTTAGTATAATTAGAAAAATTATGGGGTGTCACTTAAAAAATATGCATCATAATAATATGTAGTTTTTGAGCGACTTAATAAATAAATTGTATGACTACAATCAAAATCTGCGTTTTTTATGGCAAATGAGCAGGCGAATCGCCTGATGAAAAGCGATCACTGCCGCCCTTGAACACCCGCAACACCAGATGCGTCACAAGTGCGTTGCCGGTCTTTGAAAAAGGACTTAATTTTTTTTTAGAAGGCTTGAATGTCGCATTGGTCCTGAAATATCGCAGGCGACAGTTCATTCCATAGTTTTGTTGTGTGTTACAGAACATCAAAAAAGATAGTAGACGTATTACATACATCATCGTTACTTCTTCACAATCTCATTTTCTTCAATTTGCGATTTAAAATCAAATATCTTTAAGCAGTTCACTAACTTTCATCGTTAAACTTGTTTGTCTATTATTAAATGTTCAAAAGAGAAGCAACGTCGTTTAAAGATAGTTTCCTTATCCATAACAGTTCTAAAGATAGTCTTTAGAAATTAATATTTTCTAAAACAGTAGCAAGTTATACTAATATATAAGTATACATCTAACTTCTGACCTTAATTCATAGTTAATAATTTTTACTTCTTTGTTAATTGTGTGGGTCGGCCCCAATATTTTTTGTGACCAATATTTTACATTAACTTTTTTTGGTATGACCATTTTATTATATAAGCCTCCGCATCAAAATTGATTTAATAAATTCATGTCGTGAATTATAATTAAATTACCTAAGTAATTTATTATTATTACTTGGGAACAGTAGCTGCTTCTAGGCTTTATGTCATAGTAACTATGAAATTGGTAATAAGCAAAGTTGTTCATTAAAAATAATGATACTATTTTTATTAAAAGCTATAGAAGATGACATATAATCATAAAAAAAATAATTTTCAAAGTGACATATTAAGAATACGTTTGAGAGCTTACTGCAGTCAAATCTGTTTCGAGTTACGACGTTTTAAAGTGTTATGCGTAACGAAAGTTCTTTAAAAATTATTTAGTGGTAATAAAAAAACTGTAAATTGAGGCCTGTTTAGATTATCGTTACGTTTTATAAATACCACACAAATATAAAGTCTAGTGATCTATGCGACTGTTGTGCTTGAGGTCTCTGGCTCGATTCCCGGGTCGGACTGAATGTTTGTATGACCTTCGAATTTTTTTTTTCGGATTTTAGATATTTCCTATGTATAATGTGTATGTATGTATGTGTATGTACAAAAAAAGCTATAAATGTATTTATATCAGTTGTCTAGTACCCATTAAACAAGCTCAGCTTAGCTTGGTACTAGATGGCGTTGTGTGTTCGATGTCCGAAATATTTATTTATTATAAACACTAATTAATACTTAATACTGCATTTATTTTTCAATATAAAACCTTTTAATTATGTACTGATAAATATTTACGGTTGACTGTACAAATATGAATCACGGAATATCTTAAAACATTTTAATATTCGTTAGTCTATATACATCTTAGTAGAATATACGACAGTGTTATATGGAGCTTGTCAGAAAGTAAAACTAATAAATGTCACATTTAACAAATATACCTCTAAATCTCATAGAAAGTAGGGTGACTTAAAATGGTACTTAACCAACGCCATATAGGAAGAACCGCGAACTACTGTATGGTCACAATGTGTTTATTTTCGACCATAAAAATCATATAAGGAAGACCAATAAATCAAATGGTCTAGGAATTCATAAAGTTTTATGTCTTTATTCAATCCATATGAGGTAGCATCCTTATTTGCATCTTTATTTCTTTTTGTGCGACATCTGTGGATAATTAAACGAAAATAACTTTGACTCGGCATGTAACTATTTATTTTAGAACAAATAACGGTATACCTTTCGTTATTACTCTATATCGATAATAAGTTGAATTAGGATTGGCAATGGAATCATTTTTGACAAAATATGGGCAATGTTTAATCGATTCTGCATTTAACATAAACATAATTATATATATATATATATTGATATCTATATATATGTATAGTGAAAGTGGGTATAAATATATATGTCCTTGTTTATAATAATAATCACCCACGATTCTTTTTCAGCCAATGCAATGTTTTTAACTAGCCTTAACGACGCTCTGTGTAGTATGAGTAGTATAGTGTGTGTATATACGTAGTAAAATTAGAAAAATACTAGTATTTGTGAGTCTTAAAATGTATGTATAAACTTGAATTAGTAACGGTTAACATAAAAGCTATAGAATTGCAAGATAAAAGAACCAATGTTGGAGGAGTAATTTAAACATTTTATTTATAACACTCATTTAGTTTACTCACAAACGTTTTCACAATTAAGAAATATTTATTTCCTAATTTGGAGCTCTAGATTTAACCATAAATTGTTTCGGTTTTTAATAAAGGTAGCTAGTGCCGAAATAAGTAGTAATTTAACGATGTTACTTCTTAATAACGCTTATTATTGAGTTATTGCAAGGTTATATTCTCGATGAATTAGTGCACGAGTCGTATACGAAGTAGCCATCGTACTTACTACTGTATATATTCCTAATTTATTTTAACTAAAGATCACTTGATGTTCGAATCTCCATTATTTCTGTATGTTTTGTTTTATTACAATGTAAATTAAACTGCATTGTATAATATTTAGAACAGGTTAAAATGTCTACTGGACACATAAACTTGTTTTATATTTAACTTCACACATAGTATTTATAACTATCATTTTCTCTTTATGATCTTTCCTTAAGATTAACATAATTTGTATTTCCATATCAGTTTGTTATAGAAATCAAGATCGGATCTCAAGATGACTGTAGCTTTCACCATCTTTCCATAATTATAATAATTCGTGTTGCACAAGTTTTCTTGTGAGTAAAATTCTACGTCTTGGAAGGCACGGCGCGACCTCTGCTATGGTAAATTACACAGGCCCCATAGTGGCATACTAATGCTGTAATTTATACCCCATTGTCTGACGACATGTGACAGGGGACGTGCCACGAACGAACAAACTGCACAGCGCAACTCATTTGTTATGGGAAATATTTTTTTGTTACCTTTTTACTAATACATTTTGAAAAAGTCCGACATCGGAAATAACAAAACTATGAAGTGTTTGTTTATGATAAATGGGCAGACGGTTCACTTTATGGTAAGACACAAGTGCATAACCGCCCAGTCCTCCAGTCTAGAATCAGAGGATCACTTTGGGCTTTGGAAACCTTAACCACTCAGTGCCTGTGCCTTGGTACCACTCCTGCCTTCACGCCAAACATGGTTCTTCCACGAATAAATCTTCTAATAAGATCTTCTACCCTTATCATCCATCATTGTATAATAAGAATCTTTCTTTCCAATGTTACTATATTTTTGGATTTAATTTAATAACGTTCTAAAAAAGCTTTTCAATACATTTGAGTCGTATTCATTTAATTCTTTATGCATAAATGAGACATTTTCTGCCAGTCGACCTTAGGGTGATGCAGAGCTAAGCATATCATTTGAAAAACACTTAAAGAAACATCAATTTATTACATTCACCTAAAATTTTATTAGCATTAGCAAATACATAGTTGTTAGATAATGTTATTTGAATTTTTAATTGGTATATCATATAAATAAATAGATAAAAATAAATTTATCATTAAAATCATCTTTATTTTTAGTTTCTAATTTTTACTACTATCAACTCGTTACTTATGAAAACTTGGAACGTTATGGGTTGTTGATATAATGAAAATTCAACGATATTAATGTAATGACAATAAATTTGCTTAACTAAGTATACGAATAATAAATATGAAGTATACACCTGTAATGAACAGTCATTAAAAGTATTAATTGAAAGAAGTTGAAAAATTTAATAACCTTGGGCTTCTTAAAATATCCAGTTTTAATAACGGATATCGTAAAATAATAACGGAGACAGTAATGCTTCATAACGTTTACTTCATAAGAGCTGTCTATAAAGTTTTACGAATATCGCAATATAAACGTCAAAACGGTTATTTTTTAAATTAGCGATCACCTAGAGAATAGACAAAGGTAGAAGCGTGGTTTAATCTATGGTTATTTAGTGGGGAATAACTAGCTGTTATAACCCTAACCATTGATATGTTACTATCGGTATTGTGCTATTAATATAACAGTCACAACATTTTAACGATTAAAGGAAGTCGTTTGAACGAACCATGACGAAAAAGGTTTTATGGTTTTATTAGATTTTCACCCAATTCAGTTATTCCTTCAGTATGATATGAAATAATCCAGAAAGAATTATAAATACACACAAGATTTCATATGGATACATATAAAAACTCACATATGAGTATTCATGACGTTGTATGTACCTTGGACATTATATATCTCTCTTCTCTAATCTCCTCTCAGGTAATAAATTTAAAAAATCAGTTATTTTCCTCTTTTTTCTGAATATTTTGTGCATAAAGAGTTTTTGAAGTAGTAATAAATATGATTCTGGTCCATAAACTCAAGATGACTGTATATAAAACTCCTTTAATAATATTACACAGAATATGATAAAAAATATGGTATAACCAGTTTAATAACACAAAACAAAAATTTTCGCATACAGCTCAAATCTGACTGTCAAAATCAAATAACTCGATATCCATTTCCGTGACTTGAGACATATTGTGAAGCATAATATTGAATTTTAATTCCTAAATATGGGTGTCATGTCAGCCGAAAAGGAAATACAGCTCACGACATCATTAAGTGACGGTTCCTCTGTGGTTTTATGTTTATTCATAAGATTCTTTGACACGCGTGCGGTAGGTAAAACCTTTTAATTGAGACGAGATTGGATGACTGTCTCCTTTTGCTTTATAAAAGGGAAGTGCCTACGTTGTTTTAATGAAACTAATACTTTTATGTGAAACCTCTTTCAGAAAGAATTACTCTATGGTACTTTTTTTAATCAAAGTAAAAAGTTTACTGAGACAGTGTTGTAATCTTTCTTCAACAACAGTTTAAAGGTTACAATAATTGACTAATAAATACTTCGAAAACAATACAAAAATACAAATAGTTTTCTCTCTTTCGCAAACCACAATTTCATCATGGCAGCCAATGAAAATCAATAACTTTTTAATTTTATATCTTTTTTAACTCATAACGAAAGTTCAAGAGATTAATATTAGAGCCAATATTGACATTAAATGCTTCCTTATTACGTTTAGTTCACAAATATTAGAAACGTTTTTAACTATCGAATATATCGCGATTATAGTCTATAAAAGTTTAGAGCCATTTAGAGTGGCAACACAACACATTGTGCGGTGACGCTTATCGTAAAATTCTTGTCAAAATTGATCATCAAATAAATAATAAAATTATATTTTCGTAAAAAGTAGGTCTTGATTTATCACAGAGTTTGTATATAAAGTAGATAAACATGATCTTTATTGGAAATGATCGGCGTTGGATTTAGATAAATATGTTTTCATTGTATCTATACGTAGATATTTAGCCAGTAGGTTTGTGGGATAAGTTATAATCATCGGTTGTTTCCACTATTTTGTTTACACAATATTTTTTGTAGGTTTAGTAAAGGGAATCGTCTCTAATATTCCTACCATCCTTATGTTACATATCTGCGACCTCAATCGTTCAAGTTATATGTTAAAATACGAGTATGTACAATAATTATAAATCCTTTTTGACTTTTTATTGTCATTCCTGCTTATTTGCAATATTCTATTTAACAATTTTCTCATCTAATCCCTAAAAGTATCTTCTTTTTTGACGACAACATGCTTGTAGTATTAGAATGGTGGAAATAACATTTGCGTAACACACCTCTGTCCGCGTCTTTGGAGAGTAGGCGTGAATATAGATATATACATTCAATACTTGAATTCGTATATTCGTTAAAATCCATTGTGGTTTGTAATGTGTACATTTATATCGCCGGTCACTCCTCAAACGCCATATATTAATAAATATTACATCGCCTTTCGCATAATAATGACATCCGACACTTTTTATATTTCGAATTCGAAAATTGAAACTTTAATATTTTAAAGGTTGAATTTAAGTGCCAATACATTTTATTTAAAAACATGTTTTTGATTCTATAAGTTTTTTACTTGCTTAATTCTGTTTTATATTAAATTAAAATTAAGCATCAAATTCATTCAAAAAGTCTATTTTGAAATTAGAATACTATATACCTACGGTCAGTGTTTTAGTGCGAAATATAAGAACTCTTTGAAATATGTATAAATGTTTGGCTTTATGGTTTGCCAAGAGCCATTAAAGCTGACACTATTTATGAACTGTTACTAAGTCAATCTTTTTACTCACATTAATATTGCGTTGGACTTTACCATAGACTATAAATATCAATAAAATTCGAAGGTGGAGGAAAGTAAAAAACTAAAGTAGGCCTGCATAAAGTATGAAAGTGCATTATTGTTTAAATACGAAGTTGGTTCAATATATTATTATATGGCACCATTTTATAGTTGGATATGAAACTGTATACATCTATCTATTCTTTCATAATCGGCGCGAGAACTTTAATTCCGCGATTCAGGATTGGTAGTTTCTTCGTATTGTAGGTTACTCCGTAGTTTAGTGTAACTTCGGTAGATGGCGTTATAGTATGTTATGTTACATGTGGAGGTCGCCACAATCTAAAGGTTTTCTCAGTAAAACTTTCAAAGATGTGCATTGAAAGAGTTTGTTTAAATTTTCATAAATCTAGTACTTATGACTTTAGGCGGACTGATGGTCGATGGAGCTGGCATATGGATAAGAGACCGCGATTAGTCAAACGTAGTTTAGGGCGCGATGGACTGACACAGGACTTAGGGAAAATTACTGACAGAGAATAAGACCTTTGCTCAGGAGTCGACGGCAGTAGGTTGAAGAAGAACTAATTTAGTTTTATAAAACAAAACACTTAATATTGTAGATGTTGATATAATAGTTAGTACAAGATCGCATCCAAATTTCAATGCATGTGTGCCTATGCTGTTCCTCATGCGAATGCGAATGCGAATGACGTGTTATTATAAAGTTGGTAACATCTACCTAAAGATACAAAATTATTTGCTCAGGCTGATTGACTGATTCATCCACATGACCAAAAAACCACTAGGACTGACCACTTTAGGTTTTAAAAATTGTTAAGTTTGGTAAATTTCACCTCTAAGGCAATAAAACAAGGGATTAACGCTTATATAGTTCGTCGTTTTCTAAGTTAGAAATACGAAATAAGCATTAATCACGTGAGCTAAGCCACAACAACTAATTTCCTATGTATTGTATAAAAAAACATCATTTATCGACTGATATTAAAAATGAATGAATAATAATTAGTTAAACTTCGCCAAACACGAGAATTTAATCGCAAAACAGCCATCAACATGTACCAACAAACTTGTTCGCAACTTCCAAGAAAAACGAAACACGCGAACTAAACGCAATGAAACACGATGACATCCCTGCTGCATATCACAATGTAGGGTTGTCAAAACGTGAAAAGAGAGTACTATAAAATTTGTGTAACTATTATTAAATAAGGTTGCCAATGTGGGTAGATAAAAAGAACCGGTAAAGGTATTAAGCACTATGACCTCAGATAAAAAAACACCGTTCGTTGCTATTGTCCCAAAAGAAACTATTGATAAATTTAATACTCTTTCGCAGATTATTAAAAAAAAAAACAATTTAATAAAAAGTCGTCACCACTTCTCTAATCATAATCTTAATAATAATTTTAAAACTATTGATAAGACGGCTGGCATGAGCTGGATGCGAGAAGCCGAGGATCGAACTAAGTGGCGTGCTATTGGAGAGGCCTATGGCCAGCAGTGGACTGCGATAGGCTGATGATGATGATGATCATGATGATAAATGAATATCAAATTGCTATTTATTGGTTATTGACAAAGGAAATGACTAAGGAAACGGCTGACCGTTCATAGGAATACCGTTTTTTCCTGGTTTAATGAATGTCGTCTAGAGTACTATTAAAAAAATCTATATTACTACATCGCATCTTTTAGATTTATACATTGTCCACATTCATGGTTATACGTGCAATTATTGCAAGTTGTAACACTAGCCATCCTTGATGCACAATGATGCATAAAAATACGTGATGCTTTTGAGATGAGCCGATTTGTCGCCGCTCGCAGACAACGGCAGAGATGAGGTCTCGACTGAGTTTATTAGAAATATACAAATGTTTTCTCAGAAACTCGGTTCATAAACGCGATGGTTGTATTTTTAAACACCTTTCAACGCTGTTTGAATGATATGAATTTTGTTAAAATTTGTAATGAACTTGGTCATACCTGAAAAGATACAGTTAAATACTTACAATGTATGAATCTTCCTGATTCTGAATTTACTTTTAATTATAGATATAGTTTGAAACAAAAATAAAGTCCATCTGACGGAAGTCATAATTCAAATCCATTCATCTCACATCATGTTTTATTTGAATGTAGAATTAATATTATGACCTTATTATGACATTGATATCAAAGAAAAGTAAACTGTTAATAGTGGTCAACAAATCATTTAAAATTATAAAACAAATGTCAGAATACAAATTTTCTTTCATTTATAAAATTAGTTTACGAGATATTTGAAACATAAAAAAAAGAATTAAATTAATTCTAAATGCGTGCCTACTTCACCGAATTTTCCTGATGCTTACAAAATTATATACAATCATGTTTCACATACAACCCTTTGGGTAAAAAAAAAGTAATATTACGCGGAGTTGTAAGAAGTTCGGCGAATGGGCCCGCGGGCGTCCTCAGAGTTGCGGGAACGACAGGATGATATACACGGGAATATGATTTGTTACACTTTGTTATATGTTACGATATGATTTGTTACACTTGTAACATGTTATATTCTTTTAACGAGCCCACGAGATGTATGTTGCATAATATTGGTGTTGTAAACCTTTCGAGACTCGAGTAAAAGGCAATTATTGACGGATGGTATGCTATGCATATATGAAACTTGTTGTGTGTTGCTGATATTAAAAGCTGTGTTGATAATTGAAACGGGAGATGTAAGATGTAATTTTGGCGTAATTGAATGGAATACCGCCTAATTGGAGGTGTTAAGAAACTTTTTAATGGTGTCTGGTAAAAGATTTTTAACGTCTTATTAGTGCCATTATCTTGTAAAGCATTTTTTTTGTTTGTTTATGGTTATATTCCCAGTTCTTATGTTCTCTTCACGACTTTAAACTTTTAGTTTACCTATTCTGATAGCTTTTTGTTTTTAATTAAGTAAATGCTAATGTTTCATCATCTTCCTAGCCTTGATTATTCCCAATATTATTTGGGGTCGGCTACCAGTTCAACCGATTTTACCTGAATATCAGTTTTTACACAGAGCGACTGGCATTTGACCTCCGCAACCCTGAGGGCGAACTGAATTCGAAGGTTGAACTAGTTGTCAGTATATTTGAGGGCACTGACTTCCCAATAACGATTGCCATAGCTGTTCATGACAACCGGGACCGACGGCTTAACGTGCCCTCCGAAGCACGGGCGGGAAACACCGCCATCTTCCATACTCCGGGCTGCTATTAAGAATTTCTTGTAGGAAAAACCTAACAGCAGTCCGACCCGGGTATTGAACCCGAGACCTCTTGATCTGCAGTCGCTTACGCTAACCACTAGACCAACGAGGCAGTCAATAGTAAATGCTAATGTTTATTTTTTTTTATTTTCAGGTAAGTGTAAACTAAATGAGATTCAGTCAATTGGTGACAAGTTACGTTTTTATCAGGTAACTATGATGTTGAGACATCATCAACAACAACGTTTGACAGTTCACAGTTGAAAATGGCCTAGGTACTACATAACGCTGGCCAAACAAGTTTGTATAGGATTTATTTCAAGTTTTCCTTCTCGTCGCAGTGAGTTTCAATTATAATATTATATACAAATTAAAAATCATAAACACTCAATATCCATTTTAAGGTTGTTTGGAAGAAATCGCCGTGAGCCATACGACCGCCGTAACATCTACCACTTTGTAATGTTTTTATCTTATGTACCTATACAATAAAGAAATTAAAAAAAACTACATACTTAAGATCAAACCCAGGAAAGATAAATATCCACAACGAAAATGGCCTGAACTGCCTATAAAGCTCTCTCTCATAAACATTATTATTCACAATAACTATCTATATGTAGAAAAGAGAGCTTATACCTATTACTAGAGATACTAAGATATTAAAAGCACAATAAACAAAGTTAGACACAAACATATATAAAAGTGTTTTACCAATTCTCCCCTCGGGGCTGAAACCACAGCTTGTCGGGTAGTTTCCACCAGGCTTTTGCTCTACTGTAATTAACACTTTCAGCCAGATCTACCACTTGAGGATGCTTCTATTCTGACCTTTCTTCAGTACATGCCTATTTGAACATCTGCCGATAAACTTACGGTCATTATTATTATAATAATCACAAATTTTAACAACAAAAAGAACCGACTTCAAGAACTGGAGAAGAACAGAAGCACAGCGAGAAGCACCAGCTTTCAAATAAAAAAAGAATCATCAAAATAGGTTCACGCAGTCGAAAGTTATGAGATAACAATCATAAAAAAATATACAGACGAATTGAGAACCTCCTCCTTTTTTGAAGTCGGTTAAAAATGAATGTTTATAAGTTATTATTCATGAACAATTCAAACAAGTTACTAATAACTGCTAGAAGACAAATCATTAATGAATTTACTGGCTTTACTCTTTAGTGAATAAATATAGGTGTACCAAGTGACGACAAATATAATATATGTATTAAGAAACAGATTCCAAAGTTCCCAATCCGGTTTAAAAGCCTTCTACTTAAGATACGCCGTTTTATTTCACTCAGAAAATTTCTCTATCATGAAGTATTAATATAATTTCCCCAACAAATAATTATAACAAGGGAAACCGCGCAGTATAACTAACGATGCACTTTCACATTACTAATCGATTTTTATTACACACTCACAGCGAAAGTGTCCTATTGACATTTTGCCTTTAGTAACAGCTGACAACAACGGAATTACGTATTGAATTACGCACGAATTAACGCACGGTTAGTTACGCACAACGCACGGAAAGTAATGGGTCAACTCTAGTTTATTAGAGCTACGTACAATTTAATTAAATCAACCATTCAAATGTCTATACAAGACTATAGTCTTGCAACAATCGACTATAGACATTTGTAAATGAGTAGTTTGTTGTCTATAGACATCTTACTATTACTGCCCAGTAACCGTGACGGGCTGTCACAACTTCTTTTTTTGAATAAGGGGCAAACGAGCCTCGTTCGTATCGCCTAATGGTAAGCGATCACCACCGCCCATGGACACCCGCAACACCAGAGGCGTCACAAGTGCGTTGCCGACCTTTAAGGAATAGTCCGCTCTTTTCTTGAAGGTTTGAAGGTCGTATTGGTCCAAGAACACCGCAGGCGACAGTTCATTCCACAGTTTTGTTGTGCGAGGCAGAAAGTTTCGCGAAAAGCGCACAGTTATGGACTGCCAGCTATCCAAGTGATGGGGATGGAATTGCTGTCGCGTAGGACGATGTCGAAAAAGGGCGGCAGGAATCAGTCTTGTCTCTTGGTCGCAATGTGTGGTCTCAAATACCAATACATACTTAAAGTTTTTTTTTGTTTTCAGCCTGATTGATTTATCTATATTAATATCACTCAGATGAAAAGATGATGTCTTATTTCCAGTAAAGTACATAAATCAATTTCCTGAAATTTCTTTTTTACGCTCACACAATACATATGGGACGTGGAAGGCTTTTAAGAGCTTTTATATTCTTGTAGGTAACCCTTGTACTCGTAAAAATGTGCCCTTTACGCCTACGATGTCAACTATCACTTAAGTTTACGTCTTACTAGTTGTTGCAAGCGGATTTGCTCGCGTGTTTATTTCTATTTCTGTGTTCTTAAGTTTGAAAATGAAGAACTGACATACCTACAACCATTCATCGCATATTTCATTCACATAAGGAAATCCTTTCTTACTAAGTTGTAACCTAGCTCTAGTGGTTCAGACCCTGGGTGAATGAATCAGTCACTCAGGCAAGTCAAGTAATTATATATCTGTACTTGCTGACCCGGCGAACTTCGTATCGCCCTATTTATTTTTATGAATATTTTCTAAATTATCGAAATAAATCTGTAAGTAAGTCCGTGTCAACTTCCCGCAGCGATGCAGCATATAGAACTAAGCTAAATTATAGAATACTAGCTGACCCACGCAACCTCGTTTGCGTCTTCTATTGCCCGTAGCGTGAACATTTTCCCCTGTTTTTGAAACATTCTTCATTGGTGCTCCTCTCCTATTAGTATTAGCGTGATGATATATAGCCTATAGCCTTCCTCGATAAATGGACTATCCAACATTGAAAGATTTTTTTAAATCGGACCATTGGTTCCTGAGATTAGAGCGTTCAAACAAACTAACAAACAAACTCTTCAGCTTTATAATATTAGTATAGATAATACCTCCTTTTTTATGGTCTTCCTTGTCTCAAACCTTGTCTTGACAATAACAAATACATAAAAAAAAACATTTTGGTGCAGGCGATCGAAAGTTAGGTACATACATTTCTGTGATTCATTTTAATTTATATAGATTAGGGGTTAAGACTCATCTACAGCGTAAAGCTGTAACTAATTAGATTAGATTCATGTTCGAGAATGGTCCTATAATATCTCAAGTATATTTAGGTCAACCCTTACTTCGCCGAAAGTCAATGGTGTGTAATGTGCACGGTCCAATCAATTAAGACACGCGGCTCCGTGTCAGGACAACGCCACCCGCGCCGATGTAATCGTGACTTTACGCTTCAATTATTCCCCGCAAGTGTGCGGACGCCCTTACCTTATCAATTTACTTGGCAGATAAGATGTACTTATATGTATACCTATGTATATGGATATTACAAGTAAATAGGTTATCCGTTCCATCTGTAGTAATTTACCTAATTCAATCAATCCTAATAAAGACTATAACCGCTTTTCGTAAAATAAATAAAAATAAATAACCCTTTTAAAATCTCTGAAACTATTGTCTGGTAAATAATAAAAAATGGGACCATTTATCGCAAACGAAAGTGTACATAACTTAAAGCTGGTGAACTAAACAGAAAAGAAAAGGAAAAACTTAAATAGAACATTTCAAAAATCGAACCCTGAAACAAAGATAATATTTATAACCTATTTAATACATGTTTCTGATAAAACATGTGACTATTGTCTATGGAAAGAGAACTGTATTAATTTCTAATTAGCTATACTCTTATTTGTGTATTTGTGGTAATGGCAGTTTTGTAACAATTACAAGGCAGGTTTTTTTACATACGAACAACTGCTAGATAAATTGCTTTGTAATTACACATAGTTATCTTATATTGAAGAGTCATTTATCCCTTTTAGAGTATATTTGCAGTTCATAATTATTTCTTCAGTGTATACAGATATAATTTTTGTTGATTATTGAATCAAGTTGCTGGTTTAAAGTTTTTTTTTTATCTTATTGTCAGAATACTGTAATGTACTACATAGTACTAGTTTTACATGCCCTGTTAAAAAAAATATAAAGTTTACTGCCTAACATTAATAATCTACTGAAAACTAAAGATCCAGATCAAAAAAAATAATAAATAATGCTAAAAACGAAAAAGCATGCCTTCAAAAGTGGGTTAGAAAGAAACATACAGGTGAAACTAATGAGAGCGTGTTAAAAATTATAAAGCAAAATTAGACTTGTGTTTTTTTTTTATAAAGTAAAATATAACGCACCTGCACCAACTAGAAGTTATAAGAGTGTAACAGATGGAGGAACATGGCGAAATTGTAAGAATTCCTGCTCCAGTGATTTATATAAACCTCTTTTGAACTCTAGATATGAAACCAACTTTTATTGCGTTTATTTCTGACGAAGATATATTGAATTTTCGCCAGTATAACTTTGCCACAGGCTACATTTTTTGTTATTTTGAATTTGTTTTTGGGGTTTGAAATAAAAAAGTAGATAATTCAAATTTCGAAGTTAAATATCTCGAATCTATACTCTGTACCTACCTACTACAAATAAATAAAATTGGAGTGTCTGTTTGTAATGTTAAAACAATCGCTTTTTACCAAATGCAAATTTATGATTACACGGTACATATATCAAAATAACAATTTTTACAATTTTTGTCTGTCTATCTGTTTGTTCCAGGAACGGCTGTACCGATTTTGACGGGATTTTCACTGGTAGATAGCGGATGATATATAGAGAACTTAGGTCACTTTTTTAGACTAGCCTTACCCCGCGGCGTTATCCGCGGTTGTTGTTGTACCGCAGAGAACACCGCGGGGCTCAGCTAGTACTTTAATAAAATTAATGTGAAAGTCGACCAGAACCTATTAAACTATTTTTTTTTTATTGAATAGTGGGCAAACGAGCAGACGTATCACCTGATGGTAAGCGATTACCGCCGCCCATGGACACCCGCAACACCAAAGGCGTCACAAGTGCGTTGCCGACCTTTGGGGGATGGGAAGAGGGAATGGGGGGAGGGGTTGGGATATGGGTCTCCGGTATCCTCACTCACTCGGTGAAACACAGCGCAAGCGCTATTTCACACCGGTTTTCTGTGAGGCCGTGGTATCACTCCGGTCGAGCTGGCCCATTCATGCCGAAGCGTGGCTCTCCCACGGTAAAAATTTGAAGACTATTTACGCATAAAAACAGAACATTAATAAATAAAATAGTTTTTATGGAATTGTTTTATCCTACGTACTTTTGAAAGACAATCATTCATCTTAATGACGTATATTGTAACTACAACATCAAATTGTAAATTCGAAAATGGAACGTAGCTACTTTAAGCAGTGTTGCTCTATTACACAAGAGAGAAATAGAGCAACACTGGTGTTGGAGTACCCACGTTGGCGCCAAATTTACGTTTATATTAGTTACCAAAACACAATTAAACGGTTAATACTCAGTATTTAAGGTTATTACACACTGAATGTATTTATTAAGGCCTGTTTACCAAACGGTACAATTACAGGCGTAGAATGTTTTCGAACGATATCTATCGATGACGATTTACAATATTCGTTCGCGTAATTATAGTTGAAACTGGATGGAAGGGTTTATTAGGCTGTTACACATTATTGCTACCGGATAATAGTTTCAATAGCTTCAATTGTAAGCTTGTAATTAAGCTAGTGGGTTATTTGTGACAATCTGTCGTTCAGTAAGTTTTATATTATGTCCCCTCGAAGCTGTGATTTATACTGCATACTTCTTTCTTTGAGGTTTTACGTTAATTATGTAAATTTTTTAATGTTTTTTTTTTACTTTTGATCATCAATCCAAACTGATAAGGTAAACAATCGTAGCGTGAGGAACTTTACAAATCTATACATATAAATATAGTTGGAGTGTCTGTTTGTAATATATGTATAATATAATATAAAATAACCACTTTTTACTAAATGCATATGTGTATATCCATGGTACATATGCCATTTTTTTTTAAGTTTTTGTCTGTCTGTTTCTGTTTATTCCGGCTAATCTCTGGAACGGCTTGACCGATTTTGACGGGACTTTCAATAGTAGGTAGCTGATGATACAAGGAGTGAGTTACTTTTTTAAGACTAGCTTCGCCCCGTGGCATATCACCGGGGGGTTTCAACTAGTGTACTATAAAAACCAATCGGTACCCACATTTATCTAAGAATATCTTATATATAAAATTCTCGTGTCGTGTTGGTGCGTAATCGAACTCCTCCGAAACGGCTCGACCGATTTTGATGAATTTTTTTGTGATTATCCGGTATCTATGAAAATCGGTTCTTATCTATTTTTCATCCCCCTAAATGTTAGGGGTAGTCTACCCCTAAATTTTTTTTTTATTTTTTTGACGAAGTTTTTAATTTCTATTTTTTTATGATGCAGCATTAGAAAATACATACAACCCTAGATTTTCAACCCTCTACGATCAACCCCTATTTTTTTATATTCCCTTTTATGGCAAAGCAACGTTTGCCGGGACAGCTAGTCTTATATATAAAATTCTCGTGTCACGGGGTGCGTAATCGAACTCCTCCGGAAGGGCTCGACCGATTTTGATGAAATTTTTTGTGATTATCCGCTATCTATGAGAATCGGTTGTAATCTATTTTTCATCCCCCTAAATGTTAGGGGTAGTCCACCCCTAAATTTTATTTTTTATTTTTTTGACAAAATTTTTAATTTCTATTTTTGTATGATGCAGCACTAGAAAATACATACAACCCTAGATTTTCAACCCTCTACGATCAACCCCTATTTTTCCATCGCGATTTTTATTATTCAATTTTATGGCAAAGCAACGTTTGCCCGGACAGCTAGTATTATATAAGGATCAAACACAATATTTCACATGAGTTAGGTGACAACTTAAAGTGGTGTGCCAAACAGTCTAAGTTAAATCGTTTGTCAATAGTTACAAGTATTTTATTAAGACATTAAATTTAATTTGGGTAACCTAATAAAGACACTTAATTTGTTAGCAGTTGCTCGACCGGAGTAATACCACGGCCTCACATAAACCGTTGTAAAACAAGCGCCTGCGCTGTGTTTCACCGAGTGAGTGAGGATACTGGAGGCCCATACTACAACCCCTTCCCTCACCCCTCACCCCATCCCCCAAAGGCCGGCAACGCACGTGTGACGCCTCTGGTGTTGCGGGTGTCCATGGGCGGCTGTAATCACTTACCATCAGGCGATACGTCTGCTCGTTTGCCCCATATTCCATAAAAAAGTATTTAAAAATAGTTCTGATTTCTTTATAATCTATACTAATATTATAAAGCTGAAGAGTTTGTTTGTTTGAAGGCGCTAATCTCGGGAACCGCTGGTCCTATTTGAAAAATTATTTCAGTGTTGGGTAGTCCATTTATCGAGGAAGGCTATACATATATCATCACGCTAAGACCAATAGGAGCGGAGCAATAATGAAGAATGTTACAAAAGCCGAGGAAAAATATTACGCGGTTGCGTGGGTCAGCTAGTATAGATATAAACTACAAATTGAACCACAAAACTCCGTATCATTCCACAAAGTTACATTAAACAGAGTTATAAATAAACAAGACATGTATCATTGAAAGGAAACTCGGCTTTCTCCGACTGTTCATGTGAATAAACAAACTATATATCATGCAACGTTAAGCCATTAGATTGAGAGATGCTAACTCGAGATTGAACTAAGATGGCTACAATTACTTTATCTCACGAGATATAGCTCCCACGCGAATTGAAATGAAACTGATAATAAATAACTCGTAACACAACTACCTACTCTAGTTTTGCGAATTACGAAAAAAAAAACAATGTATCTACATTGACCTTCTTGTATTATTTTCCCAGGAAAAAGAGAATGAATGCCATTGAGAAATAAATAAATAAATAAATATTTCGGACATCTATTTAACACACAACGCCATCTAGTCCCAAGCTAAGCAGTGCTTGTGTTATGGGTACTAGACAACTGATATAAATACTTATATATACTTTTTTTTTTTGTAAATACATACATACTATACATAGAAAACACCCAAACTCCGAAACAAATATTTGTAGATTCCACAAACATTTGGTCCGACCCAGGATTTGAACCCGAGACCTCAAGCTTAGCAGTCGCATACGCGTACCACTACGCCACCGAGGCAGTTTGTATAGTTTGTTTGAATAGCCAAATAGGGTAGTTGACACCCTAGTCAAGTTTGTTAGTTTGTTTGATGTAATGGCAACCAGCCGGATCACTCGGATCAGCTATTTCTGCCAATGTCAAGTATTTATAGTCTTCAATTCTAAGTATTCAAGTCGTCGTCGTGATGAAAAATATATTAAATACTAGCTGAACCCCGCGGCGTTACCCGCGGTTATTGTCGTATCGTGGGTAAAGCCGCGGGGCGAAGCTAGTCAAAAAAATGTAAGCCTAAGTTACTCCTTGTACCATCAGCTACCTACCAGTGAAAGTCCCGTCCAAATCGGTCCAACCGTTCCAGAGATTAGACGGAACAAACAGACAGACAGACAAAAATTTTAAAAATATATATTTTGGTATGTGTACCGTATATACATTCATATGCATGTAGTAGAAAGCGGTTATTTTAATATTACAAACAGACACTCCAATTTTATTTATTTGTATAGATGGATGACATGAAATGGGGACCGTCTTTCGAAAAAGAAAACCCACCTTAGTCAAATTGGTTACTTTTTATCATCTGTCAAAACGATTACTTTTAATGGAAAGTGTACTAAATACAAACTTGTGACGTCACTGTTTAAGACTACTAAATTGAGCAATGCATTTTCAATGTTTATTTGATTAAAATTTGTAATAGAAATGTAAAGCTGTAATAATTATATTTACCGAGATGTTTTGTAATACATATTGATTTTGAGGAAGGTACATAGGTATATATTTACGATACAGTTAACTACCCAATTATGGACATGGTCTACTCGTAGAATAGGAATATTTTTTGACATAGAGAACAAACCCGATGACAAATGTCTGCCGCCGCATGGAAGTCTTCAAATCAAGATTCTCAGGCGAAAAAAAATTCGTGTTGACATTTTAAATGCTCATAAATTATAAAATATTTACTCTTCGATTTCTTAATGAAGTAGTTTCGTATAATAAAATTAATTATATAATAAGCAATAGAAAATTGTATGTCATAAAAAACGGGTATTGAAAACGTAAATTAGTAAAATAGCAACGAAATATTTTGTTGATATCAAAAGTAAATTATTTTATAATCATAAATTGTGCCACCACAAATTGTCGTTATTCATACAAGTTTCTATAGAAATTAACTGTTTATCGTAAACCTATAGACTGTACCGATTCATTTAATTTTACGCGTTTCCTTTGGAATAAACAAGACGTATCTCTTTCAAACTGACATTTAATATAAACTGTTGTATTATCTCTTATAGAGGCATGTATTTATAACCAGGTGCACCGGTGCAAACGTGATTTTAATAAATGTCAATGTACCTATAATTTAGTATTAAGTTTTGTTTACTAATGAAGTTTATTTATATTTAATCTACGACAGTGATCCATAGACAATACTATGATTTACTATTTGTTAATTCAAAACGGTTAACAAAAGGCAGAATTGACATTATTAACTTTTTATTAAGTCATTAAACCAAAATACCATTTTGGAATTATAGTTTAAATGCAAAACATTTTGAAAGGTGTAATAAACGAACAGAAATTTAATGGTTTTGGCGCCAAATCGTTACGTATATCGCCTCTTTGGTGAAAACGTGTACGCTGGTCGAGCGTACTAACAAGGCTCAAGCGGACTCAAGTACCGCTCACAATGACACATTGAAATATGAACCTGTAGGACAATTTATCAAAATTATTACCGTTCCCGCCATATGTTTGCTTTGTGGTGACACAATTATTTCCTTAATAGATTTGAAACCAGTAGTGTAGCTGCACTCGTTCAATAAATAAGCCCAATACCTAACTAAATTAACACCCAAATGTGCTGGTAAACGGTTATTTTGTAACGCCACTGACCGTAATTGAGGTAAAACATTATTAAATGCATTATAATGAATCGAGATACTGGCGACAACTTAATCGAATTGCGAATTGAATATGGTCGTAAGGGTGATTTAATAAGCTATCTCATGTATGACACAAAGGTATTTATCGACTGTGAAACGACCAGCAGTAATTTTTAAAAGGGACATTAATACAGAATATGTGCACATATCCTATAATAAATATTTTTATTGCAATTATGTAATTTAAAATAACGGGATGTCCAATTAATACGTCAAAATCGTAAAATAGTCGTTGTACTTATCGGTCCGGCATTTAAAAAAGTACGGCTTTTGTTTCTTTTTGTCATTTCTAGAAAATTATTTTTCTTCTCAATTTAAATTGTGGACGATGCACAGAATATCACAAAATAACAAAAAAGAGATGTAATTTTAAAGGTGAAAAATAAGGATTAAATTAATAAAACAGTATTTTATTAAACCATCATGTAGTTCCTAGTCTACAAGCCTAGCTATTCGTATCTGGAGAGAAGGCCGAATCAGCCAGTTCGTCCCACGTCTCCGCGAACCAGTCCCTCTTTCAAGTCCTTCATACCGGATTGCTGTGTGATAAAATTTCGCTGTAAATACTCTCAGATAGGGATAGGAATGCTGATGGCAATCATGTGACGCGTTTTATGGACGGACCACATAAACTGAAGATGGCATTCAATCTACGCCAGCCGGGGAGAGGAATTCGACTTTTTGCGAACGCTTTCTTGTGACGGCATATTGAAAACTCAATCTTTAATTGAATCGCTGTTAAGGAAGTATGGCTGGGTCTTTTGCTTTGTTAGAGGATTCTTTAGGTAAAAAGACCCTAAGTCTTACTAAAGGGTTTATCTACTACATTACGACCGTTGAACTTTGATGTGTCTTATAACAAAAAGAAATGTTTAAAATCGTAATTTTGTATGCAATTTTTTGAAGTGTCTTACTTGTATTATAACGTTGAAGAGTTTAAACAAAAATGCATTGACTTTTCAATGCTTGAATTTGACCATAATGTTTTTTTTCGTTTTCTTTTTTTAGCACCTGTACTCGTCCTCCACGGAAATTTTAACTATACTGAATTTCATACTCCTCAGGTCCTCAGTTAGCATAACTTTAGTATTAAGGGGCATATAGGCTTTGCTTCACGTATTATTATACATATAGATTCTTATTACTCATTCTGGTGGCAAGACCTAGGTATGTGGTGAGGAGTCTGTGACAACGGTCAGACAACGAACAGTCAAGTAATTTGGGATAAAATAAATATTTCGGACATCTAACACACAACGCCGTCTAGTCCCAAGCTAAGCAAAACTTGTATTATGGATACTCGAACAAATAATAATAATATACATAGAAAACACCCAAACACCGAAACAAATATTTGCAGATCATACAAACATTTGGTTCGACCCGGGAATCGAACCCGACACCTCAAGCACAGCAGTCGCATACGCTACCACTGCGGCACCGAGGCAGTGTGGATGTGAAATACCTACTAATCTTCCATTCTTTTTGTAATAATTATGTGATTATTTTTACTATGTAAAGAATTTTCGACGATTAATATACATAGTTTATATAAAACACAACACGCAGCGACGTTCAAAATCAAGTAGATTCGATCTCTACGAATTCTTACTAATATTTTAAATACGAAAGTAATGTCTGTTACACTTTCTCGGGTAGACCGCTGAAATGCTTTCATTGCTAAAGAAGCTCATTGGCTTTTTACCACTTAATATACATACACGTGGTCGAGCTCGCGGCCAAAGGTTCATAATACATGTACGGATCACATAAAAGTTATGTTACGTGTCGAAATGCAAACCAAAACCAATAATATCTCATATAGAGAGTATTCACTAGATATTACCGGAGTAGATAGTGGTATCGTTAATAACGGCCATGTCAACGAGCCGAGCCATTCGATAACATTTGTAAACATCGGCCAATACCGCGGGACAATATGGCTGACATACGCCGCGGGAACGTTAAAATGTATTTACGTTTGCAGTTAACAAAAAAGGTTCGAGAGAAAAAGTTTTGTACATTTTGAAGCCTACTAATCTATACCAATATTATAAAGCTGAAGAGTTTGTTTGTTTGAACGCGCTAATATTAGGAACCGCTGGATAGACCATTGACTGTTGGATAGACCATCTATCGAGGAAGGCTATAGGCTATATATCATCAAGCTAATACTAATAGGAGCGGAGCACCAATGTAGAATGTTTCAAAAACGGGGGAAAATTTTCACACTATGGGCAATAGAAGACGCAAACGAGGTTGCGTGGGTCAGCTAGTCTCATATAAAATAGGAACGTGCATACAGGTGTATTAAACACTCGTATTATATTCAATTTCAGTCCCGCTTACATAACAATGGGCAAGCTTATTACTGTTAACCGGGCATTTTATAAATTAGATTGTAAAGTTGAGCGTATTATATAAGGAAAAGTAATGGTACGAGTAGTTGGCATATTGCTAGTTTGCTACCTATATGCATGGAGTGGAGAGTGGAAGCAACAAAAATCTCACACAGGTGAGAAGCCTATGGAGCATTAGATTTCTGTAACTTTAACAGGCTATCGCCGAATAAATCAAATACTCCAACCATTCGGTCTAGGATAGCACGGGTATCGATTAGGATTTGTACCTTGTAACTCATGCAAAAAAAATAGAAAATATAAGTTACTATAGGCTAAGCATATTCCGAACTGTATTACGAGTTCATTATAAAATATATTAGCCTGTAACTGTAAATTGATGAAATTTTGATGTGATTACAAAAACGGCAATCCCCAGTAAGTTTACTATAAATATAATCAAGATGGCCACACTGGAACTAACTTAATGGAACAGTCTTGTAAGTGCTACGTTTTAGGACCGAGAAAACCGCGCACTGGATGCATACTGTTTTCGTAATGCAAAACTGCATCTCAAGCCATGCTTTGTTGGGATACAAAACACGATCCGGTTTTACGATTGTCAGATAGCTTTTGACCCCCACTGTGTGCCATCTAGCGAACAAAACATTGATCCCTATATGTAGTACAAGGATAATGTTGCTGTTCACACGCTGAATTTCTCTTTGACAGAACACCATTGTAGTTTAAATGCACTAAGGTTATCTATCTAGGTCGCCATTTTTTTTATTTGCCTAAAAATAAACTAGCACTTTTGTTTATTCTTGGCGCTCTTTTTAATGTCATTAAAAAGATATTGTATCTTATACTGTTTTTTATTATAATGGTGGTTTATTTTACATATATATATATAAAATATCAATCAATCAATGCAAGATCCATAGATAAAATCAATTTTATAAACATTGTATAAAAACTATCAATATGCTTAATTAAGGCGGGCTTTTGAAATTTTTACTAAACGATTTTAATCATACTATTTCAACTGTTTAAAAAGATACTCGTATGAAGAAATAATAAAACTTAAGCTTTCTCGTTTTCATTCTAATAGACGATCAGAAATATGACATGTATCATTTCATATCGTAAATAAATTACGGCTAATATCCAATATAAATCAACGTGGGTAGTTCTCTTTGATTGATTAAGGAACACGCCGAGATCAGTGGATATCAATCTATAATCCTTATTGGTTTAAGTAATAGCGAACTTCAGGATTTAATAGCTAGATGTTATTATCGCTAAATTGTGACATTAATGTAGTAAATTTTGTATCTAAGTACAAGACAAAAATTTTAAACCTTGTTTTTTATTTTTACTTTTTAACATACTACGAAAGCCTTCCTAGGAGTCTTAAACCAGTTTCTTATCTCCTTCCTATATTAGTGACTTCACTATAAGCCGATGAGAGCAGCATGAGGTGATGTCACGCTAAAACTGGTTAGTGTTGTGAACTTGGCCGTCGTGATTCACTAGTAACGAATGTATCGAAAAAGAATTTAAAAACGGAAACCACTATCGAACGATTCAGGGAGTTTGCGTCAGCATGCAAGCCGTTTAAGTCTGTATCTATTTTGTTACCTTTGCCAAAAGAGTGCCATAAAATCGTCATTTTTATAAATAGGAGACATTTGATGATTAACGAATTTTATTATTGAAAAAAAAACGAAACAAAACAAGGTTCCCTTCATGGTGTTTCGATACATAATAGGCACGCATGTTAACGAGCGAAAGGCAATTCTTTTTATGGACGTGCAATGCCGTACAAGTTAGTTTGCACTTAATTACTTAGTCGTGAGGGTCCCTATTTATTTCAATGTGTTTGTTCTTGTCTGTTGATAGTACTTCTCTTTAAGTATCTCTAAAAACTATTGACACCAAAAAACACAGCAGAACACAGTATGTATTTACCTGATCTTCTTTAGATATAATTAATTGTTCAAGCGAATTCTACTTCCTATTTCCAGTCGTATTAACTTGCGCCGTTTATATAATAAATACTACCAACGCTAGAGGTGAAAATTTTCGACTTTCACTAATAGTGTAGGCTCAAAAAGGGCTTATCTAATTTGTACTTCCTCACAGCGGTGTCACAAGTCTTAGTATCGGCAAACAAATTGCTACAATTTACACAAGCAATTGCACTATTTGTCCACTTTAGGCCGAATGCCGTACACAATGATACATTCATCACAGATTATAATCTGCCACGGACAAATGGCCATGTTTAGATGCATTTGCATTTTGATATAACTTCAATTTATTTAGCTTGTTCGCATTTCATTTTGATGTCGTTACATTTTATTTCATGTTAAATTAATAGAACTGTGTACAAATTCTTGGTTATAATTGCATTTGTAAGACGTACTTTCTCATACTATTCGAAAGTTTTGGTATAAACTACTGTCTATTAGTAAAATTAGTAAATTGCTATTTTCATTACACGACTACAAAGAAGTTAAAAGAAAGTTTTAACATATAGTTTTGGCATTCTATGTATGTTTGTATGCTCCACCGTAGCACCTAAACTACTGAACCGATTTTAATGAATAAAGTGGAAAGTTTAAATAATTAATTTGTATAAAACTTTTTATGGAAATTAGAGAGACCTTAAATCCTGTAACGGTTTTGAATCCATTTTTATAACATACACATGTTTTTATTACTGCTTATTCTGATCATAGTCTTTTTTTAAGGAATAGGGGGCAAACGAGCAGACGTATCCTGATGGTAAGCGATTACCGCCGCCCATGGACACCAGACGCAACGCAGGCGCTGTTTCACACCGGTTTTCTGTGAGGCCGTGGTATCACTCGGGTCGAGCTGGCCCATGGATGCCGAAGCTTGGCTCTCCCATGGTGAGATAGTCTACTAGCCTCAAATAACATAAGGAATAATATTGGCTAAAACGATGATGATATCACACACATTATGATGTGATGTATAAAATGTCTAATATACTTTTGGTTTGCATTTTTTAAACTGACTTTACCAAACACAAATATAACTCGCCGTCTGTACCGAAGCATAATCTTAAATTTACCATTAAGAGACAATCCCTGCAATCTATCATCGTGGGTTAACGAACTTTAAAACGCAAATAGAACTTGAAAGCACACCCGACCACAGATTAAAAATACAATCTCACTAATGAAGTTTTAATTAGGATTTATAATGTTCAAAAGTCATGGGTGTACATGCTTACCCACTAAACCGGCTTCGATACTTCCGGCCAAGTGGTACTTCATTAAAGGTATCGATTTAACATACAAATTTTTCAATGTCCACCTCTAAATTAATAAAAAACATACCAATTTACAAATAGGCAAATTTTTAAATTCATTTGCTAGTTTTTTTTTCTTGCGAATTGAAGCAATGACAGCAATCTATAATGCCTGAGGGCCGAAGCGAGATAACACACTTTGTCTCTAATATTGGCGCCAATATTCCTAACCTATAATTTGACGGCCACTTCTCTATGAATAAAACATTTGTTTAATTTTATTTACGTAAGGCTACAGATACTACGATAGTATAAAATTAAATAGATTAATATACGAGTACAACTGGCACTATAACGCAGCTTACCCTGTTATGTATTCAGACAGCCGGAGGATTAGCAGCTAACCAAAAGACATGATAGTAAATGTACCCTGGTATATTTCTATTGAATGATAGCATCACAGTATTAATATGAAAACAGTCAAACAAGGATTAAGAGACAGTATGATAGCATACTAAACTAAAATCACACAACATTCAAATGTATTTGTTAAAGATCTTATGAGTGAAGTTCGAATGCCTCATAGTCTTAAACGCAGAAACCCACAAGATTTATTGTTTGTAAAGACAAAGACTAAAATGTAATAAGTGGTATTAGTATCCTACAAATACTAAAGTAATGATATCGCCCGATAGATTGCATAAAACACATAAAATAAAAAACTAAAAGACAACACTGATAGTAAATATATATATATATAGATATTGTTGGGATTGCAATTAATGAATTTGATGCGAAAAAGAGACTTAATTACTTTGTACATCAACCCTAGTTAGTAAAGGTACTATTGAGATTTCAGAGACAATATTATCGAATGTGTAATTTAATAGAGTTTGAACATGAATGTGTACAAAATTGTTTTATTCTCCATCACATTAATCATAATTTTCTAACTTCTTTACTTTAAATCTTAAAATCATTCGACACGGCAAATAAATAGGTTGTTTGCTTTTATACTGATAAAATTAATATTCCTGAAATGTGCAAAATTCCTTTCCCAGTAAAAATTTACTTGTCTATAGTCAAGTCTGAACTTAACCTAACAAAACTACTACCTAACAAAAGTAAACAAACATGTTCCAACAATGTTATTCCTCATTCCGTTGTTAAGTGGAGCTGAGGCCATTAAAGGCGACAGTCGTCTTCAGCAACTCCTCGACATATTTGATCTGTTGTTCCACGAATGCTTGTCAGTACGTGCTTGTTGAACAGTAAACCATTACTATTTAATAGATCGACTTGACCCACTAGCTAGTCACGACTATCTGGCTCTGACTGAACCCGCCGTCACGCATGGAGATGCACGAGCCATTGAAATTATATTTTTATAATATTTTATGCAATTGCATCTCATGTGTTTATAACTAACATTTTA
This sequence comes from Spilarctia lutea, assembly GCA_916048165.1. Taxonomy (NCBI): domain Eukaryota; kingdom Metazoa; phylum Arthropoda; class Insecta; order Lepidoptera; family Erebidae; genus Spilarctia; species Spilarctia lutea. The sequence continues at coordinate 5,776,397 of OU696479.1, read as the reverse complement.
TTTTAGAGGTTCAGTTTGACATCAACAGCCTTGCTTTAATAGACCTTGACTGGACTAGGCCTCTTCTTAGAAAGTAACTATACCGATTCAAACATTTATAAGTAAAACAATTTTTACTTAAGTACAAATATTTATATTAATAAAAATCTCTGTTAAATTTATTTTCGTTTTACTTACATATTCTTACTAAATATAATGTAAATATTAATTGACATTTCTTTTTTTTTTCAGGTAAGACGCATTTTGAACAGGCACACATCACTGACTAGTCTGACTACAAATCCTAGTGAATGGCTAAGTTTTTTTCCAATATAAATATTTACTACAATAAAAGTTAAGTTTTAAAACTAACGGCGAACGAACTTATGAATTGTTCAGTTTAATTCATTAATTAATACGTAAGTAAATGAATACGCTAAATATTACCTGTAATCTATTGTGAACTAGATTTATTTCATCAAATTGAATTGGAGGGAATTATTGAATCATTGTTTATGGTTGGCCGTCGATAATAATTCACGTGATCGCCGCAATGATCGCTGTACTGTAAAGTAATAATTTATTGTTCGTGTAAATTACTTACAATAATAGTAATTCTATTGTTGCGTCATAGTCATATACTAAAATTTCACTAAAAGTATTTTCTATTCTATTATATTTTTACCCAAATACGACGACACCAAAAGGAAAGTAATAATTTTGGCACTGTTTGTACTTTGTATGTTCCACTGTAGCACCCAAACTGAACCAATTTAATGAACGTAGAGTTATAATGTCCCGCGTAACAAAGGTATTATATAATTTTTTATCAAAAGTTTTTACGTAATTGGGTCATAGTTTTTTAAACATTTTCTTGTTATATTTATATTGTTATAACGTAAATTTTTTGTGTTTGAAATTTAGAACGTCATTTGAAAAGATAAAGCTAATGTAAAAGTTAGTGTATATATTTTGGGTTACTGTATATTAGTTTAGAAAACGAACAACAGAATTAGCACCAATATATATGTTTCAATACTAGTGTTTAGCCGTTGACGTCAGCTATTAGAGATTATATCATTTGAAATTCAAGTGTCTTGGTTAATGGTTGGGCGTTATTGGGTTTGTAAATATTTAATTAACAACTCCGAGGGTCAGTAAGGGTCAACAACAATTTAGATTCCGAAGCTCTTTTGTATTAGTCATTTCATAAACAATTTCATTTGATTGTCGTTTCTAAAAGAAACAGATTTATAGAGTTATCGAGGCGTCCGGTTTCGTCCGGGGTATAAAATATGTTTTTGTAATTTTATAAAATAATAGATTCTGTATTAAAACATACAAAAGTACACACTATTTTTATTCTGCTGTTGATGATGTTATTGATAATGGTGATGACAAGAATTTAGATAGGCTATTGCTCAGAGATGCAAGAACTATCTATCTAGACTAGATCATAGAATATTTTAACATTATATCATATACACCTTTTTTTTTGTCCCTTGTACGGCCCCCCTCGAATACCAACTCCTGGTGGCATGTCGGACTTAAACCGACTTGTTACCACCGCACACCGCACGCCCTCTCGGGTACTAGATGCTGAGTAACCAGGTGCACCTTCGAAAGGAAATCTGTCGAATATATCATATACACCTGAGAAAGAATAGCAAAAACAATTTAGTAAAATTTTACTTATCAAGAAAGCTAATGAACATTAAAACAAAAAATATTCCGTAGCCCATAGATTCCTAAAAAAACAGATATATCGCCATTGTTTTGTCTATTCTGTATCTAAATTTATAATGTTGGCAGCTGGCAACTCCGTTTTGCTTACTTAACCTTATTGCAGTCCACTGCTGGACATACGCCTCTCCTTTTGCGCGCCACTCTGATCTATTTCGGTTTTGCCGAACGAATAACAAAGCGTAAAAACGATACAACCTTATAAAAATTGTCACCAGCTTAGAACTTGGCATTTTCCTTGTATCCTTCGAGCCTAATTAAATAAAAAAACCGGCCAAGTGCGAGTCAAACTCGCGCACCGACGGTTCCGTACAAACCTGTAGGTACATAAGTAAAATTTGTGCTTTTCGCAATTTTACCCTTTATCTGTGCTATAAGACGATGCTTCGTACCAGATTTTAAGATGTTGAGTTCACGGGAAGTATCCTGTAGGTTTTAATTCCCTTATGAGTGTCGAAAATTTTTGATTGTTTTTACAGCTCTAAATGACAGTAGACAATACATATCACATATAAAATATTCAGGGTATTTGATATGAATTTCAGCTTGATACCTTAATGTGTTCCTGAGAAAAAGGGTCTTGACAGACAGACGGACGACAAAGTGATCCTATAATGGTTCCGTTTTTTTTTGAGGTACGGAACCCTAAAGACGCACAAGTACACCCTCGAAACGGGCTAGTTTTTTTACAAGCACACTTAATTTGCCCGCCACAAAATAATGAATAAGTCCATTTACAAAATTGCTAATTACCTGACCATTTAATGAGGTCGGCCCGCCCTACAGCGAACCGGCAATTTTAATTTTGTCGTATATTGTTACGCGAATTTATTAGCAACGAATTGTTATGCGATGCTTAATTTTACTAAGAAAAGTCGTTTTAATGTTTCTTTTTTATTGTCAATGTAATAATATTCATTGATATACTTTACTACTACATAATTAAGTAAAACTTGGATGTTACACATATGAAAATTGTGTAGTGTTCTTTATTTAAAAATTCAAATAGAAAATCTAATTTATGCGTTCATTTCGACGTTTGACTCATATTGACACATTATGTCAGTCTGTGTACTTTCTTTGTGTGCAAATAAAAGTTTTGTAAACAATTTCAATCATTAAGTAATTTTAATTTTCCTTCAAAATTTTACTCGCACAATTTCGGCTACGTTTCTCAAAAGCAATAAATTTCTTCTATTGTTCGTAATATTATATTATATAGTCTTCCTCAATTAATATACTATCAAACACTGAAAGTATTTCTCAATTCGAAGAATTGGTTTCTGAGATTTAGTCGCGTTTAACCAAACAAACTCTTCAGCATATTTATGTTACTAATATGACATTTAATTATTCTGCAGTTGATTGTATTGTCAGTCTGTATAAAGAGCCATTTCCACCATTGCAAAATGAAACCTCACCTAAATGCTGTCAAAGCTGTCCAGTGACTAATTTAATTTTATACAAAATTAACTCACCAAATGTTCCAGAACTTCATTAAAATAACACTAACACATTTCGTGGGCCATAAGCCATAAGCCATAATCCATAACATTACACGTATTGCTAGTTTGTTCACTACCCATGTTATTTCCGGAGTGACAAAGCTTTGGTTAACGAAATGTGCGTGTCTGATTGTTTGTACGATGGTTATTGGCTAATATTCTTATTAGTTAACATACTTAAATACATATAAAAGTATTCACTATTTTCAGACAGACTGTAGTTAAAAATCTACATAAATAATAGTTGCAGACTTTTTTGTTTAAAATTCTTAAATGACATTTTCTTTATTCAAAAATCATTTTTGAACATAGACAATAAAATAACGTATTATTTTTCTTTTAGTTTCTGTACCAGTTCATTATGTCTCCATAATCTAATTAATTATCATTTAATGACTGATCTTGTTATTACAATTTAAATACGCAATATATATTTATTATTCTTAATTTCGTAATAAACAGAAGCATGGTGAAGTTTTAACTAGTTATGGAATGAAACACCGGTTTTCGGCTTGCCTCCTTCCCTCTAGGGATAGGGGAGCGGTTACGTTAAACAAAACCGTAATTTCTACCGTTAATTTTACTTTTTGTTATTCATATATTGTATGGACCTCATTTTTACGAGTATAATTACATTTGAATTACTTAATTTAACATTTTATTATCAGTTTATGATGTGAATATGTTTTTATAATATGATATTGTACACGCAATGTACGATGTATGTAAGGGTTATTGCTTGGTTGACATCGTGTGTAACCAATTAACCAGCACTCTTAGTCAAATAGCAAGTTTTTGGCGTCGATTCTATTTCTACAATCACTAACGCTGCTATTATCTTGTGTCATAAGATAATATTAGGTTTTGATCACGTGACTTAGCATTGAGAGACGTCATACCTCATTCATTTGCTAGTTTTCTATTAACTTTTTCGTTTGTAGAATACAAGTTGGCTAGGAGGACAGAATCTTCTTCAGAGCGATAGGCAGACGTAACGATGACCCTGTTGCTCCAGAAAATCCAGCTTAAAAATGTAAAGTGCATCTCTTAATCGTTTAGCTTTGTGTAAAACGATTGCTGCAGACCTTATTTCTCAAAACAATACTATGTGCGTGCGTAAACCGATTTGTTGAATGTAATATTCTATTTTTGAATTTCGCGCCTATTTTTCCAGTTGCGCGCTCTAATTTAAAACAATCTCTCTATTCTGTGACATCAAGCGACCAGCACATTACTCTGTATTTTTTTGATACTAATTAATAATATAGTGATTAAAACCTGAGCTACGTTATTTAATTCAACAAATAAATAATAATTTAATACAGGACATTGCAAACTATATAACGTAATCCTCTGTACTTACAAAACCACAATGAGCAGACAACTGGGCTTTATTTTTAGTACTATACCACATCGTAAACCACGAAAGATCTAACATTCTCTAGACTAAAACCACGAAAAGGTTTATACAATACTAGCTGACCCACACCATCTCGTTTGCGTCTTCTATTGCCCGTAGCGTGAAAATTTTCCCCCGTTTTTGAAACATTATTCATTGGTGCTCCGCTCCTATTAGTATTAGCGTGATGATGAATAGCCTATAGCCTTCCTCGATAAATGGACTATCCAACACCGAAATAATTTTTCAAATCGGACCAACGGTTCCTCAGATTAGCGCGTTCAAAAAACAAACAAAAAAACCATTCAGCTTTATTATATTTATTATAGATAGTATTTTTTAAAGTCACTTTTTTTCAATGAAAGTTTAAATTTCCACTAGGTAGGTATATATCGCTAATATTTACTTCTAGTAACGAACAATTCAAACCCGAAAGAGGATCCTCCCTAAGTAATAAATAAAACAAAGCGGTATTTCAATAATACAGAGGCCCATATAAAAACGTCGCACCCAGGTCGATACAAGGATCCACAAATTTAATAACACCATCTCCCCAGAAGCAATTAGAGATGAAACGAAGGGCTTCAATGGTCGTTTCTTCGAAATAATCCCGTTACCGAAGGCGACTGGTATATACTCATTTTTTGTCCATCTACACTCGATTTTCCACCTTATCACCGACATAATACAACCGTTTTTGTAACAGTCGCAACAATTTAACTATATTACAAAGATTCGTGATATAAGTGAAAAGGTATTTATGTGTGTTTGATGTTAAAGAAAGTGGTGAAATTGAGTACAATGTCAAACAATATCCAATTATTATGAGCTGTTGTCCACTATCCTTTAACAAAAGACCTCGTTACCGAAAACATATAGTCCGTTTTGACAGTATACATTGAGCTATGAACAGAAAAACAATAAAAGTAATTACTAGGAAATGTGGTATTGGAAAGGGATTTCGAAAATGATATCGTTTTCTCCTCCAAAGCGGTTCTATTCAATTATCTCGGCACAAGTAGATACAAGATCGGTAATTTAAATTAAATTCCATATAAATAAATAAAATACAGACAGTACGTCTGTGTAAAATTTCATATTAACAGCTTTTCACTAAATGCATATGATAGTACTAGCTGACCCATGCAACCTCGTTTGCGTCTTATATTGTCCGTAGCGTGAAAATTTTCCCCCGTTTTTGAAACATTCTTCATTGGTGCTCCGCTCCTATTAGTAGTAGCGCGATGATATATAGCCTATAGCCTTCCTCGATAAATGGACTATCCAACACTGAAATAATTTTTCAAACTGGACCAGCGGTTCCTGAGATTAGCGCCTACCAATAGTAGCGGAGCCCCAATGAAGAATGTTTAGAAAACGCGGGAAAATTATTACACTACGGGCAATAGTACACGTAAACGAGGTTGCGAGGGTTAGCTAGTTATTAATATTTGTTCTGTATCATTTCAATATAATAAAAATATCTTGCTCATCTCTGTTTAATATCCATGTCGCATGTTAGTTTCTCGAGATGTACTGAAGCGAGTTGACGGATAGTGTCGGTGAAATAAAATACGCTTCGCTCGCTGCTGTCAAAGCGAGCTATGTAAGCGGAACTGCCTGTTTTATGTGGGAATGAATATATAAAGTATTCACATGTACATTGATTTTTCGCTGATTATCTATAGCGGAATTGTACTGTGTTAAATTGTGATAGAGTATGAAATTAAATTAAACTGCGGTACGGAACCAGCAAATCATCAAAAAAAAATAGAACACACTTCAATATATCTGATGCATACCTACCGAGATTTTAGAAAAAAAAGCGCATTTATTAGAGGTTAAAAAGTAAGATTGGTAAATTAGACCGGATTGTAAATAAATCATTGGTCATCCAAGGATTTGTTAAACACACCACACAGTACCTTATATACCTAATAATAAGGTCGTAAACAAACAAAATTTTGGTAAACCCTTAGCTCCTGTAACAGCAGAGAAATTGCTAACAATTGCTGCAATTCTCAAAGAATGTTGAATGCAACTATAAATTCCACACACTTCAAAAAGGCAATAACGAAACCCCTCATGATGTTAAAGGCTAGGTACTCGGTGTATTTATCTAGTTATTAGTTATTATATCTCCAGGCAGTAAAGAGAGGGAAAGCGCATACCATGCTTCGTGTTCGTCCGACACGCCATCCGGCGACCGATTAGGTTTGTTTCACTTCCTTCGCGATTATGTACCAGTCTCTCGATTATTGATAGCGCGTTAAAGGAATTATGGTTGAAATCCATATTAATGTAGAACTCGTGTTAAATGTAAAAGTTATACACCAGTTGTATCATATAACTAGTCTTAATACATCATAACATCGATTAGATATAAGCACCTATTTAGTCTCAAAGGAAGTAGCAATTATATTTAATTCAAAGTGAAAATCATGTACATAGAATGCTTAGAAAGATTGGATTATGAACACACCTTCACAGCGCACACCAGGAAAATATTTTGACTCCCCAATGTATTAGTATTGTTAGTACTAGTGCCGAAAAATAGATGGCGCTGTTATAAACGTAGTGGTAGAATCACGTCTTGATTTTAGCGATGCTACGTTATACACTTGGTGGCGTTATGGCGACATCGTACGATTTAGACGCATGTGGCAGCGAGTTCAAACCCAAGTTTTCCAATCATTCCCGTTGTGATATTTGTGATGTTGTAGAGATGTTTTACAGTGTCTATCATAATGGGATAGAGTAATGGGTGAAGAGCAACAAGCAGGCATTGTCCAACGAGGCGCCGGCTTCTGTTGCAGCCCGTACACAATACTTTTTCTTTTTCAAAGTTTATAAAATATATGTCATTATTTTATAATTTTTACATATTTAAGCGCCGTAATTTATATCAAATTTAAAATTTCTCAAAAGATAACGGGGCATCATAATTTACTATGAATAAATCATATCGATTCATATTAAGAAATGCCTTTGATATTCCAATCATGACAAAGTGTCATAATCATAAACAACATGGCGAGCCAATGAATTTTGAAAATGGAACCCAAATCGAGCATGCATTAATCGACCATTTAAAGTATTTTGCATATTAATACTGCGGTGCTAAAGATGAAACGAACAAAAATTTATACATTTTAATAAAACACCGGATGATCAAACAGAGCAGGTGATCTTTTATCAAGTTTTTTTTTATTCTTGTGGCAGCACAAGTGTTTTTGCATGTCATAGACAACCATTTTTTTTATTCGGTCTGTAAATAGACATTGGCATGTTGCATCAATCCTACCGCAATAAAAAGTTTGCATGTAGGTAAATGTGTAAATTTAAATTAGCATGTTTGTAAATGAAGTTTGGTGTGCGTTGAGCAAGTGAAATGAATTGGCGTCGGTTAAGCTATTACCGAGCATTGCCCTCGCCCTAATTTGTCTTAATGAGCGATAATAGTGCCCTTTGTTTTCACTTAACAGATACACTGGGCGAGTATAAACGGCAATTTACTATTTTAGATCTTTTAGTTCAAAGTGTTTTTTGTTGACTAAATTATTTTTGGATAATAACGAAGCATGGTCAATTACCTAAATTTGTAAATGGACAAACCTCAGTGTACGTAAAGGAAACGGTGTAACAAACTGACTGCTATATTACAATAATATAATTAATGAAGAATGTTGACAGAATTTTTATTCTTTTTAACTTAGCTTCTGAAAATGAATGATGGAAAAATTATTTGTTATCTATGTAATATATGGCGGCGGGTGGATGCGGACTGCCCAGGACCGGGATGGTTGACAGCAATAGGCTGACTGATGATGTAATATATAAGGAAGAAATTATACCGCTAGACCAATGACCGGATTGGTCTAGCGGTTCAAGTATGCGACTGCCAATCAGCCAAAAGTGTTGAGTTTTTCTTATTATAGAAATACTTCTATAATAAGAAAAACTCAACTCAACTTCCAAAGTTGGGGTCTAAACCCCCTCGTGCTTCAGAGAGCACGTAAAGCTGTCGGTCCTGCGCCTGATCTCTCCCCGGTCGTGTTGGTTAACCGTCTCATCGGATTGTGTGAGAGAGGGAACAGAGACTGTGCCTGTGTTTGCGCACACACTTGTGCACTATAATATCTCCTGCGTAGTTGGCTGGTCACCGTTGAGACTGGCCGCCGTGGCCGTTATCGACTTGGAGAAAATCATCAAGGGAGAAAATGAACACATTCACTTACACACACACTCGTACTTAATCTTCTTCTTCTATATATATACTAGCTGAACCTCGTAGTGTTACCTGCAGTTATTAGTTTACATACTGTTTTTTTTCTTACAATTAAAATAGCCTATATTAATCAGTGATAATGTAGCATTCAAATGGTGAAAAAATTTTTAAAATCCGTTCAGTACTTTTTGAGCCAATTCGTTACAAACATACTTACATACAAACCTTTCCTCTTTATAATATTAGTATAGATATAAAAATGAATTGCTTTTCTTTAGTCTCGCTAAAACTCGAGTACGGCTCGGCCGATTTAGCTGATTTTGGTTTTAAAATACTTGTCGTAGTCCAGGGAAAGTTTAAAAGGTATAAAAAAAAATTTTTCGAGCGGAGCATCAGTTTCATCCTTTCGGAAGTGCGTAGTAAAAAGTTTTATGTCTAGAGATGATAGTATGACGTACAACATTTTTTTTTTACCGATCCACAGGTAACTTATTCAGGGATCCAGATAAAGTCTGTTAGCAAAAATTACATCAATCAGTCAATCAATCCGGTTGATTGATCGGTTGAGGAAACCTTTAAGATAACAGTACAGTTTCGTAACCCGTCGTGTGTAGATAATTATGCGTCTAATACATTATTACAAACGATTACTTTCTTTGATTGATCATAACAAAATAGAGATTGTTTGTTGGCTTTTATGTAATATCATCTTAAAAAGTGAAAGTGAGACAGAGATTTGAGTAATATAAAGTTATTTATTTAATTTAATACTAGCTTAGCCCCACGGTGTTTGCCTGCCCTGCATTTGTTGATGTAAATTTAACCGACACTTCGCGTGGGAAGCAGGTCTAAAAATATTAACCTAAGTTACACCTTATATATTATCAGCTACCTGCCAGTAAAAGTCCCATCAAAATCGGTCCAGCCGTTCCAGAGAGTAGACGAAACAAACAGGCAAATTAAATTTAAAAATTGATTTTTTGATGTATCTACCGCATAAACTTTAATATGTAGGTATATCATGAAAAGCTTTTAATTTGAAATACAAACGGACACTTTAGCTTTATTTTATTTTATTTTATATATTTTTATTGTAAACACAAGATAAATACATAACAAAAGATGAGTTACAAAGTTGGAAACGTAACAATTGGCGGTCTTATCGCTCACAGCGATTTATTCCTGACAACCTTAATTATATCAAAAAACTATTGTGGGAGAGCCACGTTTCGACATGCATGATAGTGTGATAGCCGGAGTGATACCACGGCCTCACAGAAAACCGGTGCGAAATAGCACTTGCGCTTTGTTTCACCGAGTGAATGAGGATACCGAAGGCCCATATCCCAACCCCTCACCCCATCCCTCTCCCCATCCCCCAAAGGCCGGCAACGCACATGTGACACCCCGGGTGTTGCGGGTGTCCATGGGCGGCGGTAATCGCTTACCATCAGGCGATACGTATGCTCGTTTGCCACTTACTCCATACAATAAATTAATTAAATAAATAAATTTATTCTTATTCACATGAAATTGCAAATGTAATATAAATAAGTCGTAAAAGTTTAATTTATTGGTACTAGGCGTACCTACATAAGGCAATGAACTGTAATCTTTTATATAAAAACCGACCTATGTAATATCCTTCCAAGTTTGAAACTCAATATTTTGAACAATACTTAATAGTTCAATCAATAGTTATAATACACGATTAATTTTATTGTTTCGTAAATAGTGACATTACAGATGGCTGAGACTTAATGCTGCGGTCCAATTATGTATATAACTATAAAGGCTATTGGTTATTTCAATTGTTATATTCAATTGTTATATTTGACTGCCTCGGTGGCGCGAGTGGTAGCGTAAGCGACTGCTGTGCTTGAGGTCTCGGGTTCGATTCCCGGGTCGGACCAAATGTTTGTATGATCTGCAAATATTTGTTTCGAAGTTTGGGTGTTTTCTATGTATAATATGTATGTATTTACAAAAAAAAATGTAAATAAGTATTTATATCAGTTGTCTAGTACCCATAACACAAGCTCTGCTTAGCTTGGGACTAGACGGCGTTGTGTGTTAAATTGTCCGAAAATATTTATTTATTTTATTTATTTATTTATTGGAACTGAAGCAACGTAGAATAATTAATGGTTATAATTGATTCTGCAATAAAATAGGAGCTCGTAATACAGATGTAACATTCAGTAATATAGTTTCGAATTAGAGAAATAATTTTCAAACTAATAATGTCTCAGCTGTTTGAAATACAAGAGTTTTTAGTCTTTTTTTATGATATAGGGGGACGAAACGAACAGACGTATCGCCTGATGGTAAGCGATTATGGACACCCGCAACACCAGAGGCGTTACAAGTGCGTTGCCGGCCTTTGGGGGGTGAGGAAGGAGATGGCTGTGGAACGACAACAGGTAGAGACGCTTGAAATGTATAGATAATGGTACGGAACCCTTCCTGCGCGAGTCCGACTCGCATTTGGCCGATATTTTCCTTACACGTCATCAGGGTATATAATTCGAAAGTGTCGTTTTTGTAATAGCCAAGATGTTGGACTTTCTGTGAAGTGGTTGAAGATTCGAACCCCATGATTATGTAGTGCACTAGTGACGCTAACCAGTTCCTAATACTAGCATCTAAGCTTAGTTAACGAGAAATCTAGTGCTTTGTGACTCATGTTGTTAATGCACTTATTCAAAAAAATCACAAAGCAGTTACGAAGACTGCCGAAGTGAAAACTAAAAACTATTAACAAACAGCTCTTTAAATAGAATGCGCGATTTATTTATTTTATTACAATTCCCTTATTAATATCATGTAATATAAAAGAAATAAAATATGAATAAAAATAAACTTGGATAAAAAGAAGTAAAAAAATATAGCTTATGGAAAGCGTTCGTTGACGCGAGGTTCTATGATTTTTGGTCACCCATAAGTGCTCAACGAGCCTAAAGAAGTTTTCACTTCAAAAATATCTGCATTTTATTTATTTATATGGTATACCAACAGCACACATAAGACACACTTTTAAAAATATTATACAAAAATATAATCTAGTATGCATGCCCATTACAGGTACACACAACATTTCGCATATGAGATAACACACCTAACAAAATAGTGTTATGAGTAATGTAACAGTTACAAAAATCAAAATACTAAAGGAAACTTAATACTACCTAATTATAAATTACAATTCCCTTATTAATATAACGTAATATAAAAAAAAATAGATCTTTTTTAATTGTATTGTCAGCTATCGAGCGTCATTTGATATAATTATCTTCATAGATCAGAGAATTATAAACCTCTCATTACTCAAACGCAAATAGTACCTACAACACCAGCTTATACCCAAGTTACGTTAGGAGTGTTAGGACATAAATTTAAATCAAACTTTATGTCTCTTGCATAGTGTTAGTATTTACAACAAGCTCAATTCCTTTCTAATCGTGCTCGTAAATTTGACAACTGCATATCGAGATATATAAGGCATCTGGAGTATCTGATTAGGGTCTTAGCCCCGGGACGATTGTGGACAAGATCAAGAATAGGAGTTGCCAGTAAACTGCATTGTTGTGTAATGCTACAGAACTCTGTAACAAATTCGGCCAATTAATCTATTACGTGAGTTAGTTAAGTTAACTTTACTTCATCCAGTGTTCTGTCTAGTTCTGATGAGTAGCTTTTTTTTTTTTTTTTAAAACTTCATGCACTTATGTACATCGGCGGACTTAATGCCTTAGGCATTCTCTACCAGCCAACCTTTAGGGGGTGTGGAGATATAGGAAAGTAGGTGCATCAAGGTTATAATTCTCAAAAATAACGCAATTGACATAGGCTTAATGCCGAGTCCCGAGTCTGGATGTTCTTTGTGTCCGTTTCATGTATGTCTGTAAAGTCCCCCACGACACAGGATGTTTATTCCTAATGTGGCAGTTGTCTTTAAAAAAAAAAAAAAAAAACTCATATACAAGTATTTTGTATAAGAAACAAGAATACAATAAAATATAACCGACTTCAAGAACAGCTTTCAAATAAAAAAATAATCATCATAATCAGTTGACCCAGTCGAAAGTTTTGATGTAAGTAACAATCATAAAAAATACAGTCGAATTGAGAGTCCTCCTTTTGAAGTCGGTTATAATGAGGATACCTTAAGAGTTGCGATGGAATTCATACAAAGATATAGTATGTCTTTTTGACCTTGATATGGTAGGTGTATTAAATATCAATATTCCTTGACCTAAATTTCAAATATTCTTGTTGTAAGCTACTCATTTTGAGAAGCTAAAATGGAAAGATAGTAAAGTGAAAAAAAGGTATATGAGAAAGATAGAAAATTATAGGCAAGTGTTTTGATTATAGAGAAAATGAAGAAAGTAGTGATCACGATGGAGGCGCATTGAAATCGATGATACTATTAATATTAATAAACCTTTATTGTAACAAAGAATGCATATAAATCAAGTGCAAGCCCTGCACAACTGGCGTAAACTGTATGACGGGAATCAGTTTCCTTCGCAAAAAAAACAATTAATACAATATTTTTTTTATAATTAACAAGATCAACATACATAGCAACGTCGAAAAATACTTATATAATAGATTTTGTTAATTTTGTGTGTGCGTGAACTTGTGCTTATGTGTGAGGGATTGTGATTATTGTATCTGTTAGTGCGTTTATGCATGGACCATCGTGTGCATATACATAATAAGATAATTATATTCAAATGGATTCTCGTCTCGAGTATAATAGAGACATAAAATATAGATATTCTGCAAATGTTCTGTTGCAAATGAATTACCACCTACCGCAACACATTTGCCGAAATGTTTTGTAAGTAAGAAAATAAATATGGCGTTGAATTTATGTTGGCAGCTGCATTCTCTCACTATTTTAATGTTTACCTTCAGACATTCCTCGGTTAGAAAGCTTTGTTTTCAAATAAAGTATAACGCTGACAAGTTCAAAAGCAGTTCTGCACTTTTTCGTTGCATTCTTAGTTTGATATACTAATATTATAAAGCTGAAGAGTTTGTTTATTTATTTGAACGTTTCGTTGATATTTGTTGAAACTAATCTCAGGAACCGCTGGTCCGATTTGGCTATATATAATACGCTAATACTAATAGGATACTAATATATAATAACGCTAATACTAATAGGAGCGGAGCACCAATGAATAAAGTTTCAAAAACGGGGGAAAATTTTCACGCTACGGGCAATAGAAGACCCAAATGAGGTTGCGTGGGTCAGCTAGTACTAAAATAAATTAGAAACAGCGTTGCCCTACCATCGCCAGACACATCTGCATACATACATTATCAAAGTTTTATGAATAATGCACAAATGCCTTTTATCCAATCCTTTGTAGTATCTTTTGAATTCACTGTTTGTTTTTATTCCGAATCGTTTAAGAGAGGGACACGTAAAACCAGCTCACTAGGCCGCCATAGTGTGGTTCACTATGCTATAGGTAATTGTCTGCATTCGCATTGAGTATGATGGTTCCCACTCTTGGAGTCTACTTGTGCTTTCTATCAGATAGAGAAAAGTCAGTTTTGCAGGCATTACAAAAATAATCACAAATTTTAACAAAAAGAAAACAACAAATTGAAATGGTACCACACGGAAAGCACCTGCAAATACAAATAAAAAAGAATCATCAAAATCAAAAAAAAAGCACGCAGTCAAACAAACAGTCGAATTGAGAACTCCTCCTTTTTTGAAGTCGGTTAAAAAGAACCACTGCGAAACATATAATATCTATGTGTTCCGATTGCGCGCTATTATCGCAGTCTTTATTTGTTATAACTCATATTCTGTTCTCTGCGTTTCTTTTCTGAACAACAAAACTTGTATACCTAACCTCAATAAGCTATTGATACAGTGTATTTTGTTATTGAGCCCATAATTGATCGTTAATAGAAAACAAACTGATCGAATAACAAGGGTGAAGATATCTGCTTTTTTGTAAGTTCCAATACGTAAACAAACATAACAGCAGTTGTATACACTGAAATATATACTATCTATACTAATATTATAAAACTGAAGAGTTTGTTTGTTAGTTTGAAAATCTCAGGAACCGCTGGTCCGATTTGAAAAAATCTTTCAGTGTTGGATAGTCAATTTATCGAAGAAGGCTATAGGCTATATATATCACGCTAAGATCAATAGGAGCGGTGCTAATGAAGAATGTTTAAAAAACAGGGGAAAATTATTACGCTACGGGCAATAGTAGACGTAAACGAGGTTGCGAGGGTCAGCTAGTCTAAGATATATCTTGAGAAAGATTTGTATTGGGGAAAAAATAGAGTGATAGGAAAATAACTTAAATAAACTAAATAATCGAAAATACACAAATTATGAACGTTCTACTTCTACATTGATGTAAAACGTATTATTAAAAAACTATGCTAACTATTGACTGCCTTTGTGGCGCAGTGATAGCGTATGCGACTGCTCTACTTGAGGTCTCGGGTACGATTCCTGGGTCAAACCAAATGTTTGTGTGATCTGCAAATATTTGTTTCGGAGTTTGGGTGTTTTCGATGTATAATATGTATGTATTTACAAAAAAAAAGTATATATGTATTCATATCAGTTGTCTAGTACCCATAACACAAGCTCTGCTTAGCTTGGGACTAGATGGCGTTGTGTGTTAGGTGACCGGAATATTTATTTATTATTATTATTTATTATTTATGCATTTTATACTACCGCTTCTTGTTTTTTGCTGGAATATATACCAATTTTCAAATACAAAAGATTAAAAATTTCACAAAGCAAATTATGACCTTCACGTAATGACATTGAGATCGATGCAATCGAATAGTTTCTATTTCTAAATGTAAAACATCGTTGTTCAAATATTTTTAACTAAACTCAGCTAGTCTGTTAGTGCGTGGTCCAAATAAGGTGCGGCTACCAATGAGCTCGAGGTATTTTAAACACCGTAAGTAATTTTCCTAAACAATTTCAAAGCTGTTAGTGCAGTGAAAGCCTGTGTACCAATAACTTAACACACTCTGTATTGTTCAGCAGTCAATTAGTCAAAGGCTCGATAACGATACCATAGGCTTAACGCGTAAATTTCTTTGAAACATACAAGGCTAGTTTTACGATGGTTTTTGTAGGCTAGAATACTGAAATGGCTTTTTGCAATGAACGTGTAACTTGAAGTTAGACTTTCATATTAACAATAACGGTGGTACATAAAGCATGCTCCATCAGTACCTATTTGTTATTCGGTTTCACACATACAATGGATGTACTGTTTAGTATGTTAAGATAAAAACAATACTTGTTTCTTATTAATGTACTAGCTGAACCCCGCAGTGATACCCGCGGTACGACCATCACCGCGGGCAGCAATAACCCAGACGCTAGTCACCGCATCGCTGTCTCCAAGTTGTTGAGTAAGACCACGATGTTGCTCGAACTCCGGTTGGTCCGGTCCGGTGATCAACCCCCTCCCCCCCCCTCCCCACTCGGCTGCCACATTTCCAGTGCCCTTGTCTCTTAGCGACAAGGGCGGGAAAGAATTTACATAATACTAGCTGAACCTTGGACAAAAACCGCGGGCAACCGCGAGGCGAAACTTATGTCTTTATAAATTGTAGCCTATGTGTTATTCTGATGTGTAAGCTACATTATTGTAAAGTTTCATCAAAATCCATTCAATAGTTTTTGCGTGAAAGAGCAACAAACATACTCACAAACTTTCGCGTTTACAATATTAGTAGGTTGTTGGTAATTCTAAATTAGAAGATATAATTATTACTAACGGTATCTATAATATGATTAAAAATTTTTATACTTGATCTACCAAAATGACTCTGCCCTGCCTGATGGAAAGCACCAGCAGAATCCAAGAGTGGTGGCCACCATCCTCAATGCAAACAAGGACAGTGTAGCATGGTGACCAGCACTATGGCGGCCTAGTGAGATGCTTTTTCACGCCCCGCTTAAAGGACCCGGGATCATAATGGGACGGAAACACGTGCGCTGGTAGTGAGTTCCAGGTTTTAACCGTTCCTTTAGTCTCCGACTGTTGTTGACATCTTACATTCAATTCATCAATATCTTTTAATTGTCCATACTAGGACTCTGTTCAAAAAGAGCTGTAGGTACAATCGAAATTCTTAAAATATGTAGTGTTATATCATTTCTACGTCTACTTTCTAAGTATACTGATTATTATTGAGGTTCATAGAGACTCCTTGTTTATAGTAGACCTGGGGCTTCGGTGACTTGAACACCAAAACCTATGGTTTTAGTTGATTGGCGTCCGTAATACCATCTCACCGTTTGACAACTCTCAAAAAAACTCTCTAACTAACCGTAAATGGGTTTATTACCATTGGAATATGAATATTCAATATATTAATGGAAGTATATAATAATATTTTTAACATCCTCTCATTAACGGTATTTGTATTTAATTAATAATTGATTTATTATATCTATAACATATTTATTTTTCCCATCATGGCTACCGTCCACTTCTGGATTTCACATATTTTTATAATGGTACTAGCTGACCCACGCAATACGACGATACGATAACGATTTTATCAAAATTTAGCATATTGATGCTACGAGTATTAATATTACCAGTATTTTTTGTTTAGGCCACCTTGGTTTTCTTACGTATGAGGAGACTCGATTGCAGTAAGTCGTAGATGGCCCAGGGTACTATGGCTTTGCGTTCTACTACCTGGTTCCCCAGCAACTGTTACTCGAGACAGCTTTCTGATTTTAATCAATTTGAGTCCGAAATAACCCACCATAGAAAAAATCTCGATTTTAGCGATAACATTTCTTTCAGACACGATCAGTCAAAGCAAGTTGTTGCATATTCTTAGACGGGTCTAATCACTTCTACCATGTGATTCTTCCGCTTCTTTGCCGCCCGTACAGAAGAAACCATACCTCCTTAATTGTATATTATTAAAGCTACCTGCTTCATCCATATTGAAACAAGTATTTAATGTGAACAGGACTTTTATGCACTAAATAAACACCTTTACTTAATTGGCCTTCCGGTGTCGTGTTTGCCTACGGGCAGTACCAAAAGGAAACTATATTTCACATTTCTTATAACTACTTATTAACTTGATCGATTTTACGAAACATAAACACGAAGACTTCAAATTTATATACTACCGATACATATTAAAATGTTTAAGCTTCAGATCTGATCAGCTATTCCATTTTATTGGTACATTCAATGCCGTCATTAACATTTCCCGTGAGAAATTGCCTATCAAAACTTGGTTTTAGTCTGTATATGGCGTGTTTTAGATTGAGATTATCGCGGCTTATCAAACTCATCAGGCATTTAAAATTATGTTTTATTGGTAAGCATGCTACTACATCGGCTACAAACATGATGGCGCCGCTTAATTGATTATAATGTCAGCTTGGCTCGAGAATGCCCATAGACAGCCATTATTGCCCGATTCTCAAAGATATAGCACTTCTCATTAGTTTTATACAATCTTACTAGATGGCGTTATATTCAACAACAGTATGTGTAGACTTTTGCCTAATTGTCATGTTCAGGAATCTTTATGGCAATTTATCCCTTAAGCTTCAGGTTTAAGATCTAATTTCCTTTACCTAATATTACTAATAATATTGAAAATTATTCTTCCAACGCTAATTAGCGACAAGATTATTAGTATTATTGCTATTATTATTACCATAAATGTTACGATGCTCTATGGGTGCTTATAAGTTATGTATTTTAGGAAGTAGGTTTTATTGGGGCATCGTAAAGTCATTGATGATAATTTACTCTTGTTGCCTCCATTTTTATGTCAATTCTTAATTTCTCTAATAAATAGAAATAGTAATGGGCGGGTCATTTCATGGTGTCTTCGTTATATTTTAGCATTTAAGTCTGTACCAGTCTTCTATGGTCAATTGAAGACGCAATTTTTATGTTTTGCTATGGGAAAAGTAAGCGGAGATTTTTTTGACGAACAACGCATAACTACTATATCAATAATTATAGGTGTATGATGTTTGGGGACACGGTATTGTCCGCCGGGTCACAATGCAAATAGTATGTTATTCTTTCTCATTATCATTATTCTACTGCTAAAACATCGAATGACAGTTAGATCTAACACAATTTTGTGGCATGAGAATTCCTTCCCGCTTTTTGCCATATTTATGACGTGGATCTCTAGGTACTCATATTTATGAGATGTAAAATAGTATATAGATTATTTTATCTAGTAAAGTTGCTCCATGTTTCATTGATATGTTAATCGAATAGGTATTTCAACAAAACAACAGAGTACTGCAACTTTCAAGTTCGTAATATAATTGTCTGTCTTTAACCTAAATTGATATTAACTTTTAATTTTACACATATGGTTTTCTGTATCCAATAACACTTCAGGTTTAATAAAATCTGGTGGACGGCGTTTAAGCCATCCATCAAATTTTAAAGAGGACAGGTGCCACAAAAGATTACTTGAATTAATGTGTTGGTACCCGGCTCTTTTAGGTGCATAACTTATCATATTTTGAATTTATTATCTCATAATAAAATTATTAATTACTTATTTGAAAAGTTATAGCTTTACAATTTCTGAATCGATAAGTACGAGTATGTTACAAGAAATCCACAATGCCATATTATAGTTGCCGCGTATCACTGATACTCTTATAATTGACATGAAATCAAATTGGCGTTAACATAAGTTATGGTATGCTAATACTCCCGGAGTAATTGTAAATATTTCATTTTTAATTCAAGTAATATAAGACCCCTCTTTATTTCTCATGTTACTTATTTATGTACTAGCTGACCCACGCAACCTTGTGTGCGTCTGCTATTGCCCGTAGCGTAACAATTATTCCCCGTTTTTGTAACATTCTTCATTGGTGCTCCGCTCCTTTTGGTCTTAGCGTGACAATATACAGCTTATAGCCTTCCTCGATAAACAGACTATCTAACACTGAAATAATTTTTCAAATCAGACCAGCGGTTCCTGAGATTAGCGCGGTCAAACAAATAAACTCTTCAGCTTTATAATATTAGTATAGATTTTATTTGTTAGGTACAGATACAGACAACAAACTTATAATTTCTTAAACATAATGTAATTTTATACAATTTATAAACCTGTAGTAATTACTCTCATGTAACTCGTAGTTCAAAAAACTCCAAAACCGCTAATGATCACTTTCTCCATCAATTAGCAATGTTAGTTGTTTACCAAAGACGAAGGTTTCGTACTTCCAAACTAATTATTCCTGTGTTGTATAAATTTGTTTTTATATTTTTTCCCCAGGGACTACGGCACCAATTAATTTTATGTCGATTTTTCGCGCCCATTAGTTAGCTTTATCGATTGGGCACAAGCAATTAGGCTTCTGATCCGATCCCAACTGTCTGATCTCAGAAACTGCCGAACATGATTGATGACGTTTTTACCTTATTACCGAAGTTCCCCTTCATCGACGGCTTATCAGCTTACGTCACCGAAGAGACGATGGAACTCCTCATTACGAGATTGCGGTAACGTCGTGTTCAAACATGATAACACTGTTTGAACTCTTTGAAAGCTTTCATTTATTTCATTTACGGCCCGTCGAGTCCTCGGCGTATTAATTATATTAGATTTTGAGGGTTGACGAATCGTTTATTTGAGTGATGAGATCTCGTGTCGAGTTACAACATTATCTAGGGATAAATTAAATATGGTACATTTCAAAATAGTTTGACACATTTTTGACGGTGCCGAGGTTTCACTTAATTATTTACATTACTTGTTAATGTCAATTTAAGATATTTCGCCAACAATATTTAGACCATTAGTCTCAGTAGCATCGGTAATCAGACAAATGACTATCACGTGACCTGTTAGTTTTATTTACGTCCTACGTCATAGTTAAAATAGTAATCGACTGCAAAGTAAAACTGTTGTTGTTTCTTTCTTTTCTATAATGTGCTATTTCTTTCTCTATTCAGTGGGCGGGATGTCGCGCGGCGGCAGCGGTGCCGGTAAGACGGCCACCGCGAAACGTGTGCCGCCTCCAGCCGTCCCTGGTGATGCGTTCGGCACTCCACAGCACCGGCATTCTGGCTCCAGCTTTGGTTCACAAGGATACGCCTCGTGTGAAGAACAGGCGTATCCTCAGCCACCAGATACGCCTTCACATACTAGAGGTAATTGTTATCGGACTCTAACAAAGTAATAAATTATGTTCAAGTATCTACAGTCTCAAATGCCACTCTTACCAACAAGTTCTTAAACAGGCAATCAATTATTTATTTGAGGACATATAGATTAATTACAGATCTTATGCTTATGTTAGAGGTACACTATGTCCTACCACATTGCGCGGTGTGCAAATATTTAATTTAATTTAATCTGAAATGTCAAAGTTAAATTAATTGAATACAATTAAAATGACAATAAGTCAACATATTTACTTGAAATCCAAGAAAAAGGATCTAAATAATATAAATAGATCGTTTCTATATATTTTGAAAGAGAAGAATATAAATATAGGTACTAGCTGACCCACGCAACCTCGTTTGCTTCTTCTATTGCCCGTAGCGTGAAAATTTCCCCCGTTTTTGAGACATTCTTCATTGGTGTTCCGCTCCTGTTAGTATTGGCGTGATGATATATAGCCTATAGTCTTCCTCGATAAATGGACTATCCAACAATGAAATAATTTTTCAAATCGGACCAGCGGTTCCTGAGATTAGAGCGTTCAAACAAACAAATTCTTTAGCTTTATAATATTAGTATACATTATGTATAATACACTCGTAATACAATAAACCTTCTACAAATTTAATCTACTATGTATGGTCCTTATGTTTTCTTTGACATTCGGAAGTAAAATATAAAGAAAATAATGATAGTCTATAACTTTTCAAGTGTCAACTTTCTGTATTATGATAACACATTATCGATTTCAAACGAAACCTTGCCAAACACAAGAATAGTTAATAGAGCTTAACTTTTTAAGCGTCATGTACAGCATTAACACAACTGACTGCTTCGCTGGCGGTGGTAGCGTATGCGACTGCTTTTTCTGAGATCGCGGGTTCGATTCCCGGGTCTAACCAAATATTTGTATAAACTGCAAATATTTGTTTCTGAGTTTGGGTATTTTTTTTATGTATAATATGTACTCGTATGTATTTACAAAAGAAAAATGTATATGTATTTATATCAGTTGTCTAGTGCCCTTATAACAAGCTCTGCTTAGTCTAGAACTAGATGCCGTTGTGAGTCGGATGTCCGAAATATTTATGTATTTTTAAACCAACATTTTTCTATTTTACAGATGACCACTCAGATTATGGCAGCACAGTATCCGGCGTATCAGGGGTGTCTGGTGCGAGCGGCAGTCTCGGCAAGAGTCCGGCAGGTGGCGGCACATTCACCTTTCCACCGCCCGCACAGCCTCTCACACACAAAGCAGCCGTGTACTATCACCACCAGCTAGCCCTCTCCGATGATCAGGGGATTGATATGACACAGGTATATTTCATATTCGTTGTTACTGTTATATTTCACTCTATCCTTATTTATCCCTTGGTTCTTTTTTATTGAATAGGGGCAAACGAGCAGACGTATCACCTGATGGTCAGTGATTACCGCCGCCCATGGAGACCCACAACACCAGAGGCATCACAAGTGCGTTGCCAGCCTTTGGGGGATAGGTAGGGAATGGGGGAGGGATTGAGTTATGGGCCTCCGGTATCCTCACTCACTTGGTGAAACACAGCGCAAGCGCTATTTCACACCGGTTTTCTGTGATTAAAATAAACTTATACCAACACATCTGGCCTGCATGGTATAGGCAGTAAGCCAAAACCTTCCTTTTCGAGAGAGCACTATGTCCAGGAGTGTACTACCATAGTTTTTTGATGATAATGATAACATCTATTATTACACGTTGAATATACTTAGCATTGTCCTTAACTGTGTTAAAACATTTATTTATAATTATTTTCTCTCTCCATTTGCAGAGTCCCGGTCGGGACAGTCCCGGCTCATCATCAGGGTCAGCTGGTTCGGGGTCGAGGCACTCGTCCGCGTCACTTGACAGCGGGCGGGCGTCTGGTCGGATGCCACATCATCACCACGCCACTTGTCATTGTGGTGACCTCGCTGACAGAGTCCGAGCGATGATCGCTCAGGGTCTACCTGTGAGTATTTAAAACACAACACTTATGTCAAAAAACTCTTACCGAAACTACGCTAATAGTGGTAACAAATATTCATGGTTTACTTCCCGCAGCTCGAAGTCTTTTGTGTGTCTTCATGTTGTTCGTTTTTACTAGATCAACTTTAATCAACTAATATTATTGATCAAACATATTCGCACTTCTAAAAGCAAATGCAAGTTTGTGGGAATAGGATTTTTTTACTATTGGAATCTAAAATTATCGTCTTCAAACTCTGTCTATCGCCACCAATAACTTTTATTGGCGATGAGTAAATTGGAGGCGATTATTCTACCGTCTAATGTCTATCTATACGCTTGTTATTAATGAAACAAATCTTTATTAGTTGAAATGATTTACCACGTTTAATGACGACAAGTATCTCAACAAATTACTTAGTCTATATACACATTTTCAGGACACGGACATAATCCACGCGTGCCTAGCAGAGCTACAAATGGAAGAATACGCCAGACTGTTCATAGAAGCCGGCTATGACCTGCCGACGGTGACCAGAATGACGCCAGAGGACCTCACGGCCGTTGGGATTAAGAAGCCAAACCATCGCAAGAGATTAAAAGCCGAACTGGCCAACTTAAATGTACCCGATAATCTGCCTGATTACATACCGGTATGATATATTATTTTCTAGCAGTTATAAGAATTTCAATCGCAAAAAAATACATTAGGACATTCAATGCACATTTGCAAAATGTTATGGAACAATATTTGGCTGTCTATCCATCCATCTATTAGGTACACAATGTGAGTTTTTCTAAATGCATATTCTTGATGGTAAATATTTATTCCTTCGAATTCTCCCTTCGAAATATTCGGGATATTTTAAATTTAACAAAACTTGATGATTCAATACCACAATTAAAAGCGAGCGAACTCATTTCATTAAGCAGTACCGGCCGGAAACCAATACCCCAACCCCTCCCCCATCCCTCTGCCCCTCCCACAAAGGCCGGCAACGCACTTGTGACGCCTCTAGTGTTGCAGGTGTCCATGGGCGGTCATAAAAAAAGTACTTGGATATTTTTGATTTCTTATTGCAACAATGTTAAAAAACTGTTTGAAAAACAACTTTTACTTACTGTGGATCAAATTATTCTCGAAGTCATTAAGAATTCTGTATTTTGTACCTGACATTTGTTTTGTAATTTCTATTAATGTGATCCACTTTATACCCATTTTACCGTGGAAGAGCTATGCTTCGGCATGAATGGGTCGGCTCGACCGGAGTGATACCACGGCCTCACAGAAAACCGGTGTGAAATAGCGTTTGCGCTGTGTTTCACCGAGTGAGTGAGGATACCGGAGGCCCATACACCAACCCCTCCCCCCATCCCTTTTCCCATCCCCCAAAGGTCGGCAACGCACTTGTGACGCCTTTGGTGTTGCGGGTGTCCATGAGCGGCGGTAATCGCTTACCATCAGGTGATACGTCTGCTCGTTTGCCCACTAATCAATAAAAAAAATATATATGAAATGATTGTTTAGCTGTTGGTGCACCACTGTAGAAACTTTGTCACAGATTCTACGTATTTTTTAACTGTCACATGGCAGCACCATCGCGCATTGTCAAATTTATGTAAACAAATAAATGACTGAGATTATCCTGAATTAGTTATGAAAAAAAAAAAGCCTTGGAATTATTTTAACAATATAGAAAGAGAAGATCTACTCGTAGCTTATGTATCGTATATTTCTTAGGGATAAAGCATGAGACAGATTTTGTTCCATGTAATATTTATGTATTATTTTATTTTCCAGGGTTCCCTAGAAGAATGGTTACGTCTACTTAGACTTGAAGAATATGGACCAGCTTTAGTCGCTCAAGGGTACCGCACGGTACACGACGTTACGCAACTGGCTTGGGAGGTGAGTATTACCTATCCATCATCGCTATCTGGTTCCTATCAGATAGCGATGATGCGAAGGCTCTGTTCAGATTCATGTTGATTGTTCTTAGACGATAACTATGTAGTCACTTGTTCAGGATACGATGGAACTGGCATACGCTGTGCGTAAAAGTTCCAAAACAAAATAGAATTTTTTTATATTTTTTTTTGTGTCAAATTTCTGTCAAAGATAAATGATCTTTTTCTCAGAATAACAAATTCTAACAGTCTTCGACGCGTAGTAGAATTATACAATCTTAAAGCATTTGTTCTATTTCCTCAATTCCAGGATTTAGAAGACATGGGAATAGTCCGTCTTGGTCATCAAAAGAAAATACTTCTTGCAATCAAACGAGTGAAGGACATTAGAGCGGGAAAGAGAAGCATCAGTAACCAGGGTTCACTGGACTTTACGAGAATACAACCAGGCCAGGTCAGTTGTACTTACGATCAATGTCACCCTGTAACTGTGTTTGTAGTGATGTTTTAGAATTTAGACTCTTGATAGATTTTCAAAAAGCAGGCTCATTCAAAACACTGTTTAATATATTTTATTTACATATTTTTGCCTCCTACAAATTCTGTTAAGTTGTAAAGATTTTAAACAATAATATAGAATATTTATTTTTGATTGTTGTTGATGTGGCAATGAATTCGGAATTTGTTGGTATTAAAAGTATATAGATCCGACAGTTTCCTATGAGACTGCTTTTTAAAAAGTTTATGACAGCGGATATTCTACATCCAAATCCAAAGACAACTTTAAAATTGTCTTTAGTTGGAACACTAATAAAAAATATATTCCGCTTTCGTAACACATAATTCTAAATAGACAGTGGAATAGAAAGCAAAATTAGATTTCTTTATTTAAATAAAAAAAAATATTTTCAAAGCATCACTTCAAATCAATACTTTTTATTTTGATTTAATTTTATTTTCACGACTCATCTCATTTCATTTGTCAGCCATCTTGGATTTTGCCGCCAAATAATGTAACAGATTTTTCGCTATATTTAAAATATAAAGTAGGTCTTTTATACTAACAGAACGTAATTTTAACAATATCTAATAGCTTCCACATAATTTAACTAATTAAAGATTTTTCGTTAAGCCAATATACTCGTACTTACTTTTTCTTCCATTCTGTGTTACTGGACATAGAAAAGCAGGAGCTTTTTTGCTAAGCATATAGCCACCATGTTATGGGAAAGTTTTATTTAAAATTTTAAACTAAACAACAAAACAAAAATTAAATATGAACTGTCCCTTAACCTATCCCGATGAGTTCAAAAAAGTTTTTATCATTTCGCTTAGAATTTAGGTGTACATCCATGCCATCGCATTTGCTGAATGGATATTAAACAGTTCTGCGATATTAGTATTTTATGCTAATGAATAATCTTGGTTATAATTTATCTGATATAATATATATAATTTTACTAATACTAAAACAAATAACGCGTATCTCATATAATAAACTGAATGCGTTCAAAAAATGACACGCGTGTACGATATTCTTAGCCATGAGGCACATCTCACAATGTGTTTAGTAGTACCTTCTGGTTGTCGTCGCAGAGTTGTGTCCGTCAGCACCACACGTCCATCCGCTGCATCCACCTCATATCACTAGCCCGAAGCAGCATGTGAATGTTTTGTTTTCTTTTCTTTTTCCAAAACACAAACCGCACCTTGGACATAATCGGCTAAAGGATTTATATCCGAGGGAGCTACATTACCAGCCTTGGGAGAGACACGCGAGGAGTTACCATAAACCTCCCGACCTAAACTTTGACGCCCTACCACCGCCCCTATGTGGCACTGATTTGGTCCCCATTCAGGTATGAGACAACCTCCTTTGGTACAGGTCTTGTCAGTTTGTTCTCGACGCACCCGAGCACCAGCTTTTATGTGCACACGTTTTATTGTTATTGAGAACGCAACTTTTCGATATGTTTAAATATTTTTTAAATTTTAATGCCTTTCCCCCGTATTTAGAACCGCTACACCGGTCTTCCTGCACGGTAGCTAGTACTTTTACTATATTTTTAATTATAATATTAATACTAATCGCGCATGGTTTTGATGAAATTAATATACATAATATATTTTTGATAATGACTACTTACAACATTTTTAAAACAAAGTCTTAAACAGACAGCATGGTAAGAGCAACGAGTTTATTGAATCCATAAAAAGTCAATCGACACTACTTTTTTAAACGTTTTGAAAAATTTCTTTGTAAATACAGTACTACACCGGATTTATAAACCGCGAACGGGTCAATAAATATTTGAAAACGCCAACAGATACGTCATCCGCGCGGGAAATCGTTAGAGAGTCTAGAAGATCCGTCGGAGAGATCGTCGCACACGACGTTCTCGGGCGAGGGCGGGCTGTACTACGGCGGCGGGCAGTGGCGGCGCTCGTACGACGACGGTGACATCACGCCCACCAACGAGGGCTCGTACTCGGGCGGCGGGACACTGCCGAGACCGCGAGGGCTGGTGCGGCCGCGGCCCGTGGCCAAGATCGCGGCCACGCCGGCGTACCGCGACGAGGCGCCCGACTATGCGTACGAGGAGCTGGCGTACTCGGCGCGGCTGCAGCGCGTGGCGTACGGCGCCAGCCCGCACGTGGCGCGCAAGCCGCCGCCCGAACCGCCCAAGCGCCAGAGCTCGCAGTACGCACCCTTCTCGCGCTTCGGCCAGACCACGGTCGAGATCCACCCCGAGAAGAGCCTGCCGCTCAGCCTGCCCGCCTACCCCAGCTCGGACTCGCTGTCCGTGTCGCTCGACAGCACGGGCCTGCTGCCGCCCCCGCCCGCACCCTCCTCACCCCCTAGACGGTACGACGATGACAAACTTCGTACGGGCTCCGATGCCAGTTTTAAGGTGAGTTACCTAACGCCATCATTGTTACCTACTGCTTAGTTTCCATCCTAACAAATGTCAAGGGTAAATTCGCTTTCCTATAAGGTCTTTAAATATTTAGAAATCGGATACTTTTCTTAACACAATTTAATAAAGACTTCCAAAAATATAGAAACGACCGGTATCAGAATAAATAAAACTCATTCAAATAAACATACCACTATTGAAATATTAATTTATATTCAGATACTAACATAAATTTGATAACCCTTATCTAAATCTACATTGTGTCTCTTCTTTTGCAGTCGAGTTCCAGCACAGAGTCAGACAGCATTCCCTTCGCGAACGAAAACGCTGGGACCATCAAACAGAACCGAGGACAGATCGGCGGCCGCCCGCACACCGTGGACTACGGGCGAGCGGGCATCGGCCTCGCCAACCTGCCGCCCAGACCGGACATGAAGCCTACCACACCACATTCACTCCCTGAACACAAAGATGAGAAAAGCTCAGAACCGGTCGACGTTCTCAACGACATAGGAAACATGCTTGCCAACCTGACGGACGAACTCGACGCCATGTTAGAAGAAGAAAAGCGTCAAGGTCTCGCAGATTCCTAAAACAAACTACGTAGACTAAATAGAACTAACCTTTCGAATACGTTCTTAAACTTGTCAACAAAATCCAAAGATTTGGACATCGGTAAAGACTTCCACTAATATAAAGAATGCAATTTTTTTTATAACACAAGCAGCTTATACATGGCATCTACATTAATTCATAAATATACATACAAAGTGATATAAATCAAGTGATTCATTTGTTGTATTGTTACTACGGACTTCGTAGGAATTGCTCAGTTATACAACTATACAAACTACATATTAATAAAAGTGACTAACTCGTAACTTGCCAGGTTCAAAAACACAAATAAAATAAAAAATCAAGTTCAAAGTTTATTTGAAAAAGGTTCCTGTAAATGTTTTTACGATAGCTATTCAAAAGTATCTACAAACATAAGAAAATTGAAGTAGAAGCTCTGTGCATACAAGACCAAAATTTATTTTGTCTTTTGAAAAATTCAATTAATACACGCCATTATAATACATACATTGTACAATAATACAGCGTTATTTGCGTCAGTAATAGGCATGATGATAGTAACCAAGAACCACTAAAGTTATGTATATATCTGATGAAATGGAGTTCATAGAGTCTGAAAATCGTATTTATTTTCATGATAAGAGCTATATTAATAGTTAATTAACAATAATAAAACTACAAATAATATAAATAGTTAAGTTAAACACCAATCAGAGCGAGGTACGTCACGTTTCTATAAACCTTATTTTGTTTGGATATAATCGACGATCAATTTACTGTTTATAAGAGCTATAATTGACACTGGTTGACAAATGGTGACGTTACGTCAGACGCCATAACTCCTCCGAGCTGGCGTGAATTTTAAACTTAAAATTTATATAGCATTCCTTTCCTACTAACAAATTTTTGACAGTAGGAGATCCTTCCCAACGTCATGAAACATTTTTTTTAAATTAGTCATCATGCCTATTTAGCAGCTAGAGTTCAACTAGAATATCACTTGCCATCAAACCATTCCTATTTACAAAACCGTGCCGCTGTAGTACATTTATACATACAACATGTAATTAAAAACATAGTTTTCTAAACATCCTCTTTTATTTATATTAAGTGAGGCGTGTAATTTTGTTGGTATAAATAATTAGTTCCTTGTAATATTAAAAATTGAGTGTTTATTGGGATAACAATTAAATTAGATACTAGTTGGATCTAAAAACAGACAAAAATGGCTATTTTTGTAAATATTGTTTTACTTAAATTATGTCATAGATAAAATATATCCCAGTAGTTAGTTTTTCATGTACAATAATTGTAGAGTATTTGATTATGGAGTAGAAACTAACGTAGCTAGAATTTATACAAAACGTTAGACTAGTGTTAGTGTGAAAAATTAGGGTTTACATATTAAATGTATCATAGACAAATATAAAGTTAGCTATAGACAACATAGAACTCGTATGTTAACATTCTTATAACGCAATAAGGACATGCCGTTTGCCCATTGTTTCATTACAGAGTTATGCTTCCATTCGTAAAGAGTTATGTTACTCCATTTTTATGCTTGGCGAACACTTCGCTTGAGACAGCAAATGCCTCGCGCATCCCAATTGTTTATGGTTTTTTTTTTTTTATTTTAACGATCTCTGATTACTTTACTTTTGACGCGTGTCCAAATACGTGATATGAAGCGGCCATATAAGTAAAATAACAACTTTTTAAATCAACAGTGTTAGGTAAAACATCAATGAATCTCCTTACAGTTTTAAACACGTGTGAACCCAACATTTGTAAATCAATTTCTTAATATTATGTTAGAAATACATGTCTAAGAAAACTTTAACTTTTTTTTTCAAAATTGCCAATTACTAAAACAATATAGTCTATGGTTGAAAGTTTTACCTAACATGATAGGCGAGATATGTCCGTGATGAAACAATAACTTTAGTACCCGTTACTAACACCGTGATTGTAATTAAATAACGTTTTAAAAGTAGAACAGTAATATATAAGCTAAACTTTGTAAATATTTTCATAGAGATCAGTGTTTCGAACAGTGTTCTTTGGTAATCACTCAAATGTAAACATTTTGTATACCTACATGTTAACGATTACTGTAAACCCGGCCGCCACTCCTGTAAGGTGCTAGATGAAATTAATCAAAGCAATTTTTAATCAAATTTCTTAATTGTTTTTTATTTAAGAGTGTCGTTCTATGAACTAGTCAAAATTATTTGTTTCGAGTGGCGCCAGAGAAATGCATTTTTATAAAATCATAATTGTTTAAAATGTAATTTAATATTATTGAGCAGCTTATGATCCTCATTTAGTTCGTTTCTTATTTCAATAAATATATTTGTAATATCTAACCCGAGTCTCATTTCTATTACATTTCTTTACAAAATTCCTTAAAGATAAACCACTAACCATGGAAGAAACCAGTAGTTCAAACAAATATAGTCAGGTATCTCAAAGGTATGTAAATGCCTATCGGAAACGACCGTGGCGGATTTCCATATTTGCCGCCAGTTATTTAATTTTTACCGTCCCTCTAACTCCTGCAATAGGGAATATGCATAATTTTTATTTTGTCTCAATTATTTTTTTCTATACTATTTATTGCCTATGCAATTTACTTAAAAGGTATTTTTATTTATTTATTGATTATTTAAACCTAGAAAATATTAATTAAATAATGAAAATTAGGGGAGGGAAATTCAAACTTACAAAACGCGTCACTATTGTTCGTAACGAAATGTGACGTCGATGGTCACTTCATCGAAATTATCAGTGTCGAAATTCATACTGTGTTATTAATGTTTGTGAGAAAAATTTGCTTCTTCAATGATTTTTATAGCAAATAAAACTGTAAATAAGTATAAAGTATCCGAAACACTGAATAGTAAACAAACACGAAATGACAACGACGTCTTCGGCCGTGTTATGGAGGCCGTGTCAAAAGCACGCGCAAAATGGCGGCTTTTGAATAGCTCAAATTTAGCCAGTGTTTTAAATTTCATTTTAAAAATTTGTTTGACTATTTATATTTTTTCCATGTTATAGTAAAGTAAATGATCAGATTAGGAAATAAAAAAAAACATGCATAGTTTTATATCCTTTTTTAGGTGTGGAAACCATCTCAAACTATCATCCTACAAGGGGTTTACGTGTAGTGTGACGAAATCGAACCAAGTAAAA
The DNA here is from genome assembly GCA_916048165.1 of Spilarctia lutea. NCBI lineage: Eukaryota > Metazoa > Arthropoda > Insecta > Lepidoptera > Erebidae > Spilarctia > Spilarctia lutea. The sequence goes on along the minus strand of OU696479.1, from coordinate 5,744,740 downwards.
CTATACGGTACTTGTGGAGGAGGGAAGGGAAGGGGGCGTTGCGTCTCAATTGGGTTTTAGATTTTTTTTTGTGATAAATGGAAAGATCATAAATAGGTTTTATAACAAAATTATTATTATTCGCAATAATTCAATATTTATTTCAAAATAACGATTTTTTTTTAATGCAGTACTATAGACTCGCCGACAGCTCCCGAAGAAACCCGAGCGCGTGTGACGTCATAATGTTAGTTTTCACTCATTACAGTTGATACAGACATAATAAGTATCTACAGTGTTTTGACTGCCTCTGTGGCGCAGTCGTAGCATATGCGACTGCTGTTCTTGAGGTCTCTTTTGTCCGTCATCACCTCGCCCTCGCTAGTGAACGAGGCGATGGCGGCCCAGCTACTTTCCCTTAGTCGCCTTTTACGACACCAACGGTAGGAGATGGGGTGGAGCTATTCTATGCCGGCTCCACACGGCGAAGCCGTAAACGTTGTACTGTTATTAAATTGCTATAACATTATGACGTCACAACTATGGTAACTAATCACGGCGCGTTTATAGTCATGTGATTTTATTTGTTTTAATTGTTAATAACCAATAATTATTTTTTTTAAGTTTTTTGCATTAAATATCAATATTATTATTAATAAGATTTTCAAATACATAAAAAAGAACTTTTTTTTCCAAAAGCCCAATTGTACCTTAGTGACCTTTATCGCCCTAATTGCATGGATTTACAATTGTCGTCATCCGCGCCATTAGCCCCATATTTGCGAATTAACCTTCAAACGGTTTATGCGGGAGCAGAAAGTAGTTGAAGGTGTTTCCGTACAACAGAAGTGGAACACACGTCCCCGTTTATGGTCTTCTTGGCCGGAATCGATGAAACGAACTTGGATAATGTTCCACCCATCACGGATGCGTTAGAAGGGGCACCTGTTCTATGGATCAGTTGCAAGACCACTGCCCCCAGATCAAAGGGCCCGCATGTTGTTCCTAGATTACGGCCAGGCCAGCCAAAAGCTGATATTTTTCGTCCGTGTTGAATTGAAATACATTCAGATACCGAACCCCTACCGGACGACCGGTGATGTAGACCGGACCAAAAGATCTTGTCCTGGTATGCTTCTGTTGTGGCCCTGTCGCGACAAATGGCTTCACCTACCATCTGTCTCGTGCAGAGCCTGGCCCCTTCCCGGACCTGTCAGACCAAGACTAAATCTTTCTCAGTCCCACTCCGCCCTCTTTTTCACGAATTCCACCTGAGTGAGAGAATTCCTAAGAAGGGTCGTCCTGATATTTTACCTCTACTTGTCCCGTATATTCTCCCGAGCCAGAAGGTAAAATCTAGTCTATGTATTACTTAGATGTATGAGCTATATTATTGGAAAATGTATATGCGCATTGGCATATACATTTTCCAATAATTTTTTTTTATAAAATTATCTAGGAGTGAGTTCAATCCCGCCAGTCCGGGGTACTACGCCGATTCACTGTGGCAGTGCTAGAGCACTTCGTAGCGTTAGATATTCATTGCTGTTACCGGAGAGCATCTCTCGCTGCCATTCGTGTTACGCACCATGATCGGTAGCGGTAGATGTTTATCTGCTGCTTACCGAAGATAGTGAGTGTGGGAGTGATATCACAGAAAACTGGTGTGAAACAGTGCTTGCGCTGTGTTTCACCGAGTGAGTGAGGATGCCGGAGGCCCATACTCCAACCCCACCCCCATCCCTCTCCCCATCCCCCAAAGGTCGGCAACGCACTTGGCACCCTTGGTGTTGCGGGTGTCCATGGGCGGCGGTAATCGTTTACCATCAGGTGATAAGTATGTTCGTTTGCCCATTATTCAATAAAAAAAAAGATGACATCGCGCAGAAAGAGGCGACGGAAAGGACAAGCGCCGCCGCGCAGTGTAGGATCTCATGCCGCCCTCAATGGTGATTAAGAAAAATGATTAAATTGTAATAACAATAATCGCTTTAATGTACACCGGATTAATTATAATGGTAACTTATAATTAGAAAGTTCAAGTGGCGGCCTTATCACCCAGAGGCAATATCTTACATGGTTGCCCCATGTGTAATCATTAAACTGTTATTGTTATGTTTTAAAAACCCATATTTATGAAGAATTTTTTACGAAACGTTTAGTAATTTTTCAAATAATATTTATGTTGAGAATATTTGGTACATTGCATAAAACATTCATTCTTTTTATTAAATTGTCAAGACTTCTTTTCTCCATTTATGTTATAATTGTGTTTCTTTTTTCTGCATGAAAACAAATATTCGTCTAAATTTGCCGCCCTCTAAAATTCGTCGACCTAGGCTCAAGCCCACTCTACCTAATGGTACTGATGGTAATGACCTCTGACATTAGTTAATTGATATTTCTGACCAAGTTACTTATTCTATCATAGGACGCCTAGGGGTGTAGGACTACTTTTTCTTACTGCAGTTTATCCTTTCAAGATTATGCAGTATTTCTTAACCTGTCTCTATCGTCCTATGCGATTTTCATTCCATTCTACCTTTTTCTTTGTACCTTTTGAAAGAATTACATTCCCAAAAAAAATTTGCTTCAGGCAGGTTGTTGGTAATTCGAATTACCTTACAATAGTATATATAGCGCCGATACCAAAGGTATTTTAAAACCAGGACCGGTACTTAATGAGGAATTTAAGGACATGTTTGACTATATTTATAAATTCTTTTTTTTTAGTATTTAAATATTATTAGCAAAATTGGTGCCTTAACAAAGCGAACTTGAATCTCTGATCGTCTCTTACATTATTGTACGGCAAAATGCAGTAAATCTATAAACTTATTTTTTTTTCTTTTCTAACCTTTGTAACCAACATCCACAAACCCACAGCATTAGAAAAACATTAGATTGATTTCAACGTTTCGTTTCTATTAGAAATGCTCATGTTTTTTAATGTTAAAATATTCCATACATATCCATATTCCATATTGTTTTATAAAGCATAATAATTCAGAGATCCTTCGAATACGTTGTTCCATACTTTCATTCGATACTTTCCATTAGTATTACCTATACATAAAACATTCATTTCCGCGCGCTTTCCGGAAAATGCGAATGTTATTCACTACAAATACTACAACTTCGTTGTGCGCCATCTTTTACATTGTGACATTGTATTGAAGTCTCTCACAATCTTCTTACTTAATTAACAACTTATGCGGATAAATTAATATAAAATAAATTGGGAAAAATATACTATAAAAAATAATTGGTATTTAAAAGTTTATTACCATTCGTTTTCTTTTGTCCATAGTCCATTTTCCTGAAACTGAAAATTTTCCAGCGTTTATTGGGCGGACCATTTGCGTCGCAACGTAACGACCAATAAGAGCGCGTCTTAAAAGATCGATGTAGAATAGCTCGTACCGCACGCCATAGAGAACGTAGAAATGTCACATTTTCCTGTTGTCATCTGTGTATTTCGTCTGCGCGATCGATAACACGACGATTTGGATATATGGAGTAAAGGAGGTTGTATCTCTCTGAGCCATTGATGGACAGTTAGTTATCTGTAGTGCTTCAAATAGCAAATTTAAATTCCTAAAGTGTTAAAATGGATGCGGGTGGTGCATATGGTGGCGGCAAGGCAGGGGGCGCGTTTGACCCTCAAGCGTTCATTCAAAGACCTCCCGTAATCGTCAGGGCGGTCTGTTGGGTAAGTTAATTTTGATGTAATTTATAGAAAACAAATTTCATGCGTAGAACTTGAGTGCTGTTTATTTTTCATGGCTTTTAACTAAATAGAATCGATATTCTTTAGAATACCTTTATATACTGCTTCTATCTATAACTCAACGTTTTATTTTATTCAAATATTTAATTAAATCAAATAAAATTGAATTATTTACCTGCATCTATATTTAATTTCAAAATAAAACAACAAATTAATATGTATCGGTATTTTATTACGTTCACACACATCGATAACACGCGTTCTATTTTTGAAGTTTCAAAATACATTTCTAACATGTGTCTTTCCTCGGAAACCGCCGACGGTTAAGTACAGATTTAATAAAATAAACATTTTTATACTATTTGGATTAGTAATTTAAAATAAAATACCGCCTAGGCAAACACAATGGGTTGAATTGATGAGCATAAAGAACCTTGTTAAATTTTTTTTATTTAAATACTACATATAGACTTCCGAACTGGGTCATGTTGGTTGATAGCTTCGGTTAGATTATCCTTTCAGTTCACCTCTGAAAATGTCAATAAACCTATTTAGTCGCGTTTAGTTGACAAGTACGTCATACATGAGTTGTTAGATAACTCGAGAGTCCCTGACCTAGTAAAATATGTGTACCTACAAGTATCGGTTACATCCCTGACCTAGCATATGATCATATTGAAATCTAGGTATATTAACACTCATACAACTACATCATTGGTTGGTTTTTAACTTTTCGTGAATCGACTAATTAACTAGCCGTTCAAGTATTTGAAAACAGAAATTTTAAAGGACTTTAGAAATAATACATTATGTTGAAGATGACTGTCAAGTTCTGTTTTGCATCGATTTCTTGAAGAGCTTAGTTTTTTATGTCTTAGTCTGAAGATCGTTAAAATAAAGTACGCTGTTAATATCTCTGTTTCTTTTCACAATACTTGAGAAGTGTAGTACGTGTGAAGTTACACGCAAAAATAGTTCTCTTCGATTTTGGATAAGATCTTAATAAATTATTAAGTGTTTAAAAATCTTTACAAAATATCGTTGGACATGAAATGAACTTATGCGAGTATGCAGTATAACTGTCGAACTCAAAGTACTCTAACATAAAAAAGTATCTTATACTATACCCTCAGCTGATGCGCCTTAAGCTGATCCTTACTGTGTCTTAACTAGGTATATTAATTGACTACTGTGACCACCTTCCTTTGCTACATGTATTCAATGGAAATTTCTTTTTTGGCATTTGCCATTCACTCACCCGAAAACTGGTATATTTAACTTATGATTTTGTAATGAAAGATGACACGATTTCGACAGAATGTGATGGGAGGATAGTGAGAATGTTATATAACCTAACCAACTTTTGTCCGTGGCACTGCCCGCGTGTATATTATCGCGGTAAATGGTAGCCTTTGTACTTACCTACCTATGTATTTAACGGGAGTTTTTGATTCATACTTTGTTTTTTGTTTGAACAAATTAATATCTGGTTATTACACGGTATTTATTGAGGTTAGTAAAGATACTCGTAAATAAGGACACTTTAAATCACGACCCTTAGAAATTGAGATGCTTAAACGCAAAATATCATTGTTGGTAGTTTAAAGTACGTAACGAAATAAGAATCCATTCAATTATTGAGCATTCAACGTACAATAAAAACGTACTGAGAGCTGTTTATATGACACTTTGGGATCGTCAACGATACAAACGATATAAAATATCTTAGTATTTCCAAGTCCTAGTACAGCAAAGCCCTATCAGGCGATAAAACAAGTCCTTCCCCCAAGTTGGCATTCTAAAAACTGAAACGATATTAGAAAATCATACCAAGTCATTTGGTCAAAACAAGATAATAGAGTCTTAAGCTATTATAGAAAAGAATTAACGCGAAACACTTGCATCTTGTTTAAGAGGCAGGTTAAATTCAGAATTTCTTTAAAGTACTATTAGAAAGATCTGGAACTATTCAAAGATTATAGCATTTCTGCCTCTTCTCCTCAGCTGTTCTGCGTGATTGTGATGGGCTGCATATCGGCCAAGGGCTGGTACGTGGACTCCAATGGGAAGGAACACTGCGTTTACAACGACGATACCAACGCCTGCAACTACGGTGTCGGCATCTCCGTGATTGCCTTCATTGCTTCTGTCGCCTTCATCGCCGGGGAGTATCTGTTCGAGCAAATGTCATCGGTCAAGACTAGGAAACATTATGTTCTTGCTGATATGGGCTTCTCTGGTATGTACTTAATCTTAACATTTATATTAAATTTAGAGTTTTTGTTTTAAAAATATACTTTTATAGTCTCATTAAATAAATTTAGATGAATTGAGACTCTAAACTCACGTTTCTTTCCTTCGATTACAATAATTGACAATAGTATAATAGTGAGATATATGTAGACATATGGGATGATTTTCTGCAACTACGGTATAAGATATTCGAACCATCCTAACTCTTTTGTTTTTATTTTCATTTAGACCAGGCAAACATAACTTAACCCAGCCTGAATGGACATCCTCAGGAAATATCAAAAGAAATCGTTCACAGGCTTGGCGAAAAATAGTGCCGAAAACTGCGTATTGTTTTTTGTTTTTTTTTTTATTAAATAGCGGGCAAACGAGCAGACGTATCGCCTGATGGTAAGCGATTACCGCCGCCCATGGACACCCGCAACACCAGAGGTGTTACAAGTGCGTTGCCGGCCTTTTAGGAAGGAGTACGCTCTTTTCTTGAAGGTTTGAAGGTTTAATTATGTTTGTCAGCAGTTTGGTTACGGCTTTACCTAGTGTAGGTTCAAACGGCCGTTCAAACGGCCGTGGGTCCGGTTTGCGTTAATAACAGCGATCCCGGACCCCTCCCTTCTCAGGCGCAGAGTTGGCACACCGTGTGGTTTTAGTCGGTTCGATTCCGACACACCGCCCCGCCGCAAACCCCGGCGGGGTGACGGCCCGAGGGGGTTTCCACACGTAAAAAAAAAAAAAAAAGGTTCAAACGGCCGTGTGTGAGATATAGGAAGATTGGGAAGATATGTTTTGGTGAAATTAAATATTTAGTAGTTCTATTAATTTTCTTAAATGCTGGCTGTTGTAAACAGGTGGTAAGTGGGTAACAGTTTTTAAGACAACCAGTTGTTTAATGTCGGATTAAAATAATACAGATGTCAGAATGTTTTTGTTTGATAAAAGCGTTCTAAATTGTATAGGTATTTGTGCATCAGCGCACTCACAACCGGAGAAACACAAAAGAGTAATTGTATCTGAGGTCGAATTAATTGGCCTGACAAATAGCAGCAGATTTATATGATACCATGTGTGACACACACAAGATCGGTTTTTGTACCCATTGTTCAAACGGTGCCTATAAAACATTAGTTATTGTGTCGTTTATATATATTTTTTACATATATGTACTGTTCTTAGCTACAATAGTATTGAGCTATGCAGACACCGCTGAACTTCAGCATATTATGTGGAACGACTACCATCAATTCAGACCTCTACAACCCAAGTACTAGCTGATAGATTTACGCAAAAAACAGCCATGTCACTTAGCTGTGGTTACTGTTTTCTGCACAACTCCAAGTAGCAATATTTTATTATTGTCCCGCCGCGAGGTGAAGATATATCTTTATAAATTGTAACCTATGTGTTATTCTGATGTATAAGCTATATTATTGTAAAGTTTCATCAAAATCCATTCAGTAGTTTTTGCGTGAAAGAGTAACAAACATACTCACTTATATACTCACTTACATACAAACTTTCGCGTTTATAATATTAGTAGGTTGTCTCTATCAGGTAGTACTTGGGTTGTGAAGCCGTGTCGTAATAAATAGTTTGAGAAAAGGTTCGAAAGATAAATAAATGTACGTCTGAGCCAAATTTCATCCAGATCTGATCATTTGTTTCAGCGTGAAGGAGGAACAAACGTGCATACAAGCTTTTTGATTAAAAATAATAATAAGATGCATATCTAAATCATAGAAATACTTGGTGATTAACAATTTATCAGACACGTATTATTAAGCCACTAAATCATTGAGTTTTAGAGAATAAAAGGCCGCTTTAAACTAAACAGTTAGAGTAGGTACATGTTTGTACCTATGCTACGAATTTTTCACTTTTATATTGTAACGACTCGATCAATCATCATGAAGTTTTGCATTGGTAAACAAAACACATCGTATTACAAATTTTTTATCCGACTACAGCGAAGTAAAAAAGAAAGGTATTAGCAGTCTATGTATGTTCCACCTTAAACTACTTAACCGATTTTAATGAATAAGATGTTAATAGATTCGTTATAATATGGCCCAGGTGACCAGCCCAATGATCAAGAAGCATCACTAAGCCGCCATAGTGTGAAATACCTCATTTTATTGTGACATTTTTAAAAGGGCAAGTTGAGGTCTAATAAGAACTTTTATTACTCTCGTTGAGGGACTTTTTATTGTCTATAAACACAAACAAACACACACACATACACACACACACACACACAACACTTGCACCAACCTAGCATTTTTAGCTTCGAAGATTTACAGGTATCTTTATGTGACCTAGATTATTGCTCTCGATTGCATTATATAAGCATTTCTGTTGACTTTAGCTTTTGTTTGGAGTCTATTTCTATCATGAACGAAGCTATGTGTATTAATTGAAGGTTATTTACACCTACAAATCATACCTATACTCAAATTTAGCTGTCTGTGTATAACACACTGGAATCTAAATTTCACAATTTTTATATTACTTTAAAGACACACATACACATTTCTTATATTATTTTAAAGAGAACTCCTGCATTAGGAATATACATGTTTCAAATTCAAAATAATTAATTCAACTAAGACACTTATTCAATTTCAATTAAAGCTACAGTAAAAAATCGTCACAAACAGACGCTACAGCATTGTACTGAATTGTGAAAGTAAATACACAGTGTTGGGCCAGGTTTTTTTTTTAATATTGGGCAAACGAGCAGACGTATCAACTGATGGTAAGCGATTACCGCCGCCCATGAACACCCGCAACACCAGAGGCGTCACAAGTGCTTGCCGACCTTTGAGGGATGGGAAGGGGGATGGATCCTCACTCACTCGGTGGAACACAGCGCAAGCGCTATTTCACACCGGTTTTCTGTGAGGCCGTGGTATCACTCCGGTCGAGCCGGCCCATTCATGCCGAAACTATAACACTTGGCGCAGTAGAAAGCTGCGTGGTAACCGCTTAAACCACTAAACGTGGAAGGACGAGGAAACGTCGCAAGAAGAACGGTAGGTCTGGAAGTTGAAGGGTGCAAAAAAGGGGAAGATCGAAGAAAATAAAATTTATTATTTATTATTATTATTATTATTTTTTTTTTTTTATTTATTATTTAATTTATTTATTTTTATTTTTTTTTTTTTTTTTTTTTTATTTTAGAAGGTTTGTCTGGAAGAAAATGCCTGTGGCATTAAGTCCGCCTTGTGCAACATGTTTGCAGGAAGTTTTAATAAATAAATAAATAAATAAAACGTGGATGGATTGTGTGTGTGAAAGAGGATATAATTAAGAAGGGAGTTAAGAGTGAAATGACAAGTGATAGAGTAGAATGGAAGAATACGGTATGCTAAGATACATAATACAAGGCCGTATCTTAACAACGTTTTTCATTAAATTGTTGAAAATTGACTGTAGCCAACAATATAACAATAATTGTCGCACCTGATGGTAATTCTATACTTATTGGTTTCATTTTCTACTAACGTACAAGTATTTATCCTGTATTAGCAATTATGTTATTCATTTTGTTATTCAAGCGATACGATAGACTGTCTTTATATATAGCTATATTACTATATATCTATACTAATATTATAAAGAAGTAAAGTTTGTGTGTTTGTTAAATTGTAGGGGGTAATCTCGGGATCTACTAAACCGATTTTAAAAATTCTTTCAGTGTTGGATAGTCCATTTATCGAGGAAGGCTATAGGCTATATATCATCACGGTAATACTTATAGGAGTGGAGCACCAATGAAGAATGTTTCAAAAACGGGGAAAATTTTCACGCTACGGGCAATTGAAGACGCAAACGAGGTTGCGTGGGTCAGCTAGTACTACATAAATCGATAATCTACATAACGAGTATTGACACCGCATTTATCAATTCTGTAGTTTAGCCGCTACGGTAAACATACATAGACTACCAAAGTTATTATCCTTCCTTTATGCTTTACTGTGGTTGGGTTGAAAGGAGGATCTATATTTAAATAGACGATCAATTACAATTAATCGATTTTGGAGACTTCCTAAATGTAATTTTAATTGCATTCTTAAACCTATATTGTAACATGTATACCTGTAATAGGTTATACAATTTAAGAACTATCAAAGCCATTAAAAAGATAAACTAATCAATTTTATGGCTTTAGGTATTTATTATAGTGTTTTTAGAGTTTCAACGGGACATTATTATTCCTGTATATCACATACCTCTTTGTGTGTGTAGTATAAGAATACGGATTGTCACCAGCCCCATTTATCCTGTGAGTGTCGTAAGATCAGAGTAAGGAACCAACTAGGTCAACAGCACTACAAAGAGAATTAAGACTTGAAACAAACCCTATCTAGCCAGCGTGATATCTCCTTTCTTAGACGCTTATTCCAACTGTAGACTACTAAATACCTACTGTTCATGACAAAAACCGACTTCAAGAAATGGACCAAATTGAAATGGGACCACACGGGAAACACCAGCTTTGAAATAAAAAATAAATTCAAATAATTCTTTATGATTTATTGAAAATAGAAGATAGATGGGCGACTTGTGCACCTTACACAAAATTGTAGATGGTACAATCGATAGTTCAATAATCGATTTATATAATATCTATATATAAGATAAGATAATCGATTTTCTATGAGATTAATAGAAAATATTGAAATTAAAATATCAACATCTGTATGTATATCCTAATTGTTTAGTGTACCTCCCAGTGATGCTTTTCTAACTTACTTAACTTAAATATTTAACTTTCTATCTTCTCTAGCTTTTATTAAAAGATTTTCAGTTTACCCGTTAGAAGGGTCAACAAACTCAACCATTGCTACACTGTTTAGGCGGCGTAAACTGACCAATCATACTTACTTGTGGGTATACACCGCGGGCGGGTTCTTTGATTGACCTCTACAAAAAGCCGCACGTGCTGAGCAAATGTCTGTCTTTACATGTTACAACGTCTCCTCAATCAAACAATATTTATTACGTTACACTAGATGTTAATGTAGCTTTACATCAACAACTGTAGGTAAGGCCGCAGGGCGAAGTTAGTCTAAAAAAGGGGCCTAAGTTACTCCTTAGGTATCACACAGAAGAACAATTTTTTATATTGTTGTGTTGATGTAAGAACTATATGTACTTTCATATGCATTTAGTGAAAAGCTGTTAATTTGAAATTAAAAACAGACACTTGTATTTAATATCCTCTATATTTATACGAGAATATAGTCTCCTAGCCAATTACGGCCACGGCGGCCAGTCTTAACGGAGACCAGCCAACTACGCAGGAGATATTATAGTGCACAAACACAGGTGCAATCTCTGTTCCCTCTCTCCCATAATACGATGGGACGGTTAACCGACACAACCGGGAAGAGATCAAGCGCAGGACCAACAGCTTTACGTGCTCTTCGAGGCACGGGGGTTCAGACCCCAACATTTCCAAACTCCGAGCTGTTATTAAGTATTTCTTAATCAGAAAAACTTTAATAACACTTTTGGCCCGACCCGGGTTCGAACCCGAGACCTCTTGATTGGTAGTCACGTATGTCAACCGCTAGACCAATGAGGCAGTTATTAGTTAGGTACTTTATATATTTAAACATTCAAAAAAAGAGCGTACTCCTTTTAAAAAGGCAGGTAACGCAATTATGACGCTTTGGTGTTACTGATGTCTATGGGGGGCGGTAATCGCTTACTATCAGGCGATCCGTCTGCTCGTTTGCCAAATATCCTATAAAAAAATACGTTACAATGTCTCCTCAAACAATCTTTATTACGTTATGTAATTCCCTATAACACTTCCCTTTCAACCTCAACAATATTCCCCGTGGGCGGAAACTTTTATAGATCGTTAAATCTACCCACATTTGTAGCATAACTTATAAAAGTGAATCCCACTTTATGACTTAGACCTTTAGTTTACAAACAAAGTTACTTTCATTGTTTTAATGGCGTGTGGGTAAAAGTATAGGAATTTAATATGAAAACAAGACAAAACCTTAAAAAATATAACCCGATTCAGAAAAAACTTTTGATAAAATTTACATTATATATATTAAATTTACATTTTGTAGGTTTAGCATCTATTGACACGTCATTTATTCAAATCGGTTCAGTAGTTTTAAACGCTACGCACGCTGTACATCAGGTGGTAATTCTGTTGTTAACACCACTAAACTAAAACTTGTTTATGAATTATATACTTTAACCACATTCGGTTACAGTCCATTTTTTGATATCTCAGCTTTCACTATATTAAGTTCAGTACCAACTAAAAGTTATGTGTAGGGTGGGCTTTATGAACGCAATAGAAGCCAAAACAATGATTTTTAGAATTTTTGTCTGTTTGTCTGTGCGATTGTGCACGCCTTAGAAACGTCTTAACCGATTTGAATACAGTTTTACTGATGCGTTGTGGTTTGCTCCAGTTAACATTTAGTGTTTCTTCTTTTCAGTCGGTTCATAAATAAAAAAGTTGCATCAGTTTACAGAATCACCGCGATAGCCGACCTTTACGCGGGTGGAACCGCAGGCATAATCTAGTGCTATGGATATAATTTTAGGTCATCGTAATGCTGTAACTATAGCGGTGTCTTTGTAAAACTATCCATCAGTGTTACCTACATATTGCATGTTATGCTGAATAAGTCATAAATTAAACCTTAAAGCATAAAAAAATATCATCAAGAGGATCAGCTAGTATATTATATAGGTATTCAGAGTTTTTCTAAAATAGATGTCAATGTTTACAGCATTTTGGGCGTTCCTGTACTTCGTGGGTTTTTGCTACTTGTCAAACGCATGGGGCAAGACTGAGTCGCCACCCAGGGGCACAGCCAACAACATGCAAGGCGCAATCGCTTTCTGCTTCTTCTCTATATTTGCTTGGGTAAGTAAACTATTCACTATATTTCACCAACTTGTATTATAGAAACAACATACTGTTATATCAGTTTTAGTCGATTTTAAACTAAAGGGGACTAACTATTTTATTGCAATTGTTTAGAACTGATACTCACTCTTTCATGATCGGAGTGATAATTTTAATTAAACCACATGAACCCGATCCAGTATTGTACTCAGGAAACCATTTTTTACCCCTACGGGCCGTCACCAAAACAGGGTTTGCGGCGGGGTGGTGTGTAGGATTCGGACCGACTAAAACGAAAACCTCACGCTGTGCCACTGTGCACCTGAGTTAAGAGGGATCCAAGAACTGCTGTTAATCCTCGGGAAACCAGCGTAAAACATATTTATCCTTATAATTCTTGATTTACCATTAATATGCTATTACTTTTGTGTTTTTCTAGGTGGCGTGCGCATTCTTCGCGTTCCAGCGTTTCCGTGTTGGTGCAGACGCAGCCTTCGCCCCGGCGTACGAAGTAGAGGGCGCTGTCGGCAGCCCGGGCGCCTTCCCCGCCTACCCCGCGGCTCCCGACCCACAACCTGCTTACAGCGAGCCTCCCTTCTCACAACACTCCACTGGTCAGAATGGACTGCTAAGTCAGAGATCGTGTCTTTGATTTCCAACTAGTTCAATATTTTTTTGATGAGCAGAGTTGTTTGATCTGTGTCTGAGCGTTAATTACTTGTACCATGTGTATTTTGAAATGTACAATGTCTTGTTTGGGTGCAAACGTCCGTATGTGAGACGTGTGTAGACACAATTATTATTGATCGGTAGTATTGAAGTAGTTTTGGGTTCGAAACCCAAAAAGTGCACTACCGGTATGACATTTTTTTCTTAAACATTTCTACTGAATAAAATAACGGGCATCATAAAAAACTATATTTGACCTTAACCCAAAGAACATCTTTTTCAGGTAATATCGACTACACGGCTCCTACTTACTAAGATGGCTGACAATCTCGGGTGCATTAGTTTAAATCAATTTTTATTTGCGGTGTCGTTTCACTACTGGATATAAGTAATTATTATTACTACACAATCACAAATATACTCAATGTCAGGAAAAAATGTACTTATTCCTAAACGGAGTCTTTTTCTCAATATCGACTATTTATCTGTTTAGTCGATTAACCATAATACGAATCGGTGTGAAAGAAAAGACAAAGTATTCTGTACATAGTCATACTAAATGTATGAAAATGGACGCCAATCGTAATGTAAACTGATGTCCATAGTTATGTTAGATTGAAGCTTATTTTTCTATTTATTTATTAAGTGTAGTTATAACATTCATACCAAAGTTCACGTACATTTTAAATGTTATTTTTTCAATAAAGATGTATGTAAAATGGTGTATCGCTTCACAGTACCTGCTTTAGGTATTTATCTTGACAATATTGAATCAATATTTAATGTACTATAATGTAATATCACTACATTGTGTGTAAATAATGTACCTAATATTTTCTGTATGAATACACTGAAATAGAATTGATAGTGCTGCTACCTCGTAGCGTCATAGAGAACTTGACCACAGTTTGGCGCCATTACTTAAGTACTACGTATTTACCTTAAAATTATTAAACTTAAATATAATATGCTAATGATATGTTTCTAATGGCGCTCTCTGTCTAGTAACAATTAAAACTGCCGAGCGTCAAGCGAATCTGTGGAAAAAAAAACTATAAATTTTCACCGTGACTGAAACATCACTTCTTTTTGTATTTCTTTCACTCATATTGCGCCATGCATATTTATACTCGCTTATTTTATTATAATCAAATCACTCGTTCATTGAGTCACGATATTTTACCTTCATGATGCTTCTTGTGTTTTAAACACTAAATGCGTGAACAAATTAATGTTGCCATTAAAATCTTTTGAAGAAGATGTCGTATAAAATCGATGATCACTTTTAACGAAAAAACAAAAGTTTTTCACGGTTCTATGTAAAATAAGGTAACCAAGCTTGGAAATATTATAAAAAATCTCATAATAATAAAATATTTAGAAAAATATTAGTTAAATGTACTCGTAAACAGCATATCGTATTTAATTTAATGAACTTGTTGTCACGGATATTAGTCGTTGTGCAAATTGTTACTATGGAATTATAAAAGCTTGACAAGTGTAGATTAGACGTGATAAGTCTGTAGTTATTGGAGTTTCTGTTGTTGAGGTTGACTATATAGTTTCTTAATAGAAATAAAAATCCCAAAGAAACGGTCCATTTTCCTAGGATTCATTAGTCAGATCCGTGATGGATCTAATAAGATTATATTTTTCTCATTGGATCTTATTGACTTTAAACTTTCAAGAAATGAATATCGTTATAACGACAAGTGAAAATTATTAGCTCCTGATACTTGTTGAAAAAGATTTATGCGAAAAGGAAAAGATGAACGAAGAAATGTAAGCAAAGTCAAATTAAAAGTAGAAGTGAAAGAAAAAGAAAAGAATTTCATTGATCAATTTATCTTTTTTCCACGTCTTGCAATCGGGATCTAACGAGAAAAAATATTCTCATTAGATATAGGATATCTTGTTGTGAATCAAAAAACCCACAAAGTTCGTAATATAACACAATAGTTTTATAAATAATATAATATAAACTACTGTACTACTTGATCTAACTAAAAGATCACGTTGAATATACCCAAGAAAAATTTATAAATTAACATCCTTACTTTCCATAGTTACTAGATTATAACTTAAGCATAGAATTAAATCTCCTATTACTTACAAAGTGTAACATATTATACTATTTCAGACAGTCAGTATTAACTAAAAATATACGTATATATAGATCTTATTATAATAACGGCTTTATTGAAGATCATAGTATTTTTTTAATATATAAATAATATTCTACAATGCTTTCTCATAGATGTGTAACATATCTGAGGGCACATTTTTATCACACTCCTAAAAATTTTTTTAGAAAGTAATCTTATGGCATGCTGTTGATATAGTTTGAACTCTACGAGAGTGGAACAAGGTCTAAATCTCAGTACAAAGCAGTAATCCCGGGGTGTATATTTAAAATGTGTCTCTTAGAGGTCGGCTTGCTGATAGTTTGGTGTTTAAGGCATTTTTAGGGTAACAAATGTGTAAGTGTACACGCAGTTTAGAGGAATGTATTTGTTGAATATATTGGCGAGTTTGTCATTATAATGTAATGCTATAAGCGTGCAGCCACTGTATGTAAATCTCCCTATTTATGTAATTTGTATCGAAATATATTTAGGAGGTTGTATGCAATAATGATTTTAATATCTAAATTGTATCAATAAGATAAAGTAAACGCATGACTTGGATGTTTGCATTTACAACAACGTCAGCAAGCCTGTGTAGTTGTATTCACTTCCATAGCTTGCACTTTAATTTGTAAAAAAAAATCTTAGCAATAATATCATATTCAGATGTAATTTTCACTTACAGAATAATTATTGACTTGATGCAATGTCAATGGTACAAACCATAAATCCATTGTTTATAATGGCAACCCTGTCTGGTAAGTGAAAAATTGATCTGAATTTGTACGTTAAGATAAATAGCAATCGTATGAATTATGGGCTTCGTAATATTTACCTTGTTATACACAATGTAAAAGTGGTTAAATTAATCTGTTGCTAATGATTCGAATTTGTTCACTATATAAAAGGAATTATCTTAAAAATTATAATGCCATTAAACATATAATATAGCATAGCAATAGCAATGAAAGTCTATCGACTGAGATCATGAATGAAATATAAACAAAAAAGGCCCTTAAATCAAGTGATTGGTATAAAAAAAAATTAGTCGCGTTATTGTAAACATTGAATCTGTACACTAAAATCGTAGCGAATAATGTTAGATGTAGTCATATAACACTCATGTTGGTTAGTTTGTTCTGATGATAATAAAAAATCTATTAAACAGTAAAACATATTGTAATAAGTGTTGACATTAATGCTAAAGTCGTTCAGTGTTTGGTAAATACATACTTAATATTAAGGAGGATGTATAAAGGAGTTTTATTATTTTTATTCTATTTTTTTATTTAATTCAGTTTTATTTGTTATGTTACCAAAGACGTTATGTAGAGGATACGGAGTAATTAAACACATTGTATGTTTTAAATTACATAACATTAAATAATACTTTCTTTTCACAAATATAATGTGTCGTAGCACCGCAGTTTGAAATATAAATACGAAATAGGTATACTTGGAGATGTTTAAATATGAAAAAACTGTATTATGTTTTATAATATAACATGATATAAAACGTTATCCAAAAATTTAAGATCAGCAATCGATCAATCGACTAAATTCTAAACGCACAAAGTCATGTGCTTGACGAAAAACGTTCCAAAAGAAAAACAAAAGATATATTGTTACGTCATAAGCTAACAAAAATGTTGGAAAAATTTGAATTCGGCCTAGAAGTAACGTCTCCAATATTCCACGTGCTGGTATGTCTTATGATAAAATGTACGTACTCTGAGCAATTTTTTTCTTTGGGTAATAATATCAGCGTCTGTCATTCTCAAACATTTTATTTATAACAACACTTGGTTGTCATTTCGTAGTTATTCACATATTTTTCAATGCAACGTGTGTATTGTGTGGACGTAGGTATAGCACACCGTTGTAACCAACGGCGAGTGGTTGATTAATTTTACTAACTAAACTGATTAGTTTAGTTCTGTATATCTTTTGAGTACAGAAGAGCGTAAAGTAAAGAATATTAGTCACGCTCTTAATGTCTATTACCATTTAAGTCTCTTCATCTAACTGTACGGTTTACGTTAAATTAAAATGTACTCGGTAAAACTAAAAGAGGCATATAATTAGGTATTAAGAGTGTGGTCTCCTTGTCTAATAAGCTTCGTGTTACAACACTAGCACTTGATGTATTTTATCTCTGGATGACCATCGATTTTGTAAAGAGACAGACAATTTAATGTTTTTAGGTTCTTTTTATTTAATTTGGAGTCGATCTTGGTTGTTTATCACGGTGTACATTTTGAATATAATTATTGATAACTGATATCACTGATAACTTTCAATGTGTAAGTCCTTATTACGATTCCGTAAGTACATACTTACCTACCTACATGCATGATTATGCGTGAAATAAAAGACGGACATTGTAAATGGATGTACGACATACCTGTAATATTTTGATTAATTAATTATCTACACCTTAATTAAGGTGTAGGTATCATTAAAATGACGTTATTCGAGGTCAACAGTGTATATCAGTGACCTCGTTTAATGCTGATTACAACATTCAGATGCTAGACATAGGTACTTCGTGAATCAGCGCAGTAGCTTTCAAAGATAACATAATGTTCACTTATTACTGCTGATTAGTATAATTTTATTAAACATCTTGTATGTACCTACGTATTTATATGTAGGTATAACTTTGAATGTTTTCCGGGAATAGTATACTTCTGCATTAAATCTCAAACGCACAAGTGGAAATACTTCGATAATTATGTTGAAGGTGTGCACCGATGTTCGTTAGTGTGTAAATGGAATATTGGTAAATAAAAAAATAATTGAATTAATAGCTATTGTGGATGAATTGTTTTATTTGTCGCCTACTAGGGTTTGGGAATTCTCGACAATTTCAAGGTCCCGGGACACGAGACAGCCTACGATGAAAGTCCCGGGACGTCCCAGGACTTCGAGATTTTTATGAATGAAATTATGAATGACTCAATTTTGGTAAAAAGGTATTAAATAATAAGGCGCTTTTTCGCAAATGCCAACATTTCATCATTATTAATTATCAATAATTTAGCCCACAACAGTCCACTGCCGGACCTAGGAGTTTTAGGCCTACTATATCACTCTGGCCAGATGGGTTGAACATAAAATGAAATCTTTATAATAGGTACGACAAAATCATTTTAACCGTCTTTTATTTAATTTAAATTATGTCATCTTTTGAATGGTTATTCCATTTCATTTACTGTGGCACTGTGGTAGCGTATGCGACTGCTGTGCTTGAGGTCTCAAGTTCGATTCCCGGGTCGGATTAAATGTTTGTATGATCTGCAAATATTTGTTTAAGAGTTGATGTATAATATGTATGTATTTACAAAGAAAAGTTTATAATGTATTTATATTTATTTTGTCTAGTATCCATAACACAAGCTCCGCTTAGTTTGGGACTAGATGGCGTTTTGTGTATCAAGTCACAAACGATTTCTCAGGCTGTTTGTGACTTGAGAGCTGCTGGTATGACGTTCGGAGCTCACACCTCGCGTCTTGTAACGAGGTATATTTTTAAAAAGCGTATAGTTCTTTCACAAAGCTAATTAGAGCAGTTTTGCTTAAATTTAAAACAAAAAAAGTAGTAGACCAAGAAATTATTCAGTTAACAGCAGGGGCTCTTTTAAAGCTTTGAATGATTGCCATACAATTTATATTTATATGGATATTTATATTTTAGAGTGTAATTCCCGGCCTTTAACATGAGATTTTATGTTACAAAAAGGAAGGAAGATACTATTTACGCCTTAGATTAAGCGGTGAATCCATTATACCCGTTCGTATTGAAAATGTTTAACATGGAAACTCCGCAAGTTTCAATGTTATCAAAGCTTCCTTTGATAACATTGAAATTTACGGAGTTTCCATCCTACTACTATTATAAAGGCGAAAGTTTGTAAGTATGGATGTATGTATGTATGGATGTTTGTTACTCTTTCACGTAAAAACTACTGAATGGATTTGAATGAAACTTTACCACAATATAGCTTATACATCAGAATAACACATAGGCTACTATTTATAAAGATATAGCTTCGCCTCGCGGCGTTGCCCGCAGTTATCATCGTACCGCGGGTAGCACCGCGGGGTTCAGCTAGTATTAAATATTCTTGCAAATGTTCAGGAATAGTGGATATATGTTCTGTAAGTTTTTTATATAGTTAGGTACGTTAATAAATACCTTATCTGTTCCTGGTGGTCGGTATGAAAATGCCGTGAGGTAAATGTTTTCGCAACACCGAGTAGAATCGTGGTATATTTTGCCTATGAGGGTATTTTAAGAGTATTCGAGCGATCGTAACCGTGCCTTAGTAACTGTTTTACATTCTTGCGTAGTCAACCTGGAGAGCATGTTACTCGTACCTAGCAAGATACTGCCATATGTAACCGCAACCTGACAATCCATTAGCATAGCGATTATTTATAAATTAGGGTTTTCGTAGCGTGTTCAGTGACAACTTCGTTTACTCGTTTTCTTCCTTCATTGATTGTGTTTATTAGGTTAAACGTGAACAGACGCAAAACGTTTTGACTAATAATTTACAGTATCCGGTACGTATTGGAGCGTATCCAGTTTTTGGTTTAGAACCTATTAAATGTAAATTACGCAATTGAATTATTTTTACATTATTAAAGATGAATTTTCTCGACATCGATAAATTTTTATCCATCCACCCACAATATAGACCAAATTTTAAATTCGTAGTATGACAAAAATTATGTAAGTTTACAAACATCCCATCATATAGGTAATACAGGGCGAGTATGTGTGAGGTAAGGTATTTTTGATCATAAAACAAGAACTGTTTGCTGCATTCTTTTTATTTGACACTTTTACTTACAATTAGAATTATCACAAATAAACAGTGAAAGTTACCAATGATTCACAGAATCTAATGAAAAAATAACTTCAATGGTTTGATCTTTTCATTTCTATCAACTTGACACGAAAGCATGTGGGTAATTGTTAACAACTGAAGATACTTACATTGCAAATTAGAGTAGCTATAATTAACAAGTCTTAACCTAACAAAATTTCGTAACGTTGTTCATTACGAGTATAAGAAATACAATAATGATTAATCATGTCAAAAAAGTCTTGTCAAATCACAATTTAACGGCGTTTTGGAATGGTATCCGCTTTTGTTATGATTTTACCAGGATTTTGTAAAACACATGATACACTTAGAAGCCGAAGATCTACCTAAGTGACGTGAAATTTGGAGAGGCCTATGGATTGCGATGATGATGGTAAGACAAGAAAGGTCCTCACTAATTTTGAATTAAACTTCGAAAGTTGTGTGCAAAATCAATACCGCCGCTTTTTAAGATCTTACATGAACCTTTATGCTTCAACTGTAGCATTTAATACTATTTGTAATTTCACCATCAAAACATAGGATGCCGCTTATATCATAAGCGGCGTATGGGGTTTGAAGATAGACTAAATAGAGTTCGAGGTAGAGGTGTTGCCATTTCGTTTAACTTTGCCTCAAAGAGCGATTAACGTATAGTAGCCCTCCAATCGCGAGTACGCATAAAAAGAATTTCAATTTTTTTTCGGGGAAGTGTTTCGTGATAAAAAAATTATTAAAAAGTTGGCACAGAATAACAAATCAATGGTCCGAAAGATCTATTTCGAATATTGTTTAAACTATAAATGTGTCAATAAAGAACATCGGCTAAAAAATGTTTCTGCCCACAATGACTTATTTCCTACAACCATGTATGTATAGGCTGGACTGTATGACTGCACGGTTGGCCTAGTGGTTTAAGCGGTCACTACGCCGCTTGCTACTGCGCCAAGTGTCGTGGGTTGAAATCCCACGTGGGACGTCACTTTGTGTGATCCACAAAATGTTGTCCTGAGTCTGGGTGTTCTTTGTAACCGTTGCATGTATGTTTGTAAAGTCCCCCGCGACACAGGATGTATATTCCTAATGCGGGAGTTGTCTTTTTAAAAATGAATGAATGAATGAGGGCTTTGTTTGATAGTCTTGTAACTAATGACATATTGTTGGCAAAGAGACAATATTTAAATTTACAAACACTAAAAATTGGTAGTAGGTAATTAACCTCCAGGTTCATGAACCACATGATATATGAGAGCCACCCACAATGCACAAGCAAATGTATTTTGTGAAATATTAATATATTTCACAATATAAATTTCCTCGTGCATCATGTAACATTCTAATAAGATTCAATGATGACCTTATAAAACATTACTTATAAGAAAGTGGCCTCTTTTTTGTGTATGGAGAAACTGGCTGTCTTGAACTAATTTAAAGAAAAGCTGTCCCAAGAACACAACCTCACTATTACCAAGGCAATTTTTTTTGGTAATTAATATTATTAAAGGCAGCTGCAACATTCAAAACAGGGCAAGGAGGGTCCTTCATGGTATTTCAAAAGATGGTTTTGATGGCTATTTTGTAATTTAAACATTGATCAAGTTTTTTTAATCAATCCATTACTGTATGTACAACTATGTACAGGTAAAGAGATCTGTGCAATATATACAAGTGATAGACGGCATGATCTGCAGCTGAGAACATGTTTACAATAAATCTAGTATACCAAGTAACTCCTACTGAAGACGTCATATAATCACTAAGTTTGTAACAGTGTTACAAATTAATGACATAAACATACAAATGACGAATTTACATTCTTAAAGCTAACTAATCACTGTTAAACAGTTAAGATTCCTCACTGACACATTTAAACTAAACTTAAAACTTAATATCACTGTCACCAATACAAAAAGGAACTGAATAGATGCAGAATATACACAGATCTAGACTTTAGATCAGACTTTGGGAGGCAAAGTAAATAAGAAATTAATTACGTGGACAAATCTAACCATCACAATGAGACTACTGTTAAATTAATTATGTACTTAGATTACTTAAGTTTAAATCCAAATAATACATTTTCATTTTTAATGACGAAAATACAAAAATCAATGTGTAAATTGAATACTATAAACTGAATTTAGAAAATTGATGACATCAAGTGAAAACTTAAAATACAAAGTACACAACTGTGTACTGCTCTACACAGACTAGAATGAAATATTTATCAAATTAAATTTCTATGCTGGTAATACCAGTTGCAAAACCCCATTTTCCCATGCATCTCTCAATCAATAAAGTTGACTGAAACAGGTGTTTCTTATTATTTTTACATCATTAAATTATGAGATTTATCTAAAGGCAAACAGCCATACTCTTCTTATTTTTCACAATTATGATTTTAATGTACATTTTTTTTTATATATTTTATTTTTAATCTATGTTTACTTTTGAATGCTTTGTTATTCTTTTACTCGAACCTCCTTAGAACTTCCCATTTAACTCATGTTAACAAATGCCACAATTTGATTTGTTTTAATGCAGAAATTATCCACAACTGATCAATAATACTCTAGCAATGATCTATATTCTTTTGACTTAGCTTGCACTTTTGATATCACAACAACTTGTCTTATTAGTCAATTAAGTATACAAAATATGTGTAATGGAATTTTCATAAATTTCTTAGATTTCAATAGAACTTTTAACAGAAACGACTTATGTTTTTCTTAACATTTGTACATGAATTCAAGAAGACATAAATACACTGAATCAATATTACATCTACTGAATACTTTGAGTGAAATTTGAAACATTTATTGATGCATCAAAAGTGCTTACCAGTCTCAAATTTGTAGTACAATAAACAGGCCAGGTCTTAGAGAAAGTCCAATAGATACAACTCTCGACTATTTTCTCTAAGCTGTGCCTGTAAGCCTGTACTACTTTTTAGCTTTAGCCGAATTCCCTTGCTTGTTGGGAGGTGTCCACC
Organism: Spilarctia lutea; assembly: GCA_916048165.1. Classification (NCBI taxonomy): domain Eukaryota; kingdom Metazoa; phylum Arthropoda; class Insecta; order Lepidoptera; family Erebidae; genus Spilarctia; species Spilarctia lutea. Next base: position 5,721,231 of record OU696479.1, on the reverse strand, counting down.
TCAAAGCTGCTGGATCTACTGACAATCGAGGTTTCTTAAAATGAGAACTGGCTAACTGTTCTGCAACTATTTTAGGTGTAACACAAATGACATGTTGCCCTTTCCAATATTTCACCATATTCATGGACTGTAGTGTTGATATTATGTCTGTCTGAGATATACCGGTCATTGAACTCAAATCCTTGATGCTTAATGTTCCTCTACTGACACTCAACACTTCTAATAATACATAAGACCAGTATGATCTATAGCTGAGTTTTCCGAGGTCTGATAATGGTTTTTCAGGACTGCCAACAACATGTTCAAGCCTTGATAGCTCATAACTAAAGGCTATAAGTAGTTTTCCATAGCCCTGTCTTTGAAATGGAGGTAGTGTGAGTATACAAGCAACATTATTCCCTTCTGGAGAATCTTTTTCTTTAGAAAAATAGCCAACTAGATGTGCACCATGCTTGTCCACTTCACATAATATGTAAAATAGGAATTGTTCAATATCAAAATATAATGTTTTGTGATCCAAGAATAATTTAGCAAGTAGACATAAATTTTGACAATAAATTTTGTGTTCTTTACCATCTGCCTCAAATATTGCTATGGTACCTTTCCTGTAAATCTCGCTTCCTTGGGGTTGTCGCGCCGTGCACTCGCTCAAATGGTATCTATAAGTTTTTTCCATTCTCATATACTTTAAACAGTATTCGCATATCCAAAGCTTCGATTGTTTACCATATTCATCCGGATAGGGGCTGAAATACCATGTATCTATTTCATATTTACCAAACTGAATGCGATCGATGTATTTTACTTTTGTGATAGCTTCGTGTTCCTTTTCCAGTGCCGCAGTTGTGGGATCCATCTCCGCATAAGACTTTTGTACATGATTAATTTCGTCATGTTTACGTTTTTGGTTTCTTGTTATTTTTCGGCCAGATTTGTCGGTAAGCAAGTGATCGCAGTTTATGTTGTTATTAGATTGTTCGCACAAGTCAAATCGATCTGACATAACCCTGTGGCGGGATACCCACTCATCGAGTCTTCTATCATAGCCGACATAATGTACGTAATACTCGTAGCAGCCTTCAGCGGCGTTATACCGCGATTGTATTATCTCAGCCGGGTGCCATGACTCATCCGAACGCCGCACCAAATAATGCTCTCCTATATCAAGTGGCTGTTCCGGGACAGATTCCGAGTCTTCATGGTCTGTACTTCGGCACTCCGGGTTTGGAAGTTCATTATTCACTATCGGTTTTTCTAATTCTTTATCACCTTTTGCCATATTACAAAAGAAGTCAACAATCGTATCACGCAATACCGCGCAACGCGATCTATTGAAGTCGCCATAATAACATAGATTATAGAAAAATCAAGCGCGCAAAAACGTGCTATGGTAGAGGTGATCCTTTGAATTGATATAAGCATATTCAAACTAAATTTCGGTTTCCCTGATATTTCTTGTAAATTATTTCTGTTATTGAAAAATTCAGCACTAATCGTCCAAATTTCGCCAATCCTATTATGTTACTATTAAATTTAAGTTATTTCATTTTTATTTGCTATAATTTACTAAACAAATTTTGTCTATGGTACGGCAGTGTGGATAGCATACAAAAGAAAGACCATATTTTGGGACTTTTTTATGTTGCATTTTTCAAAATTCTAGTTTTTATCACAAAAATATAATATCTATATTCTTTATGTATAATTTTTAAGCTATTTCGTTAGTCATAATTTTTGATAGAATTCATTAATATTCAATTTATTATTTTCTGAAAATAGCAATATCGTTTGAGGAAAATAGGAATAGAGGATACAAAGTGTGGCAATAACGTCATTAATGCTGAACCGATTGCACGTAATCGGCGAAACGTTTTCAAAGTGAACGAGACAAGGAATTTGTGAACAAAACTACTCTTATCGCTAGCGGAGAGATATGAAATTAATATTTTTATCTTACAACTGTGCCGTTCACTCGTACAAGTGTTGAATGTGATGCTTAAGTGTATTGATTGCATTTAGACGTGGTTACCAGTGCAGTGTAGCAAAGTCAAGTTTCTGAAGCCACCCTTGGTAATTGTGCTTTATTAGTGACAACGGTCAAGTAGAACTTAACAATGCAGGCGATTAAATGTGTAGTGGTTGGTGATGGGTAAGTTTTTAATTTTGAATATTTCACATCGTAATGTAGTAATTATTGGTAAACGGTCTGACGTCATAGTTTAAATTGAGTCGTCTCCATGCGAAGTTCGTTTGTACCGAATTATGTACCTGCAGTTTATCACAGATTAAAATTATACAACAATATTATACGTTCTGTTATTCAGTGTCTTGTATGTGTTATGGGAAATCATTTTGATGATAAACAAATAACTAATAAAAATTACACGCTGTGTAACCTGTGTTTTTCAACTTCACCTAAATAAAACATATGCTAACACGGCTAGATATCCATTAGTTACGAGATATGAAAGAAGAGGTTTTATTACTTTTCAATCATTTTGTTTGTCTGTTGATCAACCCTCATAGTTAAATTATTCTTGTTTGGTAAAAACATCAATTTATCTTCTATAAACTGCTATAATTCGAAAAGTTAAAATATCAAGTATAAACCAGATTCAAATCAATCGGTAACTATGAGATGTTTGCTATGTTTTTCTAGACAAACCTCTTTGAAGAAATGCTTACAGTAAACCACATCATTGAAGACAGTGAATCAGAATTTGCTTTTATGAAGTGCAGTCTCAATGAATATACATATGTTTAAAAACTTCTAAATTTATGGTACTTTTTTTTTAAGTACATGACTCTCCCTTGAAGAATCAATCAGATTCCTATTTGAGTTGACATTAGTGTCTGAAATTCAAATATAAGCTATTGTTATTGAAAATTTTGCAAAGTTTTATGATTGTAGAAGTAGCATTGGCGGTTCTCCGAGTCTCTGTTCTCTGAGTCTGAGTTCATCTGAGTTGATGTTAATCACCGCATAATATATACATACAATCATGTCTACTATATCCCACAAGGGTAAACAGAAGTATTTTGATCACCCATATTTCACAAACTAGGTATTATAATTAAGGGAGTTATGCCCCTATTCAAAATAATCATATAGATTTCATTAAAAAACAACCCTTATTTAGAATTTAGAATCTAAAGATATACACATAGATATACATTTAGATTCTTGAGAAAGAACATAAGCCACAATTTACTGCAATAACTAACTTATCTGTGGATGGACCGGCGGCACAATCTAGTAAAATTGTAGAAATAGAACTGAGTACTGTAAACCTGATATACTTAGCTATCACGTAATAATATCAGTAACATTATCATTTTATCAGGCAAACCTGTTATAGGAAAAAAGATAATCATGATAAATTAGCAGAATTATGTTTTCCCTATAATGCATGATATTGGATAAGTATTCTAACATAATATATACCTAAATAAGGCATTAAAATCAGTTGACTCATCACCAGTTGAGTCATCAAATCAAAAAGATTATGAAAGTAAAACAAATAATTAGTATTGTTTATGCAATTAAGTACATTATAATTTAATTACAAATAATTATAAATAATTGTTGAAAATTACCTTATTTCTAATACTAATCCTCATTTCTGATATTCTGTCCAAACATAATGGTGAAGGTGGCAGTGGAGTGATGATTTACACAAGATAAAAATAAGAAAAGCTTTATTTGTCTTTATATTACAGAGTTACTTAAAAATTATTAACAGTGTTTAAACAGTGTGACTGGCAAGATAAAATGGTCTTGGACTCAGTATATGGATGACGATGCAGAGCATGCCAGCCACTGATATTCTGTCCAAGCCAATCATGATTAACATAACCTTAGAATAAGCACAATGACACCATCCTGACCAAAAATTAATAACATAGTTGTTATACAGTATGTAATAAGTGTGTAAACGTTTTATACAGAATGATTTTATACACGCTAGTCCAGGAAAGTTCCACTACATAAAATTATGTACTGGTATATAGATGCCAGACACAGACCAACAGATGATCGACAAGAGGAGCCGAGGATCATACTAAGCGGCATGCAATTAGATACCTAGGTCTATATGCAGCAACAAACTGCAATATACTAGTTCCGTTATAAACTAATCAATTTCCAATGCTCCATTTAATGTTATTCTAAACCAATTAATCAAATAAGCATGAACACATTGGGACTTAATACAACTGATTACATTAATTGTAAGTCTCTAATTAACTTATAGCAAAGCCGTATTTGTCCTAATTACTAAACAGGTTGTATGTATTTTCTTTTTGTATAACAGAGTGAATGTTAAATCTAATAGGATACATATTGCACTAATTGACTATGATAGATCTTAAGACAATTTTTTTTCCACTAGGTTTGTAGACCAGTACTTTTTAACATATTTTTATTAGCTTCACATGTTTGTTAGAAACTTTAAAAACATGCTTACATTAGAAGCATGTTTTTAAAGTTTCTTATATCAAAAAAATATTTTTTCAAAGAAAATAACACTTAGAAGACAGCCTGATGGCGTCAAAAAGATGATAAGAGTGTAAACCAGTTAAGTTGGTGAGATAGATAGAGAGAGGGAGAGAGAGTTTGTTACTAAGAAAATTCAACCTGAAATCTATCCCTGCTAGTGCAATATTCGCAGATCACATAAAATTAAATTGACTGCCTCGGTGGCGCAATATTAGCATATGCAACGGCTGTTCTTGAGGTCTCCGATTGGATTCCTTCTAGGTTTTCTGTTTAATAAGTAGGTATTTATATCAGTTGTGCCGATAACAAAAGCTCTGCTTAGCTTGGGACTAGATGACCTTGAGTGTTAGATGTCCGAAATATTTATTATTATTATCAAAACTGATTAGCAATTTATATTCTACAAAATCAAGTAGTAAGTTATGTGTCTTGTGCATTACTCAAGTGACCTAGATCTTGAATATCATGTTGCATCATGCATAGATATATGTAATAAGACACCCCCTCCAACCTCTCCTGCTCCTCTGGTGCACTAACTGATTCAGGTTTTTTAAAAACTTTCCACCAACGGCGCGGCGCCAAATCGGGCGGCTCGCCAGACATGGCACTTTTAGGTAAAATAAAGCGACATTGTTTATGCTTTCTTATTGGAATCAACTAAATGACGTACAGTTTACAAGTTTATGGTAGCATTTTAGGCAATAGACAAAGTTACACAATTAAATTATATTAACAGTAATATATAATTATTCAAAGTAATATTAACAATAAACTTGTTTCGAATAATCTAGCCTTTAGTATATAGTAGTATATATATATATATATTTATAAATCACAATAACCTATCAAATTGTTTACAGAAAACAATTTATAAAAACAATTAGATCGTCCTGTGTCTGGTACACCGTACAATGACAAACATATAAATGCTATTATTTGTAAGTGTCATAGGCTATATATTGATCCGAAAAATGAATACCGCAATATCCGATATACACGCGGGCGTAGCTGTGGGCAATAGCGAGTTACTAAAAATATAATTTTTACCCGCACAGTCAGCCACTCACACACATGTGTCTTATTCTGTTAGTATTGTTAGTATAGTGTAAGTCTTGAATTGGACAACCATAGTGTACTCTTCAAAATACCAATTAGTTTCTCTTGTGTCACTGTAAAAATGTTGTACAGTGGTTAGCACACATATTTAACCATTTATAGCTCGACCGTGGTGATTTCACACCACGGTCTCACAGAAGAGGCCGTGCTGTGAAATAGCACTGACTTTCACAGTGTGAGTAAGGATACCAGAGGCCCATACCCTATCCCTCCAAGGCCAGCAACGCACTAGTGACACCTCTGGTATTGCGGGTGTCCATGGCGGGTAATCGCTAATCATCAGGTGATACGTCTGCTGGATCGCCCCCTATTCCATAAAATAAACCAGTTAGCAAGTTGGTGCTGAATGCATACTGTATTTTATGCATTTGCTGCAAAAGATATTTAATCGAGTACCATTGTAAGTCACCCCTTTTACTAAGTAACCTATGAACTTGGAAAAGGGTCAAAATAACTTACATACAGTGGAACTGTGCATTTAGGAGATGAGTACAACAGAAGTGACGAGACTTCTATGAGAATTTTCTATAAGCACATCAACAATTAAATACAGATTTATATGAGTATCATTACGATACTCATCGATATTCGGAATTTGGAACTGAAAAATTTCAATAAAATTGTATTAAATCGTAAATATTATTGTTTTGCTTAAATAATATTATAGTGATATCGTTCCCGGGAATTTTGTACTTACGCCAATATTGTATAAACAACAATAAATCTTTAAAAGTGTTTATGTTATTCTGTCTTCTACGTACTCTTTAATCGTGAAGAGAAATCAGTTGCTTCTTTAGCATATTCTAATCAGTGAGGAATTCCTAACTGTGTATTTTGCTCTTCTCAGAAATGTTGGAATCAATTTTATCAGCTGCATACACCTGTCTAAATATTTTATAAACAAACAGCTTATTTAAAAATTCATGGAATACGGAGGTATTTGAAAACACAACTTATAACTGTATTATCTTTTATTTATTTTTTGTTTCTACAAACTCTATTATGTGGTACTAAAACTATAGATGTGGTATATAACTATAGACGAAAAGCCAACACTTTTACTAAGGAGAAAACAAAAGTCCAGCGGTGGACTATTACAGATTGTTGGTGTGATTTACTCTTCCCAGTGCAGCCCGTGGGTGCCGTAAGAGTCATACTGTAATAGTACTGTAATATTAATATGACGGAAACTTAAAAAAAGTACTAACACGGGGTCAAAATATAGTTTTTAAAGCAGAAATCTATGCTGCCTTTCTAAACATCAGTTAACTCTCGTAATTACTATTAATATTTTTTAGTAGCGACAAGGGTTTACTGCTAATTTGATACAGACTTGTGAACTGACGTGACAATGTTAACAATGTAATCAATCATGCTTATCTTTGTAATAGAAAGTTGTGCTACTTGCTGTGATTCTTATGAAAGTATCCTGTTAGGGTTAGTGTTTTTGACAAGAGATTATCGATAAGCGATTTATTAATGAACTTAGTACTACTGACATTTGTAATTGTTTAAAAGTTCCGTATACTGACGGTAGTAACTACCAAAGTTTTTCTATGTAGTTGGGCAAGTTTTACTTGCATGAATAAAATAAAAACATAAGTTCCTACTTATAGTAAAAAAAACTGTAATTTTAAATAAGTGACTGAAGCCGTTATGCAATTTTAAGCGCTAAAAATGTAATAATTCGTTTCGTAAAGTAATTCGCTTTTATCAAATTTTGGATAATTAATTTTAGCTACTGGTTGAATTCGCAAATTGTTTCATTGTTTAAAGAGCCCATTTATCCACTAAGGTTCGGTATTAGAACGACCGATAGACGATCGTCGACAGCAGGTATAGAAAATAAATTGTGGAACGGTATTTACAACTCGTAGTCGGTTGTAGAAAAACTGATAGTATTTTTTACACGATGACGTTTCGTTAAATATAGGAACCGGGCATAAGACTATATAACATAACAACGTGCTACGAACAATCGAATCAATAATAACGTTGCAAAAACGGAAATTTTTATTCCTCTTAAAAGAAGTAGATGAAGTCCGCAGTTTAAAGAGTAACAAAGTCGTAACAGCAGCAATGAATTCTATTTAAGAATATTGTAGACAATTAAAATACTTTCGGAGTATTCTTGTCATTTCTTTCTGATATCATTTTACTATCATTATTATCAGTTGTAAAGTATTGATAGCGATAATGTTTTATTACTCCTTTAGATTTGTACTTGCCTGACGTTTTCTCCAAATTTATAAATTGTCAACGCCACGAGGCGAAGCTAGTATCTTTATAAGTAGCCTATGTGTTATTCTGATGTGTAAGTTATATTACTGTAAAGTTTCATCAAAATCCATTCATAGTTTTTGCGTGAAAGAGCAACAAACATACTCACTTACATACTCACAAACTTTCGCGTTTTTAATATTAGGAGGATTTTGCAACATGTAATATATATTTTTCTAAAAAGGCACAAAAAAGACTCTTTGCACATATGAATGTAGGTTATACCATAAGAAAGATTCATAATTTAATAAGTCCAAAATGCATTGCATTAAAATTAAATGCAGATATAGTAGATACGTATTTGCTTTACTATATTAATTTCAGCCCCTACTCTTGCTTCTATTATGCAATATAGTACTTAAATATAGGTAGAAACTTTAGCTACTAACATAGCTAAGTAATTTATTTTTGTAGAATTTTATTTAGGTACTGTGAAAGAGTAATAAAAAAAATAAAAATAATCAAGTAGAACTCAGTGAGTCTGTACATTTTTATCTCTTTCATCGGCATTTCCAATATACAGCTTCATTCACTGTTGAGTTTGCTGCATACATTCATATTTCCCATCGTAAAAGCAACTGTGTGAATTCTAAAGACCAGAATAATATCATGAGTGCACTCATGAACCGAAGATAAATTTCCATGGTAAAAATTCTTATAGTAGAATTTTAAACATTCAACATTAACTTAAATATGAGTGTGTAAAAAAAGTGACTAAGATCTATTTCGTCTGATTTTTCCATTTCATTTGTCTCTATATCAAGTTTACAAATCGTTTAAAGCTTTGTCGCCAGTGCTATCACAAAAACTTTAGCCAGAATATTACTACAGACACGGCTGTACGTTTCTCAACATTGTAAAACCCGCATTTGAAACCGTAATCAAATTAGTGTACTTAGCTTACGAGCTAAAGCCAGCGGTGCTCTGGTTTGCAGCTTGACGAGTTGACGGGCTGATTGCTTTTATTGAGTGATTGATGCTGGTGGGTAAGCGATACATGTCTGACAATAAACGATTGCTTGGTATTAGTTTGTGTTTTGTAATACATATAGGGTTAAAAGTTGTTGATAACAGTATGAATTCATCGATCGATTTGTTTTTGTGTCGTTATTTAGCTGCACAAAATGGCATAATATATGTTTGTACATAGGTACTTAATAGGGAAGATAATTATTGGTAGAGATTGCCTATGGAAAATGATTTTACGTTGATATTCTTCCTGTCAGTATCGTCCTTATTTCATGTGAATATTATGACACTCCGTATATATCAAATATCGCGGTAATAAATTTTTCATCAATATATATAGCCTATGACACTCATCATATTTTATGTGGCATTAGTTTGGTAAAAGAAATTTCTAAACAAACTCACAAACTTTACCTTTTTGAAATATTAGTGTAGAAAATTCATAAATACAAATATACGCCAGTTTCTATCGGTAAATTTTGTGGCTAAAACAAACAATCCAATTTTATAATTAGCACTAAGGTCATTTCCGAATATTACACTAATGAAGGTGCTCAAAAACTCAGTGTAAATTCCAAATTCTTTAATCTAATTAAGAGCTACACACGTATCAGTTTTAGTTTGAAGTCATTGTTTTCAAACACATTAAAAGGAATTTCGGAGTAAGTTTTTGCTGTTATTGAGGAGTAATCATGAGTTTTGTTCTTGATAATTAAATATTTTGTTAGTCAGGCCTGCCATAAAAAGGGTTTTTCCTAAACTGAATATTTTTAATAAAAAATACTTTTGACATTTGATCCGTTTTTAGTGGGTTACTTACCCAGACTTACTTAATTTGGAGTCTCCAAATAAATCTTGAAATGTGCATCTTGAAGGTTTCATTAGATTGAGTAAAATCATTTTTAATGTACTCGAAACATGCCTGTCTATCCAAGGAAAACAATACTTAGCTGCTTAGGCAAATATTATTACCAAACATTTGCCTGATAACATTTAAGCGTTTTTCCTCAAGGACCATAAACAACATACCTAGTTCGTGTTTTTGAATAGGATTACTTATTATTTGTACAGAAATTCATCTATACTTCTATGCTAAAATTATAAATAGTTAAAGTTAGTGAGATTGTAGGGGTAATCTTTAGATCCACTGAACCGATTTTATTCTTTTACTAATAGAACGCCACATTATTTGTTAGTGTCATAAGCTATGATAACCCGAAAAAATATTACTGCGATATCCGAAATACACGTGGTCGAACCCGCGGCCAAAGGTTGTTGCAAATTGCATCTGGTATACTTGTATGGAACATCTGAAAATATCTGGTATTAGAATGCTTCTGAATAACTGTAAATAAATACCACATCATTATGTGATGGTTCTAAGAACTCCGTCGTCCAGATTCACCGTTTATATCTCGACTATACTATACTGCATACGTATTAACAATTTAATCTCATAAATCGCATGCTTGCTGCTTTAATTGATCATTAAGGAAGCTAAAATCATTATTTTGGCCTTCATTTGAACTTATTCTGAATTTGTGAAGCCTCAAACGCCACACTGCAAAATTTATGGTTTCAAAACATTCTTCTTTTTTTTACTGTCGACGGCTTACACCAGTTAATCATAAAAAGTCGTAAATTCTCTTTGGTAGTTAAATTTTTCATTCCTCTGTCTAGCTTCGAACACGACCAATCCTTGCGTACGTGGCTGTGTAGTTTCATTTTTCAAATAACTTTTTTTACATTCCACTTTGGCTTGCTAATTGCCTCTTAATATTGCGAGCGCTCGCCTGCAGTGTTATCTAATTAAAAAGGAGGAAATATATTTTAAAACCTGCTACCATTCTATCCATATTGCTGTTATATCACATTTATATGTGCATTTTTGCTGTCAATATTGATGCGTGAGACTTCGAGTGAAACTATAATTTAAAAGTTTTATGGGGCGTCGTATAATATGAAATAGTGGGAAGTTCCATTGTTATGTAACAGTATCTACTGACCTATGATTATGTGTTGATTTATCTTAATAGCTTTGTCCTTGTCACCGACTGTTAAAACAATGGTTCAAATTTTAAATATAAGTATTTCTTGTATGTTTAGAAAACTCGTTAACATTATCAACAGAAAAATCTGTACACAAGTATGACATGAGAATATTTAACAGAACATTTACTTATAGTAAACCAACAGTCTTAATACAAAATGCCTTCTAATGGTCCAGGGTAAATTATTAACCTTCCATGCAGCTACTAAACTATAAAGATCGAACGTGGGAAACTCTCTCCAATCATATAGCACTTAACTCGTGTTGTTGGAACATATACATACCTTATTATCATGCAAAAACTACTAAATGGATTTTGATGAAACTTTACAATAATATAGCTTATACATCAAAATAACTTATAAGCTACAATTTACAAAGATACTAGCATCGCCTCGCAGCGTTGCCCGCGGTTATTGTCGTACCGCGGGTAGCACCGCGAGGTTCAGCTACTCTATAATAATTCTTACATTGGTTTTCGTTTAAACAGTGTATTTAACAAAAATACTGAAACAATCGTCTGCGGATTTTACGGAGCCAACAAAACGTCGCACGTGCGGGCTAAATAACGCGTAACCTTGTTCTCCCCTCGTCCTGCAGGAACCGGTCAATCCGGCGCACACTACTCGGAGACAATAGTAGGCCCTACGAACCGAGATCACGCCACCCTTCCGAGATAACACTTCGCGAATATTCGCTGTCAAGAAAGTAAATAATGGCAACGGGTCGAACAAACTAGGTAACGTTTGCACAGCACGACGTTCTCTTCACAAATCTATAGATTGCTAACTATAAAACACATCTCACTCAATATTTATAAATCAGATGCGTCGCAAAATTCGAAGAAGCTGCTAAAATGTCATTAACGTGAGTAATAAAACTGATCGAAATATATACGTATGTAATTAGAACACTGTTTCTTTTTAGGCACCAAATTCTATGCGTAGGTTTTCTCAAGGCTTACACAAGTATTTACGATAGGCCGAACTCAAATCCGATTAAAATAAACACATGCTTGTATCATTACTTGTATCGTCAAATAATAAAATTACAACATGAAGTGTCTGAATATGCTTTAAGTTTTTAGTGAAAGTGATGGTCGTGTTTTGATTAAAAATACTAAACTACAAAAGCGAAAGTAAATTATTTCTCAATAGCTTGAACTTAAATTACAAAGGACCATAGAAAAACCAAAGAAATCGTAAAAAAAAACCAATAAAACAGAATAACATCTTGAGTGTTCACTTCCGTGTATTTTACAGAGCAGTCAAGTTAATTTAAAATGCTTAACAATCCGTAACTATACCTAGTCTGTTTCCCTCACAAAGCCTTTCAGCTCTGGTGGGTTTAACCCTAGGCTTCTGAGCGTGTAAGTAATTACTTCTCTGCCCTAATTCCTGGTGCCTCTGTGATCCCGGCTACTGAGTCGGCTGACCTGATTGTTTCCAATGCATATTGTCTGGGTTTGTTAAACCAATTAGTTTCATGATACCACTGTTAGAACCTATTAACCTGATTATTCAATTCAAAAGTAATGGTCTACACTTGCGTAAATATCACATAACTCAGTAAATATGTTTTTCATACTGAAAAGTTATGAAAAACGAAGCAAATATAAGGTCTGTTTAGCCTAAATTTGTAGATAACAGATGAGCTGGAACTTAAGATAGACATGTTAAGGTAGCCTTTTATGTTATACTATATATTTGAGTGATTTAAGAAACATATAATTTAAGAAGGAAAAATAAAGATTTCATTATGTTTTATACCATAACTTAGTTTGTATTTTTATATTTTGTAATGAAACTTTTCATTTAGTAATATAGTGAACACGCATAAAGACATAATATATGTGGTATATTATTCTATTTTATTGTTTAGACCGGACGGTCTATGCATGTATTCAAAACATTTCATTAAATCAACTACCTCCTCATAGCTTATTGATCTTTTCTGCTTTTATTTACATTTTTTTATCAGTATTAGAGATACTAAATATACTTTTATAAATTCTGAACTTTAAACCACGCTATTACTACCAAATTCGCGATCGTTTGCATAAATTGTATAATCTGATTTGTTCGAGGCAGGCTCTTAGTGTTACGATGACGTATCTAATAGTGCAATTGTTATACGTTTTGTGTCTGAACAATGGGGTCAAAATAATTACGGTATCAACGCTCTCGACGAATAAGAAATATATCGTGAGTTCAAACAATAAAGTTATTGTTGACTAGATCAGGCGTTACTGTTGCGTCATTCATAGAGCTTTGTACATAATATGCGTTATTACTTGTATTTATGTAGGTTAATACTATATTGATACCGTAGGCCGCACTGAATGAAGATTAAGGCTTCAAAGAGATTGGTTGATGCTTAAATTATGTCTTAATATCTCTGAAGATTTATTAAATTCTATACTGTCTTGTTCAACACCTTATTTTTTTTAAAGAAAACTTTCGTATTAGGAGTTAACGTCCTGTGTCACGGGGGACTTCACAAACATGCATGAAACGGACACAAAGAACAGCCAGACTCAGAACAACAATTTGTGGGTCAACAAAGTTTGTCCTGTGTGGGATTTTAACCACTAGGCCAAACGTGCAGTCAGTTCGTTCCGTTGAAATTATCGACACATGTTTTAATTTACTCTATGGTTTATATGTTAGAAGAAAAATGTTGTTTCTACTATTTTTCTCGTAAATTTTACGTTTTTCTCTCCATAAGAACCTTCCTTGAGCCTTAACGAAAATATAAAAAAATATGCCGAATTAGTCAAGAGGTTCTCGAGTTTTACGCTTAGCAACATATTAGAAGATTTTTATCCTTTGTAAATTAACACTGTTCTAGATAAAGTTTGACTTTATTATTAATATTACAATTAATATTTGGTTTATGGAGTCTATTATTACTCTAGCTAGCTTATAAATTATTTTAAGACTTGGTTGTGAATATTTATTTATTTATTTAGGTATACCAACAGCACACATACGACACACTTTTAAAAAAAATATACAAAAATATTATCTAGTAGAATATATAGTAATAATATTTTTATTCTAGCTTTTTCATTACAAAATTAAATAACAAATATTGATGTTATATTCAAATATCATAATATAATTTTATAAGAGCCTTAAACAAAACCCGGCAATTGCTAATTCCATACAACATAATATATACACAAACTATCACACCTATATTATTACATTTCTAGGCCAATCTAATCATCAGCAAGCCTGTTAATGCAGATTTCAACTCTTATGTAAAGAGCTATTGTACTGATAAAAACTGTATGTGGCTTGATCTTTTAATTATATTAATTAAGATTTTTCCCGCGACTTCAATGACGTTAATGATAATTTAAATATAATCAACTCACAACTTACACACGGTTGTGTGAGCCCGTGCTGTGTGGTAATCGGACATCCGATAAACATGCTTAGTGTTTCACCCAAACACATAACAAATAAATAAATATTCCGGACATCTAACGATCTAACACACATCGCCATCTAGTCTCAAGCTAAGCAGAGCTTGTGTTATGGGAACTAGATAACTGATTTAAATACTTATATACTTTTTTTTTGTAAATATGTACATATTATATATAGAAAACATCCAAACTCCGAAACAAATAGTTGCAGATCATACAAACATTTGGTCCGACCCGAGAATCGAACCCGAGACTTCAAGCTTAGCAATCGCAAACGCTACCACTACGCCACCGAGGCAGTCACAAATGATCGTGCTCAAAACACCATTTTTTGTCGTCGTGATTGAGAATGAAACCACCGAACTGCGGACCAACAATCCCGTCATGTATTAATGTACAATATCTTCAGATAAATTATAAAAATAATATATTGTTTTTCATCGCACTACTAAGGTGTGTTTTCAAATTAGCATCTCCATGTTCTAACAAGTACATGAGTACAACGTTCATTGATGTGTAAGTTAGAGGTGTAAACAAAGACCTTTGTTTTGTAACCGCATTCAAAATAGATGAGCTTTGTGTACTACCTACCGTGAAGAAGGCCCAGTTTTGTTACAATTTTATGGCCAGTAAATTAGTAGGTTCGTTAACTACGGTGTTCAAACTTTTTAATTTTCAGAATGTGTACCGTATCCCCAGACATGGAATTTGACTATTGAGAGGCAGAAAAAGTCTGACACAGAGGGGCAATGATTCTAGAGATATATCTATACAAGTAAACAAATAAAAGTGTTTGTTTGTAGGTTATTTTAAATAATCAGCTTTTCACTAAATACCTATAAGTGAAGTACTACCATCAATAAATACATTTTTAAATTTTTTGTCTGTCTATATTGGCGTTAGTTGTCTCTGAGTGTATGTTTGTTCCGTCTAATATTTGGAACGGCTGAAACGATATTGACAGGACCTTCTCTTTTTTTCGGGCAGCTGATAATAAAAGGACTTACTTATGCTACTTTTATTTTAGACTGACTGCACCCCGCGGTGGTACCACGGTTATTGTTGTGAGAGCACAACAAAACCCGCGGGTAAAACAGCGAAGTGCAGCTTGTTCTGCAGTACAATTATGAAAAGAAATGCATACGTTTATATATATATCAGACAATGATAAGTGTACAGTAAATAGGTAATTATAATTTTAGCTATAGAAACTACACAAAGTAAATATCCAAATTCGATATTAGGTACTGTTCCCTCGCTGGATATACTGTCGGAGACGGAACTGTGTGATTGATAGTTCAACTTGAGTTGAGCCCTCTCAATAACCTGACCGGGGTGAAACGTTTATCAATTTGAATTTCTCCACATGAAAAATAGACTATGCTCTCAGACCATAACAACAGAAAATAAAATGTTTTTATTGCCGATTATTTAGTATGAAGGAGAATAACTAGATTATACAGAAGATGGATAAGGTTTTTGTTCCACTTGATTTGATTGATTCGACCCGGTGAATGATGTTTAAGGGGTCCGAATGCAATATGGATGGCTCACTTATAATCTCAACAGTTGGGCATCATCAATCACTCTTATGCCAATAATTTGTATATATTTTACCTTATGTAGGATAACCGCATAACATTTTGAGAGGAATCTATACTAATATTATAAAGAGTTTTGATTGAACGCACTAATCTCAGTTACTACTGGTCCTATTCGAAAAATAATTTCATTGTTATTGTATAACCCAGTTATCGAGTAGGTTATATTATCATTACCATCACGCTACGACACAAAGAAGAGTATCAACGAAAAATATTGAAAAAAATACAGAACTTCACTACATTGCGTAAATGGTTAGCTTTGTAAAAAGACTAGAAAGGATTGCACCCCTATAAGTTTAAAAAAAAAACACCTCATCATGTCCGTCCTTGAAGGTTGACTCACTACGATAACATTTTTTTCCGTTCTCACGTTACGGGCAATGGGATACGCAGACGAGGTTGCCCTCATCAGCTAGTCATTTTATAAAATATGTCCTGTATAGAACCGAAATAGAGTGCAGGCACGCCTATATTCTTGATAGTGACGCAAACAATTACACTTAGAAGTTCTTAAAAAGGAAAACCAATATTAAAAAAATGTAAGGCCTATGGAACTAACGTTCGCATACAAATATGGTAAGCGCCAACAATTAATATGAATATATTAAATTTTACATATACTTATTCCTAATCGTAAGAATGACTCACGTGTCTATTTAAATATTTGTTAGTTTCATGGTCTACAGTTTCAACTTGAGTCGATATTTTATACCTACATAATCTTTATATAATACATAGTGACAAGGTCCGACTTCGCACGGAGGTCTTTGAATATGTCGGATTTCCTCCACATGTATTACACTAAACCTTCCTCTTGAATCACTCTAGTCTCTAACTTAAATAGTTTTAAAGAACTAAGCGAACAGACAGCGAATGCGACTTTATTTCATGCTGTATAAAAATAGTGAAGGCAGAGAGATAAGGGCTCGTTTACATAACACATTAATAACATGTTAGTTGCACTTAACAATGTAAAGAAACAATAGTAAATTTCGTCAATTTAAAACTTCCTCTTATAGTTCACTGGATTTTGATACTTTTATTTATCTTATTCTCATATTATTTTAATATCTTTAAATTTATCTTAGTACCCACTATACAACATACCCTTAAGGGAATGCACAGCAAATATGATTTATTTTCCAAGTCTGTTCAAAAGAGGAGAATAACAATATTTTCGTAAACATTGTTGGAGGTTGCGGGTTTATACCATACCGTTTTAGGTATATAAGCATTTTCCCTATTATGATATAAATTTTATCATAGTTTATACATAACCACAATATTTTATCAATTTTCCCTTACTGATTTATTTTAGGGTTAATGTTTAAAGGCTAGTACTCAATTTTGCGTAAAACCCAAGCAAGTCATTGTTGGAAAATTCTTAATATCTTCTCCGTAATACAGCAAATAAAGCTTTTGAATAGGAACAGCTAAAGTTATGACGTCGCGTTATTGCCACTTGTACGAAAGAGTATTGATGTTTGTATGAGCTTTATCGTCACGATTGAGGATTGGAAACACATTTTAGAAATATTTTTCGCGTAATGCTTCCAACGAAACGTTTGCTTATTTCCTTTTAGAGGTTCTCGTTAAATGTCATGGAATATATCTTATATATAAAATTCTCGTGTCGTGTTGGTGCGTAATCGAACTCCTCCGAAACGGCTCTACCGATTTTGATGAAATTTTTTGTGATTATCCGGTATCTATGAGAATCGGTTCTTATCTATTTTTCATCCACCTAAATGTTAGGGGTAGTTCACCCCTAAATATTTTTTTTATTTTTTTGACAAAATTTTTAATTTCTATTTTTTTAGATGCAGCATTAGAAAATACATACAACCCTAGATTTTCAACCCTCTACGATCAACCCCTATTTTTCCATCGCGATTTTTATTGACCCACCTCTACAACATATATTCCCTTTTATGGCAAAGCAACGTTTGCCGGGACAGCTAGTATATATATATAATGAGAGATACAAATTATAATAGTGATGACGTGTATTTGGACATATTTACTGGTACAACTACGTAACTGTTTTAATGGTATTTTAAAGTTAGTTTGAAGTGACGCAATCTTGTGAATTTGTGTCCTGTTTATTATACTGTTGCTTTAATTTACAATAGTTTTTACTCATTCAAAAATCACGTACGAATTTAGCTATTTACCTTAAAGAAATATACCTTTATTTTAGAAGAGATAAGTCATGTTTTCTTAATTTATAGGTAGAGTCAAATCACCCGGATTCATGAATTATGAACCTATCCATACTTCTGTACTAATATCATAAATTCGAAAGTAACTCTGTCTCTGTGTGTTAAATCATTGCGCCGATTTCAATGAAGGTATGAAGTTAAGGAACTTTAATTCTTGGACATAGGCTACTTTTTACCACAAGGGGCGGAGAAGGAAAAAGCTAGTTATCTATAATCGCGAGTGCAGCATGAAGTATTTATTTTTTGTGAATTTACCTCACAGCATTAAAAAAGAAGTTTTTAAGTTTCTTCTAAATTTAACTTAAAACGTAAGTTTTCAACATTAGCACGACTAAAGAACGTCATTATATGGAAAGGACATCGCACTCCAATCAATACTCAAGGTTCTAATAAAGAATGATATTGAAAGAAGTTGAATAGGTAATTAAAATATAAATACAGGAAAAATAAAAAAAAAATATACATTTCAAACAAAATCGAATGTATGTATGCTTTGATTCTTAGTAAACTTCCGTTACGGAAATAATGCAGACAGTTTCGGTAACATGTATATATATCTGATAAATCGTTTGAGTCGAGTGGTCTATCAGATGAAATATGAATGATTTGAGGCAAATGTCAAGTTACAGTATCCTTTGTTCCGTTCTATTTATCGCTCACGTTACGTCATTGCAGCAAAGGAGAGTCACTCTTATTATAATATAGAGCTATAAATTTATTAATATTTAATATCAATTATAACTAGTGCACTGCCAAGTTTCAAAGTTCTATGGTTTGAATTGGAAAGTAGGCACAGAATAGAATTATATTCCTTGAAAGATTCATATTCTGTAGAGGTTAAGAAACCATTTTTTTTTTATTAAATCCGCATAAATTTAGCCGTGATTTTTCATAGACAGATTTTCACCAATAAACAGGTTAACTAACACAACAGATATTTTTTTTTTTTTATAAAAAGACAACTCCCATATTAGGAATAAACATCCTGTGTCGTGGGGGACTTTACAAACATACATGAAACGGACACAAAGAACATCCAGACTCGGGACAACAAAGTCAAAGTCAAAGTCAAATCATTTATTTCCATAGGCCCCAAAAGGCACTTGAACACGTCAAAAATACAAACATCAAACATTATTAATACAAATATAAAATAAAACTCAAGTACTGAATTGATCAGTGATAAAAGGATGTAACTCAAGTAATCAATGATTTGAATTACCGGAGCTTAGATTGATTTCGATTCAACTCAAAAGTTTAAATTGAAATCAATCCAAGTACCAGCTCCGATGGGTATTGCATTCATGAGAAGAGCTGGTGAGAAACTCATGTGCACCATCTTTTCCAATAATTCATACAAAGTTTGTTTGTTTTTGACAAAAATACTTATATGTGCAAGTTAAGGCAACCAAAACACAAAGGCTAGAAAACGGTCTAAAGAAATATTAAAATTAGGGAAATCAATTTTTTGTCTAATAAAATAATTATAATTAGTCCATAGCATATAAGGTTGCAATCACTTACACATCAAGGAGTAAAAGCAATGTGTGCATACATACTGGTTCCAGAAAAAAAACGTTCAAAATGTAATAAAATAATAAATACTAATTATTTACGCTCCAACAATGTAAACACAGATCGCCTTAACTTAACAAAATTCAAATGTCTGGTAATCAATGCAGAATAAGATGCCAAGAATTAATTACAATCAAATAAATTATATTAAGGATTGTAAATAAATAAATATATTGCGTATCAAATCAATCAATCAAATCAACACCAAATTCTCACTCACACCCAAGGCACCGCGTCGGTCAAGAAATCGTTCACCGCATAATAGCCCCTTTCCACAAGACGACTCTTAACGGTACTCTTGAACTTTTGTAGGGGTAAGTTCAAGATTTCGACAGGAATTTTGTTATATAAACGCACACCAAGTCCTTCAAATGAATTGTGGACTTTGTTCAAGCGATAATATTGGCCTACTAATTTGTGCTTATTCCTTGTGTTTAGTGAATGATGATCACTTTTGTTAGTGTATTTATGTATGTTTTTTCGTACAAACATAATATTAGCAAATATATATTGAGATGCTACTGTTAAAATACCTATTTCCTTAAATCGTTCGTTCAGAGAATCTCGAACTTTGAGTTTGTAAATCGCACGAATTGCCCGTTTTTGAATTACAAAAATGGTTTGAATATCAGCTGCCTTGCCCCATAGTAGAATACCATATGACATGACACTGTGAAAATAACTAAAATAAGAGAGGTCTCGTTCCAGACAACAATTATCCAGACAACAGTTATAACAACAATTCGTGGATCACACAAAGTGTTGTAGGTGCCGCGTGGGATTTGAACCCACGACACTTGGCGCAGTAGCAAGCGGCATGGCGACCGCAGACACCACTCGGCCAACCGTGCAGTCTATGATATGCAGTTTCAGCTGTTTAATTGTAACGAAGATTTTGCTATTCCATACATGTTCAAATTAAAGTTAGTAAAAATATATTTTTACTAACAAAACATTTGTACAGGGTAGACAGTAATAACATAAATGTCTGAAATTCGTCTAGGGAATGTTTACCTGACGGTGTGTCAGCGCTGGCTAGACATAAAACAAAATTGAATCTCTCTCTGGAACGAGACCTCTCTCAAAGAACTCCGCAAATATTTACCTACTTATATAAACAACATTTTCCTATTTATAAGTTATAATTATTGACTTGTCTCAGTTGTGTCTGAGAAACACATAGAAGAAAACGTATAGTTTTGAACATTACAAACCCGGAGATTTCGGGAGAAGAGAGACTGAATTATGTACTGAGAATTTCCAGCGCTATATAAACAGTAGATAACTTATGCCTGGGAAATAATGAGGTAGTCATTAAATGATAATATAATCTAAAATACTAGAAATTACTGAGAAATGTTGTCAGAAAAGGAACTTTACAAGGATGGAAAAAGAGCGGGTGTACCTATCTTACAAAATTTATCAGAATCCTATTTATAATACTCTTGACAACTGATTCATTGGCCATATGTACATACCAAGTTCATTAGTTCTCGCTGCTCAAAATTTCAGTGCCATGAAATCAATTTAAACCAATAGCCAATGCTCTTAAGCGATCCGGTTGTGCGCGCTCTGAGTGCCTGTCTAATGAAATTAGCATAGCTCTCGTACATTATACCGTTGGGGGACTGAGTGCGGTGGTGCCTGTCCACTTATGCCATTCATCCGTTAATATTAACTAGATCAATCTCATACGCATCGCTCTTTTATTTTATTTATTTCTAATACCAACCTGTGTGGCCAGCGTGGCGTAAAGTAGACCATAACGTCTTTTCTAAGGAGATGTATATGTCCAGTAGTGGACAGTTAAAGGTTGTTGATGATGAATGTATCTAATTATTCGGCAATGTTTTTTCACTGAGGTAATGTAAAGGAAAAAATTGCATGAAAATAGACTTAGTAGTTAATTAAAGTGCCTTTGTAATATTAGTTAGGAAATATCATGTTGAGCTAACATAAAATTAATCAAGACTAAAATAATTTAATTTCCAATTTAGAATTAGCTTCTTTAAGTATTTTATTATTATAAGCGTTTCAAAAGTCGTCCAACTTCAATCATTCTTTTTAACAACATCCATTAACTTTCTTTATCAAATAGTTTGAATATTTACATTAAAAAGTTGAGATGAATTTAGATGACATAGTTCAACATGGTTATTCTTAGAATATAATTATTTTCATATAACTCACGCAGCGTGACTTTACTTTACCATTAACGCAAATAATGTCATTTTAACCACCATTGACTCACAAGTATCTTATTTGTATTTGATACAGTAATTGACTTATAACGTTTATGGTAATGAGAGTTGTGTGAGTCATAACTTACTGACTAATATTCACACAGCTCAGGGCATGCCGTTCCTCAATAGTTAACCATTAATAGCTAGCCACATAGAGCAACACAGTAGGGAGTAGCAATACGCAGGCGTTCCCCTCTGTCAAAATATAAGCCCAAATATGCCTATGCGTTACTGTTATGACATAGAATATTTATGTGTGTGTGAGATTAGGAATGTTTTTTTTTTGTTTTGATGATGTCAAACGAGCAGACGTATCGCCTGATGGTAAGCGATTACCGCCGCCCATGGACACTCGCAACACCGGAGGCGTTACAGGTGCGTTGCCGGCCTTTGAGGGATGGGGGGAGAGGTTGGGATATGGGCCTCCGGTATCCTCACTCACCGCCGAAGCGTGGTTCTCCCACGTTATACAGTTTTGTTTTAATGGTAATGTATGAAGTCGTAGTGACAGGCCATTGTTTTTGTATGCGAGTCTAAAATGTGTATGTGTGAACATTTCCCCCTACAAAAAATTACAGTTTTGTATATAGAAAAAAGATGCAATGGCTCCCCCTTCTGTTCGATAGCTCGTGTTGCTCTATGGCTAACCACGTTGACTTTCTTGTATGCTTATTTATACACTCTTTAACTGTTACAAGGCGTTTTGTAAACACTAAACATAAACGTTTTCTTGGGAATCAGTCACTAGCTTTGCCAAAAGCTCTAATTCATTTAAGTGCATTGCGTGTGCAATTTTACAGATAATAAGTATGACGCATCGTTATTTATGCAGTATACATAGCAGATGACAGTGTTTTGCAAAGTCCAATTTTATGAGCAACGAAGGCAGAAGTACCTAGGTACATATGTAGTTATGGTTGTAAGATCTTATGCCATTTGATGCAAGTTTAGTTGTGTTAATTATTATATATACAATTGTGCAGTTCATTAACGACGATTGTAATAACGTTTTAGGTAGCAAATCCATTATAACTACAATAATGGATTTGCTAACTAGAAACACATCTTACTGTTTGAAGATATTGTATTTTCAGCGAAATAGGTCAAACCAGATTTATAATCGTATAGGTTATATTTTTTATAATACCTTTCAGTTTTCGTTAGGTTATTTGAGAGGCCTATGTCCAGTATTGGACTGCGATAGGCTGCTGATAATGATAACTATAAAGTTTCAAGTAAGTAGGTGATCTAGGTTCAAGTAATATTTATATTAAACTTATCCATAATTATAAATGCGAAAGTAACTCTGTCTCTCTGTCTTGCTTTCACAGCCAAAACGCTGCACCGATTTCAATGAAATTTGGCTTGAAGATACTTTGGCTAGGCTACTCTTTGCTGCGATAACTGATATACACGCGGGCGCTAGCTAGTCTGTATATATTTTATATACTATTAACTAACATTAATACAGAATCTGTCCTGTCCTGTCTCTAAACTATCTGGATAGTTTAAAATTTTCCGGGTAATCTGATTTTGGTAACATTCGTGTATTATCAACTCGTTTTAACTACTCTTTGTGACTACTATTACTTAACAAGAAAATGTTATCTCGCCACAGTTAGCTTGCATATCAAATAATGATATAAACGATTTGAAAGTGTTTAATCTTACAACAAACTTATATTTACTTCGTGCTCGCTCCAGTTTGCTAGTCGTAACGATAAGCAAGCTGGTAATTGTTCAAAGGCCAAAACCATTTTTTTGCGGTGTCAAAAAATTTTACACTCCAGTCAATAATGAAATAAAAATACTAAGTAAATAATTTTTTTAGTTAAATCTTTGACAAACAACCTTTTGCTCTCGGGCTTGCATAAAAACTATTTTAAGTATTTTCCCATACCTCCGAAACGGTTTTTTTTGTGTAGAAAAAGTGTGCTATTTTTTCCTGGCAAATTATGGTGCATGGTACGACAGTGCATAACATACGAGTAACAAATCAAATATTTTTATTATGTGTAATAATATATAAATGTATATAAAGTAGGGCATATTTGTTTAATTTATTACTGCTGCAAGGAACATTTAAGGGTTACACACTAGTGATTGTGAATTCTTGCTCAAGGATTTACAAATAATGATAATTAATGAAGCCAATTAACTTTATTATTTTTAACAAGGTGTATTATATTGTTTGAATGAAGTAATTTCTAGTTAAATCACGGTTTTTCCTTTCTAATAGTAATACTTACTTTTACTTTACACTTCTATCTTTTCATCCAATGATTGCTTGTAAGAGATTGCCTTCGGGCGATAAGACCGCCAATTGTACCTCTTAGCTTTAAGTTACCTTTGTACTAACTATCTGGTGTACAATAAAGCGATTATTATTATTACTACCTATGTGCCATAGTGACTACTCTGCCTGATGGAAAGCATGAGCAAAATCCGAGAGTAGTGTCCGCCATACTCTTTGCAAATGCAGACAATGCAGCATGGTGACATACACTATGACGGCCTATTGAGATTCTTCTTCTTTTTTGAAACCTAATATGGTTATTTAACCATAACAAATGCTTAAACGAACATTTTAAAGCATGATTACTTAAGATTAGGACGCAATGCATGTGTTAACAGTCCTCCAGCTACACAACTGCAGTGATAAAACCGAATCAACAAAATGTGTCTCTAAAGGGCGTCGACCTTATTGCATGGCCGTATGCATTGTGTTCTCCTATTCGCTTGTTAAAATATTAATAATAAAGTAGCTATGCACTGAATAAAGTATGCTGCGTTGCTTACAGGTCATTGACATACGAAAATGTGGCTTTGAAAGGACCTATTGACTTCTGCACTTGAGGCGGGCGTTGTGTTTCTTAGGAGTATGCATTTATTTGCACGACGCGTATTGTTACTATAAATTGAATCGTATTTGCCACACCAATAAGTTTTGTTGTTGTTTAAAGGGCTTTAAAAATACTTAAAAGGTTACATCGACGTCTCCAGATGCAATTTTAGGAATAAAGAAATAATTATACTTTTTTTACTAATTGTTTGTTGACGAGAAATGATAAAATCAGATCTCATTCCAAATGTAATTCTCAATCAAATGTAAAAGTATTGCATATTGTTCTTAAATATTTTGAACGTATTACTGAAACACTACAAAATAGTTCTACTAATTACAATAACCAAAACATACCTTTTGATTGAATGGTTAGTGATCTCGAAGTAGGTATTCATTACCCATGACAGTTTCATCATTTCCATAGTTCTCAGACGTTTATACTTTATGTCCGTTAAATATATGTTAACAAAGTCCTCAGTGACGCAGGAATACAAGAATATTTCCCTAATGCGGTTGCTGTCTTTAAACAGATGGGGAAAATTCTAGCCTATTGTATTTTTATAAAATATACACTAATGGTGTGTGGTAGTGGTTTCTCCCTGTAGTAAACTACCGACTTTTTCATCCAACTACGGCGTCGCCAAAAGGAAGTGTCCGACCTCCACATATAAAACAACAATAACTTACTACAGCGCCATCTACCGAAGATACACTGAACTACGAAGTAACGCACTACACGAAGTAACAACAAATCCTGAATCGCGCAATAAATAGTTCTCGCACCGATTATCATATATACAACATCCCAACATCAACTGTTGGGCAGTGGGCCGCCAGGCATGATCACCTCGCCTGATCGGAGGATCCTCCTTTTGTGTCGAAGGGATATTACACCCGTTCCTCCACAGGAAGGATAATGTTTTTGGCAGTCTATTTATGTTTGTATGTTCCACCATAGCGCCTTAGTTTATACCGATTTTGATAAAGGAAGTGTCAATAGATTTGTAATAATGGCCCGGCTGACACATGCTATATATATATTATTAAAAGGTTTTACGTAATTGGATCTTATAGTTTTTAAACTATTTTTGTTATCTGTAGCTAAAACCTTTTTCAAATGTATTTTCGATTTCGATTCCATTTTTAGTTAGAAACCGATCAATAAATCGATTATTATCGATACAGTTTGACATAGGTAACTCAAATATGTCGATTTTGACGGTTAATATGAACAAACGGAATTAAAATCGAAGAGTATTGCCGGCGAGTATTAACAAAGATCGTTTGAGTCACCTGCGCTAGAAAATATTTAGTAATCGTGAGTCATCCTATTTCTTTGTTTCAAAAGGAAGTAAAACGTAATACCTAGTTTAATGACAAAGTTCAACCAGGTGTGAATACGAACTCATTAATTAGTATTACAACCAGGTGTGAATACGAACTCATTAATTAGTATTACAAGTTATCTTTTTTTTCTTCTTTGTTCCATATTTGACTACCACCATTCACTCAACTTGATTAAAAAGCGAAAAGAGGTTATTAAACTGTCCTTTTTATGTCGTACATAAAATAGTTTGAAACCTTTTCAGTTTTAATACATATCTATAAAAATCCCTGCTCATTGTAAGAGTTAATAAAGTTGGATTGCATTAAATTCAATATATCAGATTTATCATATAGAGTAATGTTTATGTAATATTAGTGTCAATTTTCCTTTATACTGACTCAATTTGACACCACACTCATCATTACTATCTTTCCTATCAATAAATGAGAATAAAATGAAATAAATAAATAAAATAAATATTCCGGACATCTAACATACAACGCCATCTAATCCCAAGTTAAGCAGAGCTTGTGTTATGGGTATTAGACAACTGATATAAATATCTACTTATATACTTTTTTTTTGTAAAAACATACATATTGTACATAGAAAACACCCAAACTCCGAAACAAATATTTGCAGATCATACAAACATTTGGTCCGACCCGGGAATCGGACTTGAGACCTCTAACTGAAAGCCGTATGTTATGATATAAAGAATGTTAGGTATTTATCCGACTTAAAAAAAGGAGGTATCTCAATTCGACTGTATACTTTTTTTTTATTTACCAAGAGCACTCTTGACTTGGGTCGACGATTTGTATATTTCAGGAAAATGTGAGTGACTAGGGACTAATTTGCGCGGCGGTCTTGCTGGTCTCAATCTCTCTCTAGACGATTCTGGTCTCTTGAGTGGATGTATATTTAACAGTACATTCTATCGCAGATTGTAATATTACAGTTATCTTAACAACACATAATTAACATTATGACAATAGTATAAGACTATGCCTGTTGTAATATTTGATTCAAATCTAAACCTACAACAAACAAGCTTTAGATAGTCATCTAGTCCGTTTAGAAGAGACGTTGGATTATCCTAACAAAAAAAGCAAATAGGCAGGTACAAAAAATAACTCGCGATAAATCTTGTGCTTTAGTCAGCTACTAAACTAAAACCGGTACACCAAAACCGCAGAACGTGAGATTAGTTCAAACACGAAACTGATGATATCAAAACATTGTCTGGGAATTGATACAACTTGTCTCAAATAACCACTTTTACTGGGAAAACATTTGCTTTCGCATAAAACATTGGGGTTATATTTAAGCTAACATGTTACAGGAAAAGTTCAATTAAGTCTAGTGAACTTTGTTGTAAATTATTGAATCCGAATCGAGAAACCCAGAAAACCGAATCATCTTAAATGTTTTAAAAAGGATTTAATTTAAAGGTTTAACTGCACGTTTGGCCTAGTGGTTAAGCGGTCGCCACGCCGTTCCCTACTTCGCCAAGTGTTGTGGGTTCAAATACCGCATGAAATAACACTTTGTGTGACCCACAAATTGTTGTTCTAAGTCAGGGTATTCTTTGTGTCCGTTTCATGCATGTTTGTAAAATGCACTGCGACACAGGAATTGTACGTAGTGCGGGAGTTATCTTCTAAAAAAAAAAGAAAGAAATGAGGAAAAATACTTTTTATATGATAACGATATTATCATTAACAGCCTGTAATAGTCTACTATTGGTCATAGGCCTCTCCTTCGAAAGGAATCTGTAGCGTATCTACTTATACTACGCAGACCAGATGGATTGGTATGGCCATGTGTCTGCTTTACGTTCCCAATTGCAGTGGCTCCCAATTCGACAGCGCCGTAGCTTGCGTGCACTCACTTCTCTTTTTTCTTTTCTCAACTCCCCATCTTTACCCGAATACCTTGTACCACACTTCCGTCTGCTATGCTAAAATCACGATCGAAACCTTCAGTCAAGAAACAATATGCTTCTCCTATGCCCCCCTCATACGTCAAACTTTATTAACTCATCCTTCTTTGTGCAGTCAGTTCTTCTTTGGAACGCACTCCCAACCGAAATCTGGATAGGCACAAGTCGCTTCACATTCAAGTTGAAAGTACGAGATCTACTTCGGAATGAATTGACGGAACAGTCTCTAGATAGTTCTCCGACTGAGTAATTATATTATATATTATGTTATATTTATGTATTGTGTAGGGTATGTTGTATTCTATGTATCTATGTAGAAAAATCAATATTTATTTGTACATATTAGTTTTATCCAATACCATCGTATTTAATATTATTAGTACACTAATTATTATACGTCAAATTTACTATTTTCTCTTACGCACCTACCACATCATATTTTCACATCGTCCTAAGGTTGACTGGCAGAGAATGCCATATGGCATTAAGTCCGCCTTTGTGCAAGATGTGCATCAAAATTAAATAAATAAATAAATAAAGGGTTTGTCTAGTTTTACTTCTCTTTGCAGTGTTGTTGTCTTGCATGCTTTGCTCCCTTAGTCGATTCTTACGACATGGATGAATGGGGTGAAGAAATTTCGTACTTTTAATCCATACAGATTATGGAATGTGTAAATAAATAAAAAAGGGGTGTAGGCGCTCATAGCCCAGTTGCACTCGGTGATTAGAAACAATTACCGAGAGTAAGCAACGACGGCACTGTCAGTACCTGGATCAGTGACCTCTGGTGGCATGTGACCATTAGCGTCTCCGTGATTCGGAGGTCACGTTAAGCAGTCGGTCCTGGTTGTTATTATAGAATAACAGTCGTGAAGCTTAGTTGTAGGTCTTTAGGCGGCTTAAAAAAAACATGCAACGGCAAAGATTACGTAGCCACAACGTTGTCTCGCTAGTTCCCAACCCACACAGCGTGGGGACCTATGGTCTTAACCCTCTCCTGAGAGGAGACCCGAGACCAGCAGTGGGATGTTATGGGTAGTTGATGATTGATGACATAAAATAAAACGGTTTATTTAATTACCTAGTGTTAGTTATATTTTTTTAAATAAATTGTAATAACTATATTATAACACTACTTCTACTTAATTTATTTGATTTAATAACTAGCTATTGCCTTTAGTTTCACCAGTGTTCATGGTCACTGCTGCTTACCTAAAGGCCGTTGCTTGATGTTACGATGTCGGTCAATGAAAACTTGGCCATTTTAATATATTTCAATTCAAACTCTTGAATTATTCATATTTTACTGATAGTTTTTAGCGCACTAAAACAAATAGTGAAAAAACGTGCGAACCTTACAGTGTAACACCCCGCATATGATGTGCACATTTAAGTGATCAAATGGGACTGATCACTGGTCAAATCAAATATGTACGTCCCTCTGAACGATTTATACATACCACTTATCCCATGAAACATTCCTAGCAATCAAGATTTTAGGTGACTGAATTTACTTTGTTTTATTTTGTTTAGAAAGCTCCAAAACATTAACATGATATAACATAAAAGATTACACGAGACACTCTTTTTGTTACAATTTATCTTGGGTAGAAATCTTTTTATATTTGAATACTTTCTCAGAAACATTTAAACTGTTTACACGTACACATAGAAACATTAAGATAAATCTCAGAAATTAACGCTATCAAATACAAACAGCCAAACGTTTTGTAAATACCACCATTTCAAGAACACTTTAAATGAATCAAGTTTAGACAGCTATAACAAATGGTTCTCAGTAAGCTATTACGATGAATGACTTCATGTATTTATACAAACATAAGTCCTCACTACTTGTGTTTATTTATAAAGCGCAGAGTTACTCTCCCGCGTTGATTTGATTTCGCGACAGACCTACTCCGATATTATACAACTCGCATTTGTTTCGCCTGTAATCTCGTTTTTTTTCACTCAATAATATTCGTACTTTACAAAATTGCACACGTTATTCTAACGCAATGTGTTATTCATCAACATTAAGGGTGGTCTACTAAACTTAATTACATTTTAGAGTCTTTCGAATGACCCAAAGTGCTATTACGTAGTAATTACATATTCAGCGTTGGAAGTAAGTGCCATTGGGTATTGCGTACAAAGCTCTGTTTATTTCACACGGAAGCGATCTAGCTACCGGCTGGGTTAACGTGATAATTAAGCGAGCTACACACATGGTTCGAATGTCACCAGTTATAATGGAACACGTGTTTTAAACGATACATTGCGTTATCTCTGGTCCGAGGACTGTTTTAAGAACATACACACACAATATGAACAACAAAAGTGTGTTTTGTGAGACAAACTTAATTCATTCGAGCTAAAAGAATTAAATATTTTTATACGGCCTTGTGCACGATCATGCAGTAGCTAGTTCTTAAACTGTTATTTTAGTCGTTTACTAATTATTGCAGCTATATTCTGCAGGATGCTGATAACGTTTATCTGTGATCAATCGAGCAGAATAAACCTGCATTGAAAAGATTGTGTCGATCACGATAAGAAGATTAATGGATTTTAACTTAAGTTCACTTTTTCTATGTTTGTAAGAGTATATTTATAACACACAATGAAAAGTATTTCTCTCCGAAAGGTACTGGCACTTCAGAGTATCTTATGATCACGGAAAAACATGAACCACTTTTAATATTAAATATTCGATATTTGAAAATTTATTCTTCCTTCGTATATCGTGACAAAAATGAATTATGAAATTGAACTTTATCTTTAAATGGATAAGCTTTAATTTGGGTGTCTGGCCTATTGTACTACGTTGGTTGGTAAGGCTTTGTTTCAAGTATCCTATCTCCTTGCAGTGCTGTAGTAATGCGTATCCTGCCCTCTTGTCAGCTATTGCGATGCCCATGGATGCGATAGATGATTAGGGGTTGTGTCACTTTACATTCTTAACCTGTCACCACAGGATGCGATATTTCTTAACAATGCTTTAATCTCAATATAATTTTTATTATATCCTTATCTTTACACTGTTAACCACATTGTCCCGAATGACACCTTAGTTAAATATTGACATAAATGTAAGGTGTTTGTAAGCTGCTCACTCTAAAACAAGTATATCTAGTACAGTTTCTTTTCCATTCCTTAAGTGCAGTGGCCATGGAACACTGATGATACAATCACGATGTGTTATTATATATTATTGTTAAAACGATTATATTATATACCTAGTGGGTACCAGTGGTACTGTTTACTTGACTTTAAGTGCGTATGTGTTGATGTTGTAAGAAATAAAAGCAATCTATGATGAAAATAACATTTTATTTTTCTTTTCAAAACTAGTCTTGATTCGCAATTACGCACTTTTAAATAGTACTGTTTTTATATGGAATATGAATGTATACATGTTTCATCCTATGTCCTTGGCAACTTGCATGCAACTCTTCATGATGATCAAAAGAACGGTACGTAAAGCACTCAAAATATTAAACATCATTATTTTAGCTAAAACCTTTCTACTGGTAGCTCTATGTCCAGCTGTGGACTGTTGCAGATTATGGTCTAATTAGTGTTTAAAAATTAGATATGTGTTTTAATTCCCTTTTTTACAGAAATGTTGTAACTCTACACTTCTAATATAAAGTATTTTTCTTTTTTCATACAAACTAAGTCTGTTATTACTCTATGAAGTGTTAAAGATCGCAGTTCAATTCATTCCAACTTATTAGAACGAATGGAAATAATTCAAACTCATCACTCAATTGTACGGTATCGATTTCAAAGATTCTTAAGTGGTAGTAAAGAGTACCAACCTACACCCAAATATAAATAGACTATTTAAATGAAACCTACACAAATATTGCTTAAATTAAAGCTGTAAATACACCAATTAACGATGAACGGAGTTTAAATTGTCGAATACAAATTGGGAGATTATTTTCATCACTTATTCAGTTCGTAATTAAATTATCAAGTTCGTTAGGTGAAATCTAAAACTCATCCGGCGATCGGGAGCCTCGCCGGTAATTATTTATGTAGTTAAGTTGTTGCGATACCAAATAGATTTCATTAGTTTTCTATTGAACATCTACATCTTTTTTGTTTCTTTAATACGGCGAGTATTTTTATTGATAAAAACCAATGCCCAAGGTCCAGCAGTGGACAATTATAGACATGTAATGTGTGAACGTACCCATGTACACACTACCTATTTAGTGTTGTTACCTTTCTTCTATTGGTATAAAATTATAAATAAAAGCTTATCCGGGCTTCGAGCTGCTTGAATTCATAAACATTCTCTTTGCAAAAGACAATAGGTTCGTATTTCACTGTTAAAAGCTAATTTCATTGCTAATATGATGAACGATCCGCAATAAATAAGTAGTTGATTTCGAAAATTTGTTCTTGCCTTTCGTTCTTTTCCTGTTTAATATAAGATACTGGAAAATTTTACATACAACACACAATCACCGTACATAACCGCGACAGCTTATTAAAACGAACTTGGTCAGAATCTGTTAGTGAGTAATTCATATAAAATCATTAATTAATGATTAAAACCAGTTATATAACGTGATTCATTTGTGAAATGGAAAGATCGTCAGAGATGCGCACGCGCTGGTTCGAGAGTTATGTTATAAGCGGTCAGTTTCAGTTGACGATCCTTCCCTCTTTGTTCGTTAGGGTTACCAGTTATGTTTTATTGTATTAAGTTTTAATCAATTCTATTAAGTTGCTAATAAGGAACTACTAGAGTCGCCAAACAATATATATTATTCATGTCTATATCGCTGTTCAAGTGTATTGAGTACCATCTGTTGTTTTTATATATGTATAAAATACAATACATATGTATCTCACGAACGTTATTTGACTATAAAAGCTTGAAAGTTTGAGTGATTTTGCATAACAAAGAACTGTCCGGGCTTTTATCATAATCAGATAATAAGTTTTTACTGGAAAACATTCCGTTCGATTTACCGGCTAACATAACACAAAAGGCAATATTACCCATCAACATTACCATTCCCTAGCCTGGAATATCTGACAGGATGTCGTATCGTCACGATACGAGGGCGGAATATTAGCACAGCGATCGTTATTACCCGGCCAATTTATATTGTGCACTTGTGACCTCTAGACGTAACCGAGAATGGAGGATAACGTTACCTTGTTGTTTAAACCTCAATTTATACACTTGTATTTTGAGACGGGTATTTTTGTAAGTAACAAAAATAGAGTGGTCTATTTTTGTTGCTGTTTGCGAAGTGTGCTGTGTGCTGAGTGCATTGATTGAAATTGCAATGGGGCCGAGGTTATAGTCCATTCGTTTAGATACGGTTACCTTGTAGGCGCCTTCAAAGGCCCCCCCTGCGGCGTACACCGACAAGCAAGTATGATTTGTCAGTTTACGCCGATGTATGAATTAATATCTTCGTATTTCACGACAATAACCACAACTGCGTGCGGGTGCACTGACACTATTTAAACGAATGGATTATATATACCTACGTGTAATCATAACTGTCGAATTAAGAATATGCGGGATGTGGTAATTAGCACTAAATTTATATTGTTTAAAAATAGAGATTAATATATAAGTATGCCTGATAATAGTAATTCAAAAGATATTTATAAAAAAAACTAGGTATTTTTCAAAGTCTGTCATACTACTCTTAAGCATAATCTATTTACCTAACCGCACCAGTGGGTAGAGAGTTTAACTTCGCCAAATCATCCTTCGACACTACAGAGTACAATTCCCTACAGTGCAATTACTTATAAGTAATAATGCAAACTACCCGGCCGGGCTTCGCACGGAAGTCTTTGAAATTCTCGGATATCCTCTACTATAATATGCATTTATTACACAAATAAACCTTCCTCTTGAATCACTATCTATTGCTGAAAACTGCATTAAAATCTTTTGGGTAGTACAAGATCTAAGCAAACGGATTCGCGAGAACAGACCTCATTTTATACTATACTAGCTGACCCACGCAACCTCGTTTGCGTCTTATATTGCCCGTAGCGTGAAAATTTTCCTCCGTTTTCGAAACATTCTTCATTGGTGCTCCGCTCCTATTAGTAGTAGATTGATAATATATAAGCCTATAACCTTCCTCGATAAATAGACTATCCAACACTGAAATATTTTTTTAAATCGGATCAGCGGTTCCTGAGATTAGCGCGTTCAAACAAACAAACAAACTTTTCAGCTTTATTATTAGTATAGGTAAATATTCACATAGAAGTTGACTCTTGTTCTATGAAGTACCTAGCTATCTCTTTTGAATTCAGGGTTGTCTTCTGTGAAATTCTAATAATGTAATAGCCAGCTGTAAATTCACGATAAATGCACCACACCTAAACTACATAGATATTTTAGATATCTGTGCCTACCCTAAGAAGAAATGCATTCGTCGTACGTTAGTGTAACAGTTACGTACGTCAGTGTTAGTACCTTGTCGATGAATCTACGACCGTAAGTGGCGTAGTGAGCGAGTACTGAACTAATATGCAATCAACTACAGGTTCTACCCGGGTGACACTTGTCAACGCACTGAATAATTGGCACGAGAACCCGAGCCGCTACAAGTGTTACTAGAACTTTCCGAAAACTGAATGTGTTCGTGGGTTACTGCTGTTGACCTTTAAGTGAAAGTGAGAGAAATGAACTCCATTATATGTGTAACTTCATTGTCTCTCAGCCTATTGCCGTCCACTGCTGAACGAATGTCATACCTCAACTAAACTCGACAGTGAACCTAATCTGCCTTCGCGTGTTTTCCTATGTTCTCGAAAGTCATAGTTCATTAGTATTGTATTCTAATTCAATGTTATCACAATAACGTAAGTCTAACTAATTGCTGCAGATAAATCAACGATAAATAAATTATTATAGTTTATATAACTGATCAACATAATAAATTATTTATTAAACCGTGGGAGAGCTATGCTTCGGCATGAATGGGTCGGCTCGACCGGAGTGATACCACGGCCTCACAGAAAACCGGTGTGAAATAGCGTTTGCGCTGTGTTTCACCGAGTGAGTGAGAATACCGGAGGCCCATACCCCAACCCCTCCCCCCATCCCCCAAAGGTGGGCAACGCACTTGTGACGACTTTGGTGTTGCGGGTGTCCATGGGCGGCGGTAATCGCTTACCATCAGGTGATACGTCTGCTCGTTTGCCCACCATTCAATAAAAAAAAAAAAATATCATTGTTTTTGTTGTATATAGGTTTAACTTTATTAAAATTTATAAAATGACATGGGTGACCTACATTCTTACTAAATTGTTTTTGCTGTGGCATGCCTGTGACATCCTTTCGTCTCATCCTACCTGCTTCACACGCTAGGAACGTGTTCAAGTATTGTTTTCTCTTTAGGCCATGGATTTAGTCTAATATATACTTTTACGGTCACAAAGTAGGTAGATAAATTTGTATATTTACAGTGATTCATTATAAAAATGTGACTCAAGACAACGTGCAAATCCATGGGGACATTATAAATCTGAAAGTAACTCTGTCAGTCTGTTTGTTTTGCTTTCACGGCTAAACCGCTGAACCGATTTCAATGAAAGATACATTTTTATTACTGAGGAAGGACATAGGCTACTATTTACCGCGATAAACGACATACGAGTACGTGCGGGCGGAACCGCGGACAAACGTTTGCAATACAGACCGATAAAATTTATATATTTAACATTTGATAAGTTTCCTTAATTTATAAAACTAATAATTTAATATTTCGTACATCTAACACACATCGCCAACCAGTCCCAAACTAAGCAGAGCTTGTGTTATTGGTACTAGACAACTAATATAAATACATATACATGTATATATATGTGTATATACAATGGGCTGGGCAACTGATATAAATACTTTTTTTTAATACGAGTATATACATCACACGATACAAAAAAAAAATATTGAAACAATAAATTTCGGTACAAATCAACTTCGTTATTTTTCTATTGTATATTGAAATATTTATCTGTCGAACTCGACAAGATTTTAATGTGATTTCTTTGTTTCTGTTCACAGTGCCGTCGGTAAAACATGTCTGCTCATCAGTTACACGACTAACGCCTTTCCTGGAGAATACATACCTACAGTGTAAGTACTACTGTTTTTTATGAAGTAATCATTAATTTTGTCTATCTATATATCTAATACATTTTAATGAGCAATTCTTGTATATATTTCAATCTCAGAAATGGCGCCAAAGATTTACATGAAATTTAGTACACAGAGGGTTTCGGGGACGATAAATCGTTCTAGCTTAGGATTCATTTTTGGAAAATTGACCAAAATAATCATTCAGGTATTGTATATATTATACAAAGATGCCAAGTAATATTATACAATAGCAAGTAATCTATTTAAAGATTAACAGCCGCTGGATTGATTTTCACTTGTTTATTAAGAAATCTGTCATTTTATATTAGTGTTTTGCATACATAATTTGAACATCACCACAAACATTATCAACATCAAATCATTCAAAAATATGTAATCATTTAGTAAAACACTTATCACTGCGAGACGATTGCTAAATAACACAAAAAGGTGCCAAAACTATAAAATAACCGAAATCAACCTGATGTTATTGAGGTCCGAATCTATATGAATAATTACAAGAAGTGGTAAGGGACTGAAGTTATAGTAAAGAAAATCGACACGTAAACAAAAGACTGGCGATGCCAATAGACCAATACAGTCCTATATATTTTTAATGAATGTATTTCAAAAGCCCGTTTGTCATCTGTACGATGTGATTCGAAGGACACAATAACATAATGAATGAACTCGGTTCTCACTTATGTATACCTACCATCAATAGCCAGAAACATTTTACCTTGACGTTTTAGGGCGTTCCTACAATAGAACGAGTATTAGGTGCTTTTATAAGGAGCGCAACTGTCTCAAATTGCCAGCCTAGCAACCAGCTAATGATCCTTCACAGAATTCTTTCAGTACCTACTACACTTTTTACTCTGTTTAATAATATCACGGTTATTACTTAAAAAAACGATGTGCGAAGTAAATTAAGAGGAAGAATTGTCCATGCGTTAATAAAAGTCTATATTGGAGCTTTTAACATGAGCAATCAATATTTCTAGATTTGACAACTACTCGGCAAATGTAATGGTGGATGGCAAGCCTATCAACTTGGGACTGTGGGATACGGCGGGAC
This sequence comes from Spilarctia lutea, assembly GCA_916048165.1. Classification (NCBI taxonomy): domain Eukaryota; kingdom Metazoa; phylum Arthropoda; class Insecta; order Lepidoptera; family Erebidae; genus Spilarctia; species Spilarctia lutea. Next base: position 5,683,900 of record OU696479.1, on the reverse strand, counting down.
AAGAAGATTACGACCGACTTCGACCACTCTCCTACCCACAGACCGACGTGTTCCTTATATGCTTCTCGCTTGTCAACCCTGCTTCCTTCGAGAACGTGCGAGCTAAGGTAGGTTACGTGTCTGTTACAAGGTTTATTTAGAGCCACGAACTGCCTGTAAGTTGAGGGTAACAGATACCTGAAAGATCTAATTGCGTGTTACTTGTGTGAAGTACAACCAGTTTCGGTTCAGGTTGCCTAGTGTGAATGTAAGTGATTTGACATCAACTTGCCTTCGACAGCGTTGATTTCAGTTCGGACCAATATCAACGCTAAACGCGGTCACAGTGACGATCGAAGAGATGGAAAATAAACTTACACTAGGCCCGCTGTAGGTTTTATATACTTGTTCAATTATAACTTTCACTTGTACATATTTACCATTAATAGATCGATTAGTCAGTTACTTTTAGTTAAATAAATGATATCATCATTACAGACCTTATTACAAAACCAACAAGAACGCAATTACATGTCTTATAAACTACTAACGTACTAAATATAGTTGTTTGACTAAAGTATTATAGTGCGGTTCTGGCTATCAATGTTGGCTTTGAAGGACCACTCTATAAATACCTCTATATTAAACCCTTTGAACGGTCGATGACGCAGATCCAATATTGATTACATGTGAATCAATATAAATAAGACTCAATAGCTTTACGAAACGTTTATCGACTGTCGCGTCTACAATTTAAACGCAAATAGTTCCAGGATAACGCTTTAATAAGGATGCCCATTCCAATGCTATAGAACTACAATTTTTGTTTGATTTAGTATGTTTTGGTGAAGAATACAAATACAATGATAGCAAATTTTTAAGTAAAAATTCTCCTCGTTTTAAGACTTCAGAGGTCAATTATTTCGAGGGTTTGTACGAGATTCGAGGTATACAGGGTCTGTCGTAAATAATGGATAAGTCGTAAACTGGAGTTGGTCCGGCTATGAGACTATTAGAAAATCGTATCTTTTTGCCAGGGTTTCTAACCGTATGGAAATGGCGTAGACTTTTATGTTTTTTTATAAATTTCGCTACTCTTTGCATTCATTCCGTTGCCATTTCGTTAAATTTAGGTATTTCTGTATCATTTTTTTTGTATTATAGTCTTGAAGATGTGTATTATTTAGTTTTAGTACTGTTTTAGGCGTTTTTAACGTTGGTCATTTTCAAAATTGTCATTTTAAGATTTTTTATGTTTTTGTTTTACTTAGGGTCAACTTTTGATCATTTACTGTGTAAAAAAAAAGTACGGCGCTATAGCTGCCCATGATCTTAATAAATTATCTAGTATGTGTAGATTCTAAAAAGGTATAACAATGCATACTTCACAAGTAATATTAAGCTACATGAGCGAGATCAATATCAAGGTGAGAAAATATTTTTTTCATGTAATGTTGTAAATGGTTATAAAACTTCGTCATAATGATTTATTTCTGCCAAGATTCTTTACACAAACACTATGGGGTCACTATTAAGGATATTCAAAAGAAAACTAGGTTGTTTTAGTACGTAAAAATATTTATTCAACAACTTAAACTAAATGTTCGAAGTGTCCTCCGCCGGCAGCTATGCACGCTCTACATCGCCTAATAAACGATCGCTTAATCCGGCGCACATAACCGGCTTCTTCAATTTTTCTCGCTGCTACTTGAATGCGCGCACGCAACTCTTCTACAGAACTTATTGTTTCACTGTATACTTTTTCTTTTATACAGCCCCAGTAAAAGAAGTCCAAGGGGTTCAGGTCTGGCGAACGTGGAGGCCATAAAATTGGCCCCAATCGCCCTATCCATCTATCTGGATAAGTATTATTTAAATGTTCCCTGACACGAACAGCGTAATGTGCTGGACACCCATCATTTTGTAGCCACATCTCATTTCTTATCTCTTGTGGGACGTCTTGCAGTAAACTAGGTAAAGTATTTGCTAAAAAATTCAAATACATATCCGCATTTAATATTGCCGGCAATTCGAATGGACCAATGATTTTGCCATTAATAATGCCAGTCCATAAATTAATTTTAAATTGATATTGCGATCGGTCTTCTCGGATAAGTCTTGGGTTTTCGAGTTGCCAGCTGTGTATGTTGTGAAGATTCAAAAAACCATCTTTTCGACACGTTGACTCGTCACTCCATAAAATTTTATTAAAAAAACTTTGGTCTTCCCTCATCTTTCGCAGCATTATGCGACAAAATGTTATTCTCGCAGCAGCGTCCCTTGGCATTAATGTTTGGACCCTTTGATAATGATAGGGATATAATTCATGCCTTTTTAAAATCCTGTGTACAGATTTTTGAGGTATACCGGTGCGCCTTGAAATTACACTTATGGACGTACCAGGGTCTTCTGCAACTATTTCCAGTACTTCGGCTGCACTGTGGCGTTGTGGTCGTCCTTCACTCGCCCCGCCTACGCCGGTCCCAGGAAATCGTCCTTCCAAAAATGTGTTGTGCACTCTTATGAAGACACGATAGTCAGGATGCCGGGCATTTGGATATTTTTCCCGATAAACTCTAGCAGCTCTATTGGCGTTGCCATCACATAAACCATAAATGTAATGCATGTTTACGTATTCGGCCGGCGTGTATTGTTGAGGCATGATATACAAAATTTTCCAAAATAACACGTGCAATCGATAGCACAACACGATGCCCATAAATGAGAGCTGAGTTGTCAATATCACCAGGTTAACAAGTCCAAATCACAAAGAAAATCTAAGTCCGATATTAGAAAGCAGTAACAAATTGACGACAGTAATGAAAACGAGAGCACATGCGATGGTCAAAATCACACTGAGAGATGTATCAGGAGTGCGCCCTAGCTAAACGCATGCTAACCTTTTCACACATCGTGAGTGTGAAAGGGACGGTGCATCATGCAGTGTGCCTAGTAACAATGTCCTTTTCACGCGGGGAGACCCTTTGTATTGCTGTCTTTGTTCATTTTTTTACCTGATGATCCTTTTTACGAATAAACTTGTAACATGTTTGTCGCATGTAACTATTAGAGCACATCAATTTTAAAATTAAACACCTTTATGAAATGAGGAGGCATGAAATTTTTTTGACAAAAAACTACCTAGTTTTCTTTGAATATCCTTAATAGTGGCCCCATAGTGTTTGTGTAAAGAATCTTGGCAGAAATAAATCATTCTGACGAAGTTTTATAACCATTTACAACATTACATGAAAAAAATATTTTCTCACCTTGATATTGATCTCGCTCATGTAGCTTAATATTACTTGTGAAGTATGCATTGTTATACCTTTTTAGAATCTACACATACTAGATAATTTATTAAGATCATGGGCAGCTATAGCGCCGTATTTTTTTTTACACAGTAAATGATCAAAAGTTGACCCTAAGTAAAACAAAAACATAAAAAATCTTAAAATGACAATTTTGAAAATGACCAACGTTAAAAACGCCTAAAACAGTACTAAAACTAAATAATACACATCTTCAAGACTATAATACAAAAAAAATGACACAGAAATACCTAAATTTAACGAAATGGCAACGGAATGAATGCAAAGAGTAGCGAAATTTATAAAAAAACATAAAAGTCTACGCCATTTCCATACGGTTAGAAACCCTGGCAAAAAGATACGATTTTCTAATAGTCTCATAGCCGGACCAACTCCAGTTTACGACTTATCCATTATTTACGACAGACCCTGTATGTATTTGATTACTTTTATAAGTAATTCAAACTACCAAGAGCAACATTGAACAACGTCAATATTTAAGTTGGTTTGTGTAGTCTTCAAAAACGCACAGTTTTTCGCCGATTGAGCTCATCAACAAATCTTGACCCGATATACAACCAGCTTCAAGGATTGTTTTTATCTATATTTATCTGAAATGACATTAGAATAATTAATTCTGCAATAAGGTTACATGAACAATTTTGCAAGCCTTTTTTGAGCAGATAAGTTTGGCCTTTCCTAACTGGACTAACCATGAGAAGAAAGCAAGAAATAAACTTATGGATCATCGTCTCTTTTAAAGTACTTTTCTTCAAACCGACCACATTGTGCCACACGGCAGCGTGCCAAGTTGAAGGTAGTAATTTATGTAAATTAATAAATATATTTTATAATTCCAGTGGTTCCCCGAAGTGCGACATCACTGCCCGTCGACACCCATCATCCTTGTGGGCACTAAACTTGATCTGCGCGAAGACAAGGACACCATTGAGAAGCTTAAGGACAAGAAACTCGCCCCTATCACATACACACAGGTTGTATTCACTTATTTTTTTATAAAAAAAAAACAAATGTCCAAAGACAAGGATATTGTAAAAATAGTTCGTATCAGATATACCTAAATATTATGTTTGCATGTTCGTATTGGACCAATTTTGGAATGAACTCACAGCCCGGATTACCATGTGGTGGATGTGTTGGTATGTATCAACACATCACACACACGCACACACAATCTTTTACAATATTTATCTCGCAAAAATGTGGTATTACCCACGGGAACACATTTTTAAGTGAATATGATAAGGCGCGTATCCACCGAAATTGTTGGCAATTTTAGTGTTTGCAACTATTCGTATAATCGCCAACCATTGTGTCTATACCGAGTCGCCAACAACTCGCCGGTTAATTAACAAATCCATTGATTCGTTCGTCCACGTGTCAGGCATGTTTCAGGCGCACTTCAGGCGTTTTTGTTTCCAACTGAGCGTCTTCACAGAGCCAATAAATATCAGCAACAAGCGTATTCTTTTGATGTTTACCGTATATTTGTTGTCAATTTTTGTTGCCAACACAAGGAAATTACATAAACTTTTGTGTGTTTTGTGTGTTTGTGTGTTGATAACACAAAAGTTGCTAATTTTGTTCGGTGGAGACTCGGCTCTAAATCGCTGGTAACTAAATCGCAGCTAGCTACCAATATCTATGAAAATGATCTATGGTGGTTGTCTTTCAGCGGAGATGATGGTGAAGAAAATGAAATGAGCAAATAATTTCCATTAAAATGGATTTATTAGTTTCAATGTTATAATTTAATACCTTTTTATGTCACTAGTACCGTCGTTGTGTGGTTGTTGATCGTCATTTATTCATGATTCAGAAATCAATGAAATCAACTTGTTAAACCCTAAGTAGCATTATTTAGTTAAAATTTCCTAATTAGTAATATTAACGTTCCTTTGGTTTATTAAAGCATTTGAATATTTAGTCATGGTTCGTCTAAATGCTTTTAAGGAAGCTTAAAAATATTTCTAAAGTATATCAAAACAATAAAAACCGTTGGCCCAAGGTTTATATGATCTTGCTTGCTGTATATTTTGCTAGTTGCGTGTCCTTTTAAACTTAAAGAATATTTCCTGTACGACCTTCCCTCGCAATTTATAATATAAGGCAAGAATCAAGGTCATTTTCAGGAAAATATCCAAAAGTCAACAGTTTGTAGTTATGTCACATTATTTTGTTTTTTTCCTATTACAAAATTACATAAACTTGCAATAACAGATTTAACCTCGACACGTACCATTGCAGAGTAAATATTTTTTTCTACTATAATAGTAGCTTTGTTTAGTGCTATTCTTCTTGCAACCCTAATCTGTTTGATGATTGAATATATTTATTTTCATTGTGTTAGTGGTCGAGAAATAAGCGATAAATTGATATCTATATACATGTAACGTTATATTAGTGTGTGTGTAACGCTTCATAAATTCAAAAGGCTTTGTACCGATTGACTTTAAATTTTGACGCGATATATAACTCAAAATCAGAGTGGTGTACTATAAGACCTCTCTATAAGTCACCATTGCTGAACATAGGGAGGACATAGGCCTCTCTATGTCCAGCAGTGGACTGCAATAGACTGAAAATGATCATGACACGATCCGCTTCAAATATTGTTTTTATCTATATCTCCCATCAGTTCCGTTCTTCATTTCTCATTAATTCAACTACAGTATGCCACAGCAAAGCGTGGCAGGAAATAACTAGTTGCATTGTAACTTAATAATCATAATAAAATCAACATAATACGCGTTGTATACCCATTACACACACACATACAAACGTGTATATTAACTGCGCTTGTAGACGTGCACAGATACTAAACAAACAATATTTATCATCCTCAAAACATAAAATAGAAAGGAAAACCCTTGTGTGGTTAGATTGCGTGAATGTATTTATTATTAATAATAGCAACATAATGTACAACAATAACATATAATGAGCTATAATAACAAACTCTGCACTTTGATGCGCCGAAGTTTTAAAGAGATAGAGAGATTTAAAAAAAAGATACGTAGGATATGGCAAATATGTCCGAAGGGTATAATTTGACAGTAAGCCGTAACTTCATTTTAGTAATTTACGAAACATCGATAGGTATATCAAAATGGTAGAATCTAGGTTATATTAAGGAATAAATATTCATTATTTCCTTTTGTTGGTTGCTCTTGGTAATCATATTGAAGTATTTATTCTCTATAATACCTTGATACCTTTAGGGAAGATCTATATTAGACAGATTCAATAAACTGCTTCATACAAAATGTGGAATGAACTGTCGCCTGCGGTGTTCTCGGACCAATACGACCTTCAAACCTTCAAGAAAAGAACGTACTCCTTCCTAAAAGGCCGGCAACGCACTTATAACGCCTCTAGTGTTGCGGGTGTCCATGGGCGGCGGTAATCGCTTACCATTAGGCGATATGTCTGTTCGTTATCTCCCTATAAAATAAAAATGTTGTAACCGTTGAAATTGTGCTGCGCCGGTCACAATATAATTAATTCCTCTCTTACCATAATGATAGATTCTTTTAGATTTGACATACTTTATTGTTTTTATGATTATTGTGTGTAATATTAATATAATAATAATTAAGTATGTTTATTTCTAATAGAATTATAATATTCTGATTTTAAATTCATTACTTTAGTTTTGTGAACTCGTCTTTTAAACAGTATTTATAATTTTGGCCTGCTCAGAAACACGAGAAACCTGATAAACGTAAATAAATATATGTACATTAAATTACTACTTTGCAACGGAGACACCCTATCTATCTAGTTTCTAATTTTACTAAGTATATCGTTCAGCATATTGCCTGCCTGCTGTAAATAATAAATAAAGAAAAATACATAAAAGCAGTTGAACATAGAACTTCATCCTTTTTGACATATTTGCTTTATCCAATAGTCTCTTCAAGAGTCAGGCCATAAAATTATTGTCTGCATTACCAACGAAATAAGTTGGTTTTTACAATTTTGTATCGTTCCTGAATACGTTTAAGTTTAAATGTCACTGTAACAGTGTGACCTGTTTCCTCTCAATCTCATTTATGTTAATCTGTGAACAATAGTGTGGGTTACATGTTCATTACCTCTAATATTTAATTGTATTTAGTTAAGATTTTAGCATGTAACTGTTTTTTGTTCCAAATAAATAAAATAAAAAATAAAGTCGATTAAAATTTACTTTTTTGTTAATGACAGTTACTTTTGCTTTTAAATTTATACTACTTTGCTAATATAATTTCACTTAACAAATTTTAAATTACGAAAAGATTTTTGTTTGTTATGTTTGTCTATGAACTGTTTTTTTTTTTACAAAACCGGCTATCGTTAAGTTAACGACTTCTGGTAGAACTACTCTAAAAATTTACAAAAAAAAAGTTATAAGACTAAACTCGATTTTATAAAACATATTATATAAAATAATAATGCTAAGTGGAAGTAATATTTACATAGCATAAAATAAATTCGCTGTCTGTTCGCTTATATCTTTTAAACTATTTAACGGATTTTAATGCAGTTTTTAGCAATAAGGAGAGTTATTTAAGAGGAAGGTTTATTTGTGTAATACATGCATGTTATAGTAGAGGAAATCCGTTAATTTCAAAGATTTCCGTGCGAAGCCGGACCTGGTCGCTAGTTTCTTTACAAAAAAGATGTTATTAAAACTTTTCAAAGCATGTGAAGTTAATATTTTAGCCTATATAAAATCGCAACAATAAGGTGAAATAACTCCTCAAACCGCACTCGATCAGCGTGAGGATATATACTTTTACCCTCTCCTTAGAGGAGACACGAGCCCAGCAGTGAGACATTATGGGTTGTTGATGGAGGTGAAATAAATACCTAACTAACTGAATGTATATGTTCCAGGGCCTCGGTATGTCTAAGGAGATAAGCGCGGTGAAGTACCTGGAGTGCTCGGCGCTGACGCAGAAGGGTCTCAAGACGGTGTTCGACGAGGCCATCCGCGCCGTGCTGTGTCCCGTGCAGCCCATCAAGCCGCGGCGGAAGTGTACTCTGCTCTAATTACGCCGCAACTAAGGTAAACAAGCATTAGATTTCGTGGGAGAGCTATGCTTCGGCATGAATGGGTCGGCTCGACCGGAGTGATACCACGGCCTCACAGAAAACCGGTGTGAAATAGCGTTTGCGCTGTGATTCACCGAGTGAGTGAGGATCTTTCCCATCCCCCAAAGGTCGGCAACGCACTTGTGACGCCTTTGGTGTTGCGGGTGTCCATGGGCGGCGGTAATCGCTTACCATCAGGTGATACGTCTGTTCGTTTGCCCACTATTCAATAAAAAAAAAACTTTTGTTGACATTACCCTCTTTTGGCGACCATTTTGATAGTTGAAGCTACCATGTGTTACTGTCAAGAGTGTCAAGACAATAGCGTAGTTGATATTTAAGTCAAATTAGTTACTTTTATTATCTGTCAAAACGATACCTTTGTATAAAAACGTACTAAAAAGCAACTTGTGACATCACTATTTTAGACTAGTCAATTTAGAAATACATATATGTATTTCAATGTTTATTTCATTAAAATTTGTAATAAAAATGAAAAGTTGTGATAATTATATTTGTCGAAATGTTTTGTAATATTCATTTTAATGATGGAGACAGACATCTGTATTTATTTACGATACAGTCAACTTTCTTTTTGGGACTTATCCTGCCCACACACCCACCTGTAACTCCTGTACACCAGGATCAATAGCAGAGACCCACGAACACACCCCCACACAAAAAATAAAACTGTTGTGGAACCCGCAACAAAAATAAAAAGTTGCGTGTACTAGCGTACACTCGTAAGAAGTGAAACTTCTTTATGACGTTATTTTTCAAAAAATAAATATCATATGTCGACGTAAGGTATAACGACAAAAGACTTATAATGCAACAACTGCAATAAAAGTTAAGGAGCGAGACCTGAGTAAATATTTCGCGATCTGTGGTGTGAATGAAGTAAGTTTGTGGAATGTGATGTGTGTAGTTATTTACATTGTGGACTAAATAAAATAATATTGTTTGTAATGTGATATTTATGTGATTTTTATTAATTTGGTCCTGTTTGTGTTTGACAATGTTTTTTGTTATATTTTATAAATTTTTTTTGAAGGATTGTATATAACTACTCTCAATAATGATAAAACATTTTATCATGGCCGAAAAACGTCAACGTCCACCATCGATTTACAAGCAGAATTTAAACGATTGTCTCTGAATAAAGTAGAGACTATAAATGAACAATTGTTTCAGTTTATAAATAACAGGAAAAAAACTCAAACGTAACTACTCAAAACGGGCCGCAAAATACATTGGAGACATTTACCAATCCTACTCCGCTGGAGAAAGTATACTTCGAATCACGCGTGGTAGGGATAAAAAAAAGATGGCGCGTAACGAAAAAATGTTACACTAAATTTTTTGACAACCCCGATAAAGAAGTTTCACTTCAATAATCATAAGAAAACTGGGGGAGTTGGCAATATAATAAGTCCACTTCCCTCTTTGTCAAGGCGTAGTAACTGACAAAATGTTACTATTTTGTATGTAATACCTAATTCATAAGTAACTTTTCACGTACGGATTTAAAAGACGAAAATACCACCACGTAGGTGTCACCACTTCTTTTCATACCATGGGTGTTCTAGAGGCGACTAAAGGAGCAAACTACGTTGGACAACAACACTACAAAGAGAAGGAAAATTCAAACGATAAATTAGTTTGGCATCACATGACTATTTTTAGGTGTTACAAGTTATCAAAATTATTACAAATGTTTGTTCCTAACAAGCATCAAATTAAGACTACTCTTGAAGATGGTCAATAACACTTCAGCTGTAATATTGACAGTTTTAGACAATTAAATGCTCATCATTATTCTAGTTGTTGTTAAATATTAATGTATCTGTTTGTTTCAGATAGCTTGGTACGTCGATGCTAGTGTAAACAGCATAGCTTACAATAGAGCGCACCAACATCAGTCTAAATGTGCAAACACGAGCGCTGTAATGAATGGACTGCAATAAATGCATACATAGATGTTAAATTTTACTGTTAAAGTACGCAATATTCTTAATTATGTAACATGGGTTGGTGTGAGTGAGCTCCGTAATATGTATATCGCTTTTTTATATCGACAGGATATTATATGCAACGTCACTGACAGTTGAGGCTGTATACGTGGTGACCTTCGTCTCAAATATAGTTTATAATCTATGGATTACAGAATTCTTTATTCAAAAATGTGGATGGATTGTGTCTATAGTCTAAAGTTATTTTTTTAACCATCAACTATTTACTACAGTTTTGTGTTGTGTTATTATAATAATCAGTGACTACACGAACTATCCGAGTTTAACTCATATTTGGGTGCTTATCATAAACATGCTATAATAAAAGTAGTATTACATTCCTACAATGATAATTTCGTGTACCAATCGTTTGACCATCATCACCGATGCTACAAAATGGTGTTTATAAAAAGTGGAATTGTTAAAATTTGTGTTAGATAGAGATGATTATATTTTTTGATTTATTATTGCTTTTTTGTTTCCACATTGTTGTTATGCATCATAGAGTAGTAGTAGTAACCAGAGTAGGAGTAGCCATATCGTCTTATTCGGATACAAAACAGTCCGTCATTCTTTGCGAAGGGAAATCTTTACACAAACACATTTTAGATTCACGTACAAAAACAATCGCCTGTCACTACGAACTCACACATAACAATGAAAACAAAACATTCACGATTTAACACACACATAAATACATTCTGTGTAACGCGTAGGCCCATTTGTGCTCATACTTTGACAGAAGGGAACGCCTGCGTATGGCTTCTCCTTATCGTGTTGCTCTATGTTATGCATCAATGTTACAAGCCAGTGCTAACTCGTATGCATTATTATTGCTATTTCAATTGTTTAAGGATGGTAATTTGCATCCGAATAAACTGCTGCAACTAGTAGCGTAATAAGTACAGAATTCGTTCGTAAGGAAATGATTATTATTCATGAAAGTTTTTTTCATTCTATGTATTTTTAATTAATTAAAATGTTTATATGTACCCATACTATGTAAACTGTTTCGTTTAAAAATATATTCCGGTATAAATTGACTTCGATCTGATTCGTAGGTTTAACGTAAAGTAAAACCCACTGAACTGTACAAAAATGTAATAAGATCCGTGAGCACATATTCCAGCATTTATTTTCAGTCGCAAATCGTAGTACATTAAGGACTATTTCTACTCGTAGCTAGGTCGAGTCCGGTCATGTCCGATGTCATTATTACATTGGACTAAACTGACTGCTTAACTTGATAAGCAGTGATATGGTATAAGCGCTCGCGTGAATGGTCAAAATACTTAGATACATATCGGTAAAGTGTAGCTATGCTATTGTGTCGTCTCCATACTGTCGATGGTCATAATTTTGTCATTTTATCGCGTATTTCGATGAATTGATAAGATGTACTCGATAAAAAATAAAATAACAAAATCAATGTCTCACAGTATTCCAATATGCAACAACTGTTTATCGTAAATGTTATTTGATGGCTAATATAAAATACCGCACAATTACCTTTAGCATAACCTACCGAATTAGGATGGCAAGTTCACCATTTTATAATGTCGTGAAAACCGACCGTCACAATTCGGCCGTATAACTGTCACGGGAGGCATTTTATCGCTGAAAATGTGATAAAAGGTCTAGGCTCTAATTGACTGTGTAGACATTTTTATTCGGCCTCTTTAAAGAGATGCTTTTTTTAATTTACTTTATACGCCTAATGAACTTCACGATTATCTTAGACATTACAGATCGCTTATTTAGAAAATAAAATGGCACTAAGTTAATTACTGTCTAAATCCACTCCTACAATATAAATGTTAAAATAAGATGAAAACAGTACACGTAAGTTTGTGTTAAGTGTGCAATTGTTGTTGCTTGTAACTGAACGTCACGTTATGATTTGATGCCATAGTCTGTTCATTTTAAAAAAAAGTTCCAATTCCATTTCGAAATTTGAAAAAGCTCGAACAATTGCACAGAACATCTCTAGCGGTAAGATTTTAATGTATGTATTGTTCAGATGCAAATATTTAGAAGAATCAGCATGTAAATAACGGTAATTTAGTATTTAATACAAAAATACAAAATAAAAAGACACCTACCACTTTGGTGTACATTTTTTGTACCTACTAGATAGATCCATTTACCACAAGTGCATATGAACTTAAATGTATTCTAAATTTATAATTTTTAAATTGTGTAGTCTTATGTATTCTCAAAATATGTTTATGGTTGAATGGACTAACTATTTACTGTTTTGGTTTTTAAATATGTCCTTTTAAAATAGATTTCAATACAAGGCAGTCATAAGATGGAATAGATTAAATTAATATTTTTAATAAATTGTTTTATACCATGAAGTAACAATTTCTTTTTGTTTGTGTTAAGATAAAATAAACTTTTTTGACACATAAAGTATTCAGGTACAGCTAAAACTCGTTGTATGGCAAAAAAATGCAAATTTAATTTGATAATTTAGCACGTTTGTACAAATTGCCGTATACACATGGAGTTCTTGCAATTCATGGATGCACACAAACCTTGTAAAAACACTACAGACAATCACTCACATATTAGGTACTGACCCCATCAAAATCAGAAACAGTTTGACGGATTCTCCTTTTTCGTAACTTAGTTTGAAGACGATATAATGAGATTTATTCTTCAATTCTTCTTGATTTAATCGACATTCTTTTACACACACTCTTTCGTTTCGAAATTATTCTGTCTTTCTCATTTATGCCCTTCCGCTTGCCTGACGCACACTTGAGAAAATATTATAATAAATTAATGTCTGTTTACGAGGGCAAAATCTTAATTAGTGAAAATAATACTTTTTAAAGAAAAAAAGTAGAAGATCGCATGAAGCGCATTCATGATTTGTAAAAACTGAATGTATAGTATGTACAATGTACCAATCAAATTTCAAGCTTTCGTACGTAACGAAAATTTCTTAGAGCGTGATTGGCCAGAGGCCGAGGCATTATGTATGCGCCCTGCCCACTGACCAATCAGTTTCCTAGCCTTCGTAGTAACGAACATATCTTGGAACATGATTGGTTACGGGGAGAGGTAAATGCGTCACTTTTTTTTAAACGCGAATAAAATGTATAATATCATTGATGGGGTGTATATTAGTGTCATAACATTGGTGTTACGTTGTCTGTTACTGTATTGTTGGATCTATACTCTCGCTACACCATGTACTGCATTTCGCTTTCATTCAAAATAACAGCTTGTATAATATTATTTTTATATATAAAATTGTATATGGGTAATTCGCTGTCTATAACTCGATTGGTAGTTGATAATGCTGTCGAGTAATTCTTCCAAATATTGTAAAGCCTCTGAATAATTCAAAATATATTTATATTAACTGTTCAGAATATTTGTTTTATTTATACATATTGTACATTTGTTAAATTTCATCCTATCAGTATAATATTGATTAGACCCAAAGAGAATGACTCAAAACATTCGCAATGTTTTTTTGTTGTTATTGAAAAGGTAGCAAACGAGCAGACGTATTGCTTGACGTCACTCAACATCAGAGGCGTCACAAGGGCGTTGCCGACCTTTTAAGAAGGAGTACGCTCTTGTCTTGAAGGTTTGAAGGTCGTATTGGTCCGGAAATAGCGCAGGCGAAAAGTAAAAAAGCACTGATAAGGGCCTTATTAAAAGCACTCTTAACTCTTAAACTTCGATTAAATACCAAATAGATAAGTTTATAATATACCTAGCAGTGTTTTTATAATATTATCATTTAAACGCTATTGTACTAATGGGTGTGTTATCATCACTAAATACGCAACACCCTTGACCATTCTTGAAATAATCGCAAGAAGCTATATATAAATTATAGAGATAAACGACCTTAACGAAATATCTGAAAATAAAATATTAACGATATCTAAACATCGTTTTTATGTCTCTTCGGTACTACTTTTTGCGCCACTCTGACGAAGCCAAATGGAAGGGTAAGTTTTGGCAGTCCATGTATGTTAGTTTGTAGCACCTAACCTACTAAACCGATTTTAATGAATGAGGTGTCAATATATTTGTAATAATAGTCAGTATGTCACATAGGCTATATAAATGTGATCAAAAACTAGATGCCCCAACAGACAGATTTCGTTATGTCAAAAGGTATTGTCTCTGTCCAATAGATAAAATAAATAGATAAGTATTGTTTTACTAATTTCCTTCCTGAAAGAACCTTCCTTGTGCCTTAAATAAAGAAAAATAACTGGAAAGATTGACTGCACGGTTGGCCGAGTGGTGTCAGCGGTCGCCATGCCGCTTGCTACTGCGCCAAGTGTCGTGGGTTCAAATCCCACGCGGTACCTACAACACTTTGTGTGATCCACGAATTGTTGTCCCGAGTCTGGATGTTCTTTGTGTCCGTTTCATGTATGTTTGTAAAGTCCCCCACGACACAGGATGTTTATTCATAATGTGGGAGTTGTCTTTTTAAAAATAAATAAAAATTGGTCCTCGAATTTTGCGCTTAGCAACACATTTTATTTATGTAAATATGCTGGACATCAAACACACAACGTCATCTAGTCCCAAGCTAAGCAGAACTTGTGTTATGGGTACTAGACATCTGCTATAAATATACACTCATTTGCAAAATAAACGGGCGGTTTCGATTTTCTTCCTGGCTGAAAAAAATAAAATACCAAAAAGGTTTTAATCATTTGAACATGTTACTGGCCAGTTATAAAAGTGCCATAATGTTTATATTACAAGAGCCCACGACGGCCAGACATTCGTTATTTTATAAAAGCTGAAAGTTTATCTGCGGATGTCCCCTAAATAGGTAAGTACGACCAGGGACTATAAAGTTTGGGTGGTGGTTACTTGGGCAGGTAACCGGTAGTAAAGGTGTATAAAATAGTACCTTAAATTCGTTAAAGTATAAAGCTCATTTTTTTTATATTTTCTTAAAGATAACTTTAGAAATCTCGTCACCCATTGCCAGACACTTATGACAGTTGTTACCCCCTGCCAGACACCCCTAAACTTTAATAAATTATAATTCTACTTTCGTTATAGTATAAAAGCTAAATTTTATATATGTTACTTGGGGACCTATGAAAAGATGTTACCCCAAAAGCCGGACAGTTTCAATGGTTTTAACATCTTGCCAGACACATCGAAAGTCCGCTGTAAGTGCGAGCGCGAGGTAACAACTGTTCAAGCGGGTGCGAGTGAGATAGGACGCTTAGTCGACTGCCATTTTTTACTGCGAAGTATGTGCAGGTACAACAACGTTTAATAATAGAAATTTGTGCATTTTTTTGTGAAATATAATTGTATTTTCAGTAAAAAGTGTTATCATGGGAGATACATTAATTTGTTCCGTTTGTAATAAAAGTGATGGTAATATAATATTGTTTTCGGAGGAAACTTTAAAAAAATGTAAAACTGTTTTGAAAATCAGAAAAAATCAGCAATTTTTTCGAGAAAATTATATATGTACCATTTGGAATAATGCTCATCTGAAAAATCCAACTACATATCAACCGGACAATAACGGCTGGGTATTGAAAGATGACAAATACCAGTTCAAATGGTTTGAAGGGGATCAACTACCAAGTTATGTTGGTGATTCGCTCAAAACGCAATCAGGTATGTGATTACTATGACAAATTATTGTACATAATTTTTTAATTATTCCTAATTGTATAAACTTGCTTATATTTTTTCAGAAACTGACGAAGAAAATGAAAATATCGACGACAATGATGACATTTATTAAAACGATTGAATATTTTTTTTTACATGTAATAATACTTTTCTTTTGTATTTTACAATATTAAAATGATATTTTTTACTTTATATGTATAACATGGCTATGAATGTAATTAAATTATTTTTTTATTAGATATCTTAAAAGATCGCAATCGACTTAGCACTCGCGCTTGCACTTACAGCGGACTTTCGATGTGTCTGGCAAGATGTAAAAACCATTGAAACTGTCCGGCTTTTGGGGTAACATCTTTTCATGGGTCCCCAAGTAACATATATAAAATTTAGCTTTTATACTATAACGAAAGTAGAATTATAATTTATTAAAGTTTAGGGATGTCTGGCAGGGGGTAGCAACTGTCATAAGTGTCTGGCAATGGATGACGAGATTTTTAAAGTTATCTTTAAGAAAATATAAAAAAATTGAGCTTTATACTTTAACGAATTTAAGGTACTATTTTATACACATTTACTACCGGTTACCTGCCCAAGTAACCACAACCCAAACTTTATAGTCCCTGGTCGTACTTACCTGTATAGGGGACATTCGCAGATAAACTTTCAGCTTTTATAAAATAACGAAGGTCTGGCCCTCGTGGGCTCTTAGTCTATTATAAGAGTACATTCCAAATTCAAATTTATGACTGAGCCTGGTTTTCAAAGAAAACAACTTTTAACTACATTTTGTGGCGCGAATTCCCTTTAGTTAATATCGACTCTAATTAACTTTTTGTCAATTTTTATTAAATTATCTGATGTCCTTGACATTTAAAAGTATTGTTATTGCTGTTTAGCAATCTCGAAAATGGTAGATAAAGTGATAAAAGCGAGCAAAATTATTGCGCTGCTTGAAGAAGGTTGCAGCCAATGCTTCGTGGCTCAGAGGCTAAATGTGAGTCGGTCGACAGTTCAAAGGACCGGGCAGCGCTATCAAGAGACCGGTTCCGTCAAGAGAAGGCCTGGTTCTGGCAGAAAGACAAGTACCGAACCACGGGATGATCGTTTTCTAGTTAGTCAAGCGTTGAGAAATCGCAAATCTTCTTATGTGGACCTCAAGAACAGCCTCGAAGAAGTAAGAAATGTGCAAATTAGTCTATGGACGGTCACGAGGAGGCTTCTTGCTGCTAATATACACAGTCATCGCCCGGCACGCGGCCCTAAATTACTCCGTGGACATCGAGTTGCCAGGCTTAGCTTCGCTCGAAATTGTGTGTCATGGACTCATGAACACTGGGATAGGATATTGTTCTCCGATGAAGCCAGGATATCTCTGCATGGTGAAGACCGACGTCGGCGAGTGCTACGTAGACGAGGAGAACGCTTTGCAGAGGCATGTTTTGAAGAAATCACACCTTATGGAGGGGGCTCTGTTATGTTTTGGGCAGGAATAAATTCCATGGATCGTACGGAGTTAGTCTTCATCGAAAACGGTACACTGACTGGACACCGATACATAACGGAAGTTCTAATTCCTTATGCACAACCCGCTTTAACCGTTCTTGGCGAAAACTCATTTTTTATGGACGACAACGCTCGCGCCCACCGGTCTGGCGATGTGGAAGCGTATATGCTAGAAGTCGGAATTCGTCGTTTGGACTGGCCAGCTAGAAGTCCGGGCCTCAATCCCATAGAGCATGTCTGGGACGTTCTGAAGCGACGAGTGAGATCAGTGCAGCCGGCTCCGCAGACCATCAGAGAGCTAAAGAATGGGATTACCGCGGAGTGGGAACGTATTCCCCAAGAAACCATAAAAGATATACTCGCTAGCATGCCCAGATTAATGCAAGCCGTGATTTCAGCAAGAGGGGGTCACACTCAATACTAAACTTTTATCTGCTTTTAACGTATTCAAGAAAAACAAAGAAATTAACGCGTTTCATTTTTATTTAGCGAGCAGGTACAATAATAGTGTTTTGAGCTTAAACATTATTTCTCAATAATTTAATCAAAATGTTATGATAAAACTGATGATACCTATTCCTTCCTAATTAATTTATGAAATTCTGAGGATAACAATACCTAAAATTGTCAAACAAACTAATAGTAACTATAAAATAGTTCTTTGCTTAAGTGCCCATTTTTTTTGCAAAAGAGTGTATGTATACTTTTTTTTTATAAATATATAGAAAACACCCAACCTCCGAAACAAATGTGCAGATCACACAGACATATTATCCGACCCGATCGCATACACTACCACTGAGCCACCGAGGCAGTAAAATGAATAGATTTTACGTAGTCGGGTAGTGACAAGAGAAATAGACAAAGATATGTGAGGAACATTTCTTGATAATATTTTTTTATTTTTCGAAAATAATCTTTGGAAACAACTGTTCAACGGATTGTTTACGATTTATCACGAAATGATACCATTATCAAACTACTAGTGACAGTAGAATGTAGATAACCTACATGTATTATACGCTATCTTTGAACTAAATTTTACATAATACTTCATTGATAAAAATCAGCTTTTAAAGTGTCTTGCTTCTAATAACCTTATAGTTTAGCTACATCTGTCTGTATGTCTGCCCATCCGTAGATTATATTAGAGTTTTAGTAGGTACTTAATGCACTCTAAACTGTGAATATATCTAAAGGTTTTTCGTTGACAAATGCTACTTAAACTACTATGAGTTCATCTAATGTAATTATCCTCTGTTTTTTAAAGGATAAAGGAAAGAAAGATACGCTGTCAATCAAGTGAAGTGAAAATAAAATAGAAGAAGTACCTATGGAAATACACAGTAAAAAGCGTCTTTTGAAATATTTTTCCACAACGAAGAGTCTAATTTTCCCATTTTGTTTTACATTTTTCAACTGGCAATCCTTGTCAATGTTCTTCTTGCAAGATCTTCTTCTTCTTTTTTGATGAATGGCAACCAGCCGGATCACTAGGACCAGCTATTTCTGCCAATGTCAAGTATTTATCGTCTTCAATTATCAAGTCTTCGAGTCCTCAAGTCGTCGTCGTGATGAAATTAATGATAAAAAATATATAAAATGTGGATGACATGAAATGGGGACCGTCTTCCGAAAAAACAAAAAACGATCCTTGCAAGATCTTGACACGGCGACAGATTGATTTGATTTGAACCCTTGTCATTCCGTTTTTGATGCGAATTCGCTACAAAGATACGTTATTTACCTAATATAGGTACTTGAAACATTATTACTTATTTAGTATGTGAAATGTAATATTTTTGAGAGCACCTACTTACATTCTCACAGCGCGACATTAGGGAGTCGCTATTTTATTAGACTCCCAGTAACAGAATATTGACGTCTTTAGTGATGTAATTCCACCCTTATGGGTAAAAATAAAGAAATAAAAAATGCAGTTAATCCGGACATTATAAATGTTAATTTTGTGCAGTGAATTTCTTTTTTTTTCAATCAATCAATCATATATTTGCGGATACAAAGATTAGTTACAGATTTTATGCCAATATTATATAAACAGAAATGTCTTTAAATCAACGATTCGTTTAGGATCTGTAATTTTATGTTTATCTACCACCAATTCACTAAAAGTCTCAGGGGGGAAAGTCCGACATGCCACCAGGAAGTGGTATCCGAGGGGATATCGGCATGAGGAAAAAAAAAGCGGGGAAATTAGGCTTTTTGCTATTAATTATATTGCAAGTGGCCTTTGATTTGTTTTTAGAATTAAGAATGTAATGATTATTTTGAGATTTTTGAGTTGATTTATAATTCTTTTTTTTTTTACTGCCTCGGTGGCGTAGTGTTAGCGTATGCGACTGCTAAACTTGAGGTCTCGGGTTCGATTCCGGAGTCGATCCAAATGTTTGTATGATCTGCAAATATTTGTTTGGGAGTTTGGGTGTCTTCCATGTGTAATATGTATGTATTTACAAAAAAAGTATATAAGTATTCATATCAGTTTTCTAGTACCTATAACACAAGCTCCGCTTAGCTTGGAACTAGATGACGTTGTGTGTTAGATGTTCGGAATATTTAAAATTTAATTTAATTTTAATATCTAAGAGAATACTTTACAAAATTTGATTTAAACGAAAACCAATGGTCAAATGTACAGGTCTCTTTGACGGGAGATAAACTAAGTTCTAATACAGTTGCTTTAGTCCGTATATTATCTACACTAATATTATAAAGAGGAAAGATTTGTATTTTTGTATGTAACGAATAAACTCAAGAAGTACTGGACCGATTGTAAAAATTCTTTCACCATTCGAAAGCTACATTATCCACGAGTAACATAGGCTATATTTTATTTTGGAAAAAAAAAGGGTTCCGTAAGATATTTGCGTTTTTCAAGAAACAAGGTGTAAAAAATCAACCAGAAAAGTTACTTATTTTACGATTTACTATAATATAGCTTATACATCAGAATAACACGTAGGCTATAATTTATAAAGATACTAGCTTCACCTCGCGACGTTGCCTGTGATTATTGTCGTACCGCGGGTAGCACCGCGGGGTTCAGCTAGTGAAATATATAGTTAATGCAGGAACCACTACCTACTTAGTCTGGTAGGCTCATTAATTGCATTTCTAATGTGCGCTTATTCTTTTTCAACATTTCGATATTAAAATCTGGTGATTTGAATTATATATATTAAACAATAGAGAGATAGATATTAAACAACGATCCTGTTATTTCCATATTCTGTAAGCCTTTTCTTCATAATATGTCGTTAAAATTATTAAAAACTAATTTATATATTTATTATAGTTATTGGTACTCAATAGATACATACAATTATCATATTGTGGTCAGTTTTTAACAATTTCAAGCGCTATAAAGTTTATATAATAATAATAATTATTATTAATTTCTAATTAATGGTACTAAGAACTAAGTGGCGTGCAATTGGAGAGACCTATGTCCAGCAGTGGACTGCGATAGGCTGATGATGATGATGATGAATTAATGGTACAGTTTACATATCACTTATTTTATCACAGATTGACTAATGGTTAAAACAATAGTTGTGATATATTGATCGTTGATAGCTGTACTAGCATTAACTGTATGACAGCTATCAGCTCCTTCCTAGTGTGGTGATTTACAAACAGTAGTGATATTAATTCGAAAAAGGTAAAAAAAAGCAGAAAAACCGGTGTGAAATAGCGTTTGCGCTGTGTTTCACCGAGTGAGTGAGGATACCGGAGGCCCATACCCCAACCCCTCCCCCCATCCCCTTTCCCATCCCCCAAAGGTCGGCAACGCACTTGTGACGCCTTTGGTGTTGCGGGTGTCCATGGGCGGCGGTAATCGCTTACCATCAGGTGATACGTCTGCTCGTTTGCCCAATATTCAAAAAAAAAAAAAAAAAGAAAAGAAGCACAAAACAAATTCAACATTTACAAAAACAGAGAAATTATAACTAAATATATACAGGGTCTGTCGTAAATAATGGATAAGTCGTAAACTGGAGTTGGTCCGGCTATGAGACTATTAGAAAATCGTATCTTTTTGCCAGGGTTTCTAACCGTATGGAAATGGCGTAGACTTTTATGTTTTTTTATAAATTTCGCTACTCTTTGCATTCATTCCGTTGCCATTTCGTTAAATTTAGGTATTTCTGTGTCATTTTTTTTGTATTATAGTCTTGAAGATGTGTATTATTTAGTTTTAGTACTGTTTTAGGCGTTTTTAACGTTGGTCATTTTCAAAATTGTCATTTTAAGATTTTTTATGTTTTTGTTTTACTTAGGGTCAACTTTTGATCATTTACTGTGTAAAAAAAAAGTACGGCGCTATAGCTGCCCATGATCTTAATAAATTATCTAGTATGTGTAGATTCTAAAAAGGTATAACAATGCATACTTCACAAGTAATATTAAGCTACATGAGCGAGATCAATATCAAGGTGAGAAAATATTTTTTTCATGTAATGTTGTAAATGGTTATAAAACTTCGTCAGAATGATTTATTTCTGCCAAGATTCTTTACACAAACACTATGGGGTCACTATTAAGGATATTCAAAAGAAAACTAGGTTGTTTTAGTACGTAAAAATATTTATTCAACAACTTAAACTAAATGTTCGAAGTGTCCTCCGCCGGCAGCTATGCACGCTCTACATCGCCTAATAAACGATCACTTAATCCGGCGCACATAACCGGCTTCTTCAATTTTTCTCGCTGCTACTTGAATGCGCGCACGCAACTCTTCTACAGAACTTATTGTTTCACTGTATACTTTTTCTTTTATACAGCCCCAGTAAAAGAAGTCCAAGGGGTTCAGGTCTGGCGAACGTGGAGGCCATAAAATTGGCCCCAATCGCCCTATCCATCTATCTGGATAAGTATTATTTAAATGTTCCCTGACACGAACAGCGTAATGTGCTGGACACCCATCATTTTGTAGCCACATCTCATTTCTTATCTCTTGTGGGACGTCTTGCAGTAAACTAGGTAAAGTATTTGCTAAAAAATTCAAATACATATCCGCATTTAATATTGCCGGCAATTCGAATGGACCAATGATTTTGCCATTAATAATGCCAGTCCATAAATTAATTTTAAATTGATATTGCGATCGGTCTTCTCGGATAAGTCTTGGGTTTTCGAGTTGCCAGCTGTGTATGTTGTGAAGATTCAAAAAACCATCTTTTCGACTCGTCACTCCATAAAATTTTATTAAAAAAACTTTGGTCTTCCCTATTGCTGTCTTTGTTCATTTTTTTACCTGATGATCCTTTTTACGAATAAACTTGTAACATGTTTGTCGCATGTAACTATTAGAGCACATCAATTTTAAAATTAAACACCTTTATGAAATGAGGAGGCATGAAATTTTTTTGACAAAAAACTACCTAGTTTTCTTTGAATATCCTTAATAGTGGCCCCATAGTGTTTGTGTAAAGAATCTTGGCAGAAATAAATCATTCTGACGAAGTTTTATAACCATTTACAACATTACATGAAAAAAATATTTTCTCACCTTGATATTGATCTCGCTCATGTAGCTTAATATTACTTGTGAAGTATGCATTGTTATACCTTTTTAGAATCTACACATACTAGATAATTTATTAAGATCATGGGCAGCTATAGCGCCGTACTTTTTTTTTACACAGTAAATGATCAAAAGTTGACCCTAAGTAAAACAAAAACATAAAAAATCTTAAAATGACAATTTTGAAAATGACCAACGTTAAAAACGCCTAAAACAGTACTAAAACTAAATAATACACATCTTCAAGACTATAATACAAAAAAAATGACACAGAAATACCTAAATTTAACGAAATGGCAACGGAATGAATGCAAAGAGTAGCGAAATTTATAAAAAAACATAAAAGTCTACGCCATTTCCATACGGTTAGAAACCCTGGCAAAAAGATACGATTTTCTAATAGTCTCATAGCCGGACCAACTCCAGTTTACGACTTATCCATTATTTACGACAGACCCTGTATAAGTGTTTGTGTATGAGTGTGTGTGTGTGTATGTGTATGTGTGTGTGCGTGTGCGTGTATGACTGTGCGTATGAGTAATTCTTGAGGTTGTCAGGTTAACAATGATGATATAGTTTTTCACTAGAATACATGTTCCGCCTCGTTGCTTGTTACGTGAAACATGTGTAGCCAAAATAAAGTTTGGAATTTGAAGGAGTGCAACATCCTCAACTGTCATATTGTGTTCAGAAAAACATACGATGTCAGCATTCATACCTATATCTGCCAGGTCATAAAGACAAACAGTGAACAAATCTAACTTGGCAATTAGACTACAATTTGGTGAATTAAATTAATATGTTTATAAACGAAAAAAATGCGATTTGAGATTTTCATATTAATTATGTCTCTAATAAATACGTACCCATTAACATGCGGTTAGGTAATTATACCCAATTTGTGGTAATTAATATCAATTGACAACAGAAGCAAAAGAGTTTCGGTTAACGAGTGCTGACCATTAAATGAAAAGCTAAGCGAGAGATTGCGAAAATTATATATAGATATACTCGTACTATTATATATGTATAGCTGAACAGTTTGTTGGTTTGCTTGAAAGCACTAATCTCAGGAACTTCTGGTCCGATTTGAAAAATTATTGCAGTGTTAGATAGCCCATTTATCGAGGAAGGCTATATATCATCATGCTAAGACCAATTGGAGGGGAGCACCACCAATGAAGAATGTTCCAAAAACGGGGGAAACGGGCTACGGGCAATAGGAGACGCAAACGAAATAAACTCGATATAACTGAACAAAGGACAACACATTTACTTTGCTCCGACTCTTAAACACAAAAACTCTTAAAACAACGCATCTTCGTAACAATTTAAATCCGAGTGTAATTCACGTCATTCAAACGAGTCTAATAGGACAATTTGTAATATCATGAGCATATATGTCGAAAAAAAACTTTCATAAATATTAAACATAAAAAAAAAACACCTACTTATACATACCTACAAACATATCATGAAGAGAAGGGTAAACATTGACCCTTCGCAAATATCTTTAAATAAAATTATCTATTGCGTATTTAATGAATGTCATATATGCCAATAAAAGTTCGACCTCGACTGCTTGCTTAAAATGAACTTTATTGTAAGTGAAGATAAAGTTAGTTTTTGTAACAAAAAATGTAATATCGTATCGTTAATGTTGTTTAGTTTGCCATTACGCGGTGCTTGCATTTTGTAATCAGTCGCCGGAGTAGCGCTGCCAGTGTGCAGTCCTCTGCGTCAGTGTTGTGAATTTGAAATTCGAAAAAAATATTCGAAGTTTAAATTTATATCAGTTTAATAAAATTAGTACTTATTGTGATTAAAAATGGCGGCCCCGTTCCTGAGTAAAGAGCTGCCTGATATTGAGGTTTGTTACTATGATTATAATTTGTTTGCAGTTCAATTAAGTCTCATTGATATGAAACGATCGCACAATGGTAAAGATATTTATTGTTCTTTATACTAGTTGACCTTATAGCCAAATACTTAAATAAAGTACGGTACAGTCAGCAACGAAGGTCGCCAATAACACGAATTATTCTTTAAAATGTGTTTAATAAGTAAAGCTATTTCTTTTTTGTAATGGTACCACATTATTTTTAATATTATTGGGGGTCGGCTACTAGTTCAACTAGTTTTACCTAATTATCAGTTTTTCCACGGAGCATTTTGGTATCAGACCTCCGTTACACTGAAGGCGAACTGAGTTCGAAAGTGTAACTAGTTGTGAACTGGTACCGACTGCTTAACATGCTCTCCGAGGCACGGGTACCACACAATTAAAACATCGCAAACTAACACACTCCAAGTTGTCATTGGAATTTCTTGTAAAAATAATTCAACGCTTTTTGGCTCGATCCAGTAATCGAATTCGAGATCCCTGGTTCACAGTCACATATATTTAACTGCTTGACCAACGAGGTTACAAAATCATAATTTCATATTATATTGAAATTGAAAGATTCCTTAACATACTCGTAGGTTGTCATTGACAGACATTTTATTTTACCTTTTAGATGTTTAATAACTTTTTCGTACTTAGAGGACTTAACTGTAACAAGTTTCCTGTAAAATCTTTATATTTTAATTGTATGAATAAATTAATTTTAATTGGATAATTTAAAGACTGCGGTAGAGTTCATCTAGTACTAGCACAGACTGCACTAAATCTAATGAATCAAAATCCATTGGAAACCGAAACATGTAGGTGATTTACGATTCAGTACTTTTGATTAGAAAGGCACCGCTGAGTCCTTACTCCTTACGACTATTCAAACAAGAAGATCAGGTCACGGTCACACGGTCCCAATTATACTTCCCTAAATTTTTTGTTGCTCACAATGTCTCAATATTTTAATTTGCGAGAAATTATCACCAGTTACATATTCTTTCTTCATGTACAATAAGCTTCATTATTGTGTGAATTAATTAAAACTATTACTGTAACCTAGCACTGGTTAATACATACTTTATGCTACAAGGTTATAAAAATAATAATTATAGTTTGAAATTAACGTCCTCTACAAATTACAGCAGTGAATTTTAAATCTTCTTTTTTCTCGCTGGCTGTACCTATTGTTTTGAAAACCTGGCATTGAAATAAATTTAACTCCTGACATTGCAAACTTTGTTTTATGACGTACTTGAATACCTACGAGTATATCTGTCATTATGACGTAGTGTATTGTAAAATTCCGCACAAGAAACAAAAAAGAAAAAGATGCTCACAAATAATAAAATATGTCGAGTAAAGTAGACTTTATAGCACAATAGAATATTGGACACGTTATAAAATAAGTGTATTTTTTTCTACATTTGTTGGCAAATCGAATAATAATATTATTAACCCCTGGGGCTAACTCTGAATGAATATTTAGTAGAGCTAAATCTATCATCCTGTCTTCTAACATGTTTGCTCTCCACTAAGTTTAGGCACACCTTAGCAGGAGCTAATTGCTACATCAGACGAATTTTAGAGCTCACGTACATTCTATCACAGAACAGAAGCATTATGTTTTAGTTTTAAGTAATACTGTGCATTTCTTGAAAATATCATGTTGTGTCGCTATTGTAGTTTCTAGCTATTTCAAGACCTCATTAAATAAGAAAATATTATCTATAATCTAATATGTTTATGTATTATAATAACCGGCAACCGTTTCTATATCTAAATTACCGTTGAGTTTGCGTTTTTCAATGCTTCTATATGTCCCAGTTCAGAAATCATATTATGTCTTGATGTGGAATGCGTAAAATTTTATTGAAATACATACACAAATTATGACAAATCAAAATACGCTACAAAACTACCACAACAAAAACGACGATAACCTGTGACCCCGCATTATACATAGTTTCTATATCAAAGATCACTATTATGTCGCAATTGTACTATGACCTTATGAACTTTGTTTCAAACTTTACATCATTAGTATAATGAACAACTAATAATAGTTAACTGCACGACACATGCCTCTCCTTAGCAAGGTTTTGACTTAACAAAACCTATACCGGCTGGTATAGCCCTGGTCAGACGGGTTTCTGTTGGTTTTCTTTCAAGTGGGGTCCGGTCGTGTTAATAACAGCAGTTCCCGGACCCCTCCCTTCCCAAGCGCAGAGTGGCGGTTTTAGTCGGTTCGATTCCGACACACCGCCCCGCAGCAAACCCCGGCGGGGTGACGACCCGAGGGGGTTTCCACACGTGAAATAAAAAAGGTTTTGTTTCAAGTAGATTGTCATGATTCAGTCTATGTGTGTTTGTATGTTCTAACGTAGCGCCTAAAGTATTAAACCGATTGTAATGAATGCGGTGAGGTGTCAAGACAGAGGTTATTTAAACTTTATCAAAAGTTTTTACGCATTCGGGATTTAGTTTTTGAAACTTTTTTTTGTATAAATCATTTTTAGTCTAAACATTTTTTTGGTAATTAATACTCTTTTGTTGTAGAACCTGTTGCGGTTGAACCCTACTGTGAAACCATACTCCAATTTAGTTCCATCAGCTCAAACTAAGAAGATCAAGCAACATTGGAAGAGAAATGTCGATAGGAAATGCACTGTAAGTACTCGCTTTTAGAGAACAGAATACATTTACCTTTAAACCTCTGGAAATTGGGTAACTACAACATTCATAAAGATATTTTACGACTAGAACTCTCAGAGATTAGATTAGTACGTTCAAACTAAAATGCATTTATGTTTTATACCAGTATAGGTACTTAGATTCTTGAAAAACTATAAAAAGTGTTAAACTTCTACTGAGGATCCTCCCTTTGTGTGTGAGGGACATAACACCCGTTCCCCCACAAAATAAAACTATGCTCATTGAATGAATATTTTTGTCTCTGTTTAAAATAAGAACTGTTTTAGTTATCTGTGGTTAAGTGAAACATCTGTGATTAACATTTAAGAAAGAGCGAATTGAAAATTGAAATATATTATCCGATTACTGCGAAGCCAAAAGAAAGGGTAATTTGTAGTGGCATTTTGTTTTTAACTTCCACCATAGCGTCTAACATATGGAACCGATTTTAATTAATGAGGTCTCAATAGATTCGTAAGAGTGGCCGGGGTAATATGACCAAATCAATTTTGGATTTTTTTTTGGGTTGGTTTTTTAAACTTTTTCTTCTTATCACTTTTTTATGCTGTGCCAACTTGTTTCTTTATATGCATAAGTACATGATCCAAACTTGCATTCATTTCGGCTTACATCATGTGTCATGCACGTGTTAAAAATGTTTTGTAAAGCAATCAAGGTCACATGCTTTATTTACTCTTGCAAACCGGTCTTGGTTCTAGGGAACATTGCAAATGTGAACTTCCTTTTTAGTTTTTGACATATGTCGTAAAAAAGAGGGAGGTTCTCAATACGGTTACATGTATTTTTTTTATGTTTTTTAACTCAGAAATTCGTCACGCATGAAACGATATGGATTTTATTCCTATATGGAACGTACCCCTTACGTAACCGTTACGGTAGAGAAACGTTTATAAGTTATGTGACGATAGAAGCATGTAGAGGTTATTATAGTTATTAACAATAACTATAATAACCTAACACATCCCACACCCGGCTGTTTTGAAATTGAACAAAACTATTGTAACCAACCTACCGATACACGAACTTTCTAAATATATACGTTATCTATACAATTAAACAAAATATTATATTTTGAACACCCGCCAGACACATTTTTTAAATGTTTTGAAAAACATTTAAAAACGTGTCACCCAAATTGCATTGGAGAGGTATGTTTTGAAAAGCTGTAAATAAACGTTTTTTAATATTTTAACTATTTATCATTTCATAATTTTTGGAACAGCCCACGTATGTTAATATTAAGTTATGGCTATAAATGAGTATAAATGAGAATTGTAGTAGAAAGACTCTATACAAAATGACCGATCAGGTGATTGAGTAAGTATGAAAACCGAGTTTTTTACAATTACCGTAACGTATAAATGAATAATATGTTAACTTTTGTACCTATTACATTTTGACCGCACGTTTAATAGACGGCGCTAGGTTATTGTTTGCACCCGGGCGCTACATGTACTTACTAGAGCTGCCTCTGCTATTTGTATTTGTACTATTGATTGATATCACTTGGTAGTATTTACTACGTATGTAGGTGACATTGACGCGGTACGATTTAATTCAAAATATGATATAATAACTATTGAACTGTAGGTAAGAAACAAGGTAATACTTTATCAGTTATCATGCTCACCTTATCAATCTAATATAAGTAGTTACTTACGTAATTTGTAATCTCGTTGATAATATAAAAGAATTGTACTTATTTATTTAACACTAGCTTTTTTCCACGTTTCCACTTGTATTTATCCTTTTTCAAATTAATATATAAAACTAAATGTGGTTTTCTATTGGTAAAAGTATTGTCAAAATCCATTCAGTAGATCTCGAACCCTTTTTTTTACAAACACGCAAAACTTTTCTTTACATATATAAATACAGGTATCTCCCTAATATAGATACTGGAGGCCCACACCCTAACTCCTACCTTATCCCTCTCCCCTTTCCCTATAGGCCGGCAACGTACTTATGACGCCTCTGGTGTTGCGGGTGTCTATGGGCGGCGGTAATCGCTTACCATCAGGCGATACGCCTGCTCGTTTGCCCCCTATTCAATAAAAAAAAGTATTAAAAATACCTTGGTTTAATGGCTTTGTGGTATAACTACATTATTGCCAAAATTTTATTATGTATTTGGAAGAATTTCACATATAAATTAAGAAAAGATTAAATGTCTTATAGAATGGTTGAATAAACAATTAAAAATATTAAAGGACGAAATTATTTCGTACGTGTAACACTTGGGTAAGAAGGAAGCAAGAAAAAATCGACGTCGCAGACACGGACATAAGTGCTACACAGACTTACATCATGATGAACAACAATGAACATCATTTCCTAATTTCCATACAAGAAATAGCTTGTTTACTTTAACATATAATAAACCATTCATTCGTAATAAATTTAGTGAAACAAAACAATTACTTATATTCTCCATTCGTCGCAAAAAGGTAAACGGGTACATTGGTTTCATCTATAGAACAATAAATTTGAGGAATGATGTGGAAGCATCTCAATAAATAAATATTTCCGACATCTTATACACAACGCCATCTAGTTCCAAGCTAAGCAGAGCTTGTGTTATGGGTACTAGACAACTGATATAAATGTATAAATACTTTTTTTATAAATACCTACATATTTTACATAGAAAACACCCAAACTCCGAAACAAATATTTGCTGCTCATACAAACATTTGATCTGACCGAATCGAACCCGGGACCTCAAGCACAGCAGTCGCATACGCTACCAGACAGAGCCAGGCTACAGAGGTAGTCAATAGGCCACCATAGTGTGGGTACTCTTGGATTCTGGTCATGCTTTCTATCAGGTAGAGTAATTTTGTCAGGCTCAAATTTCAATAAGATCAATCAACATTGTATATACAGGGTGTAAAAAGACGACTACCGAAAACGAAAGGGGCTGATCTAGCACCCCAAAACTTATAAAAAAAACCAAACAGTTTGTCCTTAAAAAAAATTGTAGCCGGAAAAAACAATGTGTCAAGATTTTTATTAATTTCACAAGCCAGTAATGTATTATTGCGTGCACCGCGTAGCTACTTGAATACCTATGCGCCCGGCCTTGGTCATTGCACTAACCCGACCAGCTGTTTTGTTTATCAAAATACATTGCTGTTTTATTGATTTTATTTGTTTTTTGGTTTTCAAAATGAGATAATTAGGTAGTTTGGGTCCTATTATGTTGTACTAAGTGTATGTAAGCAGAAAAAAACATAAAAGGACTTAGATAAATTATATTTTTTTTGCGTTTTTTTTGCTAAACCTATTCAGTATCATGGTCTGATTGCAACCCCCAAGTTTTCGGTAGTAGTCTTTTTACACCCTGTAGATATTAGAAATATATTTCGTCAGTGAATAAGATCAACGTCTTGGTGGCAACTATTTATTATTAGTATTTTGTTTGTTTACAAGTCAATGTTCTATTTGGTTATACAGTTACATTTTTTTTGCAACAATTCTCTAGGGGTCTTTATTTTTAGTCGTCTGCAGTCAGGCAGTTTATAATTTAAGAAATAATTTTATACAATTATAACGAGTTACACTCGGAACTGCTTTAGTGTTACTTGGTTGGAATTTATTTATTTATGTGTGATAATTCTACAGAATACAGTAAACTTTCAATGACTATATACCTACTTGTATTTTATATTTCACCTTAAATATTTGTAATTTTTTTAAATTAAATGTAGATTTGGACGCAGTATATATGTAGATAGATAAATTTTCATCTTTAAAGTTTTATGTTTGTGAGTTCACGGCAACTCATAATATTTAAGGTCATAATATATAAAGTGTTTGTTTCAAACTCAAACCATTTATTTCCATAGGCCCAAAAGGCACTTGAACACGTCAAAAATACAAACATCAAAATATAAAACAAAACTCAAGTAATCAATTCAGTGATAAAAGGTACTAATACTAAATGCACTGAAATGATTTGAATTACCGGAGCTTAGATTGATTTCGATTCAACTCAAAGGTTTAAATTGAAATCAATCCAAGTACCAGCTCCGATGGGTATTGCATTCATGAGAAGAGCTGGTGAGAAACTCATGTGCACCATCTTTTCAAATAATTCATACAAAGTTTGTTTGTTTTTGACAACAGTACTTCTATGTGCAAGTTAAGACAACCAAAACACAAAGTTTAGTTTAGGAAAGAACCTTAATATACCTAGAAAATTTTCATTTGAGTCCAAGACGAATAACGGATTTACCCATTCATATTATGTAGAGCAGGTACCCATTTTCGTTCTGTAGTTCGAAGTTGACGAACGGCTTGTGTGTTTAAGAACTGTTTGTTTGGACTAGGCGTTTGCATAACACAGGCAGTCAAAATAGACTTTTCGAGGTTGCGACAGAACAAATGAAACTAACGTAACATAATTACTTGTATTAGTTTTAAATATTTCGGACATTTGACATACGACATTTAGCTTCAAACTAAACAGAGCTTGCACAATGTACTTGGGTATCTACTTTATTTTTTTTAAATACCATCTATAGGTACG
This sequence comes from Spilarctia lutea, assembly GCA_916048165.1. Lineage (NCBI taxonomy): Eukaryota > Metazoa > Arthropoda > Insecta > Lepidoptera > Erebidae > Spilarctia > Spilarctia lutea. The sequence continues at coordinate 5,651,658 of OU696479.1, read as the reverse complement.
TTTGTATCGACCAGGGAATCGAACCGAAACCTCAGCACAGCATTTGTGACTGCTACCACTGCGTCACTGAAGCAGTCAAAGTTTGTTACTTTTTGTAACGATGAATAACAGTCTCCTCCATAACTTTCAAATAGCTATATCTTAAAAGATCTCCTAATTACTGTTCTTCCAATTTCAGTCGTGCCCAACACTCGTGAAGAACTTCGATGACATAAAACACACCACTTTATCTGAGCGCGGCGCATTAAAGGAAGCTGCTCGATGCTTGAAATGCGCTGATGCCCCATGTCAAAAGTCCTGTCCGACACAGATTGATGTGAAAAGCTTCATAACCAGCATTGCTAACAAGGTTCGTAAATTAAGAATTAACGGACGCAAAACTTATTCAAGTCAACATTTTAGCTTTAAGTAGGCCGTTTAGTTTTTTCATAACTACGATGAACACATTATCCTTAGGATGATGTGGTGTCTATGACTGACACTACCTGCATGTGCCAAACCTCAGAACACTCTGTTCCATATATCAAACATCAATGGAACTCTATACTGATGAACTATAATTTAATCCAATATTTAAGTTGAATGTCGTTCTGTATATTATGGACCTACAATAGAGCCTTGTAGGATACCGTTAGAGATTGCTGAATAAATGCTAGAATTCATAATGTTTATATATGTTTTCATTAATGTAACGTAGTGCTATATGAGATCGGTCGAAGTGAAAATATTCAACAATAAGTTTCTCATACCATATACTCATATTTCCTACTAATTATTACAAGATCTACTCAATCGAAAGCTTCCAATTGATTACAAAATATTTATTTACCAAGTCTTGAACATTTTTTGCCATGCTTTGCAAAATACCTATCTGTATCTGAAGCCAACAGTGAAGATATCATATTATCAATTGCCATAAACTAGATTAGATTTGAAATAGTTTATTATTGTATTGGTTAGATTCTTTAATAAACATTTACCTGTTCATTTCCAACACTAAATGAATTTCACTTGAAATTAGCGAGTGCTGCCAACCAACCAAACAAACAAACTCTTTACTTTTATAATATTAGTATAGATATATATTTTCAATTTGTCATTATTTTCTTTACAGAATTATTATGGAGCAGCTAAGGCAATTTTGTCAGACAACCCACTCGGTCTTACGTGTGGTATGGTGTGCCCCACTAGCGATCTCTGTGTTGGAGGATGCAATCTTCACGCTAGTGAAGAGGGAGCAATCAACATCGGTGGATTGCAACATTTTGCTGTTGATGTAAATAATATTATATATTATTTGTTTTTCTACTATACTCTGTGGATTTTTTATACTACTGTGAATTGTGGAATGAAATGAATAACTAAATTCCACAATCCATTTTAGCTACCATAATTTTCCTACCTATATTTTTCATATAAACCGCCAAATTTCTATCTGATTGCTATACCCCCTTTAACAATAATGAGCTTGTCCTAGTTATGTTATTGGAACTAAATTTGTACTTGGGAAATCGTGGACGTTTTAATATGTCTCTACCTGCTCTTTCAGGGATATACGCTTGTGGCTGGCGTAAGTTATTAAGTAGAATGATCGAAACTCATAATCATTATGATCTATGAGATGAGTAAAGTCTATTGTATATATTTTTTTAGGCATTTATGAAGATGGGTATACCGCAAACTCTAGACCCAAACACCAAGCCTCTACCAAAAGGTGGGGATCAGAAGATCGCGTTAGTCGGAGGCGGGCCGGCTAGCATCAGCTGCGCCTGCTTCCTCGCTAGGCTTGGATATAAGAACATTACTGTTTACGAGAAAGAAAATTATTTAGGTGGATTAAGGTAGGCTTTACTGAGTTTTAGTTCAATGTTACGGTTGACTTTTCCCTTTACAATATAATTCTACATTGATGTTCTATAAAGAAATACAAGATATTGAACGTATGACGGATGACGAGCGAGTTAACCGGCCAATTTACCACTTCCTGCGACGCTGAGTGTTCTGGGTTCGATCCTCAATGTGACAACATTTTATATGATATGATCAACAAATTGTACGAGTAGATCTGAGTTTGGGTGTTCCTTGCTTTTGTTACATGTACCTTGTAAAGTCTTTCGTGACACAAAATAGGTATATTATTCTTTAAATACTAACATTTTCTTAAAAAGAGATAAAGGACATTCGGACGCATGTCCATAAAACCAAAACTATTTAAAATATATATATTTATATTATTTCAGTTCTTCAGAGATTCCTCAATATCGGCTACCAATTGATGTGGTCAAATTTGAAGTAGACTTGGTCAAAAATCTTGGTGTAAAATTCGAAACTGGAAGGAAACTGTCCACTAAAGATATAACTGTTAAAGTAAGTATGTCATTACAGTTAAGTCTTAAATCAAATATTTATTGTTATTGTGTGGATTTTGTCTTAGATTTAAAGATATGAAGTATATAGTACTGCTCTGTGTGGAAAAGTAAAACAGAAACTGTACATTAAGTGAATTTGTATCATTCTTGAGATGAACACAATGTTGATCTACTATTTTACGAACCTAACTGCCTGCCTTATATAATTTAACTGCCTCATTGGTCATGCTGTTGATGTATGCGACTGCTAATCAAGAGGTCTCGGGTTCGAATCCCGGGTCGGGCCAAAAGTGTTCTTAAGTTTATCCGATTATAGAAATACTTAATAACAGCTCGGAGTTTGGAAGCTGGAGTCTGAACCCCGGTGTCTCGGAGAGCACATAAAGCTCTCGGTCCTGCACCTGATCTCTCTCCGGTCGTGTCGGTTAACCGTCGCATCGGATTATGAGAGAGAGGTAACAGAGAGTGCATCTGTGTTTGCGCACACACTTGTGCACTATAATATCTCCTGCGTAGTTGGTTGGTCTCCGTTGAGACTGGCCGCCGTGGCCGTAATCGGCTAGGAATAGATCATATATCAAAACACACAAATAAGATATTTATTAATATTATTACGTAAGGATTAACTTTAAAAACATAATAACATAATTATAAAGTACAAACTTTCTGAAAACATAAAAATGTATGTTATTAAATTGCAGGGCCTTCTGAATGATGGATTCTCAGCAGTGTTTCTGGGTATCGGTCTCCCTGAACCGAAAAATATTCCTATCTTCAAAGGACTTACCCAAGACATGGGGTTCTTTACTAGCAAGGACTTTCTACCCTTAGTATCTAAAGGAAGCAAGAAAGGTAAGTCTTCTGTTTGAAACTCGTTGAACTATGACCAGAATATTTAGAGCCATTTTCACCAGTTCTTTATCAAGTTTCAAATAGTCATCTGCCAGATACCACCTGTCCTTGTGCAGTTTTCTTTTATTTATATCCGTACCAAAGTGACTCTACCTGATGGAAAGCATAAGCAGAATCCAAAAGTGGTGGTCAACATACTCATTGCGAAAGCACACACTGCAACAGTGCAGTATACTGACAGACACCCTGGCAGCCAAATGATGCTTATGCATTATTGGGCATCCGGGCTCGCACTAACCAACGAAAAACGACAGCACGAACTCTGTCATTTTACGTTGATCTTCTGTGCGAGGGTAGTACCGCCCTGGTTGAGCCGGCCCATTTATGCTGAAATAGCGTGGCTCTACTACCAAAAGAGTCTTTTGTATCTTCTATGCACTTCTTCCTGTTTTACTCTTTTTAGCACTAAAGTCTAAGAGATGTCTCACTGATTTATATCGAAATACACGAACAGTATTTCCTGGATAATTAGTTTTCGATTTTCAGGTTTATGTGCCTGCAAATCCATGCTCCCCGAGCTCTATGGCAACGTCATAGTGTTGGGAGCTGGTGACACAGCTTTTGACTGCGCTACATCTGCATTGAGATGCGGAGCGAAGCGAGTGTACGTTGTGTTCAGGAAGGGAGTTACTAACATAAGAGCAGTTCCTGAGGAGGTAAGACAACATAACAAGAACAACACAAGAAAAAGAGATTTTTCAGAAACTAAAATAAAAACTTCGTGTGAGCTAGTGGCAAACCTAGGAATTTATTTCGGGGGTATATCTCTCTTTTGTATCTATCTTTTGTAAACCTTAAAAATGCACAAATAATTTAAGAATATATGTATTAATAGTAGTAGTAGTATATGGTATTGTATTCTATACCTGATTTATATTGTGTATGTAGATTGCCTAAGTACCTAAGTAAATTATGTAATGGACAATAATATTCATAATATTTCATGCATTGTCTGGAATAGCCATGTATTTTATACATTACGTAGGTATTGTGTATATTGTGTATATAATACTGGATTATACAGTTGAGATGGTAAGAAACGTGCGCAGGAAAACGAATAAGTCATACGAAGTGGTGTCGATCCTGGCGCGATCTCAACCTTTCGACATTCTGGTCGACATGAACACAACGGTCTACGACCGAATTCGTTTTGTCGGTCGTAATGGCGAAGAGACAGCGCCTGATCATGAGCCCGGAACACTAGTCCTACCAGCTTGGCAAGTACGGCTCGAAATCCAGAGCTGTGCCAGCCCACGCGCCGTCAGAGCTGTTCTGTAGTGAGGGATCTCTATGTGTCAAAATCATTGAAGCTTTTGGTTAATGAACATGTATAATACTCGTATAAGTTTAGATTCGTTGAGATGCTAAATATATTATTTTACTTTTAGGTGGACTTAGCTAAAGAAGAGAAATGCGAGTTTGTTCCCTTCATGTCTCCTAGAGAAGTTATAGTTAAAAATGGCAAGGTAAAGTATTCAAGAAATTTAACTTTTATTTATATATCACCTTAACAGCTTTTCACACTCCATTTTTACTTACCATCTTTAAATATTTTGGCTATGTCTATTATTAAGGGTTCAATTGGTTTACCTACCTAAATATTCGTTTTTGAACGAAATGACTGGCATCTGATCTCCACAACCCTGAAGCCTTACTGAATTCAAAGGTTAAACTGGTTGTCAGTAAATTTGAGGGCAGTCACTTCCCAATAACGATTGCCATAGATATCGATAACAACCGGGACCGATGGCTTACCGAGCTCTCTCTCCGAGGCATATGCGTGCAACTCCGATAAATTCCATACTCCGACTTGCTATGAAAAACCCAACAACAGTCTAACCCGGAAATCGAACCCGAGACCTCTCAATCGGCAGTCACGTATGCTAATCGCTAGGCTAGCGAGGCAGCATCTTAGCTTTTATTGCATATAATTTCATTGTTCTAATCTATTCTGTTGTAGATAAGTGGCTTAAAAATGTGTCGTACAGAACAACTGGACGATGGAGAATGGATAGAAGATGAAGAGCAAGTCATGCAATTGAAGGCTAATTTCATCATCTCGGCTTTCGGCTCCGGGCTTTATGATAGTGAAGGTGAATGTGTACTCTTACTATGCAACAGTTTTATATTTTAAATACCTACCTATTCCTATATCCTATTATACCTATTCCTAAATCTACACAAACAAATAATATTGGAGTGTCTGTAATATTCAAATAACCACTTTCTCCTTAATGCATAATGAAATTTAAATTTTAATAACATTTAAAAAAAAATGTCTGTCTCTTTGTTCCGGCTAATATCTGGAACGGCTGGAAAGATTTTGACGCGGCTTTCACTGGTAGGTAGCTGGTGATACAAGGAGTAATTTTATATAATAATACTATTCGAATTATTGAAAAATAACTTTTACACGTAAACGTATCTCCATCTCTAGCAAAAATGTTTGTTAATTTCAGTCAAAGACGCAATGGAAAGTGTAAAGCTGAACCGCTGGGGGTTGCCCGAAGTGAACGAAAGCACGATGCAGTCCCACAGTAACCCTCACGTGTTCATCGGCGGGGACCTGGCGGGGGTCGCTGAGACCACTGTGGAGTCCGTCAACGATGGCAAGACTGCCGCCTGGTTCATGCATTGTTATTTACAAGTGAGTGGTTATAACGACTTGGTCTTAGTTTTATTTATTCCAATTTGTATGTTTGAATTACTCTTTATAGGTGGCCATTTTAGGGAAGCAACTAATTAGGCTCGTACTCTATTTTAAAGGACATAATATCCATTACCTATACCAATGACCACGATCATTGGTATAGGTAATGGACTTATAATGTATGTATGTATCATCAACAACCCATAACGTCCCACTGCTGGGCAAGCCCAGGTCACCTCTCAGGAGAGCCAAGCCCAGCAGTCCCGTCGCCAGACTCGCCGAGTGCGAGTTGGGGACTGGCCGCCCAAAGGTCTACAACTCAGCTTCACGACTGTTATCTTATGATAACAACCGGGACCAACTGCTGAACGTGACCTCCGAATCACGGAGACGCTCATGGTAACATGCCACCAGCGGTCACCCATCCAGGTACTGACTGCGTCGTCGTTGCTTACCCTTGGTAATTGTTTCTAATCACCGAGTGCAACTGGGTTATGAGCGCCTGTATGTATGTATGTGTATATGTATGTATATAGACATTTAGATATATGCATGGATTCAATTACGTCTGCTCGTTTGCCCCCTACACAATAAAATGAAAAAAAAACAAGTTTAGTTAGCATAGTACAGGCTCTCAGTAACTATTTTTATTAGCTGCCATTTTACTTTCTTCAAGGGAATTCCATTCAATGCTACCATTGAGCTTCCGAAGTTCCACTGTCCGATTGACAACGTAGACTTGTCAGTGGAAGTATGCGGCATCAAGTTCGAGAACCCCTTCGGCCTGGCGAGTGCTCCCCCCACTACCAGCACCGCCATGATCCGGCGAGCTTTCCAACAAGGATGGGGCTTCGCTGTCACCAAGACATTTGGACTTGATAAGGTGAGTAAGATGATAGCTTAACAAAGAGCATTTAGTTTAAATTCATAACTAAACCTACTGTATTGCTTTTTCTAGAAAGGCGTAGGTTTCTAAAGTGTAACGATTACTTGCTTGTCATTGATTTAATTTGAAAAAAACTATTTTTGCTTATTAGTCTCACGTTCTTTTAAAAAGACAGTCCATTCATTCATTTCTATGGTCCATTATTATGTCGTCGCCTATATTTAATTTTTTTAAATCGGTTTAAGGTAGCTTTTTTACATTTGATTCAGTGTTTTGGTGGGTTGAGATTATTGAGCAACAGAAAGTAGATATAAACTTGGTAATTCACATCTTTAAGCTCATCCTTTAACCAAACAACATCCTACCATTTTTAAGAGTAGAATTCCCCTCGGGCTGTCACCCCGTCGGGATTTGTGACAGAGTGAAATATATCTAGCGCTAAAATCATATATACCTACTCATACCAATCATTAAAGATAAACATAATAAACAATCTCAAGAGAAATTTATTTCTTTCTATTCTTAGATATTTTTTTAAAAGTATTAGTACCCACCTACTTAGAAGTTGGAAGATATTTATATACACCTTTACGATTCCAGGACTTAGTAACAAACGTATCGCCTCGTATCGTGCGAGGAGTGACCTCGGGGGAGAACTTTGGGCCGGGCCAGGGTTCCTTCCTCAACATCGAGCTGATCTCAGAGAAGTGTTCTAGATACTGGTGTCAGAGCATCACTGAACTAAAAAGAGACTTTCCTAATAAAGTGAGATATTTTTTTTTTAAAACATTTATTTCACAATGTTAAAATTATACCAAAATGATCTATCCTTGTTTCAAAAATATGTTTAATACAACGATAGATAAGTCCGAAGTTGATCTATCGTTACCAATATAAATTTTAATAATAAACAAACAACTTATTCAGGTTACGATTATTCACTGTTCAACAGATGTTTTAAGGTCAGCACTTTGAGATTTGGCTAATAAGATTAAAATATGTACAAGTTAATAAGTGCATCGGGAAAGTAATGAGGTACCTATAGTGTATAACTAGGTATTGCAATGATTATAGGTGGTAATAGCATCGATAATGTGTTCGTACAACGAGGAGGACTGGACGCAGTTAGCGCGGGCGGCCGAGGCGGCCGGCTCCGACGCGCTCGAGCTCAACTTGTCCTGTCCTCACGGCATGGGAGAGTCCGGTATGGGACTCGCTTGTGGACAGGTAACTATTTTACTGTTATTTTATTTACTGCACCATGATAGATAGATTATTCATCTCAACATTTAGCTTCATATTTCAATCTTTCACTGCATATAACCACCAAACTATACCTACATCATAATCATCATCAAATACCTATCATAAAGACACACGAATGTTTTCTCTTTTAGTAGGTACCATTTTCTTTTTTCAAATTCCTCCAGGTACTCTGATTTTATACTAAAGTTCATAAAATAAAAACTAATATCAAGGGGTTATATTTTTTATTATGTTTAATAACATTATAAAAGTTTTGACTATTGTTCTTATTGATGAAATGTTTGTTTCCTCAGGATCCAGTATTAGTAAAGGGTATCTCTCAATGGGTAAGAAAAGCCATCAAGATACCATTCTTTGTGAAGCTGACTCCTAACATCACTGACATTGTCAGTATCGCCATGGCTGCTCATGAAGGTAACTAATTGACCTACCTTATTCATTTACTTAAAATTGTGACGAGATTATAACTGTTTAAGAAGATAAAAAGTTTTTACAGGTACTTAGATACCAAAAACATTAAATAGGTATATCGTATTGAAAGGTGGCCTTTGTGGTATATCACTATAGTACCTATCACGAAAATTCGTTTCTAAGGAGAGGTAGACACCAGCAGTGTAGCTGTAGATGATGATGATGATGATAAAGTGTTATCATAGGCAACTAGAGAGGGCAAAATGCCTTTCAATCCAAAAGAGAGAATTAAAATATTCAGTACAGCTCAGTAGTAGACCTGCAGAGTCAGTGTTGAGTCAAGCCTCAGCATTGTCTGATCCATGGGCTGTGCACAGTTGAACCCTATATCTGATGTAACTGTCCATTAATTTCGACCTGACAAAATCGCTTTACAGGTGGCGCTAGCGGAGTGTCTGCAATCAACACTGTATCCGGATTGATGACTGTTAAACCTGATGCAACACCCTGGCCAGCTGTTGGTCAGTATTCTTACCTACCTATCATATTTGAGCAAACTTGTTTATACACTCATTGACATATAACAAATGAACATGCATAACATAGTTTGTTGTCGCATTTCGACGAGCTTAGTATGTAAAACTCATATACCTACATTTTATAAAGAATTCAATGTTTTAACTTCCAGGCGTCGCCAGAAGCACCACGTATGGAGGCGTGTCCGGTAACGCCACGCGTCCGATGGGTCTCCGAGCGGTGTCTGCTATCGCTAATAAGTTGCCCGGGTTCCCTATACTCGGCATCGGTGGCATCGATTCTGCTGACTCCGCATTACAGTTCATTATGTGTGGAGCGCCTGTTGTACAGGTACCTAATCTTTTTTCAGCGTCTGATAAAATAGAAATACCTAGATGATTTCAAACTACCCACGTTTACACTATAATCTAGTGTATAACTTTACTATTATAAATAACTACATTTACTATTTAATAAGTTCTCTTTCATTATAATCGACATCAAGTTGCATAACCCTGTTACCAAAAATCAAATAAATAAACATTTGTTTTCGTGCAACCAGATTTGTAGCGCAGTGCAAAACCAAGACTTCACAGTCGTAGAAGATTACATCACAGGTCTCAAAGCTCTTTTATACCTTCGGTCGGTGGGTCAGTCGGGCTGGTTGGGACAATCCCCACCCATATTCAAACATCAGAAGGGAAAACCTGTGCAGACGCTCTACGACGAGAATGGCAAGGTAACTTGAAATTTAATCACATGCATTAAAATTCAGTTTTATTTTGTCTTTAAATCACTATTATCGTGTTATAAGTAGTAAATCATTCTTTATTAACTTTTAGGTTCTAGCCCACTTCGGTGAATACAGCAAAAAGCGAGAAGAGCTCCTACATGAGATCAGGCTAAAATCTGACTTATTAGAAGACAATACAATTGAAAGTTATGTGACTAATGGCAACGGCCACGTCTCAGACGTGCCAAAGATTAAAGACGTTTTAGGAGAAGCTTTACCAAGAGTTGGGACTTACAAACATTTGGATAATACGAAACAAGTAGTTGCGCTCATTGATGATGTAAGTATATCTTATATTCTCCTTGTTTCAATTTCATTGAATAGAAAGAGCCATCTAGCGAAAGTAGATCGAACTTTTTCAATTCTGCATCGCGCTTTTAAAATTGGCATACATTGACATACAACCCGTCGGTAATATCTGCGAACCTGGCTAAATGACGTCATGCAAACTAGAGAGTTAATATTTCATTGAACCGAGAAACATTAATCAAGAATGAGATTACGAAACCAAGAACACGTGCATCGGCGCTTGCATTGGCAACGGTACTAGATAGGCGAACGTGAGGTGAACTGCATTCCAGCGGGGTGCGCAGATATTTCCGACGGGTAATATACTGCTGCATTGCAAACGAACTACTAATGTTTTTTAAAATATTTCAGGATATGTGTATAAACTGTGGCAAATGTTATATGGCCTGCGCGGATTCAGGGTACCAAGCTATCGAGTAAGTGTTAAAAAAGTCATGTATCATTTATATATACATATACAGTTAAGTCATTATAATTCTGGGAAGGTTAATTTGAATAGCGAGTATTTTGGAGCTATGACTGGATAGTTTTGGCTTTACAATTTTCACGTTCACACACAAAGTAGTTATTTTTTATAGAGTTGTTTGCATGTAGCCATTAACTATAACTTTGTTCTTTAATTTAGATTCGACGCACATACTCACATCCCTCACGTAACAGATGACTGTACCGGCTGCACGCTGTGTCTGTCTGTTTGTCCGATCATCGATTGCATATCGTAAGTATATTTCACTGAAATTATTTATCATAGATTAGTAGCTCTCGAATAAAGTCGTGGGTAACTGTTGGATAAGGGCAGCACAGGATCAGCTTGTAGCTAACTTTGTGAAGACCTCTGTCAAGTAGTGTATAGTCCATTCGCTTAGAAACAGTAACCTTGATCGCGCCGCCGTCTCACGTGCGGCAAGCGGCCACGAAAGCGCATCGACCATACATTGATGTTTAAATATTTTAGCAGTGTTCAAACCTATCTTCATTAAAGATGTTAGGAAATATAGCAATCCATTAAGCCACTTACCGCCGTTTTGTTTCTACAGTCCATCAGACTGTACGGTTGGCGTAGTGGTTAAAGTGATCGCTTCACCGATTTCTACCACGCTGAGTGTTGTGGGTTCAAATCTCAAATCGGGCAACACTGTGTGATCCAAAATAGGTGTTCCTTCCAGTTGCGTTAAGGGTTATATTGCATCACGAGAAAAATATTTTTACGATTTGGTGGAGCCCGAGGTCAATAAAGCTCTATTTAATCTTTAAAAAGTTCTGCACATAAGAGCTTTTTCTATTAATTGGTTTTTTTTTTCAATACCTTGCTTATCTGTCTCATGTTACATTTATATTTAAAAAAGTACTGTAAATAATGTCCCTGTGCCTAGCTTTGATATATTTTTTTTTACAGAATGGTACCAAAAAAGATCCCTCACATCATCAAGAGAGGCTTGCGCTACGACATAATCCCCGTGTCGCCTTTAGATGGAGTGTGTCAATAAAATACTTGTATGATATTAAACTGTACAAAAATATATTAAATGTTAATATTAACATTACAAAAATACCTTAATCTCTATTAATTATATCTTTGTATATTGTTTCCGCGTTAGTTTCTGCCGTTTCCCAAGAGTACACCCAACTATTGTGAGGGTTCACTCCTAATGTTAATGCTGATATTGGCTTTGGACAGTCATAGTGACTCTTGTTGACTATATTCATTCTACTTTCCCCTTTCATCTTGTCATACAACTTTTCACAAATAAAACATTCAAATTTTTCCATTGTTTTTATACTATCTAATTGGTAAGGTCTCTGTCTATATTCATTCATTAGATTCTCATTTGTTATTATTTGTTTTGTCTTATGTTCTAAACATTCTTCATACAAGCTGTCATTGTTCATTAATTCCATTAAATGTGCATGTAAAATCTTTGGCGTTGGATAATCTTCCAAAAGTATACCAGATTTTTTGTTTGGGAACCAATCTTTTATAGATGGTGAACCAAAGTATATTGGTACGGTACCTACTTTGATTGCGCGCCAAAATTTTTCCGTAACGTAATCATTGCACACACCATTTTCTATAGCTATTACAAACTTGTATCTTGCAATAAACTGCAGAAAACTTTCTTCATTCAAGTTATTTAAATAGTCCTCTTTAAATTTTTGTGGTAAATCCTTGTTTTTCAAGCATTTGCCGTAAGAATCCACTTTTATGTACTTCATAAGTTCTTTAACATAAGAATCTCTTTCGGTTGAAGTTTCACAGTCACTCTGAATGTAGAGTATGGGTGCAATCGTATTTAACAATTCATTTTTCAACAAAGTACTAACAAAATATGTTGTACTCGTAATATCTTCATATGAATACAAATATTGTAATGGAAATGGAACATTGCTGTGTCTACTGAATGTTGAAGAAAAATTAAATAAATTAAGAGCTTTTTCATGTAAAAACTCTTCAACATTTCTCGGAGATTCTTCATGAAATAACGCCCAAATTATATCATCAGGCCTCCTTGGTATAGGAAGGTTTTTAAAGTCAATATTGCTTGCATAAAAGAGATATGCTTCTATATTGTAGATATTACTCATATGTCTATCACTATACACATAACATTTGATACTGTCAGAGCAATGACGAACATTAGAACTGCCTGGAAACTCCATAGTCCACCACAGCATTACAGGATACTGTAACTTTGGTTTTGGCTCACTCGATTCATTCACATGACTATACATCAACACAACACTGAATGTTATTGCAATTAAAATCAACCACAACAATTCACACAAAGTTATATTTAGTAATCTCTTTGTTATTTTTTTAAACATTTTTGATGTAACTAACATAGAAGCTCTAAATTGATGTGTAAACTTTTTACACATTCTTTCAACAATGGCTTATCACTTAGTCACACTACACAGGATGGCACCATGACGGGAATTACTTATCAGTCTTTATACAACAAAAATAATACAATAACAAGGATAAAAATGAGTTTAATTTACACATCAGTATGTCCATCCTCTTTCTTTAGTAATATAGTATAAATCCATAGAGAGTGCAATTATTAAATCTGCATAAAATAAACCATATATTGCACCTACCAATTTACCAATTACAAAGAGGTTTATTACTGCAATTATTGAGATTAAAAGCTGAATTATCACATAGTAAAATTCTGCCTCATACTGTACTTGGTCCACAATATAAAGCACCATAATTTGAGTGGTCAGCATGAGAGTGGGGCCAGCCACCAAGCATTGTAAGATATCCACCGGGTTCACAACATGAGGCAGTATATTGAGAAGCAGAGCCACTACCTAAAAGAGATGTACCCAGTTGTAGACTTTACAAATTACAACAACTACAGTAAGGGAAAGTGAGTTAACTCAATAAGAACATTAACTGTGAGGCCTAAATGTTTTTAATTTTAACCAACTTTTAAACTAAAGCAGATAATTTTACTAAATTTGTTTTTTTTAATTAGCACAAAGTATCTTTAGAATTTTAGAAGTTTGTAGTGATATTATTTCAAAACACTAAAATCTGATGTCCTTTTTAAAGATTAGATGTAAGTGTGATGTAGCAATACTCAAATCTACTGAATAATACGAGTTTGTATGCTTTCTTAAAGCATTTTATTTGTTTTAAACATTCTATTTCTTTAGTGCAAATCCCCGTTCTTTGATAACATAATATAGATCTATGCACAGCGCAACAAGCTGGTGACAGTAAAAAAGTCCATACAGGGCTCCAGATGGACTAGGGTTAATAAATATAAAAGTAAATGCTAGGACAGTACAACATATTTGCAAGATTAAGGAAAGTTGTTCTGCCAGATCATGTACTTGGTCCACTAAATATAACACGATGAACATAACTGAAAAGACGAGTGTCGGGGCGATGGCCAGGCAGTGTATGACATCGGGCTCCACCAATACGAATGGGAGAATCATGAGGAGCAATGCTATAACCTAAAAGTAATAATTCTTATGACATTTTTGTCTTGCAATTGAGCTTCTGAGCTTACCTACTATGGACTTTCTGTTTTTACATTCTGGCCTATAAGAAGTTGGCATTTCCAAAATGGTATAAGAGTCGTTAGAGATTCCTACGAGAGATTAACCATAACAAAACAAAAAATTATATGAGACTATGTTTATGTGGAATGTCATTTCTGATGACATTTTGCGATAAGGATTATCGCGGGCAACGACCACAACATAGTATAGTGATGCTATTATATGGTTACTATTATAATTGCAGTGATTGCACTACTATATTCTTTATTTATATTTTTACTTAAAAAGATATTCTATGCTTAAGTATTTGTTGTGACCATTTCTACTTAAAACTGAATCAAAAGACAGATTTTAATTTAACATTAATATATTAACACTGACTGTATGATACACTTTAAAAATATTCTTCTAATGTTAGTTTTATGCACAACTAAAAGTACAACCCCGTTCATTAGCAATTAAAAATAAATCAAGTGATAATGCTGTTAACAGTGCAAAATAGAATATTCCATATATTAACCAAATCCAAACTCGAACAAGATTTAATAAAAAACATTGAATAAAGGCGCCAAACGTAAATAAAATTTGAAAAAACAAGTACATTTTTTCCATAAATAGTGGCACTTTTCTTCGTATGTACAGAATTATAAATAAAAACGATATGACTACCGTGGGACCAGTCGCTATGCAGTACATATGTCCTTGAGGTTTTGTGATGCCCAGTGGTAATAATAGAATAACGGTCGAGATTGCCTACAAGGAATGAAATCGAGCTAGTATCAATAATATTCATAAGTATTACACAAATTATACACGTTCGGGATACTTACAAATTCAACAAGTTTCATAATAAAGATATTATATCTTATAAGTTCACTCCATTTCTTATCCACTGGAACAGAATCTGAAAACGATTAAAGGGCTTTTTATTTTTGAAAGTCACGGGGCATTAGTGAATTAAAATAAGTAGTAATTTAAAATCGCATTTATTATTTCAATTTGTATAGGCTCATATTATGTCAGTAGCATTGTAATTTTAGGAGAGTGATCACGTCGCATCCTAGTAAGAATGCATAAACAGAATATAGATATACCGTGATTTACTTCGACTAGTTAAGTTAATTATTCAATTAACTGAATTAAAAGTTACAAAAAGTACTAAAGGTTTTGAACATAATATCACCAATACTGATTCAAATGAATGAGCTGATACTTTTGAAACAATATATACAAAGTAATCTGAGTTGTGAACTTGAGGTGTATCAAAAGTAGTAGTACCTAGATATAGACAAATCAATAAATTGACTTAGTAAATAGGGCAATTGATGATCTATTTACTATAAACTACAGCAATGAACTATATATTTAGAAACAAAGCACCTCAAATAATACGAAATAAATACCATTTATGATCATATCCGACATTTTTGATAAATATTAATTTCTGTTTAATTTTTTTGGGTAGGGTCCGCCGGTGGCCTGTATTGCTATAAGATGGAGATTAACTGTAATGTTTATAGTAGCATATATGGTTCACATTTAATAATATATTATCAATAAAACAGTAAAATTAATATCAAAAAGAATATTTTTGATAGTATGGAGGATGTCAATTATGCCTGTTTCTTTTTATTCATATTTACTGAATCTCATAAAGGAGAGTATTAGAGGTCAGTCTCAGAAGTCTGAGGATGTGACAGAAAAGTTTTTATTACGTATTTGCATTTCTACCAAAAGCATTGTCATTAAGAATGTAAAACTTACATGTTTCTTGTAATATATCTAATTATGTTAGCTTGATAAAATTTGGCATATAAACTAAGTGAATATTTATAGCATTGGCAGCACAATTGTGTCCATAAATTGCATGTTTATACGCAGCGCAAGTCACATAATCATCAGGTAACAGGTAAAAAATATTCAGTTGTCCAATTCTTCTGGTGTTGAATTAAAGATACTAATAAAGTTTTTAATTATCATAAACAGTGAGTACTTATGTAAGTACGAACTAAATAGTTCAACATTCTTAGTATTTTTTTTGTCTGTTAATAGATATACAATAAACCCGTTCAGTAGTTTTTGCATGAAAAAGTAACGAACATCTTTTCATCCAGTCTCACAAATTTTCGCATTTATAATATTAATAACAATATGGCTAGGCTATAAATGTAAGTGCTAAGTACATGAAGATTAAATTATACCTACTTGTATTTTCATAAAGTAAACTAAAATTATGATCGCTTGCATTTATTTTCGTACACTACTCGACATAGATATAATTTTTATGTCGTTATAATATATACATATATCAAACATCCAAATTCTGAGAATGCTTTATTTTCGTTGCGATATTTGATTTAGCGACTAGCTTGGAATTGCCGACCATGTCCATTGTATGCTCCACCCACCCGTACTCGCCATTGTTGTTGAATACCGACAACCCATTTATTAGCCTCCAATACCACCGCCAGAGAGTATGACGCGACAAGTGAATAGTATATATATAATAGTGTATAATATATATATATATACTATTCACTTGTATAATAAATGTATAATAGTAGTCCTAGATGAATACAGGTGTAATTCTCCGGTCTAAAACACTATATGGTACCCCGGTATGGACAGTGACCAGAATAGGGGATCAGGCACCCTTAGGGAGTATTATATCGTATCTACGGATGCAGCGTGTAGCGCGTTGGCCAAAATATGTAGGTTAAATTCGTTCCGGGTAACGTAGGTTCTTTCCGGTCACGATTGTTTCGAGAATTACCTGCACGCAGTACTAGGAGTGAGTTGAATCCCGCCTGTCCGGTGTACTGGTCTGATTCGCTGTGCCAGTGCTTTGGCATCGCAGCGTTGGATATTTATTGTAGTTATGGGAGACTCATCTCACCATGGTCCCACCATGGTAGGTAGGCCGCAGATGTTTTCCTTCTTCTGCAAAGATGACATCGCGTAGAAACAGGCAGTGAAAAGGGATGAAAATTTCTACTCAAACCCATTCACCGCCGTCCGGTGAAACGTGCAGCTCGGTGCATTCTAAGAACTCATGTCACCCTTTGTAGTGATAAAGAAAAATGTTTGTCGTAATTACTAATTTAAATTGTAATATTAAGCTATTATTAAGATGTTTAAAAACCCATATTTACAAAGATATTATCGGCAATTAGAATTTTGTTTAATATAATTTTAGATTTTAAGTATTTGGTACACTGCACTGCATACATTGTATCTTTTTCATCAAATTGTCAAGACTTCTTTTTTCCGTTTATATTATTTTTTATTTCAGTGTGCAAAAAAATTCTTTAAATTTGCCGCCCTTGGCTCCAATCAACTCAGCCTTGTGGTAAATCCACCATTGGACGCTACGGTGCCGGCCATAGCACTTTCAATACCTTGCGTATATGTTACGGACAGCTGGAACAGCGCCGGTGCACCGAGGCTTGTGTCTTTGTTAAGAATAGCGCCAGGGCGTGAGTCTACGTTAAGGACAGCGTCGGGGCGCCCCTAACACCGCAGAGCCCGGGTGTACAACACACACTGCACTATAGGTAAAGACGCCCCTGTGGGCCACTGCTCAACACTAAATGTTATATGTATATTTTTTTAATTATTTTCATTGTGTCCAAAATTAATATTTTAAAATTTAATCTCTGTTAACTCTATACTAATAAATAAATTAAAGTGTCTGTTTTATAATTTCAAATTAAAGCTTTTTATAAATGCACATTTATACAGGTGTATGTTTAATATAAATAGCTTGTCGTGTAAATCGAATCCGTCATAGTACTGTACCCATAGACGATACTATAGTGTACCATGTTTATAGTGTCTCATTTACTAAGGCCTTTTTGTCCGTGCATTTACTGCTGTTATGAAAATCTGTGTTGAAATGTTCCGACCGAACTGATCTGTCAAAATGGAGGACTTGCTCTAAAGTGCTGTCATATTCGCCTGTCGCTTGAATTTTAAGTTTTAAATGAGCCCTGCTACGATACCGGTCATGTTTTAAGCTTATTGTAGACAGACATTGGCGCACTATGGAGGCAGAAGATCCTATTGTACAAGAGGTAATTACTTCGCTTATAAATAACTTACAACGTGGTACATCACAAGGTTATGTTATTAAAATAAAATTTATAAAATATTAACGTTTTGCATGGCGCTTCTTTTCAGATGCCTGTGTATCTCTCGCAGGCATTAACAGATAACTTATGTGTATACCAGTATCCGGTGAGACCGGCCAACAGAGACTTGAACGACCTAAAAATTGTAAATGCATCTGTTAAACCTAAGAACAAAATGGTTAGGCTAGAAGTCGGTTTGGACACGTATAGTGACAAATATTGTGAATCTAAAGGCGAGCAAATTGCTATTAACACTGATGGACAACAGGTAATAAATTAATCTCAAATATGAAACAATAAAATAATAATATTAATGTATTTTGAACTAAAAAAATATTTATATTTATTCTGTAATGTAGGAGTCTTCGTGGCACGTTAAAGAAAAGGATAAGTCACAATATTTTAAGCGTGGCATTATGGACAAGATTGTGTATGAGAGCAGTACTCCTTGCATGGAGAATGACTACTATGCAGTTGCTGTATTGCAAGATAAGGAGCTACATTGTACACCTATACAAGGTACTGAATTAATCAATATAAAGTGAAAATAGGATTTTTTACTTAATACTGTCGCTACTTGAGATTATTGTTGTACCGAGGGTAACACTGAATTATTAGCCATATTGAATTATTAGTATTATCCAATATGAATTCTTAAAATATTAGGTTTGTGTCCAGGTGCTTCTAATTTGGAAAATATTAAGACTTCAGTAGGGACACAATATCAGATAGAAACTGTACTCATGAGTAGGATTGAAAAAAAAAAATTGTACTCATAAAAGTATTGATACTACTATGTATCGAGTACTTCTCTTACAAGGCCTAATCTTTTCTTTTTTGTTGACCCTTTGAAATTGCCGTAAGGTTGCAAGTTTTAAAGACTAATTAATCAATGTGATACCTGTCTAAAAGTACTCATTGAGTAAAAGAATCGGGTACTATTCTTACCAAGGTCTAATGGCAACCTTTTTTTCTGTTTCGTTGACGAGTTGAAATTCTCGTAAGGTTGCAAATTTTTTATATTACTTAATCAATACTATACCTGTCCAAAAGTACTCATTGACTAAAAGTATCTACTACTTTTCTTACCGAGGCCTAATGACAACCTTTATTTTCTGTTATGTTAATGGGTTGAAATTCCCATAAGGTCACAAATTTTCATGATTACTTAATCAATTGACTGCACAGTTGGCCTAGTGGTTTAAGAGGTCACTACACCGCTTGCTATGCGCCAAGTGCCGTAGGTTCAAATCCCATGTGAGACATCACTTTGTGTGATCCACAAAATGTTGTCCTCTCTGGGTGTTCTTTGTGTCCGTTACATGTATGTTTGTAAAGTCCCCTGCGAAACAGGATGTATAAACCAAATACGGAAGATGTCTTTAAAAAAAATGCAGTACCTGTCCAAAAGTGAGTACTTCAATGAGTATTGAGTGAAAGTGTCAAATGCAAAGTATCAAGTACAGAAGTATTGGTGTCAACAGGAAAAGCTCTCTATTGTACTTTGTTTTTTTGCGTGTCCTTAGGCTTTAGTGGCCTGTTGGAATGCCAGGTTGGGAACAACAAATAATATTCGTGTAAGTGGTGCTGTTATGTTGGATTATAAAATGACCTTACTGACCTCTCCAGAAATAGTAAATGTAAAAATTATGTTTCAGAAAACTATTAGGATTTCTAATATCATTTATGCTACTGCTGCACTTGCGTCTTAACGCACTAATTAGGACGTTAATTTATTATTTTGGGGGTTACATAGATGTGGCTAACGTTTTAATATGTTAAATTAAAAATGGCTATATTACACATTAAACGTTTAGCGATAGAGCGTCGATTTTTTGGACACATCACAGAGATTTAACGCGTAGTTTAGCGCGCTAATTGATGTTGGCTACATTATCGCCATCTTGTATCATAGGACGCACGTGTTTTTTTTTTTTTTTTTTTCTTTTGTACGGTAACTGCATTTACGAGAACGACAATGAAGTGGTTGAATGATAAAACTTGAGTTTTTGTAATTTTTACAATCAGAGCCCATGAAACCCAAAGCTCCAATTGCATTAGAATCGCTCAGCAGTCAGTGATACGTGGTGCGTAGTTATGCGTGTCAACTGGCAACGTATTATTTAGTCTTTGTCGTTTCCAGTTACACAAGAAGAATTTAAAAGAAAAAAAATAACAACCAAATTGTGTTAACGTGTGAATTCATGAGGAATTAACTCTTAGCAGCATTGTAACCTAAATGTAGCCATCGCGCATTTTTAATGTTATTAACGTATAGTTTGCCATTGCCATTAACGTTCAGTGCCAGTGGGTGTTCTCTCGCTCGGTAACATGATTGCGGCCATGTTGCGGAGCGAGAGCGCGTGGAACTATGCCGTCTCTTTCTGCGAGCAAGTTAGCGATGCCGTTTGAATATTTCGTAATACTGGTAAATATCTAAAAAAATACTTATTTGGTTCTCAGGTATAATTCAGCTAAGACCGTCATATTCATACTTTGACAAACAAGATAAACGTAAACAGGATAAAAAGAAAAAAGAAAATTCTGATGATGAAGGCGATGAGCCTGTAGCTAAACAAGTAAGTTTTATACCATTACCGAAATGAAGTTCACGCAAAAAGCGTATTCCTTTCTTAAAGGTTGGCAATGAGCTTGGGAATCCTAAGTTGCATGTATCACGTAATATACCTGTTTGTTAACACGCTCTGTCATAAAAAAAAATCTTTGCAACATACTTTGTGTAATGGAAATTGTTTTAGTGGAGTTTTACTTCTGAAGAAATTTAATGTGTTCAAGAGTAATACTGTTGAACTAAGCAAATTATAACTAATTATAATTGTACTTTATATTTAATCACTTTATTCATAAACACAATTTAGACTAAAGTTCTGTGTTATTTTCAGCTTTAAATTCAATAACGTTTATTATTAAGTGGGGTTGTCTTTTAAAAAAAGGAGGAGCTGATATGAAATTGTATCAGATAGTTATACTTTATGATGTAATCATATTGTAACACTAGCTGAACTTCCCAGTGTTACCCGCGGTTGTTGTACCGACAATCGAGGGTGACTTTAGTAACGTACAAAAAGTAGCCTTAGTTACTCCTTATAATATATTACATCAGCTATCTGTTCCGACAAATTAGGTTCAGCCTTTTTCTATATACAACAAACAAATTTTCTTAAATGTATTTAGTGAAAAGCTGTTAATTTGATATTACAAACTTCAATTTTATTAATATTTTAGATAGTTTGTTTGATTATGACTCATGTTCGTGCTTTATTTCTTTAATATATGTACGTGTTTTTTAGATAATTGTAAAATTCGCGCGCCAAGAGACTGAAGTTGCGAAGAAGGCCAAAGAGAAGTCCTTTGAGACGATGTCTAAACGCATCGCCGACGAGCTGTGGCACGATGCGCTGTGGAAACCCTCTGATACCGATCATGCTGAGGTAAGAAACAAAATCATAGTTTTGGGCTATTGTCAGTTTCGATTGCGTTTTTTTTGTGGATTATGGAGCAAACGAGCAGACGTATCGCCTGAAGGTAAGCGATTACCGCCGCCCATGGACACTCGCAACACCAGAGGCGTCATGAGTGCGTTGCCGACCTTTATAAATAGGTATTGCATGTGCCTTTTGTGGTTGTAGTTTGATGTAGTATTTGGAGTTTCGTGCCAGTTGTTCTCCATTGGAATGACATTTTGAAATTGCGCACTAGAGTAATTAATGTAACGTTTCAATAGTGCCTGAAAAGGCCTACTTATAATAAAAACTATGATTTTGGGTAATTTGTTTTTTTTTTTAAATTGGATCACTGGTTTTTGATGTTTTCTGCTCTCATCTACTGCTGTCTCTACCAAAGTCTTCGTCTTTTTTATTATTATAGAGTCGTTAGTATTTTGAAAAAATTCATTGGATTGGAAAGAAGAAATCTTAAAACAAACCCCATTTGGCTAGCGATGTATTGTAGGCCACAACCTCTTTTCTAACAGGAGGTCCTTGGGTGAATTGAAATGACTTCCTCGGTGGCGCAAGTCGTAGCGTAAGCGACTGCTGTGCTTGAGGTCTCGGATTCGATTCCCGGGTCGGACCAAATGTTTGTATGATATGCAAATTTTTGTTTCGGAGTTTGGGACGTTTCTCTGTATAATATGAATGTATTTAAAAAAAAAAAAAAGTATATATATATTAATATTAGTTGTCTAGCACCCATAGTACAAGCTCTTAGTTCTCTCTCTCTCTTAGTTTGGGACTAGACGGCGTGTGTTAAATTGTCCGAAATATTTATTTATTTAATTTCGACTATTTGGCGATTCGTTATAATTGTATCACATGTTTAGAAATATCATTAAGTCCTTATATAGTTCTACTAAACCAAAAAGTAATTACTGCAGTACTAACTGACTGACTGATTTATAAGACTGAGAAATATTCACAAACAAAAACGATAAGGTGGGTAATAAAATGTTGTATTTGCATATTGTTTTGTTCTTAGCTGGAGCGTCTGAAGTTATTCAGCGGTACAACCTCGGATGGATCTGCATTGAGAGTTCGGGCTCGCGAGTACATACGTGACCTGGTCCCGCCACCCCCGCCGGATGAAGCTGACACCGTATCCACCAAGATTCCATCGCCTAGTGATCAGATCAAATATATACTTCTGAGAGGTATGCCTATTATGTTAATATTATTATTCGGGTTGTTTCAGTTGTATGATTTGTATGGTACAGTAATACTTTCTGTGTATAGACTAGGGATGTTGCGAATATTCGCATCCGCATCCGCAAATGCGGAGCTTCCGCATGGATTTGGACATCTGCATCCGCAATAATCAATGCGGATGTTCATGCGGATGAGAATGTAATACAAGTTGCGACAAGAAAGAAATTGGGCGGGGCCAGCGAATGGTGAGTGCCGTTCGCACGTGTTAATGACCAATTAAACACCAAACATTTTGATTATAATAAATACTGACAATAATTTTGCCTGGTTATCCTAATACCAATGCCGAAGGGCCTAAAATAATGAAAATTACTGATTCCGCGCGAAGATTTTTAAGCAGCAGTATTCCTAGTAAACAACTGTTTAGTACCGTTGGTTTAATTAATGTTCCTCTCCGTAAACGCCTTGACTCAGAAAAGGCGGCAATATTACTTTTTATTAAGTGTAATGCTCCTATTTTTAACTTCATTTACTAATACGAACATTTGTTGTTACATAATTAAAAAAAATAAGAGCATTATAGTTAATTTTAATTTTCAATGAGGGAGCGTTCAAGTATTACGTAACGCAATTTGGGGGGAGGGGGGGTTCTCGTAAAACGTTACGATGCGTTACAGGGGGCGGGAAGGGATCTTTCTTATAACACGTTACGTAACACTGTTTCTTTTTTTAAATAAAAAAATAGGGAATTAAAACTCACAAGTTGGCAAACTTTTTCGTTTATATTTCACGGGGAATCCCTAGATTGTATTGTAGGTTATTTATTGTTTTCGTTGTTAGTATTCGTTAGTGTTTATGCAGAAGCAAATTGCTGTAGTCAGTTGGTGTTATTAAAGTGAGTTCATAGTGTTCATACTGTAATGTCCTCAAAAGAGGGAGATTTGTATCCTCAGCTGTTCTCGGCCTATAAAGGCTCTCATGCTAACTTGCCAGCGCAACTGTGACAAAAAAATGTCAATGAAATTTGGAAAACGGCTAAAGAAAAACTAAAAAATAAAAAAACGTTTATAGAACATATAAGGGAGCGTTCGAGTATTACGTAACGCAATTTCGGGGGGGGGGGGGGGGTGATTTCGTAAAACGTTACGATGCGTTACAGGGGGGAGGGGGGGTTCAAAAATCTTCAAAAGTTGCGTTACGTAATACTTGACCGCTCCGTAATAAAATGTTAACATTTACTTTATAAAGTAATTGTTTTAATTCGATATTCATAAACTGTATTTTTATAGTATTTTAAACATCCGCATCCGCATCCACGGATGTGAAAAAATTGGCATCCGCATCCGCGGATGTGAAAAAATTGGCATCCGCAACATCCCTAGTATAGACTACCTGAACCACGTCTCATATTGCCCATAGCGTGATGTTATAACAGCGTAAACAAACTTGACAACAAATAAGATTATAGTGAGCCAACTTCACTTATTTTTTTTACTTTTAACATTTTAACATTGTTTTAGAAGCTCCCAAACTAAGTTTCCGTTAGTATTTTCGATGATTTTTCGTTGATGACGTTACAAACAAACACTTTCAGTTTTATTTATTTGTACAGAAGTGTCCATGATTTGAAACTTCCTTTTGAATTAGAAGCTTATGTCTAGCAGCGAAATGTTAAAATTTGTTGTTTATGATGTGTGTGTCTTGCCGTATGTCAGTTGAAATTTGACCTGTGACGTTAATGCAACCAATAATACGGACAGACTGCACGGTTGGCCTAGTGGCTTTCTACTGCGCAAAGTGTTGTGGGTTCAAATCTAACATGGGACAACACTTTGTGTGATCCACAAATTGTTATTCTGAGTCTGGGTGTTTGTAATGTCCAATGCGACACAGAAATGGATATTTATAAGGAGGTAGTTGTCTTTAAAAAAAAAATTAAATAAATGTTTTCATTTTTGAAGTGAAAAGTTCGTGACGTGAACAAAAATCATAGAACTCTTTCCACGAGTTATTTTTTTTATTTGTTTTTAGTGAAACAGCGCTTATACTGTGTTTCACCGAGTGAGTTAGGATACCGTAGGCCCATCCCCCAATCCCCCTATAATGGCGCAGTTGAAACACATGTTACCCCAGGAAGGTACCAACTGCGCTAGCGTTAAAGAATCCCTTTCTGGACGTACGTACTCAGAACTTTTGGGGGGAGGGGGGTCAAAACTGCGCCCAATCATTCTCGAGGTAAGATTAGTAACACCATGCACCCCCAACCACGCTGGTCGTTACTTGTGCAACATCAGGGGATTACATAGTAATATTGATGCTGTCCATCACCACCTCGAACTATCAAAGCCAGCCTTGCTGCGTCTTGAACACTCCTTCATTTCTAAGGTCGGAGGCTTCTCTCTCTCGTCGCCTCAGCAATCTTGAAGGTAGGGACCTCTCCATCTTATGTCTCTCTGTAGACAGCGATGACCATCCCCGCATCTATGCATGCCTCTATAGGTCCCGATAGGACCGACTTATTGAGCACACCCAGATGAATACTGACTTATTGCAACAGCAGATTCCCTCCTTAGAGATCGACGTACTTGGCGATTTTAACGCCCACCACGCTGACTGGTTCAGTTCCAGTAAAACGGATCATGCGGGGAGATCTGTTCACGACATCACCCTAGCATACGGCCTGACACAACTGGTTCCACGCCCACGCGAGTCCCAGATGTGGAGGGTCAGAATCCTTCACTGTTGGACCTTCTGCTGACTTCTCATCCGGACGGTTACCGCGTATCCGTTAACGCGCCCCACCAGCACCTCAGACCATTGCCTTGTCCGGAGTACAGTACCTATCACACGTTCGCCGCGATCGCGAGTTGCCGTTTGTGCCGTTGTGTGTGGCACTACAGGTCAGCAGATTGGGATGTGATGCGGTCCTTCTTTGCGTCCTACCCTTGAAAGACAGTTGTGCTTCTCGCCAGATAATCCTAATACCGCTGCTGATTTTGTTGCTGATGTTGTGTTGCAGGGTATGGAGCTTTTCGTCCCATTCTCTGTGGTCCCAATTAGTGGCAATTTGTCCGACCTGGTTTGGTCCATCATCCAGAAAAGCTTGGTGGTCTCAACAGATCGAGGCCGTATTTCACTCTGGCCCACCGCTTTCGGCTTTATGGCGCAGGTTTGGCCTCACATGGAATACTGTCTTCATCTTTGGGCAGGGGCACCGCAATACCAGCAAACTAGTAGCTAGATATCTATCTAGCATTCAACAGAGAGCGACTCGAATCGTCGACTGCCAGGAACTTTCAATTCGGCTGGACTTTTTGGCGCTGTGGCTTCGGTATGCATCTTCTACCGCAAATAGTATGCTCCGAGGAATTGTTCGAATTGATTCCTGCGGCCTCTTACCGCCATCGTCCTACGCGACGGAAATTTCATCTCCATCACTTAGATGGCTGGCAGTCCACAACTGTCATTGGCATTTATGTAACAGAGTTAAAACATTTTTTATTTGTCACTAGCAAAACTCATGAAATTCAACGACCTGCGCATTCTTATCCGCACCGAAAACGGGCCCATGTCGGAGAGCGCTCTGCTGTCGGCGCTGAGCGGCGCGGCGTGTTGCGTGCGCGGCCTGTGGGCGGCGCGCTCCGCCGACCTGTACACCCGCGCAGCGCCCGTACCGCCCCGCCTCATGTGTGCCGCCAGGGACCACGTGGTGAGTAGCTCCCGTAGCGCTCCGCCGACCTGTACACCCGCGCAGCGCCCGTACCGCCCCGCCTCATGTGTGCCGCCAGGGACCACGTGGTGAGTAGCTCCCGTAGCGCTCCGCCGACCTGTACACCCGCGCAGCGCCCGTACCGCCCCGCCTCATGTGTGCCGCCAGGGACCACGTGGTGAGTAGCTCCCGTAGCGCTCCGCCGACCTGTACACCCGCGCAGCGCCCGTACCGCCCCGCCTCATGTGTGCCGCCAGGGACCACGTGGTGAGTAGCTCCCGTAGCGCTCCGCCGACCTGTACACCCGCGCAGCGCCCGTACCGCCCCGCCTCATGTGTGCCGCCAGGGACCACGTGGTGAGTAGCTCCCGTAGCGCTCCGCCGACCTGTACACCCGCGCAGCGCCCGTACCGCCCCGCCTCATGTGTGCCGCCAGGGACCACGTGGTGAGTAGCTCCCGTAGCGCTCCGCCGACCTGTACACCCGCGCAGCGCCCGTACCGCCCCGCCTCATGTGTGCCGCCAGGGACCACGTGGTGAGTAGCTCCCGTAGCGCTCCGCCGACCTGTACACCCGCGCAGCGCCCGTACCGCCCCGCCTCATGTGTGCCGCCAGGGACCACGTGGTGAGTAGCTCCCGTAGCGCTCCGCCGACCTGTACACCCGCGCAGCGCCCGTACCGCCCCGCCTCATGTGTGCCGCCAGGGACCACGTGGTGAGTAGCTCCCGTAGCGCTCCGCCGACCTGTACACCCGCGCAGCGCCCGTACCGCCCCGCCTCATGTGTGCCGCCAGGGACCACGTGGTGAGTAGCTCCCGTAGCGCTCCGCCGACCTGTACACCCGCGCAGCGCCCGTACCGCCCCGCCTCATGTGTGCCGCCAGGGACCACGTGGTGAGTAGCTCCCGTAGCGCTCCGCCGACCTGTACACCCGCGCAGCGCCCGTACCGCCCCGCCTCATGTGTGCCGCCAGGGACCACGTGGTGAGTAGCTCCCGTAGCGCTCCGCCGACCTGTACACCCGCGCAGCGCCCGTACCGCCCCGCCTCATGTGTGCCGCCAGGGACCACGTGGTGAGTAGCTCCCGTAGCGCTCCGCCGACCTGTACACCCGCGCAGCGCCCGTACCGCCCCGCCTCATGTGTGCCGCCAGGGACCACGTGGTGAGTAGCTCCCGTAGCGCTCCGCCGACCTGTACACCCGCGCAGCGCCCGTACCGCCCCGCCTCATGTGTGCCGCCAGGGACCACGTGGTGAGTAGCTCCCGTAGCGCTCCGCCGACCTGTACACCCGCGCAGCGCCCGTACCGCCCCGCCTCATGTGTGCCGCCAGGGACCACGTGGTGAGTAGCTCCCGTAGCGCTCCGCCGACCTGTACACCCGCGCAGCGCCCGTACCGCCCCGCCTCATGTGTGCCGCCAGGGACCACGTGGTGAGTAGCTCCCGTAGCGCTCCGCCGACCTGTACACCCGCGCAGCGCCCGTACCGCCCCGCCTCATGTGTGCCGCCAGGGACCACGTGGTGAGTAGCTCCCGTAGCGCTCCGCCGACCTGTACACCCGCGCAGCGCCCGTACCGCCCCGCCTCATGTGTGCCGCCAGGGACCACGTGGTGAGTAGCTCCCGTAGCGCTCCGCCGACCTGTACACCCGCGCAGCGCCCGTACCGCCCCGCCTCATGTGTGCCGCCAGGGACCACGTGGTGAGTAGCTCCCGTAGCGCTCCGCCGACCTGTACACCCGCGCAGCGCCCGTACCGCCCCGCCTCATGTGTGCCGCCAGGGACCACGTGGTGAGTAGCTCCCGTAGCGCTCCGCCGACCTGTACACCCGCGCAGCGCCCGTACCGCCCCGCCTCATGTGTGCCGCCAGGGACCACGTGGTGAGTAGCTCCCGTAGCGCTCCGCCGACCTGTACACCCGCGCAGCGCCCGTACCGCCCCGCCTCATGTGTGCCGCCAGGGACCACGTGGTGAGTAGCTCCCGTAGCGCTCCGCCGACCTGTACACCCGCGCAGCGCCCGTACCGCCCCGCCTCATGTGTGCCGCCAGGGACCACGTGGTGAGTAGCTCCCGTAGCGCTCCGCCGACCTGTACACCCGCGCAGCGCCCGTACCGCCCCGCCTCATGTGTGCCGCCAGGGACCACGTGGTGAGTAGCTCCCGTAGCGCTCCGCCGACCTGTACACCCGCGCAGCGCCCGTACCGCCCCGCCTCATGTGTGCCGCCAGGGACCACGTGGTGAGTAGCTCCCGTAGCGCTCCGCCGACCTGTACACCCGCGCAGCGCCCGTACCGCCCCGCCTCATGTGTGCCGCCAGGGACCACGTGGTGAGTAGCTCCCGTAGCGCTCCGCCGACCTGTACACCCGCGCAGCGCCCGTACCGCCCCGCCTCATGTTGGTCTCATTCCTCGTGTTTTATTTTCCAGATTTATCTCTTCACGCAGAATACTTACGTGGACAGACGAAAGATAGCCGCAGCGGTGCGTCTACCGCCCGCACAAGTTCTAGAAGTCATCAGTTCTGTCGCCAAGTTCAACGAGCGAGTCGGCTGGGAGCTTCTCATTCCACCGGATACGACTTTCGAAGCGAAGTACGCTGACGTCGTTCAACGTCAAAACTTACATTGGGAGGCGAGGCAGAGGTTGTTCAATGAGATGTTGATAGGGGAAAACGTGCCTAAAAGGCAAAGAAAGAAATCTCAGCGCGACTCGATCAGTTCAGAAACTCTGATGAGTCCAAAGGCGAGGTATAACAGTACTAGTGAAGAAGACGAAAATAGAAAGAGACATAAAAATAAATCTGCAACCGGCAGTGGGAAGAGGACTAGATATTGTTCAAGTAGTGCACAAGATGCGACGTGATTTGTAGAACGATTAGGTTATCAAATTCTAGTGTATTGTGCCTAGCGTTGCTTGGTTAAGTAAAATGTGTACTGAGTTTGAACTACTTCGGTGCTGTCGACGTTATCATGAAGTCTGATTGAAAAATAGTGCTGTAAGCTTGACATGTAAAAGTCTAATGTCTTTTAAAATTAAGTAGTTATGCTGACTGTGACTATAAATAATAAGTTAAATGAAATTATGTAAAAAAAATAACGTATTAATGGTATAAATATTACTTGTAAACCATATTAGTATTAGGAAACCAATACCTATGATGTTGTTTTAACCGATTACGGCGAAGGCGGCCAGTGTCAACGGAGACCAGCCAACTACACAGGAGATATTATAGTGCACAAATGTGTCCGCAAACAGAGGCATTTTCTGTTCCCTTACTCTCACAATCCGATGGAACGGTTATCAGGTAAGATTGTGGAGAGATCACATGCAGGACCGATCATACCTATATACCATTGTTAAGTAGTATATTCGCTCGTTGCCAAACCTTTTCTTTAATTACCAGCTATAAGTAATAGCAGACTTACAGGTGAAGTTATTTCTCTAGAAGTGTACAGGCTGCAAAATTTAAAGCTACTAAAATTGAAATAAAAAATTGAACTACACTTAGCAAACATAATACAGCTTGGTCTGTTGACAAATCGTTCTTAACCTTTATTAATCCCAAGATTATTTGAGGTCGGCTACTAGTTCAACCGGTTTTACCTGAATATCAGTTTTTCCACTGAGGGAGAACTGAATTCGAAGGTTGAACTAGTTGTCAGTATATTTGAGAGCGCTGACTTCACAACAACGATTGTCATAGGTGTTCATTGCAACCAGTACCGACGCTTTAACGTGCTCCCCGAGACACGGCAGTAAAACACCGCCATCTGACAGATATAATATTTAAATGAAGTAAAAAACATGTGACAAAAATGTTATAAATGTTCAACTATACTTGTACTCAACTAGGCAGAGAATATAGTATCGGAACAAGACTGCCGATAATCATATTTATATATTTCTAAATACATACATGTTATAGATAAGCTACCCTAATCATCACACAACATTCGTCGAGGGTGAAGATTCGAACCCACAACCTCTGGCCTAAATTTCAGGATAGATAACCACTAGACTAAAGGGTCTGTCTGTTAATGTATTCGAGTAGCTAAGTACTTTAAAATAACTTTGATGAACTTAAGGGATCTTATACACAATACCGGCAGGTTTAGTGTGTAGGAGGCCTTACAATCCCACCTCAATTTAAAGGTTATGATATACAGGGTCTGTCGTAAATAATGGATAAGTCGTAAACTGGAGTTGGTCCGGCTATGAGACTATTAGAAAATCGTATCTTTTTGCCAGGGTTTCTAACCGTATGGAAATGGCGTAGACTTTTATGTTTTTTTAAAATTTCGCTACTCTTTGCATTCATTCCGTTGCCATTTCGTTAAATTTAGGTATTTCTGTGTCATTTTTTTTGTATTATAGTCTTGAAGATGTGTATTATTTAGTTTTAGTACTGTTTTAGGCGTTTTTAACGTTGGTCATTTTCAAAATTGTCATTTTAAGATTTTTTATGTTTTTGTTTTACTTAGGGTCAACTTTTGATCATTTACTGTGTAAAAAAAAAGTACGGCGCTATAGCTGCCCATGATCTTAATAAATTATCTAGTATGTGTAGATTCTAAAAAGGTATAACAATGCATACTTCACAAGTAATATTAAGCTACATGAGCGAGATCAATATCAAGGTGAGAAAATATTTTTTTCATGTAATGTTGTAAATGGTTATAAAACTTCGTCATAATGATTTATTTCTGCCAAGATTCTTTACACAAACACTATGGGGTCACTATTAAGGATATTCAAAAGAAAACTAGGTTGTTTTAGTACGTAAAAATATTTATTCAACAACTTAAACTAAATGTTCGAAGTGTCCTCCGCCGGCAGCTATGCACGCTCTACATCGCCTAATAAACGATCGCTTAATCCGGCGCACATAACCGGCTTCTTCAATTTTTCTCGCTGCTACTTATGAAGACACGATAGTCAGGATGCCGGGCATTTGGATATTTTTCCCGATAAACTCTAGCAGCTCTATTGGCGTTGCCATCACATAAACCATAAATGTAATGCATGTTTACGTATTCGGCCGGCGTGTATTGTTGAGGCATGATATACAAAATTTTCCAAAATAACACGTGCAATCGATAGCACAACACGATGCCCATAAATGAGAGCTGAGTTGTCAATATCACCAGGTTAACAAGTCCAAATCACAAAGAAAATCTAAGTCCGATATTAGAAAGCAGTAACAAATTGACGACAGTAATGAAAACGAGAGCACATGCGATGGTCAAAATCACACTGAGAGATGTATCAGGAGTGCGCCCTAGCTAAACGCATGCTAACCTTTTCACACATCGTGAGTGTGAAAGGGACGGTGCATCATGCAGTGTGCCTAGTAATAATGTCCTTTTCACGCGGGGAGACCCTTTGTATTGCTGTCTTTGTTCATTTTTTTACCTGATGATCCTTTTTACGAATAAACTTGTAACATGTTTGTCGCATGTAACTATTAGAGCACATCAATTTTAAAATTAAACACCTTTATGAAATGAGGAGGCATGAAATTTTTTTGACAAAAAACTACCTAGTTTTCTTTGAATATCCTTAATAGTGGCCCCATAGTGTTTGTGTAAAGAATCTTGGCAGAAATAAATCATTATGACGAAGTTTTATAACCATTTACAACATTACATGAAAAAAATATTTTCTCACCTTGATATTGATCTCGCTCATGTAGCTTAATATTACTTGTGAAGTATGCATTGTTATACCTTTTTAGAATCTACACATACTAGATAATTTATTAAGATCATGGGCAGCTATAGCGCCGTACTTTTTTTTTACACAGTAAATGATCAAAAGTTGACCCTAAGTAAAACAAAAACATAAAAAATCTTAAAATGACAATTTTGAAAATGACCAACGTTAAAAACGCCTAAAACAGTACTAAAACTAAATAATACACATCTTCAAGACTATAATACAAAAAAAATGACACAGAAATACCTAAATTTAACGAAATGGCAACGGAATGAATGCAAAGAGTAGCGAAATTTTAAAAAAACATAAAAGTCTACGCCATTTCCATACGGTTAGAAACCCTGGCAAAAAGATACGATTTTCTAATAGTCTCATAGCCGGACCAACTCCAGTTTACGACTTATCCATTATTTACGACAGACCCTGTATATACTATAAGTTTTATATTTTGCTAGATTTGGTAATCATGTTTTATGATGTGCTGTTGAAAGATAAAAGTTGAGTTTTTGGTTTGATGCTGTTTGTTATCCTACATTTTCATTAATAAATAGATTAATCTTAATTCAGTATGTGTAGGAATTTGCTTTCAGTTGTGCTATATTTTACAATAATACTCGCAAGTTTACTGAAACAAATAGTGAAAAATATAAGCGATGATAAAAAACTTGAGAGGTGTCAAGGGACACCCGGATGGAACGAAGTTCGAAATAGAAAGACGAAACGAAAATATCTGGCTTGCTTTCTATAAGAGAGATAGAGAGACAGACAGAGAAACATGCGCACGCCGCACGGCTTACAATAGCTTACTGTAGCAAAAAAGTGTCGTTACCAGCCTATCGCAGTTCACTGCTAAACTTATTTATTGATATATTTTGTATTTATATTTCATATACATAATTTTAAAAATCATTAATTTACAGCGACATCTATATTATTAATATTAAACTACTGGCAACGACAACTATAACACGTAAATGTAAGTTCAGTTTCTATTCAAAAGATGGCGCTATATATAAAATTGAAAAATGTTTTTCACCAATTCTTTAAAAAATAATAACAAAACAATATTTTCTTAATAAAAAATATTAAGACTTCGTTCCCATAACAAAAATAGTGAATCAAGCAATGAAAAATAAACTAATAACAAATATAATTTAAAATAGCAAAAAGTGTCGTGACAACAAAACGTGTCGTGACAACTTTTTCGTATGAATTTTTTCCGTCTAGCCCCCTTTCACAACGCGTGATAAGGAACTTCGTTCCAATAATAAATAAATACATATAAATATTTTGGACATCTGACACACAACGCCATCTAGCTTCGACCTAAGCAGAACTGATACTATGACAGCTAGATTGACTGATAGAATACTTACTTTTTTATAAATACGGGCATACAATATTTAGACACAAATACAATATTTATACAAACGTTTGGTCAGACCCGGAAATCGAACCTGAGACCTTAATCACAGCAGTCGCATACGCTGCCACTGCGCCACCGAGGCAGTCATACACGCATTATCTTATTCGCTTCACAGAATATTACGTATGTATAACCATCCAAACAATGTAGTTCTGGCCCTATTCCCCCCTATATGACGATGAAATATAATCGTGTTTTTAATGTGATTAAGTTATTCGAATTATACTACGAGTACTTAGGTAACCTCTATTTAAATATGATGTCTGGCTTAAAATCTTAGCCTTCATTATAGAAAAGATTATAATAGCTTGTAGTGGTTAAGGCTGTGTAACCAAAGCCACTAACGTATGTTGTGTTCGTAGGAGTATATTGAATAAGACAGCAGGATGATGATAGAATTATTGTATTCAAAAGATGACTAACTATATACAAAAACAATACTTGTATTTATACAAATTTAAGGAGAGAGTGAGTCAGGTAGCAAGCGTATGACCTCTCTCTGTCACTTTTAAATGGTGTAGTTTGATGTACGATGTTACATAATATGTCAAACAGAGTGAGTCAGATAGCACGTAAAAATGTAGGCGATTTGACATCTGACTGTCTCTGTCATTTTTGAATGGTGTAGCGGGACGACGCAAAGGTAAATATATAATAATATAATAATATTTATTTTGTATGGGAAAAATTAAATTGAATCCATGACTGCTACAAGCTTATCTATTAATACGTGAACCAAAAACATTCTACTTTTATTATTCTATTATTAAAAATTTGGCACTTGTGCAGAAAGCTAAAGAAACATCGATGTCACACTGGGCGACCACTAGTTAGACAAAACTGCAAGACTCCTTTAAGGAGACAAACCGAAGGTCCTTAGATAGTAATATAAAATTGTGTTAGTTTTTAAACATATATTTAGTTTTCTAATACAAGTAAAATTTAATTGTTAAATCTACTTCATCAGAGCAATTCAAAGACTATCCAAAATAAGCACCTACATATATTTTTAATGACAAACCCATTTGATTTTTTTTTATTTAGGACTTTCGAATGTAAATTTATACATAGGGACTGTTGAATTGTCGTAAAACGTATTTTCTAATTATAAAACTCAATTGTCATACAAATTTTCAACAAATATATGTACTTACATGCTCATAGAATAGGCATGATGACAGTAACCAAGAACCACTAAAATTATGTATTTATCTGATGAAATGGGGTTCATAGAGTATAAAAATTTACGTATTTATTTTCAGATTAAGAGCAAGGTTATTAGTTAATTTAACAAAAATAAAACTACAAAATATAGCAATCCGCCATGTTAAGTTGAACACCAATCAGAGCGAGTTACGTCACGTTTATACTTCATATTCTTCATTATGACGTCAAGCAGACGCCATGACACCATCGAGCGAGCATTATAAACTTAAATTGCATTTTATTGGAACGAAGTTCCTTATGGCGCGTTGTGTAAGGGGGCTAGACGGAAAAATTGTCACGACACAATTTGTTGTCACGACACAATTTGTTGTCACGACACGACGACGACACACACAGATATTTTCGTTTCGTCTTTCTATTTCGAACTTCGTTCCATCCGGGTGTCCCTTGACACCTCTCAAGTTTTTTTATACTAAATTAATAAAATTCCTAATGTGGGAGTTGTCTTTTATTAAGAGAAAAGAAAAAAAAAAAAAAAAAACTTTATTTTTGTAGAGATATGATTGTTTCTGACAATAGGAGGTAACTCCGAACATCATAAAACAGTTTTTCAAAATTAGTTATGTCTATTGTGTCTGTAATCTATTTTAATCAATTAGTCCCTCATGTCGGTCTCTATAAGCATAATGGCGAATTTGCAAGCTCTTGATGGATCCTAAGTAGTATTTTATTTATTTATTACAAATAGACATAGATTCCCTTGCCTTTCTAAAAAGAGAACTCTCGCAGTAGGAAAATATGTTGTCTTGGGAGACTTTACTTCATTACATGGAAACGAAAAGAACCTGAGTTCTTTGTGTCCGTTTAATGAACGGAACAAACAACTATTTGTGGAACACAAAGTATTGTCCCATGTAGGAATGGAACCCACAACTCTCAGTAGAACACGGTGAATTAACCTCAAACCACTAAACCATTGCATGTTGGATTTACATTTTTGATGAAAATTGATGTTTATATTAGCGATATAGAACCAAGGGCTTCTCGATTCTTTACCACTCTCCATGGCTAAAGACCGTTATTTATAAGAACCAAGTTCTGTTTGCTAAGTAAAAATGTTAATGTATCACATCTGTAAATAAGTTTGTACATAAAACTATTGTGATTTTACCTATAAGCTGTTAATTTTTTGTAAACGAATATAAACATTTTAATATTTTAAAGCAGTTTTTTTTAATGTCACGAGTCTACCAGTGCCGTACAGATTGGACTCGCTAAATAATAATTATCAGCAGATTCAAAATCTGCTGATACTTTCTACCAGACAGAGAGACACATGAAAATTTGCAATCTTAAAATATACTATTATGTATATATATATGCTTTCTTTTGGCACATATAATTTAAAATAAAGAAATCGTCCTCAATAACTTAAAATGTAACGTATTATGTAAATGTAATATATACATACATATTTTACATTTTAAGTTATAACTGTTAAATAAACGGGCACAGCATAATATTGTAGTAGAATGGACTGCTACGGTAATATCGAGACTAGCTCGAGATGATAATAATCGAATTGCATATTCAAGACTTCAATAGTCAATACTACGAAAACAAACACAAAGGGAGGATCCTCCGAACAGGCGAGGTGATCATGCCTGGCGGGCCATGTTGTATATATGATAATCGGTGCGAGAACTTCTACTGCGCGATTTAGAATTGGTTGTTTTTTCGTGTTGTACGTTGCTCCGTAATTTAGTGTATTTTCGGTAGAAGGCGCTGTATGTGGAGGTCGCCACAGAAGTATGAAACATACAATAGGGTTTCATCCGTTATATAAACGATCTGTTCGTCTATTTAACGGATGAGGCCGATCTTGACAACCCGTTGGAAATATCTGCGAACCTGGATGAAAAAGAAATGACGTCATGTAAATTAGAGAGATAACAAAAAAAATCGAGATGTAGGAAAAAATTCGAGATGTAAAATTAAAAATATTTGGAACGAAGTTCCTTATCGCGCGATATGAACGAAAAAACGAAGGGGGCTAGACGGAAATTGTCGCAACATAATTTGTTGTCACGACACTTTTTGTTGTCACGACACTTTTTGCTATTTTAAATTTTATTTGTTATTAGTTTATTTTTCATTGCTTGAAGCAACCCAGATACTATATATATATCTATATATATATATATATACTATATATATATATACTATATATATATATATATATATATATATATATATATATATATATATATATAATAGAGATCAAAAGGAGATCTCAATAGGCCAAGCTAGACTGCTACATAAGCTTTACTAGTTAGATCAATTTACAGTTGGTGTTTTATTTTCGAACCCTTCTAGTAAATCATTTTTAAAAAGAGATCAAAAGGAGATCTCAATAGGCCAAGCTAGACTGCTACATAAGCTTTACTAGTTAGATCAATTTACAGTTGGTGTTTTATTTTCGAACCCTTCTAGTAAATCATTTTTAAAAAGAGATCAAAAGGAGATCTCAATAGGCCAAGCTAGACTGCTACATAAGCTTTACTAGTTAGATCAATTTACAGTTGGTGTTTTATTTTCGAACCCTTCTAGTAAATCATTTTTAAAAAGAGATCAAAAGGAGATCTCAATAGGCCAAGCTAGACTGCTACATAAGCTTTACTAGTTAGATCAATTTACAGTTGGTGTTTTATTTTCGAACCCTTCTAGTAAATCATTTTTAAAAGGAGATCAAAAGGAGATCTCAATAGGCCAAGCTAGACTGCTACATAAGCTTTACTAGTTAGATCAATTTACAGTTGGTGTTTTATTTTCGAACCCTTCTAGTAAATCATTTTTAAAGAGAGATCAAAAGGAGATCTCAATAGGCCAAGCTAGACTGCTACATAAGCTTTACTAGTTAGATCAATTTACAGTTGGTGTTTTATTTTCGAACCCTTCTAGTAAATCATTTTAGGTCAACCAAGGTCATATTTACGCTTGTCGTAACATTATATATATATATATATATATATATATATATATATATATATATAATAGATAGATAAGATTTCGAAGTTTTATATTTACATATCATCATTATCATCATTATCATCACTATTATCATAATCATCATTTCATCATTTTCATCAATTCATCATTTTCATCACTTTCATCATTTTCATCATTTTCATCATCTTCATCATTTTCATCATTTTCATCAATTCATCATCTTCATCACTTTCATCATTTTCATCATTTTCATCATCTTCATCATTTTCATCATTTTCATCATTTTCATCATTTTCATCACTTTCATCATTTTCACCATTTTCATCATCTTCATCATTTTCATCATTTTCATCATTTTCATCATTTTCATCATTTTCATCATTTTCATCATTTTCATCATTTTCATCACTTTCATCATTTTCATCATTTTCATCATCTTCATCACTTTCATCATTTTCATCATTTTCATCAATTCATCATCTTCATCACTTTCATCATTTTCATCATTTTCATCATCTTCATCATTTTCACCATTATCATCATTATTATTATTATTAATATTATTGTGTACACATATATCATAAAACCAGAAATTACGTAAAATATTGAAGTAAATATAATATTTGTATCGTCTTTCTATTTCGAACTTCGTTCCATCCGGGTGTCCCTTGACACCTCTCAAGTTTTTTTTATTTATATGCATCTATTTTTTTCCACTTTTAAACAACTTCTAAATCCATATGTACTTTATAGAGTAAAAAATCAATTTATTGTTTGTTTTTCCTTTTCGAACAAATTACATGAGAGCAGGAGAATGTGACAAAGTTTGAAATATTTTCGCTTCTTTTTATTTTCATTATCGTCGTTTTAGATAAACCACTTGCTGCACACGTCCTTTTTGTTGCTTGTTAAACCGGCATAATGAACGAGCCGTGTTTTTTTATGATTTTCAAAGAATTAAATTACTTTGAGCACCTATCTTACATTACAATACTAAATAAGTAGTTTATTAGTATTTCACTGAATAGAGAAACAATAAACAAGAATGAGATTACGGAAGCAAGAATATTACACGTGGGTCTACGCTTGCGTTGGCAATGGTACTGGATAGGTGAAAGCGGGACTATGCGTGGGGTGGGTGGAGCGAGAAGCGAGAGGTGAAGCTTATTCCAGCCGGTTGCGCAGATATTTCCGATGGATAACACTCGCCCAGCCTCTTCAAATTATTTCAATAAAGAAAAAAAATACACAATAAAACATTTTATTTCAACTATGTATGACAATTCTATTTGGTGCAAGTTACAACAACAATATATCTTCAAAATCAACAGTAACACTAAATTATTAACGTTTAGTAACAATATGTAGAAATAATGTGCTTAATGTAATAATAATATTAAGTACTCGACTAATATAATTCTATTAATGTAAATACATAACTCGTAAAGTTAATAAATATATGTAAATTGATATTAAACTGGTTATGTAATAAAATGGGGCAAAGCATAATTAACTTTTTTAAATGTCGCTTGATAAAATAGTATTTTTTTTTATACAAAACATTAAAATATACACAAAACATTTAAAAAATGTGTGCGTGTACTAGCGTACACTCGTAAGAAGTGAAACTTCTTTATGACGTTATTTTTCAAAAAATAAATATCATATGTCGACGTAAGGTATAACGACAAAAGACTTATAAACCAGCAATATTCGTGACAATTCTTATTTCAAGTGCAATAAAAGTTAAGGAGCGAGACCTGAGTAAATATTTCGCGATCTGTGGTGTGAATGAAGTAAGTTTGTGGAATGTGATGTGTGTAGTTATTTACATTGTGGACTAAATAAAATAATATTGTTTGTAATGTGATATTTCATTGTAGTATTAATTTGGTCCTGTTTGTGTTTGAAAATGTTTTTTGTTTTATTTTATAAATTTGACGCGTAACGTAACGGATAAATGTTACACGTAACGTAACGGATAAATGTTACGCGTAACGAAAAAATGTTACACTAAATTTTTTGACAACCCCGATAAAGAAGTTTCACTTCAAAAATGCTTATAAGGTCTTTAATACTTTATGGATCGCTCGTTAGGTACCAAAACAAGTTTACACTTTCTTAGTTCACTTCTAACAAAATAATTAGTAACTGGCAACACATGCTACATATTAAAAGCTTTCACATTACCAAGTGAATCAAGATTTAGTAAATCAATTCTTAAAAATATATTTAATTATTTGGTTTTATTCGATACACCTTTTTTGTGGGGATATCCCCTCGGATACCACCGACTGGTGGCTATGTCGGACTCGAACCGACTAAAAACCGCACACCGCCTAGGGTACTAGAAGCCGGGGAACCAGTGCATCCTCGAAAACTCTGGAACCCCGATTAATAAATACACCTGCAGATTTAATCAAACGTATAACGTTCGATTTGAAAGATCTCGACTATTATAATTACTTACTAACAAAAATGTGTTTAGCACAATTTGAAAATTTGTAAAAATAAGCATATTTTATTTTAGGTCAGCAATATTTAAATTGCCTTACAAACTTTTGTCATTTAATAAATCAATAATGAGGTGCTGCGCGGGCATACGTGATAATAATACCTATTTCAGTTTAGTGTAAATCGTGCACTATAGTTATGATTATGTTAATTATCTTCAAGTCGCAGTGTAAGTGTAAGTTGATTCGACACAAGTCTTAGATAAAAACACAAAATAAACTCTTGTTTACAGATTCGACAAATAACACATTGCATAACTAACCATAACCGATAGTATGTTTTTTTTTTAAATGGAATGTTTATTAGTTTTGTCAAGTCATTTTACACGTAATAGTAACTTCTCTAACGTCGCTATTTCTTTAACTTTAAATGGTGTGATCATTTACAAGAGTAGAATTGTATAATATGTGGCATTACTGACATTAACAAAAGACACACCTAGAATAACCCGCGCTTTTTAAAATTCTTCACTAGATTAGAACTTTGTTAATATTTAGATAAAATACATTTAAAAATACCTATAAGAAAGGTGTATTTCTAGTGTACATAAAATACATAATATTCATTAACAGTTCAGCAAAGTTATGGATTATAAATTGCTTAGTAATATATGTTAATGCAAGTATTATGTAAGTATATGTGGTATAATTTATAGCTGTCACACATTTAATATCACATCTTACACTGTGGCCAACAGATACTCTATGTAATTTGATATATATAGTGTTTAAATTGGAGATATTTTCTATAGTTTGTACATGATATGCTGTCCTTCAAGGACATACGGGTGGCGTAATCACTTTAGTACAACGATTTATCTGTAATACACTTTATTTATACTTTTTTTCGTTTTGTTAACATACAGGACAGCCTGACAACCGGATTTTATCCGGTAAACTCTCAAAACAGCTATCGTTATTTCTATTGATAATATTTGCTATAAATCACTTGTCAA
Organism: Spilarctia lutea; assembly: GCA_916048165.1. NCBI lineage: Eukaryota > Metazoa > Arthropoda > Insecta > Lepidoptera > Erebidae > Spilarctia > Spilarctia lutea. The sequence continues at coordinate 5,610,254 of OU696479.1, read as the reverse complement.
GTAGTGTTGAGAAAACTTAATTGCTCTAAAAAAACACTAATTATTATGTACAATAATTAAAATATTGACAATTGCAATTTTTTTTATTAAGAAGTAATATTATTAATCGTCAAAACAAAGTGCCGTTATCAAAGTCGTTAACTTGACAGCTCCCAAATATTTATAGAAATTGGGTTTTAATATGACATTCCGAGCCGGACAAAATACGAGAGAAACTGCTTCGATTGTACGGATGCAGGTGGAGACTAGCTACCCACTCTATATGTTCACTAAATGCGATATATCTATACTAATAATAAATCTGAAGAGTTTGTTTGTATGAACGCGCTAATCTCAGGAACCGCGAGTCCGAATTGAAAAATTCTTTCAGGGTTGGAAAGTCCATTTATCGAGGAAGGCCATAATATCAACAAGCTACTACTCATAGGAGCGGGGAACCAATGAAGAGTGTTTAAAAAACGGGGGAAATTTGCACGCTACAGGCAATATAAGATGCAAACGAGGTTGCGTGGGTCAGCTAGTAGTGCTAGTACATAATATAAATAAATAAGTGATGATGGTTTGTCATTTGTTCGTGAACGCCCTTCACCGTGGAGTCAAAGTGTGTCACAATTACGCGGGAATCTACGAGTACATAGGTTAATCATGAGACACTAGAGATCTTTAATAGGTAAACTTAATATAGATTCTATTGCGTTGGAGGTTCGGTGGAGGATTTTAGTATCTTTTTTGTAAATTATAATAAATAAATATTCCGGACATCTAACACACAACGCCATCTAGCCCCAAGCTAAGCAGAGCTTGTGTTATGGGTACTAGACAACTGATATAAATTCTTATGTACATAGAAAACACCCAAACTCCGAAACAAATATTTGCAGATCATACAAACATTTGTTCCGACCCGGGAATCTTACCCGAGACCTCAAGCTTAGCAGTCGCATACGCTACCACTACGCCACCGAGGCAGTAATGATAATGTTTAGTAAAAAAGATAATAAAATTCAATTCCGTAGTTGATAACGATGATTTCGATGAATTCTCGAACCTCAAATGACAAATACTGAGAGTGATTGTGATGTTCTCCCTACAACGATGGAGGTTTATCGGGACATATCTCAATGTTGATGTTAAGGTGTTTAATTTTTTAACAAACAAAATTCAAGTATCACCTTACTTGATGTTTTTATCATTCGTTATATAATGTTATCCGTTCAAACGTATCGTAAAACGAAAACAATAGCTGCAATTCCAATTGCTGTTAAACCACTGTATCTGGCCGCTCCATTACAGAATTTAAGATCACAAGTGTTTGCAAGTTCTTCAAACCGGTGTTTGACAAGTGACCAGTCGCAGAGTCCGACCCTGCATCCTTCGAAGTGCATGGGACGTTCGTTCTCGAGGAATAGCACTTGGTATGGCTCCCGCACTTGGAAATTACCGTTTTGAGTGCACCTGAAAAAAATCCTAGATGTTATCTGGGTTAAAAGTAACATATACCTACTTAGTATCTAGAGTATAATTGGTATAAGATTAGTTTTTTTTATTGAATTGGAGGCAAACGAGCAGACGTATCGCCTGATGGTAAGCGATTACCGCCACCCATGGACACCTGCATTACCAGGGACGTCACAAGTGCGTTACCGGCCCTTGGGGAAGGGGGAGAGATTGGGGTATGGGTCTCCGGTATCCTCATTCACTCGGTTAAACACAGCGCAAGCGCTATTTCACACCAATTTTCTGTGAGGCCGTGGTATCACTCCAGTCGAGCCGGCCCATTCATTCCGAAGCGTGGCTCTCCCACAATGACACCCACAATATCTCTAGAAGTAGTGGCACTCAGTGCTCTTAATTCGTCACCGCACATAAGACAATCATATAGTACCTACCTGAATGAACAAGCTTTCAATTTACACTTATGACGTATGGCCATACGTCATAAGTGTAAATTGTTCGTTGCAGCGGGACTTTGTAGGTTGTTGATGAAAAAGAATTACTTGTTTAAATATAATCTGAAACACTACAAGTATTTACAACATTGGAGAGTAAATTTTTTGTCGTCCTCGTTACCATTAAATGTCATATAGGTTAAGGGCTTTATATTCGTCGCCGACTTAGGTATATTCTTATGGCATAATCTAAACATGAATACTTACTTGTACAAAACTGCTGCTACGTTTGCGTTAAAGGGCATCATAGTGGAGGTGGTCCACTTTCTGACTTGCACATTGGCAGAATGGTAGTTGTCGCCTGTAAGTGGTAGGATGTCTTTGTGGGCACTCATCGCGGTCAGGGTGAGAAGTAACATGACTGCTGAGCTGAAGCCTATGAGGACACGGGGCTGTTGTGGCGTGTCAGCTATTAGATAAAAAAATTGAAAAATGTTACTGAAAAAATCTTAAAATTTCAGACATCTAACACATAACGCCATCTAGTCCCAAGCTAAGCAGAGCTTGTGTTATGGGTACTAGACAACTGATATAAATACTTATTTACTTTTTTCTTAAGTACATACATATTATACATAGAAAACACCCAAACTCCGAAACAAATATTTGCAGATTACAAACATTTGGTTCGACCCGGGTATCGAACCCGAGACCTCAAGCTAAGCAGTCGCATACGCTATCACTACGCCTCCGAAGCAGTCATTTGGAGAATTTTTTTTTGGAGATTGTAAAGAGAAGGAGAGAAAAATTTGCAGATAGTAAAAAAAATCGATTTCAAAATTTCTTTAGTCCATTTCTTGTGAATTAGTTTCAATGAAGCCTTGTTTCTAAAATAATGACTTTCGCAATGATTTTAAGGTCAAAATATATTTTAAATTTCAGGACCAGTTCCTGAGTCAATGAATTCTTAAAAAACTTTAAATGCCATATTATTTATCAGAAACTGGTGAAAAATTTTCTGTTTCGGTTCTGGGGCACCTTAAAATACTATATTACCGAATAACAACATTTTAAAGTTCTTCCTAATGGCATTGCAATTAATGCTAGATTTAATGTGCTCTAAATACGCTAAGCAATAATACTCATAAACTAAGTATTTTTCATATCAACCTCGTGCAAACGGTAGTATGATTTGCAGATTAAAAATTGCATTAATAAAAATAGCATATGTTACGAAATTATTGTGGTGAAAATATAAAAATGTGGAAACACCTAGACATTAGTAAATTAAATTGTTTGTGACAATAAAATGAAGCGGAAAAGCTCATAACAAGAGCTACCCTTAACGTCAACATTAAAAATAAACTCGTGTTTATGGTCGGTGACGTCACAAAACAATTCACTCATGTCATCTAGCGTGTTTATGGTAAATATTAATATAGCCTTCGTTCATTATGATAGTGTAAATTAACTTTAATTTGAGAGGATGTGCCAAATTTACGGTTGAATGAGGGTATAATTAGAGCTAGGTCATTAAGTACCCTCGATGAACATCACTAGTAATTAAAAGCTTGAAAAACGTTAATAATGAAATAGACAATATTTATGTAGGTAAATGTCGGCGTGAAAACATTTACTTAGGGAGATCGTCTTTTGTTTTTTCGAAAGACGGTCCCCATTTCATGTCATCCACATTTTATATATTTTTTTTCATTAATTTCATCACGACGACGACTTGAAGACTCAAAGACTTGATAATTGAAGACGATAAATACTTGACATTGGCAGAAATAGCTGATCCGAGTGATCCGGCTAGTTGCCATTTCATCATCAAAAAAAAAAAACATTTACTTATAATTTTGAGTGTCTCAATAAAACTTAATTATCAATTATAAAAAACTAAATGTTATTTTCTAACAATGAATATCGTAATATTTAGTATTAACAACTATGTCTGTTGTCCGGTAAAAAGTGTTACATAAGTTATTTGATTATAACATTTCTAAGCAGAATACTGTTGCTCTTAACTTTAATTGAAAGCTTGTTACTATCTAACATGATTTCAAATAATTGTGAATGACGAGTCTAACCCGTTAACATCCGCTACTAAATTTAAATTATAATAATGTGAGTTTAATGACAGTAATTCTAATTATTTAATTAACGAATTAACATGTCATTCAGAAAACCTCCAACGACAAAACCAATGGATTATAACTGTAATGTGTTAAATAATCTTAGATAGGGTAGGATTTCTTACCGTCGTTGACATGTTTCGTAAGGAAGGTCATCATATCCTTGACCGTGGTGCATCCGATGTCCTTGTTGAGATCCGAACCGTAGCCGTACTTGTAGTAAGTTTCTAGGTCCTCAGCGTATTCTAGCCGTTTCAGATCTTCACGAGTAAATGCCTGGAAATTTGAAAATGTTTTGACTTATATATTGTGTGTTTAGTACAACAATATGGGAAAATATGAACTCTTTAATCATTATCCTTTAATAGTTCACTGCTATAACCGTGGGAGAGCCGCGTTTTAGCATGCATGGGCCGGCTCAACCGGAACCACGGCCTCACAAAAACCCGGTGTGAAACAGCGCTTGTGCTGTGCTTCACCGAGTGAGTGAGGATACCGGAGGTACAAATTCCTAACCTCTCCTCCATCCGCATCCCCCAAAGGCCGGTAACGCACTTGTGACGCCTCTGGTGTTGCGGTTGTCCATGGGTGGCGGTAATCGCTTACCATTAGGCGATACGTCTGCTCGTTTGCTACCTTATCCATAAAATAGGAGAAAATATACCTAGACCTCTCCTTAGAATGGAGATTTTGTTTCTCTTTGTGGCGCTGTTGTCTTGTGCAGGTTACTTGAACTCACTCATAAACAGGGTTTATAAAAATAAAGTAGCATGTATTAATTTCAGATGAATCCGTCACCTCAAGGACGATTCTTCAGAATACAGAGTGTGTGAGATGAACTTCAAACTAATTAGTCTATATAGTTAGCTCAAAACCAAGAGCTGTTGATATTGAGCACTTACAGCACACCACGGTGATATGGCTGTGACGTCCCATGCCTTGTTGTAGCGACACATTTGGTATATCCGCAGAATCGTCTCCTTCTGAATGTCATAGTTGAACCCGAGACGTAATGATATGTTACTGATCATCTGTTAGGAGAACAAAGAGATTAGAATATAATAAAAGTAATAGCTAGAGAATTTAAAGGAAAAAGCAAGGTCTTGAAGCTAGCCTAAGCTAGCTTACGAATTCATTTGTTAACGATTGTGACTATTGCTTCGAAGATCTAAAATTTATTTAAAACAATATTATCTTAGGTTATTTACAGAAACATATATTAATGGAGACGTTTTTAACGCTGTTATTCAATAGTCTCATATTGAGAGCAGATTTTTAAAATTAAACGTCGGCCTTTTAGGGATGGGCAAAGGGATGGAGGAAGGGTTGCGGCATGGGCCTCCAGTATCCTCACTCACTTGGTGAAACACAGCGCAGGCGCTGTTTCACACCGGTTTTCTGTAAGGCCGTGGTATCACTCCGGTCGAGCCGGATGCATGCCGAAGCGTACCTCTCTCACGGTGTAACTTTTGGACTTGCAAGATTGCCTCTTTAGCCTATGTCTTTAGCGCTTATCAATTATATTTCCGAATTATTTGCCCATCCCTGAAACTCGTATCGTTTGTCGTAGTTTCTGATTATCTGAATTCGACCATCTTTCGAAGGCTGGGTCAATTTCTTACGTAATATTCGTGTTGCCGTGTGATATTTATGATTAGTAAGGTAATTATGACTACTGTACTAATTAGTCTTTATTCATTCACGCCATAGTACAATGAATGATTCATTGATGAAGCGAGTCGTCAGGCAGTCTAGATACAAAAATCTTTTTTTTAGCTTTTGCACCAAACAATAGTAATGTTAATTTGGAGGAGACCTCCAAATCTACTCTGATTTACTGCTAAATATGATGAATTTAGAAGCAGAAAAATAGCATGAATAGTTTTTTAAAAATAACGTTTTTGATAAATCGTAATAACCAGTAAGTCAGTAAATAAGAACCCCGCGGTACTACAATAACCGCGAACAACGCCACGAGGTGAAGCTAATATCTTTATACGTTGTTGCCTATGTGTTATTCTGATGTGTGAGCTATATTATTGTAAAGTTTCATCAAAATCCATTCAGTAGTTTTTGCGTGAAAGAGCAACAAACATACTCAATTACGTACTCGCAAACTTTGGCGTTTATAATATTAGTAGGATTATAGTCCGAAATATATTCGGACTTTTCGCACTGCCAATTTACAGATATGTATATAATATTTTATTTCAAGAAACAGTTAAACCTTTTCTTTCTTGTGACGCCTCTGGTGTTGCGGGTGTCCATGGGCGGCGACAATCGCTTACCATCAGGCGATACGTCTGTTCGTTTAGCCCCTGTAATACGAGTATATAAAAAAAGACTTACCTCTTTGTACTCCTGTTTAGATTCGAAGATAGATAACTGGGAGACAGTGCTATTGTTCTCTTCGACATCCCTTGTCCAGACGGGGCAATTCTTGTACGGCTAGAATAATTGAAGAAATTGCTAATTTCAGTTATCATCACGACCAAAATTGTTTATAATTTGGTACGTGTATCAACAGATAGCGTTTTACCATTCGCTTGAATTGCACTATTGTTTGATTACCTGCAGTAGTTTAAGATAATCTGGTGTAATTTTTTAACCTGGTTTCAAAACTATCTTAGAAGGCGCAGTATTTCGGTAAAAATAAAAAAACGTGCTTAGTGATACAATCACAGCCACGGAAAGCACTGCCTAGGGATCAGTCTTATGCCCACTACACCTTGTATCTTATGTGAACGATATGCACAACTGCATCACGAAGGGTACATGCTACCAGTTTGCTGACGACACCTGCATTTTAATGGCTGACAGGGAACTTCTAAAGACACTTGCAAAGATACAAACAAATTTTGATACCTTACTGAGATGGTGCCATTATGCAGGACTGGTAATAAATTCGAACAAAACTAAATTACTAGGTATTAAATCACCGTATCAGCGGCAAACTATCACTTCTAAGTTAATTGCTCACACTCACAGCTGCTTGCATAAATGCCGAAAAGATGCATGTAACTGTCCACCCATAGAAATTGTTACATCATAATAGTATACTTATCTTGGTCTAGAGAGACAAACTTCTTAGCACTCCATGGATTCACCGTGCGGGTGCCGGGTCCATCGTGTGGCAGAGGGAGAAACTCAAAGCAGTTCCCAGGACTTACGACCTAGGTGTAGGTTTAAGGAGGCCCCCTTTAAGATACGCATCAACGGTCACCTTCACTGCTCGAGTTTCCCGCCCTACCTAGCCAAATTTGGTAGGAACCTGTTAGTGCAGCCTTGGATACTCGTTCTAAAATAGAACTTACTGCAGATCTCGACAGGCCAAGGTCTTTCAAAAGGTTATAGAGAGATTTAGCTGGTATACCTCTCGCTCCCACTTCTACCGCGTATAAATTAACCATAGTAATAGAAAACCAATTCAACTGCGAGAAACATATTGAATATGTTTGTAATAGGCTGCGGCAATTTTTAGCCAACATTATTATACTTAAAAACAGAATTCCAATCAAAATTCAAATAATGTTGTATCATTAATTAGCAGAATCTTATATCCAGTACGGTCTTAGTAGCTATTGTCGAACATATAATATTTATACAATTGAAAATAATATAATTGTATCCCCAAATATTAAATCTATACTAATATAATAAAGCTGAAGAGTTTGTTTGTTTGAACGGGCTAATCTCAGGAATCGCTGGTCCGATTTGCAAAATTCTTTCAGTGTTGGATAGTGCATTTACCGAGGAAGGCTATAGGCTATATATCATCACGCTAATACTAATAGGAGCGAAGCACCAATGAAGAATGTTTCAAAAACGGAGAAAAATTTTCATGCTACGGGCAATAGAAGACGCAAACGAGGTTGCTGGTCAGCTAGTTACTATATAATAAATACCAGTTCAAATTAAACTTAACTTTACCATTTTAAAATAAATCTTTTTAATAAGCAAATTAAAAATTGACACAGGACGTGATGTGTATAACAGAGTGGCAGTTCAAAACCGGTTGTGTACAATGCGAGCAAGCAACACGTACGGCGAAATAACTACCTACATAACCCCTCGCCTGTTAAACAAGCTACCGCCGGAATTAGTTAATAAAATTATACAGAGTAACATTAAAATAAAATTAAAGGTATTTTAATTTATCTATATGTTAGTTAATCGTGTTTTTAGATATAATTGGTCACATCTAACTCTCGTGTTAATATAACACACTTTCAGATTGTGTAAAACATTGTAAATATGTGATATACGATCGATACCGAATATCTGAGTAACACAACGCAAACCCTGGAAGTTTATCGTGTTATGGCGTAATATATATCTTGTATTATTGTTTTATGTGATAAATTAAAGAAATTATTGTAATAAATGCTAGATATAGTAGAAACAGGTAGTTCAGATTAAAGTTGTAGTTTTATTATACGAGCCTACTAGTACATCATTATAGGTAAACGAGGTCATATTTGCGCCTCTTCCATAAGCGTAAGCCTGGGGGTGACAGATGAGGTCATCCGTCATCCCAGCAGAAGCAGGCTCTAGTGGAGGTGCAGACGCTGTGGAGCGTGCGCGCCCCGGGGGACAATAATGGGAACATCGGGGTTCCCACACAGGAGGGGGCCATCTACAAAGCGTAGGTGGCCCGACGTACGTTCCCCGGTTCCCCGGCATCTAGTACCCGAGACGGCGTGCGGTTTTAGTAGGTTCGAGTCCGACATGTCACCAGAAGGTGGTATCCGAGGGGATTCCCGCACGAGGAAAAAAAAAGGGTCATATTTGCGCTAGTCATTATATTCCACAACTGTAATTTGAATCATCTATTTCTAGCTTAATCTAGCATATATTTATAATTACACCAAAGTATCTCAGACTACTGCTGGTAATCAAACAACAGTGCGATTCAGGCGAATGGTACAACGCCATCTGTCGATACATGTACTAACTTATAAACTGTTTCGTGTTGTCGTGAACAAATACTTTTGATAGCACCTTACCCTGAGAGTATTTTCATCATTCTCCTTAGGTATGTCGAGACTTTCAGCTTGGTCCCCAAACAATCCTTCCGTGAAAGCCTTGAAGGTATTGCTTGATCGTCTGTCATTTACAAACTTGAACTGTGAACATAAAAAAACACACAGAGCACAGGATCAAAATGTGGCATTTTTTTTATTTAACATTCTAAAGTAACCCTATGTCTCTACCTACTTTCACGGCTAAGGCGCTGAACCAACTTCAATGAAATTAAGCATGAAGATACTTTGGTTCTTAAGGAAGAACATAATTAACTATTGCCGCGATAACCAATATACGCGGGAGGAGACGCGAGCTAAAACTAGTTAAGTACTTTATGAAAGAAGTTCAGCGGTATTGTAGCCGACACCTCCCTAGTTTAAGAAAAAAGTTCAAAGAAAAAAGTAGACTGATAATTAATAAACATCTAAATGCTTGCCAATGCCATAAGACCCTGACAGATACTTGTTAGACCAGTCTTAATGTCAGTTCTATTGCCATATGACGTCATACACGTAAGATACTAAAACTACAGCTCTTTTGAAATAAATATGAGGATATTATAAAGCATCTGTCCCCCTGGCTGAAGCAGGCTCGGGTGAGGTCGCGGACGCTGCGGAGCGTGCGCACCCCGGGGGACAGAAGCGGGCACATTTGGGGTTCCCACACAGGAGGAGGGCATCTACAAAGCGTAGGTGGCCCGAGGTATGTCGGGGTTCCAGGGTGCTTTTCCTTTCCCGAGACGGCGTGCGGTTTTAGTCGGTTCGAGTCCGACATAGCACCAGGAGGTGGTATCCGAGGGCTTTGCGCACAGGAAAAAAAAGGATATTATAAAGCGTCTTAGCTGAATGTCTTAATATACAAAAGTGTGATTATAAGTGGTCCACACGTACTACTATACGTACGTAATTTTGTATACTATCCAGACGTTGTAATTTGTCTGGAGTTATTTGTACTATATTAGTAAGGTTTCATCAGAAACCCGAAGATTAAACGATTAAAATGCAACCAGAATAATTTAGAAATAAAAAATAAATAATAAATTTTATGTAGGTACTGTTATTGGATTGTAATGGACTATTTTCTTCTAATCTTAATTAAAAATTAAGATTAGAAGAAAATAGTTAGACTATTAGTAGAAAATAGTTAGACTATTTTCTTCTAATCTTAATTAAAAATTAAGATTAGAAGAAAATAGTTAGTAAAGTAAGTAAAGTTAGTAAAAGACCATGACTTGTGAAAAATAGACAAAATCCTGCTGCATTTTTTTTAAATCGGTTGTAATTAATGACTCCTTTTTGAGGTGTCGAACATAAAATAAAAATAAATATAACTGAATAGAGAAACTCTGTTTTAAAATCGATTAATAAAGGCGTGAGTTGTTAATATTATGCAGACATCAGTGTCTATGTGACAGGGACACAACACACAGTCTCCCTGAAAGGAATTAACAAACAAATTATTGTAAGTACTAGTGTTAAGAAACCTTTGTGGAAGAGAAATAAACGCTTATTATTATTATTATCCGGCTTCAAAAAAGGAGGAGGTTCTCAATTCGTTTGTTTTTTTTTATGTTTGTTACCTCATAACTTTCGACTGGGTGAACCGATTTTGATTATTCTTTTTTTATTTGAAAGCTGGTGCTTTACGTGTGGTCCATTACAATTTAGTCCAGTTCTTGAAGTCGGTTTCTTTTTTGTTAAAATGTTTAATTATTATCAGTAAAACTCTTAAATAGATGTATTAGTAAGGACTGCCAAGAATTTTTTTAGGCCCAGTCCATAGATAATAAAATCTATGGACTGTTCAATAACAAACATCGATTCGTCTAAAATGCAAACATCTCACCAAATAGTCGTGTTGGTTTGTTGTCAAAAGGCCTGGGAACTTTTGTTTCCACGCTTGTGCTAACTGCTGTGTGGTCATGTAACCGTCCGTAGTGAGGTCTCCTGCGAAGGTTGAATTGATCCGATCGTTCCATTGCCAACGTTGTAAAAGATTCAGGTCTGAACTACAGATGCGTTGCTGGAACAGAAATGATAAATTCAGTATCTTGTTTTCGAGATATTTAATCTTTTTTTTTATTTGGACGCGTACGTCATAATACTAATATGATACATATATTATACTAGCTGACCCACGCAACCTCGTTTGCGTCTTATATTGCCCGTAGCGTGAAAATTTTCTCCCGTTATTGAAATATTCTTCATTGGTGCTCCGCTCCTTTTGGTAGTAACGTGATGATATATAGCCTATAGTCTTCCTCGATAAATGGACTACCCAATACTGAAAGAATTTTTCAAATCGGAGCAGCGGTTCCTGAGATTAGCGCGTTCAAACAAACAAACTCTTCGACTTTATTAATAGTATAGATTTTACCGTAAAATTTCGGAGTTCGTGTTTCCTTGCTGAGTGCGAGCTCGATATGGATCGGGCTACTACTAAACTAATACAACAATGCAGCATGGTCACCCATGTGACCATGCTGCATTGTTGTATTGTGACAACTACTCTTGGATTATGTTTATGCTTTCCATCAGGTAGAGTAGAGTCATTTTGGTCAATTTGGCCATACTTAAACAAAACTAGCAGAAGACTATATGATCCTATATTAAACTGAGTCTGTAGTAGTAACTAGACTACTGACCTATTGATGACATATCAATAAAAATTAATCACCAAATGTATTGCAAAGCTCAAAACTCCAGAACCGTTCTACCAATTCGTTTATTTTTTTATCAAATGTAAAGACACAAAGAAGGTTCTTATGGAGAAAAAAAAAAGCTAAAAATTACTTATTTACTTTTTCTATTGACAGAACGAAGTCTGTCGGGGCAGCTAGTATATTTAAACATGTACCTACCCACATTTTTTTTAAATATAAATTTATATTATCTGTTCTAGATGGAAAACAAACTCACGAACTCTGGCTTTGCAGTAAAGATCATCATCATCATCAGCCTATCGAAGTCGACTGCTGAACATAGACCTCCATAAATTAAAATGATTAGGTATTACTCGTATTTATATAGAAGTAAGGATAGTAGCCATCCATTAGTTAGTCTGTGGGGAACGGGTATCATGTTCCACCCAACACCAAGGGAGGATCCTCCGACCAGGCGAGGTGATCATGCCTGGCGGGCTACTGTCCAACAGTTGATGTTGGGATGTTGTATATATGCTAATCGGCGCGAGAACTATTTATTTCGCGATTCAGGATTTGTAGTTACTCCGTAGTTCGGTAGATGGCGCTGTAGTATGTTATGTTGTATGTGGAGGTCGCCATAAGTCAATCCTCAGTAATCGTAAAAAGCATAAAAATCGTAATAAAAATATATTATATCATTCTCAAACCATCTTAAAAAATCCACCAAGAAAAAGTACTTAACAGTTTTAACTAGTTACTTACGTACTTACATTAAAAGATACCTACCGACACTAAAATATAAATAGCTCTGTTATTTCTTACCTATTCCATCATCACTAATTAAAAAGTCATTAAGATAACACAAGTCCTGGCAGTGTACTTAATGGTTACTTCGTTTCCCAATACAATTAAATTGTGACCTCATACCTATCGCTATCTAACAAAAATAACTCAAACTACTTCATAACTACGACTGTACGACACTGCATCGCGCTATAAAAGTTCTCACACAGTTTACTATGCGAATGAATTTTTTTCGGTAATTCTATGATAAAATTGACTAGGCATATGCAACCGATCCGGGTCGCAGATGCCCAGTTTCTCTTATCCGATTTACCGATGATTCGTTTTTGACGATAATTATTTTTTTTTTAGACATTTTTACAAAACAATCAGTGTAATGGTAATTGCTAATATGTATATCTATACATACAAATAAATAAAATTGGAGTGTCTGTTTGTAATATTAAAATAACAGCTTTTTACTAAATGCATAATTAACTATGTTTACACGATACATATACCAAAATATTTTTTTAAACAATTTTTGTCTGTATGTTTGTTCCGTCTAATCTCTGGAACATACAGTGCCTAAAAAGGCCAACTAGATATAAAAACTTTTTAACTTTGATTCCTATTATTCTAAGATAACTTACATTAGTATTCCTAAAGTTGCCATTATTGTAATTTGTGAGTATGTTGTTTTTTAAGTCTCCAAGTCTTTGGAGTTCGTTGATTTCATCAGCTTCAGGGTTGTGGGAGCCATGGCGGCTGAGCAAGTACAAGGCGATGGGCTGACAACCTGTTAAGTAAGTAGAAAACATAATTTAATAACACATTATGCAGAATACATGATATGTACGAAGTGGGTGTAATGTTGGTAGTGCATCCGTTTTTTTTTGTATAGGGGGCAAACGAGCAGAAGTATCGCCTGATGGTAAGCGATTACCTTCGCCCATGGACACCCGCAACACCAGAGGCGTTACAAGTGCGTTGCCGGCCTTTTAAAAAATAGTACGCTCTTTTCTTGAAGGTTTGAAGAAAAAAAGGCCGCAAATCCAATGCCTCAGCTACTTCGTTACGGGCCCTTATTAATAATAATAGTAATCGCTTTATTGTACACCAGAGTACAAAGGTAACTTAAAGCTACAAAGGTAAATTTTTCCTGTCAAACTTCGCAATTATCTAATTGATTTTCACGTTTTTTTAAATGTGTGTTTTGCTGGCGTGTCTAAGATAGGATATATTGTAAACAACATTGATTAACATTGCGCTTAGACGAATAGAAGTCGAGCACGATTGAGACGAGACGCAGATAAAGTTGTGTGGATCAGTTAGTATTTATAAAAAAAATAGTATACAAAAAACCTTTAGATCAATATATCAACTTCAAATAGATGTTTTGAGTTGTTTGATTGCAATAATCTGTTAAGTCTGAAGCACTTCCGTTTCTAATGAATCCTGATGATAATCATAATATACACGTAGAAATGATTCTAAGTGTATATTGTGATTATCTTGCGATAGTTGACATCGTGACATCATCTAACTACTACAAATTTTAATGTGGATGTCACAAATTGGGCTGCACCTAACGTACAATGAGCAAGAAATCATAAAATGTAAGCATTCCATGAAACGAATAAAGTGAATGTGTTTTATAGTCTTTACTTCCTTTGACATCGGTATCCAACACAATTTTGCTTGAATAACGCAATATCGTTCTGGGAACAGAACAACCATTTCACACCATACTATTCCATACCATACCATAACTATACCGTAAAGAGGGTCGATTCTCGTATTGAGAAAAATACGAGAATTGACCCCTTGGTTGCATTGGCCGAGGTCACACAAGCTGACACATTCATTTTGTGTGACCATGGTCACTGTCAGTGCCAATTGATTAAATCTAACTTCAATTGATCTCATGACAATGACTGTCAACATACCTACATATTGCGGTAACAATTACAATTACAGAACGATTACTTCTATTTCAATTATAGGAATGGCGATCACAATTACATGATTATTTGACTCAAAATCTTTACAACTTCAAGGTAGTAGATCCAAGCTTGACCGGGGCGGTACTACCCTTTCACAGAAGACCAATCTAAAATGACAGTATTCGTGCTGTCGTGTTTTGTTGGGGGGGGGGGGGGGTGCGAGACCTGAGGTCCAATAATATAGAAGCATAGAGGCGTACCCAGGGTGGGGCAGGGTAGGGCAGCTGTTCCCTTCTGGATTTACGTGCCTAATATGTTCTTTTGTCGATAAAAGTTAAGAAAAAGAACTTTTACTGGCAATGTCTTATTCTTCTACCCCAATTAAAAGTTCATTCATCACACTCAGACGCGTAAAACCGTGGCTAAGATCGACTATGTACAAAGATTAATTAAATGGGCTTTTGTGCTCAGTGTACTATAAAATCTGTTAATGTTATGGGCGATTCTTTCACGGAAAAAGTCTTAAACCAATTTACTGAAGACCATCAAAAATTACTTTTAATATTCCTAGTTATTATTTATTTAAAGAATTTATATTACAATTACTTCTTTTAGTTCATTTATTTTCAACTAGGTGCTTTTGAAGATCTGCTTTGCCACCCCCTCTCTCCCCCTGGCCCAAAACCTGCTACGCCCATGTACAGAAGCATTTCAATAGGCCGCCATGTTGTTGGTTGCATTATCTGCATTCACAATAAGTATGGTGACCACTATTCTTAGATTATGTTCATGCTTTCAGAGTAGAGTCACTTTGGCAGGCTCATATAAATATTTCTAAAGATATTTTTAAAGACCAACTACCAGCCTAAACACTGACTGTGCAATAGTGCAGTTTTCTATAATGGCGCTCGATTCTCTTCTCTACACTAACATGTCAGAGTGACATAATAATTATTTTTGACAACGAATGTAATAAGTATATGAATCATGTTTTCTCCCTATCGTTTTACACCATTTGACCCTGTTGCCTGCACTAGTTCTCATAAAACATGATAAATAGAAGCAGCACGACGCGGTGACCCCATAAATAAGTCAGATCGACTCACCGATAATTTGTCAATCTAAACGAGTCACGTTATTCGATTATTAGTCACAATCACAATTACTTATTTTATAACCTCATTTTGTTAATTGGCCGTAACTGTATTTCAGGAAGTGTATTAAACATAGTGATGGTCTGTTGAAGTGATGGACTTTATAGTAAACTTGAATGTTCAACCAGAGGTCGTGGAGTCCATTCCCGGTACGGTCGGTAGGAAATAATAATAATAATCTCGCACACAACCGTTTGAATCTCCTGTTGGTCTAGAGCTTACAGCTAAATTTACAATATTTTTTATTTTATTGGAACGAAGTTCCTTATCGCGCGATATGAACGAAAACGAAGGGGGCTAGACGGAAATTGTCGCGACATAATTTGTTGTCACGACACTTTTTGCTATTTTAAATTTTATTTGTTATTAGTTTATTTTTCATTGCTTGAAGCAAGCCAGATACTATATATATATATATATATATATATTTATATATATATATATATATATATATATATATAATAGATAGATAAGATTTCGAACTTTTATATATACATCATTATCATCATTATCATCACTATTATCATAATCATCATTTCATCATTTTCATCAATTCATCATTTTCATCACTTTCATCATTTTCATCATCTTCATCGTTTTCATCATTTTCATCATTTTCATCACTTTCATC
This sequence comes from Spilarctia lutea, assembly GCA_916048165.1. Classification (NCBI taxonomy): domain Eukaryota; kingdom Metazoa; phylum Arthropoda; class Insecta; order Lepidoptera; family Erebidae; genus Spilarctia; species Spilarctia lutea. The sequence goes on along the minus strand of OU696479.1, from coordinate 5,594,047 downwards.
ATTTTCATCATTTTCATCATCTTCATCATTTTCATCATTTTCATCAATTCATCATCTTCATCACTTTCATCATTTTCATCATCTTCATCATCTTCATCATTTTCATCATTTTCATCATTTTCATCATTTTCATCATTTTCATCATTTTCATCATTTTCATCATTTTCATCATTTTCATCATTTTCATCATTTTCATCATTTTCATCACTTTCATCATTTTCATCATTTTCATCATCTTCATCACTTTCATCATTTTCATCATTTTCATCATTTTCATCAATTCATCATCTTCATCACTTTCATCATTTTCATCATTTTCATCATCTTCATCATTTTCACCATTATCATTATTATTATTATTAATATTATTGTGTACACATATATCATAAAACTAGAAATTACGTAAAATATTGAAGTAAATATAATATTTGTATCGTCTTTCTATTTCGAACTTCGTTCCATCCGGGTGTCCCTTGACACCTCTCAAGTTTTTTTTTTATTATATAATGGTCTCGACTGTGTCGGTCTCGCACTCACTCACGAAACACGACAGGACGCATGCTGTCATTTTACATTGATCTTCTCTGCTAGAGTAGTACCGCCCCGGTCAAGTCAAGCGAAACAAAGGGTAGGCAGGGAACGTAAAGAAAAAAATCAGCTTTCAGTTTTTTTTCATTCATCAGACTTAAGAACATAGGTAATTGGTTTAAAATAATGAGAACGACTAAGAAAAACTTTTACTAACATTTCTATAGCCTATTACAATCTAACACCTTACAACAATCTAACACCCTTCCTTGTGGTTTCGTCGTAGTCGGGTAGGTAAATAACTAAATATACACACTGCTATAACATAAATTACGATATGTTATAGCAGTGGACTAAGGATGTAACGGATTGGTGTCCAAGACACCAAAAGAGAAAGAGAGGTGGGCAACGTCAAAGATGGGATGATGATTTTCGGAAACGGGCTGGGGTCACGTGGAAGACAAAGACACAAGATCGAAAGCTATGACAAAAATTAGGGGAGGCCTATGTCGGAAGACAACACAATCTCGAAACCGCTGTCAACTAAGTTAAAGATAATAATAAAAAAAAATAAAAAAATAAAAAATAAACTACTATTTTACTATATGCATGTTATTTAAGTTTAAGATTGTGAATAAAGGCTATTATTATTATTATTCTCTTTATTTAATTATATATACATATTAATTACATTTTTAAATACATAAAAAAGATAAACAATAACATAATATATATTTAAAAATATAAAAATAGTAGACCACCGACTTCGGGTACAGGGACCAAGAAACCGGTGGTTAGGGCTCCAAAGACAGGAACCTCCTCACTATTATTATTATTATTATTATAACATAAATTCAAATCTAACTACATTCATACATTGTTTGGTTTTTTTTTTATCTTCAACAAACCTAACCTAACATACTTAAGACAGATTTATACAACTTTATATCAAAAGTTCAAAGACAAACATGAAAGTGGCAAAATCATTAAGTTTTAAGTAGGTAGTCTCTAAATATCTTATTCTCTAGCCATGTGGCTAATCAGTTATTAAACTTTAACCTCTATTTAAAAATAAACCTCTTACATAGTCCACTTCTTATTTATTATGGCACAGTTACGTAATTATTTTTTCGTTCTCTAGATGCAATTGCAGTACATCCTCATGAAGTCTTCAGTAGAACACTGCTAGATATAGATCTCTCCTCAGAAAGGAGGTTTTGACTTCCGAAATCATTTGTTTGTTTGCGATTTCTTCGATTTCTACTAAACCTTTTAACGGCTTTTCACCTCCCCGTCAAGGAGTAATAATAATATCGATTGGAAAAAACGCATTCAAAAGGCATATTAGTGCCCCTTATTTTGGTAAAATGTAAATACATGATACTTATGTGAATATGCTTATTTACACCTGATGCAAAATAGAAATACATTTAGGTGCGACGAGAATTCTACTCCCAATAGCCGGATACGTATATTATCTATAGTCTGTGGTTTACGAACGGTTCGCTTTATCTATTATTACCTATCCGGTTTTACGAGGTATTAATTTTCAGAGACCCGTCATTCGTTGCCTAACGAAGGTATACAACGTTGTTGGATCAGCTCCAACCGTAAGGTACATATAAATTTCATGTAGGTCATCGCATCATGGACATAAATAACACAAAAAGTACGAAACTGTAACAATTATCAAATAAAATTTGATGCCAGTTGCAAAATAATTTCATCCTTCTATTTGCTGGCAATGAAAAACCTTTTAAAATTTTATTTTGTAATTCATCATACACTTTTGGTGCATTGGCGTACTTAAGGCCTAAGGCATTCTCTACCCTATCAGTCAACCATCGGGCGATGCAGAGAAAACAGGAAGTAGGTACATTTTGGAAAATAATTTATTAAAATAAACTATAACAAATAACATTAATAAGCCTATCATACATACAAAACTAAAATGTACTATATATACTATATATAAACTAAATACATTAACATATAAATTTACATACATACGCAAATATGTGTACTAGAAATAATAGATGACAATTATGTAGATGTTGATCCTGCAAGTTGTTTTATAAGATAGATACTGCTTTACTTTTATCGTAAAAGAAGGACGGTGGCCATCGCGATTTCGTGAGGGAGCTTAATTTTATAATTGATCTGTTTTAAGCTTTTAATTTTATCTTTCTTTCTTCTTAATCTAGCTTATTTTTTGTTAGAAAATATCAATCGATTAATATACAGAATTTTTAGCCTATGTCGAAAACTGCGAGCGCCTTTGCGTAAATTAATCTTGAGTTTATATAGTGCGTTTAGATATTTAAAGTATTGAGCAGTACTTAACTAGTATGAATTAAACATCTAGATGCGGTAATAAATTTTTTGGAAAGGATTTAATCCAAAAACCGGCAAAATGTTGATGCTTACTCGTATTTTAAACGGGGACGTGGAAGAATCATGTCTTTGGTCATAATTATAGGTTGGTTTAAACGGAGTGACCACGGTCTCGCAGAAAATATATTAAGCTTTCCTTTTATTTCTATTCACCGAGTGAATGAGGTCACTAGAGCACCACCCTCCTAACATAAAGGGCACTTAAAGGGCGGGAATGCACCTGCATTTATTTCTATATAGATATCTATTTTTATGACTTTCCTAGAAAAACCCTTTTACATTTTTAAACAATTCTAGGCAGTTCTTTGGTATTAAATATTTATAAATTTGACTCACTCGGTATCGCAGTGGTAGCTTAGCTTTGGCGTTGGCGTTGTGTGCTAGATGTCTGAAGTATTTAGATATTTATTATTATTATATTGATCCGTTAGTGAAGAGTACCGTTTCCAATTAACGCGCTAATTTTGCAGATTAAGCCGTTTAAAACTTACTACTTACTTACTTACCGTTTAAAGCAGTTTCTTATTAAACAACTTGCAGAATCAACATCAACATAACTGTCATATATTATTCCTAGTAGGTACACCTATTTGCGTACGTATGTATCTATGAAAGTTTATATGTATTTAGTTGTATGTATAGTATTTATTAGTTCTTGTATGTATGATTAGCTTTTATGTATTATTTTTATTTAATATATTGCCAGATTTGTTTATTTTAATACATATTTGTTTACAAGATGCACTCACTTCTTGTCTTCTCTGCATCACCCGTTGGTTGACTGGTAGAGAATGCCTTAGGCATAAAGTCCACCAATGCACCTAAAGTGCATAATGTATAAATAAATAAATAAATAAAACCAATTAGTCAATTAAAAATGTTATCTGTACAAGAATCGAATATAGCTAACTTCATTTTTAAGTTTTTCGTCGTATACCAATACAGAACGTCTTTGGTTAAATGTAATAAATCCATTAATGCATCCATTGATTTTAGATAAAAAATAGACAGTAAATAACTCGCTACATAGCAAAGCTAAATCTCTAACCAAATGTACCTAATAGTTTTCCGGTCCGGTGAATATTGGATCACGTTTTCTGAATTTGATAATTTCGCACGGCCATAGAGAAGTAAACCACCGGAAATTAAAAAGTTATAATGATACTTATTACCGATCGACCTTTCTTTGTGCTATTATATTTTTTAGATACGGGAATACGTGTACCATAGTGAATGTATCGCAAGTTGTAAGTTAAAACGACAAATGATAAGCTGCTTGAAGTATTTTCATTAGGCCGATACTAATCCTTGTATACACTGTTCTTTTTCGCACTTGTAGTTATACAATATTACACAGACATTAGATAATACTGGTTGTGCAGCACTTTCTATAGATATTATTCATTAAATGATTATCTATATCTACATTTATACTAGCTTTTGCTAGCCCTATGTGACATACACGATTGCGATTGCGACATAAAGTAGTGAAAAAGAAATAGGCGGAAATATCGAAATTCATCCAAATCGGTTCCTCGATTTACCCGTAAAAGTGAAATAGATAGACAAAGACAGAAAGAGCAAATTTGGCACAGTGAAAGTTTATATGAAAGAGGACTTTAATCGTAGGAGAGCCACGCTACGGCATGAATGGACCGGCTCGACCGGAGTGATACCACGGCCTCACAGAAAACCGATGTGAAATAGCGCTTGCGCTGTGTTTCACCGAGTGTGTGAGGATATCGGAGGCCCATACCCCATCCCCCCCTCCATCTCCCTCCCCCCCAAAGGCCGGCAACGCACTTGTGATGCCTCTGGTGTTACGGGTGTCCATGGTCGGCGGTAATCGCTTACCATCAGGCGATACGTCTGCTCATTTGCCGCCTAATCCATAAAAAAAAGCGTACAAGAAGCTAAAAAATTAATGAAATTAATTATAATATAATTTCAATCACTGTAGGTATATTATTATTAACTTCGCTAGTCCCTTTTCAATTCCCTTTCTACAAATTCTCTTCCAGTTTTTAAAATAGAATCACATAAAACGATTTACGTCCAGACCAAGAGCCATACCTAAGTCATTCTTTTTAGAAATTTAACTCTGTATACAAGACACCAACCTACCTATTCTAAAAAATCGTAATCTAGCTTATTTTACCACAAAGAATAACGAATGTGTTAAGCGCAAAAGGCAATTTCGACCAAAAAAAACTATTTGCAAAATGACAGTTATTTATGTATCTGTGATCGTAATGTGCTACGATGGCCATCTGTACATCTTATGGAGGGTAGAGATAAGGAGTATCATCTGTGTACATGAAAAGTGTCCGTTGAAATGCATTAAATTAAGGTGGCGCCACATTAGCATCAGAGTAAACTTCTTAAAATCAATACACACACTTTTTCATAAAATTGAATGATAAAAAATCAATAAACGTACTATTCACAGTTCAGAAAATAAAATATATTTACTACATGATTTTGTAATACGCAAGTAGTGACAATAATGTTAAATTTTTTACCTCGGCTACTTCAATTCGTTCGCAATTGCTACATTCATACCATAACCTGTGTCTACACCAGCGCCATTCTGGAAGGTTTTTGAACTGTTATTTACAGCTTATGCTGGACACTTTTTTCAATTTTCTTCCATATAAGATAACACTCCTTGTCTCTACCCTCCATAGTACATCTGTGCAGCCATTTTATAAGGCCAGGTGAACGTCCTCAGTATTGTCTATGTTACACAATAATGAAAAAAGCATTATGTGAATTATTCACCTGCTAATAATAGAGTTAGCTAGGTAATCATAGATAGGGTTGCTTGATCTAAATAAAATATTATGAACTAGCTGAACCCCGCGGTGCTACCCGCGGTACGATGATAACTGCGGGCAACGCCGCGAGGCGAAGCTATATCTTTATAAATAGTAGCCTATGTGTTATTCTGATGTATAAGCTATATTGTGGTAAAGTTTCATTCAAATCCATTCAGTAGTTTTTACGTGAAAGAGTAACAAACATCCATACATACATACATCCATACTTACAAACTTTCGCCTTTATAATAGTAAGTAGGATTAAGAACTTTTAATAAGAGTAATAAAAAAATATGGATTAAAAATTGGCGTAGCGTAAACTGAGTTGACTGGATGGAAACACGGGCCCAACGATTTTTTTTCTGATCAATGCCTTTGAATTAGCCCTCTTGATTAGGGAAACCGGGGATCTACCTAATTATTTTCCAGCTTTTAGTACATTATTTTCAATAAAGACATTTAGTTAAAAAAAAAAATACGTTTTCTTTATTTTCTAGTTTTTAATTTCATTACATAGTACTTCTCATTTTATTAAGTTCATCAAGTTCTTTCATTGAGGTAGTTGTGACAAAATTTGTAAACCGCCATTTTGTAGGCGGCCACCTTGGATTTACAATGAAACATAATTTATTTAATTGTATTGTTACCAGAACTAAAGGTGTGTACGATATTTCAGATCAATCTTTCATCAGGAAGGGGGTCAAATTTCAATTCTTGATTTAACCAAAACAAACAAACACAGCAAGCTAAATAAAACTGTTTGAAAAGAAAGCAGATATTTACATTAAATATAATATAATATAAATATAAATATTTCGGACATCTAACACACAACGCCATCTAGTCCCAACCTAAGCAGAGCTTGTGTTATGGGTACTAGACAACTGATATGAATACATATATACTTTTTTTTTTGTAAATACATACATATTATACATAGAAAATACCCAAACTCCGAAACAAATATTTGTAGATTACACAAACATTTGGTCCGACCCAGGATTTGAACCCGAGACCTCAAGCACAGCAGTCGCATTTACTACCACTGCGCCACCGAGGCAGTTATAACATTAGTTAACTCCTTTGTGCAAGCAAATTAAGGGCTAATTGAATAACAGCCTAAACACACGATAGCCTGTTTTTCAACTTGGTCAATCCGTGAATGTTTATGAGACAATAATTAGCCTAACAATAGTCTTACACTTAGTCTGTAGATTGTTTTTAATTCTAATATTAAGAATCTTTACTTCTATTTTTTATTGGTTGAAAAAAGTTACATCTGTCAAAACTTGTTTCCTCACTACGCCAGATATCCGGGTTTTGAACGACCTAAATTCCATAAACATTTAGGTTGCGGTGTCAATTCTTGGATGGGATATCGTTATGTATTAACAAAATTATGAAACGATTCAAACATCTGTTATCTGTTGGTGAGTCGTTTTTAAAAAGACCATGTAATATTTCTACAGAGATTGCATCTCACATTTTTTTTGCAGTAATCCATAGATACTCTTTTGACAGATAACGAAAAGAGACAGAATGAGATGTAGGTCTAGGTATGTACATGTAAGTGAAGCCACTTTCTCTCTTTTATAAATTGATGTATCGGACACGGTAAATGGTGTATTGTTGTATGCAGAATCGTAGAATAGACATTCTCTTCTATACTTCAACAAACCAAATGTGGTCTGTTATGTTATTTCTTATAACTAACGCCGTCGACGAGTACGAGAGTACGTTATTGGTATTATAATCAAACCTCATTTTTAGTATACATAACTTTATGTACCTGTCAGCGTTTTTAAATAACAGGTACAAAAATGTTTTGTAGTATGACAAATTTAAAAAAGAAAGTTAAAAGGTCCACAGGACAGATGGCCGCAGTGTCTATGGCATGATATAGCATTGATCTGCATTGTCTATTCGTCTTTCCTAACGGCGAGCTATTTGAGTCAACTGCACTACAGACACAATTATTTAGGCGGCCATTTTATTTTTAAACTGTCTAATGTTAGAGAGCTAGATTACATTAACATAGTTGTATAATTCTATTTTAAGGTCATCTCTATATGTGATGTTCTATTATTAATATTTTAGCTTTTAGAAACGTTCTGAATTTTTTATCGGGATTTTGGTATTTATAAAAACTTAACTATATCTCGTAGACTCGTTATCCTTTGTTTATTTCACATCATTTATGGAAAGATGATAATTTACTTTAATTAGTTTTACCTAAGTGTGTTTATGTAAATATGAGCGAATTATAATAAACACTAGGATTGCCATCCCGTAGGGTTTCTAACGATATCCTACATAGCAAACAGTGAAATAAATATAAATAAAAATACAAACATGCCTATTAAAAAAATGCACACTTCTTCATTGAACAATCATGTTCTAGCAGCTGTTCCAGCCAGTATTAATAAACACATGAATTAATATTAGAGAAAACAAAGCTAAAAACCTTCAGGGTCATCAAACACAGTCAAGTTCAAAATTTAAAAAATAACCGTTGTTTTTTTCTAAACTGCCGTTTCAAATTAAGAACGCTTCAAAGATGATAGAATGGTCACCAAAATATGCCGTTACAAATGTATTTGTGAATTAGATACAATGTACTTTAGCAGTACCGTTGTTTTGTGTATGTTTGCCAAATTGCCAATTGGATTTGGAAACATACTGTGAGACACACTACAATGCAAACGTCGTTTTTACAAGCTTTTATTTAGTTTTACCTGTCCCGATGTTTGTCTGTAATCAAATCTTGCAAGTTAAATTTACCCACTTACCGATTTCTGATTGAGCTGAAATTTGAAATATACCTCGAGTTCTGATGACAATGCAATTATATATATATAATCGGTATTATTACGAGTATTAATCCAAAATGGCTGACGTAACAAAATGGCGGCGTACATATTTCTAAACAACCCAACCAATATGGGTGTCAAATGAAAGGGCTTAAAGTTATTTTTTATTAACAAATAATCATAGCTTGTTTTTAAAATTAACTTTTTAAATTAATCACTTGAGTAAAAGTATAGTTACGAAAGAGGATTTGCTTTCCTACACATCTCCCCTTTGTACATGAAAATTTAACAAATAACATACCTAAATTTGTGTTTTAAACAATAATATTATTACGTAAGAAATAACTTGCGAAGCGGATGCATTTTACGACTACAGATATTTCCGAATTATGCACTTACTTGATGATTTTACAGTTACGTAAGCCTGATAAATGCTTCCGTATGTGTTTATTTATTGTTTAGAATTGCAAACCTTTTAGCATTTGACAGAATAATGCTTAAATTTATTTAACTTCACGCTACGATACTTAAAAGCAGGAGTAGTATTGACAAATAACGCGCATAAAATTATATGGAGCGATGAGTTTTAATATATTTACAACATTTTATGGCACCAAAAACTACTACATATCTAAAAACAAATTGCCGGTTCTATTAATTTGTCTATAAATATATTTTATGAGATAGAAGACCACTTCTAGTGTAAACACACTCAAAAGCTTTGCAAAATGCGAACAGAAGAAAAAAAAGTATTTATTTAGCTTAAAATAAAGAAAAACTGGTCACAGAATGTTACTAGATCCTGCAAATTGCACTAACACACATTACACCTAAACTTGAGATAAAGGTTAATATGCAACTCTATTAAAAGGTATTAGAACATTCAATGCTCATGGAATGTATGATATTTTTAATATCTAACTACCTTTAGAGCGAGATTCCGCCCGCGTATGTGTCAGTTATCGCGGTAAGGAGTTGTCTATATCCTTCCTCAAGAATTAAAGTACCTCCATGTCAAATTTCATTGAAATCGGTGCAGAGGGTAAGCCGTAAAACCCTAACAGATAGACAGACAGAGTTACTTTCAAATTTACAGTATGTATGTATATGTCTTAGCTGCTTCGTTGGTCTTGCAGTCGACGTATGCGACTGCCGATCAAGAGGTCTCCGGTTCAAATCCCAGGTCGGGCCTAAAGTGTTATTGAGTTTTTCTGATTATAGAAATACTTATACAGCTCGGAGTTTGGGAGTTGAGGTCTGAACCCCCGTGCCTCGGAGAGCACGTAAAGCTGTCGGTCCTGCGCCTGATCTCTCCCCAATCGTGTCGGTTAACCGTCCCATCGGATTATGAGAGAGAGGGAACAGAGAGTGCATCTGTGTTTACGCACACACTTGTGCACTTTAATATCTCCTGCGCAGTTGGCTGGCCTTCGTTGAGACTTGCCGCCGTAGCTGTGCCGTGGCTTGGAGTACATTAATGTATGTATTTTAGGTATGGGAGTATGGATGCGGTACCAAAGTATAAACCTACTTAGGCACATAAACAATGTTGTTAAGGTTTGTAGGTATCTAGAAGCTCTCAATCTGAAGAGCAAACTAAAAAGCTAGAGCACGCTACTCAGAATCGGACATCATCACAGTACCACAAACACTTACAACCAACAATAACAAATAATCTTTTACCAAGAAAATGCAATTTAGTTGTAAATATATACACAGATATATTTACTGTAAGTATCTATTATGATGGCCATATGTATGTCCTTAACAATATGTTAAAATGCAATAAACAAGACAATACGAATGACTATAATTATGTAGATGTTCTCTTAAGTTATATCGTTGAATAATTTATTACTTATTAATCCATTATACAAAACAAATGATATCTTGAATAAAACTAATTATTAAATAAATAAACAATTTGCAAACATGTCACGCTATTAAATATCATTAAAACAGGTGAAAGATATGGTTTAAATAATTTTAAAAATACTGATACGTGGAAAATGTCAGCGTTAGGTAATCATTTATTCTTCTATATTTCTCACAAAGAACTAAAAATTTGAGTTCCCAAACTTATTGATTAAATGTATTGAATACAAAACTTGAATTTGATTACTGGCTTATAAGATTTTTATTAGCTCTTTTTACTGTTCCCTTAGGTATCAGTCTTTTTAGTTTATGCCCAATTTAGGATAAAAGACCTTGAAAATATATATTAGGAATGTAAGTATGTAGAATTAAATTATAACTAACTTCCAATATAGTTTTGCCATATTTTACAACTAATAACTTAAACAGTAAAAAACAATTTAAATCAAAGAGACTGTCTTCTTGTTCATATTCATCTGTTTCTTATAGTTCCGGTTACAATAATGACCAGTGATTATGCTAGAATGGATTCTTTCAAGGAATTGTAAAAGTTGTCGAGTGAAAGTATTACTTTAGTTTTAAGACTGAGGTATTACATTGTTATCATAGAATGACTCATTTTCTCACGCAACTAATGTTGTTTTTTAAGTGGTGAAATTAGTTGAACAGTCATAGACACTTTTGTTTTAATACAAGGCCCAATGATGCAGAAGTATCACCAAGCCGTCTAAGTGTGGATCACCATGCTGCATTTTCTGCATTCGCAATTAGTATGGAGACCACCACTCTTGGATTCTGCTTATGCTTTCCATTAGGCAGCGTAGAGTCATTTTGCCAGGGCCATACATAAAAAAAAGCTTATAAATTTTCCTGGTACATTATGTAGGTATTTCTATCATTTGCCATTGAAATATAAAAGTTATGTTAGCAGGAAAATACACGGTGTAGGTTATACGATCCTACATACACTTAAGTCCCTTAACTACATGTATGGGTACTTCCTACGTGTAGTGCGAATGTTAGTGACGAGTCAAGAATGTTAAAAGAACGTTGTGGACTGAAAGAAGATGACTACATCTACTAGAAGCATACCCTTTTGGATGGACATGGATTGAAAAGAGCATGCCTCGATTGTTTGGCTACGTCGAGAGAATGGATGATAGAAGACTCACTAAGGGAATTTATATAGCGAATGGGGTTACGGAAGTGGTCGTCCACAGCTAACATTTACCGACCAAATTAGTGATGTTTTAAAGAGCCGCGTGAAACGCATTAGAAATCCACGAGCATGCATTAAGCGATTGAAGAATGTAGAAGCAAAAAAGGTGTGTCAGGACATACACACACACACACCGTAGAAAGTGGAGATCTACCTGCCCGTATAAAATAATACAAAAAGAAATCCAACCTAGTTAATTAATTACAACCGGGTCATTCCCGTAGGCCGCACCTGCTGCTGCGATTCATGTAAAATAAATCCACACTAATGTGTTTTAGTAATGGACTTTGCACGCGACTTTATGCTTGTCGGTATCTACCAGTCCCTTAGAGGTTCTTGTATTGTAAACTAACTAATCATTTATCCAATCCGTATTATCTTGACATATGCCGTTTTTTTATTTCTTGCATTTTCACAGCTCAGGGAAAAATAAGTGGGTTAATCTAATTCAGTTAAATGTTGCCTTCAAAAACATAATTATACTTTCAGATCTTCAGCTAACCTTTTATGATCCACAATTCGAACTGTATTTTTCATTCTTATTCAAGCAAAATATCTTTCTGGTCGTTCTTCATTGTTTTTGTCTAGAAAACGTAATATTACATCAAATATCCGCGAGTCTGAAATATTCGGTGGAACTTAGTTGTTTCGCGAATGAAGTCCTAGTCTGCGCACAACCCACTCTAGGAATTGTTAATTGTTGATGGTGAGGTGAACCACCAACGTCGTTAAATATTTGGTCGAGAAAATATATTTATTAGACAGAGACATATGTAATTTTAATAATATACATAATCACAGTTTAATGGTATGTCACTATATGTGTGACTTCCAAGGAGATGCCTATGTCCATCTGTGGACTAAGGGTTATTGATATGATGTGATGATATGTATAAAACGTATTTAATGTTTATACTACCGGCATTTTTTACTTATAAGAACACAATTTTCTGTAAAAGAATTTTTGACATAATTTCGTTTTGTATTTGATTTTAGTACTTACCAGGTACTTCGTGTACTTTGGTCCGTGGATCTCTATTGGCGAATAGATAAGCGGTCTTTGTTCCAAACATCAGGTAAGGGTCATCTTGCACGGAGAGGCAGCTCTCCTGTGCCGCGGCTACACCCAGCACCAGAAGGAGTGGCAACCAGACCATTTTCTATAAGGTAGATATACAAATATATACGAAAGCTTATCTTCATTTTCTTATAATTTTTTTTTGGTAAGTGTTATGAAGATGATTCTACTAACTTTTCACAAATATTAAATAAGTGATTATCGTAGTACAAAGTAGCCTATCTCGGTGCATATCGCAAGCCCGCCACTTGCAGGAACTCGCGCCTTACCATCGGCGACCGCCGGACAAGTATGGCCTGCCACGAGATCTCATCTCCGTGGCCACCCCTCCCTAACCATCCCGTCCCCAATACCCGACCTAGTGCTGGCTGACGGGTGCTGCTTAGGGTCCACACCCCTAGGAGCTCGAGCCACTTCCCTAAGCACAGGTCACCATATTGGATAAGACTTGGGCGTTTCTAGCAGATAACTCGTTAGGTACACCGCTCCCACCGGATTAACACCCCGGGATCGCCAACTGGCTCGCGAACCCAACCCAGTGACCCACCTGCAGTTACAGGCGGCGTGAAAAATTACTGTAACAGGCCGAAAACCTGGAAAAGTTACCCCGAGACCCCACGGGGTCTACGAGAAGAACCACGGAGGCCCATCTCTTTTCTCAAGAACTAAAGTATCTCCATTAAAATCGATGCAGCAGTTTAACCGTGAAAGCGTAATAGGAAGACGCAGTTACTTGCAAATTTATAATATTAATATGAATAATAAATATGTACCTATTGTTATTCTTACAAATGTTAAATTTCTTTATTTACCTTTTAAGCTACTTTTCCTTCGAAATCGCAAATGAAAACTTTATAGCCCCATACATTTAAATAGGAATGACTTAATGTTGTACCTTAGTTATTAAGTACACAAGTATATTACTTCATCAATTGTAAGCAGGATATAAAGATGTAACTTGCATGTTTTTAAAGTGGTTGAGAATTGTAATCAAACATGGATGTCGTTTTTTTCCATTTACGGAATTGTGACTAGCATTTAAAAGCACTTTATCGTTTAAAGTTTTACCGTTCCAATGTTTCAATATCTACTTAAGTACAAGTAGATCTATTTTAAGATATTTGATCTGTGATATTTTTTGTGCTCCAAAAAACTTGATTTACTAGTCATTGTAGGTACCTGCTTTACGATACTATTTATTTCGCACAGGCCTCAACCATAGCGTTACCTGTTTGTAATTTGTTTAAAAATATGAAAGAGTAGATAACTTGTCCATGATGAAATATTCAAACACTTAAATGTAAACTTTATTTATTTGTTTTTTTAATCAAGTACTTTTATATTTATTTTACGAATATTAATATACATAGATAATTATAATCATCTAAATCATCTAAATAACTTACATAACGATGCTGTAGTCACTGATGGAATTTTATTGTGAGAAATACAAATATAAACCTCACTTGTTCAACTTTATGTAAACAAAAAACAAAACCAGCACAATGGGTGGAACTTAAACTAATGTGGGCAGCATGAATGACACTTCACAAAAAAAAAACAATTTAACACGAATTAATTAACTGTCGCTCATTGATGGTTACCTTTGCGCGGGAAGAATCGGGATAGAATACAAAGTTTAGTCTGTGGTTATAAACGCGGGAAACGCGGCAACCCGCTGTCACGATTGCGGTGATACTGACGGCAGTGAGGTACTGGTAATACTAGTAACGCAACTGGGGCTTGGTTTTCGATATTCTTACCTCACAAATGTGGTCCCACCTCGTGTGCTAAACCTCTATAAGTACATTATCAGTTTGTTTTAACATTTTACGCCTCCCCATAAAATAATTACGGGATTAATTTGTGCCCACAGGTATATGTAATAGTGATGTTTGTACATATGGTTAATTTACATGAGAGTACACACTACGACAAATCAATTGAAAATATAATTTCTATTGTAAACGTTTAAATCGCTATTTAACAGATCCTTTGCAGCTTAGGTTTCTCGCAGTTACTAATGCATTTGTGTCACTGCTGCGCTTCAAAGTATGGTGGCTTGGTGTTAAATATTCCACATACAACTTTTTCCTTTCAGTATTCTTCCTTCTCATATGACTGGTAGTTTCGAAGATATCAGAGCTCGCTTTTAAAAACATATTTTTTCAATCTTTGTTGTATTTTGTTAATAACTAGATCCTAAATAGCTAACGCTAAAAGCTAACTAGATCCTATATCTTATTTATGTAATGTATAATATGTATATGTAATATGTACGCAGAGGTACAAACATTTGTGTTAATTATTTTACTGATTATTACATAAAATCATTAAAATACGTATTTTATGATTTAGAAAACAATACATATGGCTAAGCTAAAGCTAAACCTACATATTTATTGTATGTTTAGTAATAAGTACACAACAATATAAAAAATCTCTTAAGCAAAGAATGTACAGAAAATTTACCTATAAATCTCATCTGTTCTATATAGTTGAGCCTATTTTAGCGTTAATAGAATTGACCACCATATGTTTTCGTAACTCTTTTAACAGAAAATTAAACGACTTTTACAGTTACAACTGTCGAGGGGAAAAGACGCCGCCCGCAACGATGATCGAAAACGTGTATTGAAGGTGTGACGTGACCAAGCCACAAACGCTCCTGGCTTGTTGCGTTTTTAGGGCACTTGTCATTTACATTTATGTGCATACATATATTTTTGCCATTAGTGCTGCGATGTTTATCAAGTTCCCCCAAAAGCTTTGCCAGTGAGTAAACATTTAGTGCAGGAAGGAAATCCGCCGTTTTACTATCCTTTTGTTTTGATATAGAAGGTTGACAAGTAGACGTGTCCTGAAGGAAAGTTATTACCCACGCCCATGAACGCCGGCGATTCTAATAAAAGTCACAAGCGTTTTGTCAGCCTTTAAGATGGCTAGGAGTGCCCTCTTTATTGGAAGGTTTAGAGTTTAGAGGTCGTATTCCGAAAATACAATACTTTATTTTACAGATAGGTTTTTTCAAGTACCTGTCTATAATTTACAGCTATATTGTTAAAAAGATTTTTTTATTGCAATTATACCTTCGTGTTCGTTTCGGATAATTAGACGTTTGATGCGTTTCCGTTTCCGGTGTATGCTCTGTTGTATTTCCACTATTACTAGCATTTGAGTTTAATCTAGGCACGTATTTAATAGTACAGTTCATTAGAAAAAGATCATAATAAACTGGAAATATAAATATACCGATATAGAATAATGGATGATTTTTTCTACCCTAATTACAGCAAACTTATTATAATGAAATGCCGGTATCTTGTAAATGCTTGCATAAGTATATTTTGTACTCGAGTTTATGTATATCAAAATATGCATAGACGCATATATTACATTTACTGTTTGTTTACTACAAATCATTTAAATACTTAATTATAATATTAATTAATTGCAATATATTGCTAAACGTGCCTTTGTTAGGTTAGCTGGCCTAACCTGATGTAATAACAATAAAATATGCAAAAAGGTAGAGTTAGCAAACATGAATATTTTTGTTCAAATAACATGCAAATTTCGAGAGGAAAGGTTAGATTTTTATGTATTAGCTGCCAAAATGACTCCACTCTGCCTGATGGAAAGCATGAGCAGAATCCAAGAGTGGTGGTCACCATCCTTAATGCGAATAAAAACAAGGCAAGATGTATTGTATAGATGGATACTTGTGGATATACCTGTAGATGTAGACTTAGTCGAACCGCAGCCTAGTTTGGTTCAATCCTGGTATACAGGATACACAGTATTTGAGAGATATTAGTCCCATTACCAGATGATCCATCTGCTCATCATCAACGGCCTATAACAGTCTACTGCTGGACTCAGTAGGCCTCTCCTTACTAAGGAGATTTTGGCCCACTGTACCACGCTGGCCGGACAAGTTGATACCTATAAGGTTTGTTTCGAGTATTCCATCTCTTTGCCCTGATGTTAATTTCCTGCGTAATTCCGTAGTTGACCCTTTCGCCACCCATAAGGTGAAGGCTGGTGACACTCTGTTTTCTTAACCCGTCACCAGATCTGTCCATTTGTCACTTATAATTAAGAGCCAGATTGCATCATGCACTTTTGGTGCATTAGCGGACTTTTTTTTTATACGTGAGATACCAAAATGACTCTGCCCTGCCTGATGGAAAGCACCAGCAGAATCCAAGAGTGGTGGTCACCCTCCTCAATGCAAACAAGGACAGTGCAGCATGGTGACCAGCACTATGGCGGCCTAGTGAGATGCTTTTTCAAGCCCCGCTTAAAGGACCCGGGATCATAGTAGGACGGAAACACGTGCGCTAGTAGTGAGTTCCAGGTCTTAACCGCTCGGCACAGGAAGGAAGAGCCGAATCGATGAGTGCGAGAGTGTATGTCTTCCACTCTGAAGCGGTGACTTCCGAGGCCAGCACGTGTTGTCCTGTAGAGGAAGGGAGAAGGAGGGACCAGTTGGAAGAGCTCTTCAGAACACTCTCCATGATATAGGCGATAGAGGATTGCCATAGAGGCGATTTTTCTACAATTTCTATTTTAATGCCTTAAGTATTTTCTTCTCTACCAGGCAACCATTGATCAATGCAGACAATATAATATTATGTAGACTGTATGTGTAGATATCTGAATAATTCAATAAAATGGAAGAAAACGGGAAATTCCATTGCATGGGCTGTAGAAGGTACATAGGTAGGTACCACGAACTCAAATAGTATCACGCATATGCGCAGTAAGGATGACATCACTGTAGGTGCTAAGAAAAACTACTTTGATAGGTGTTTAATAATACACGCATCTGTATAGACCTACGTGTCTTTAACAACTGCGAACATATTTAATTATTTCGTAATATAAGAAACAAGAAATAAATAATTCAAGTAGGAATTACTACTATTTTAATTTTTTAAAAAACTTTGCAGAAAGCTACTTTTAGTACGTATATAAAAAGAAATAAGCTTTATGAATAATTACAATGAGTTACTTAATATTAATGTCATGTTAATCGTTCATGTTGAGTTTTTTTTAGGAATTATGAACCGAAAAAGCCCCTTGGCATGGACTTCATTATCTGTATCACCTTTTCGGTTTCAAGACGTTTAGGAATTTGAAGTAGCAGTTAGAAGTGAGGATAGGAAGGAAGTGTTTTTAAGATTATTAACAACTTTCTCTGCAAAGCTTTTGGTACACTTAGTTTTCGCAGAACCTGTTAAAGAAATGTCAACATCTTATAGATATAGCAGAAAATTACTATTATACTGTATGTTTAATATGTATTGGTTATGGTACGGATTGTGAAATGTTTTATACAGAATATACTGATATTATGTACAAAACATTTAATGAAATTTGCTTGAATCCAGAGTTTACCTAGCTGCACAAAATGTCTGCAAGAAAATGACGTAAACCGTACGACCTGTTTTCCGCTCGTTTGTCTAACTATTGAATCGTTACGAGAAAATAATCACGTGAGAATATTTTTCTTTACGTATTTTGTAGCCTATAAATTGTTTTAATGTAATATAGTTTTAAACGTGATCATGAATCAAGGTTTATTCCCGTCTCCCATGTGTTTGTTTTGAAGGTAAATAATAAAACGTGTACTAGTGCCACAGGATGATGTCAATACCTGCACGGTGCACCTCGTAAAATATAATGTCCGCTTTGTAATGAACATTGCACGTATGTTCACGTAACGTATAACATTAGATTATATAAAAATTCAAATTTAATAGATAAAAATAGTAATGGTTAACGGGCAACAAAGGAAAGCAGGATGGTTACTGCTGTAACTGTAAGTAGAGTCATAGGTGCGTTGAGCTTTATTCAGTTTTCCCCCAGAATCAGAAGAAGAGATTTGGGCCTCGGTGAAATCACGCACATTGTGAAAAGGAATTATTGAGAGTGTGTGTGTGTGTGTTGTTGTTGTCTTATTATTATTATTAAGAAAATTGTCTCTCGTCCTTGTAACAGGTTTAGTAGTTTTAAAACATCAATCTAATCATGACAAACTCAAAGTTCAAGCTTACCTTGTTATTAATACATTGGGTCATTTGTCCCGTTAGTAGGTATAATTATGTTTTGTACTTGTGTATTAGGAGTTTATAGGTCTTGGAAGAAGTTTCTTAATAATGATAAGTTGTAAAATTGCCGTTCATAATATATTAAAAATAATTAAGGTACTCGCTAGTGTTAAATCAAGCGCGCGTTTTGTGGCATCGATTGTAATGCAAACTTGTGCAGTTGACCTCATTAAAGCGTATAGAAAGTGCCGAGCTTGTATGCTCTCAAGCTTTGAGATAACAGTTACGAAATAGCTTGATAAGAGTATTATGAATGCCTTACCAACGTTTGCTATGTCGGTTCATATGGTATGGAAATGCCTGCTCAATATCTATTTACGTACGTATTAATGTAAGTTATGACCTTCAAAACTAATTTTTTAATTGCCTTGTTTCAAATACCACAGCTTTTGATAATATTTTACAGTTAAATTACTCTTAATAATGTTTTTGTTATTAATTTAAATTCATTGTTATACCTTATTTACAGTTATTTTCTTAAACAAATTAGTAAGACAGGCACGAAATTAATAGCACACACAAATTATTATAAGGAGTGAGAGCACGGACGGGAGAATTAATCTAAAAAGCCTTTAACCTGGTACATAGGTGTTAAGTTCTATAGATTACCTTTTTGAAATATTTAAATCACCAACGATGTTTTAAAATATTTTAATTCATGAAGAAAGTTCTTTTCTGGACTCTTTATCGACTGCGGTCAGAAATATTTATAATATCCGATACCTTGGTAGCTATGCAAGCAATAAATCTACTAAAAGGCGTTTTAGACGTATTATTAGGTACTTTAATATTTGACTGCATGTATGGCCTAGGGGTTTAAGCGGTCGCCATGCTGGTACCTACTTCATCAAGTGTTGTGGGTTCAAATCCCACTGGTTCAGGTCGGGTTCTGAGTCTGGGTGTTCTTTGTGTACGGTTTCATGTATGTTTGTAAATCCCCTGCGACACAGGTGACAGGATTTACAATCGTAAAGCGAGAGTTGTGTTTAAAAAAATACCTAATACATATAGCTATTTGTACCAAGAGTAGTTTAGATATCAATTTCATAATTTCCAACGCTCAAGAAACCAAGATTTAAATAATGGAGTTTTCATAAACGACTGATATTTGTATTATTACGGGGTATGTATTTTCAAAACTATTGACAACCTAAATAACGGTATATTTTGCTTAACAGTAAATGTCAGTGAGAGTATTTTTATTCTATGGTGATTATCTACGTGCCTAAGTGTTAGAACAACAGTGGTAGAATAACGTGACTTGCCTCGCTTCATGCGCTCAGTGGGCTCATTATCCAGTTGATTAAATATTTGTTTGACAAACATAGTTTCGTAAAAAGTGCATAAATTCAATTTCATAAAAGGCTTTTCTTTAGATAAGCTTGTTCTTTTTCGTAAATGGGATTGTGTTTCAGTATAGACCGACGTTTATAATTAAAACTTAATTGGCAATTTATTGTATCCACTAATAAATACCTTATTAGCGGTTTAATAGGTAGGTACACCACACCATGCCATGAGCCCATGATGTAATAAAAATGAGAACGTTTTTACGTATTTGTGGATTAAATATAATGACTTTTAACATTCCTATTTAAAAAAAAATAATGAGACGATGCGGGAAATATTAAATTTTAAATAAAAATCAATTTTTTACATCGGGTAATAAATATGAGAGAGTTCAAGATAATTAAAAACCAAAAAGAAATGGCATTAAGAACCTCCCCTTTTTTCATATCAGATTCCTATACATAGCAGAAGTTTTTTTTTAATTTTATGTAACTCCAACCCATACATATATTAAAAATTCCAAAGTAAGTCTGTATGTCTGTTACGTTTTCGCGACTAAACTGCTGAACCGATTCCGATGAAATTCAATATAGAGGTAGATTGGACCTTAGTGAAAGACGTAGGCTACTTTTTGTCGCGATAACCGACACATATGCTATTAAAATCAAGGAAACAGAAAAACGACTAAGAATATTAACTCAGTAAATAAAAAATGGTAAATCGCATTCCAACGCGTTTTATAATAGCGCTACAACGAATGCGCTTACATGCATGTGCGACGAGCGACGAGGTGACCTCAATTTTCATGTGCGGTGACCCGTCAGTTCGTCACAAATGCCACCTCATCTATACCAGCTCTACTACTATAGTGCAGGGCCAGCCTCGATACAAGATGCATGCAAAGCAGTTTTTATTGAAGTCTATTTAAAACGATAGGTACCTACTCGTATTAAATACGAAAAAGAACACAATATTAATTAACAAAAATGCTAACTATTGGCTTATTCTTTGGGTACTCGTCCTATATAAGTAGATATTCGCAATGACAAAAATTATATTATATTAGTTTTATCACTGAAAATGTTCATGTGCTTACGGATTATGATCACAGACAACCCCTGTTGTTTTTTTTGTACGAATATCACCAACTGGTGGTTATGTCGGACTCGAACCAACTAAAAACCGCACACCGTCTGAGGTACTAGAAGCCGGGAAACCAGTTGCACCCTCGAAAGGCAATCCCTGGAATCCCGACGTACCTCGGGCCACCCACTGTTTGTAGCCCCCTGCTGTGTTGGAACCCTAACACTCCTATTGTATTCAGAAAAGGGCGCGAGCACTTTATAGAGCTCGCGCTGCCACCCTGGCCTGCTTCTGCTAGGGTCGACTGCTCTGGTCGCGTCACCTGTCCCCTCTCAGGCTTGCGCTTATAGAAGATGGAGATCGTTTTGCGATCTCCGGCGCCTGAGTCTGTTACAGTTCCCGGGCCTGGCGGAGAGGAAGAGTTCTAAACTTCTCCCCGTCCCGCTCCACCATCTCCTACGCAAGCATAACTTGCTCGCAGAAAGAGAGTCCCACGCGCTCTCTCTCTTTACAACATGGCCGCAATCATGTTACCCCACTCCGATGGCTGCCACGCAATCATGTCTCGGCTCGTCCCACGCCGCCGGACATTCTGCCAGGGTGTGTAGCGCCGTGTACATGGTCTGGCCATCGCAGTGGTGGCACTTAGACTCTTTGCAGATCAGAGTGACAGCACAGGTGATCTCCGAAACATACATTTAATACGACCGACTTCTGAACAACTGCATTCGATTCGTTATTAATCTTCGTACATATGATTATATATCCTCATTTCGTCTCAAATTAAATACGTTCCCTATTAGTCAGCGTAGTCATCTGCGCGCTTTAACGACTCTCTACTCTATTCTCAATTCTCTTAACTCGCCTTTCTACCTGCCTTCCTCTTTCCAGTTCCTGAATTCCAATCATGACCGAACCCTCCTCTCCACGAATAATCTCCTTTTGTCATGCCCATCCCACACTTTTACATGCGTTCATTCTTTCTTCTTAATTCTGAAATGTTCTTCCCAAGGGAATCAGAATAGCACCCAGTCGTGATTCATTCAAGGCCAAGATACGAGCTCTCCTCATCCAGAACTTAGCAGAATCATTACAAATTTGATATTATTTTGGTATGTATGTACGAGCATATAAAGTATGAATATATGTATGTTTGGACATGTATAACAAACAGGCCGATGTCATTAAGCTCATACTTGGTCCTAGCAACTACAGATACTGAATCCTGGGGGCCCGAAACACTACTCGATGTGACTATATTATTATATGGAACCGAGCGAACAGTAGGAGTAGACTCACTATTTTCACTATCTGCTCTTGCACAACAACAACCCTTGCTCCCATCACCAGCTTGACTGTGCTTCCCCTGTTTTCATTGCATATTTTGCATATTTTATGTAGCCTGGTTCTCTTGTGTCCACGTAGGGCATTGGAACATTCCGTTTCCATTCCAGATTCATTGGATATAACGGATGAAGCAACTGTTACAAAATTAGCAGCCGAAGATTCAAAGAACCTCGGGTCCGCCAAGCCAGGTGTCTCGTTCATGGAAAAATATCAAAAGACTTACCGAATTTGGCAAACTACATACTAAAACGAATATATATACACTAAATGTGAATAAAATTTATAATATAATACAAAACAGAACCTTTTATTTAAAAAAAAGCTTAATATCCAGAAAAAAATGTACGCTCAAAGTTTCCCGCCCTTTTTTTCAAGATAAGGTCTTGTCTATGAAATGCTACAGGCTAAAAAATAAATTGCTTTTGCTGTATTTCATGATGTTTTCCTGCTCGTTATTTATTAAAAAAATAACAGACGCAATATAACTATTTCCTTCTTTATTTTGAAACAATATATAATATTCTATTAAAAAAATCTATAAAATATTTAATCAGTGAACTTGGTCCAGTAAAAGGTATTTATTTTATAACAGGTAGCACGGAATTATCCGATAGATAGAGTAACGTTTATTAAGCTGTAATGTAATACCTACTATGAGGCATATCTTAAGGCACGTAATATCACTCAGTTTAATTTTAATCTAAGCATATAAAATTTGAAATCGTTAGTCGTAAAATTTACCGATAAATTCTTATGATACCCTTGGTAATAAATAAATGTGTAATATATAAATACTATGTATTTATATTTAAATTTTTTTAATTGGATACACCGAAAATACTGAAGTGAAAGTAAAAAAAAATTGCTCTATGGTCAGTTCTAATGGCGTGTCTTCCTGTTACACACGTTAAATCGTCAAAATGGCTAAGAAAAAAGGCGACGAAAAAGTGAACCATGCCCCTCAAAGCGACAATGAGGAACAGAATTATGACGATGAGCCTGATTTTGACGATCCTGAGGAATTCGTTGACGATATTCCTGACGAAGGTGGGCATTTTCTGTGACAAGTCCAACCGGCCATATGCGTCACCCACGCATTTTGCATCTTTTCATTCCTATTGCTACTATTTTTATGACAATTAATGAGTGTAGTGTGTGTTAAATACTTCATTTTTATAAATATTCTATAAATAACGGTAAGTTTTTTATGTATTTTTCATGTCATAAAAATATAACCTAACTTTGACGTTGCAGAATTGTTAGCGGATCTTTTAGAACAGAAACCTAAGGAATCCGATAGTTATGAAAATGTAGTCGTGGTTGATGGGTGCCCGCAAGTCGGGCCTGAACGGTTAGAGAAACTGCAAAGTGTCATACATAAGATTTTTAGCAAATTTGGAAAGATCGTCAACGAATATTATCCTACCCAGGAGAATGGAGTCACAACTGGCTACATTTTCTTGGAATACAATAACCCTCTAAATGCCGCCGAAGCTGTGAAAGCCACAAACAACTGTAAATTAGACAAGCAACATACATTTTTAGTGAATCTATTCACTGATTTTAAGAAGTAAGTACCAACCTTTTTTAAAGCTCAACTATACGGTCAGATATTTATTAAAGTGTTCAATAATATAACAAGTACTGTTTTCTGATTAACAATTTTTTTATGGACAAGTGGAACAAAAGAATTTTTGTGACCACAACATATGGTATTGTTTTTCATTCATATTATAAATTAGTTATTTCAGTCATTCTAAAATCCAATTAGTACATGCTATTACTAATTCCAGGTATTCAGATATCCCTAAAGAATGGGAGCCACCTGCTCCTCAACCATTCAAGGTTCAATCAGATTTACAATGGTATTTGATGGACCCTGATGCATATGACCAGTTCTTAATAGGTATTGGAACTGGTGTAGCTCTACAGGTGTGGCAGAATACCCTGCCAGAACCTATGCTGCTTCAAGAGAGACCTGTAAGTTACTTTTCTAGAAAAAATACTTTGAATCATTTCAATTTTAAAAAGTATGATAAATAGTTATATGGACAAAACCTCATTTCCAAGAAGAAACTTATGTCCAACTGTAAACTACTAAAGGCCACTTTCAAGTATATCCATCCATATACAACATTGAATTACCTGCCATTTGAACCAAATTACATTTGCTGGAGTTTATACACTATAAACTCTAGCAAATGTAATAATAAATAAAAAATATGGAAAGTCCAACTTAAAATTTTAATATAATTTGTATGAATATTGAAGTAAAGTTTAAAATTGAGCAAGATTTAGAAATTAGTCTTGCATATACGAGTATGTAATTCATATCAAGTTATGTACAAAGATAAAGTAAAGTCTGCATAAACGTTAAGTTGCAATTGTATCTGCATTTAATGGATAGAGTCACCTCATCATTATTTGTGTTTGTATTTGTTATGTGTACTCTGTATCCCTTTTTTAACTGACACCGAAAAAGAAGGTTATCAATTTGACTGTAGTTTTCAATGTTTTTTACCTCATAATTTTTGACTGGGTGAACTGATTTTGATGATCCTTTTTTTATTTGAAAGCTGTTACTTCTCATGAGATCCCATTTCAATTTGATTTAGTTTTTAAGTCATTTTTTTTTGTTAAAATTAATGTAACTATGATCTAATTCTTGTATTATTTTAACAGAATTGGACCGAAACTTATGCAGCATGGTCTCCTCTAGGCACCTATCTCGCCACATTCCATTGGCGGGGGGTGGCGCTCTGGGCGGGCCCTAAATTTTCACAATTCCAAAAGTTCTTCCATCCAGAGGCTCGCTTCATTGCATTTTCACCATGTGAAAACTATATTGTGACATTTTCACCTACTGGCGACAGAGGTGACGATAAGAAGCTAATTATTTGGGATATAAGGTTAGTAATGGTTTTTCATGTTTACAGTACTCATAAAAAATATGTCCAGCTGTGACTGCAATAGACTAATGCTTTGACTGCCTCGGTGGCGTAGTGGTAGCGTATGCAACTGCTAAGCATGAGATGTACATAAATATGCCTATTTCTGTAAACTAATGATAGACTTACATACAAAAAATAGGGGTCATGTTTATGATCATAAACTGAACACTTCAAGAGTATGACAAAATTGAGAGAAATTTACTAATAGGGATGTTAAGGAACACAGCTTATAAAGATTAGGGAGATTGGGGACTGTAATGAACTGTGCAAAGAGTTCTGGGTTGCATATTTGTTACTAGAACAAACTATAGATTGACACTTGTAGCTTACAAATATATCTTTAAAGAAAATAAATGGGTTAGATGTAGATGTTAGACTGTGCAGACAAAGGGTAATAGCAAACAAAATGTCTGCCTTGTGCTTTTATCCTTATTTAGGTTTACTTTATCTACATATACTGCCACACAACATGTGAAGTAATGCTTTGACAAAGTACAACCTTATTTCTGTTCCAATTAGAGTGCTCTGCAGGCTCGTGTTTCTTGAAATTATTTTTTTCTTTGTTTATGCTAGTGTTATGTAGGTTCTAGTTTGATGAAATTTCTCAACTAACATTACATAACATTATTAAGTGATATAAACCTGCTTTTTAGTGAGAGATTGAATTATTGTACAAAGTATAATAAAGAGTTATGCTATTTTTTTTGTAAGATGATAGATTTAATTTTCTTTTAATAGTATTCAATCAGAATTTATAGCTGCTTAATATCAAGTTTTTAATACAGTATCTAAAAGGAATACTGATATTTGATGTGGATTCTCAAGGGGTCAAACTTGTCCGTGGAGGTGTCTAATAAGTATAAAACTGTATGGCTCTCTCAATGTTAGGCCGTACAAAGCACAACAAGTACAGCTAGGAGCAAGTGAAGATCTGCACTTGTCTGTCTAGGTAATAACAGGAACCCCGCACTTATAGTTTTCTTACTTTTTTAATTCTTTATGTAGCATGAATAATGCTGCACAATCTGAATTATAGGCAAGAGTTGGTGTTTAAATACAAGTGAACTGATAGCAACATATACAGGGAGGGACCAGTAAATAAAGTAATAATTAAGATACCTACTCAAACAGTTATCTTGCATAAGGCATTCAACTCTAAACAACATCAGCAAGACCACAATGTGTATTGAATTTTATATTAGCTCTTTAAATGTACAAAATGCTTTGTTTTTAATACATATTACACTCTGAGAGCTCCGTAGAGTTCTTTGCTCTTTGTTGATTTATATTTGAAAATCTTTGCTCACATATTGTTAAGACATTTACTTGGTGGTTGTATGTTGTATTAGCGAACATTGGAGACATTTTAATTAAGTAACCATTTTAGCATATATTTTATATTTAGTGGGCTTATCTTTTAACCTGTAAATTTGTTTATAACGTCGTATCTTCCATATGGCTGGATGTATTTCGACGGTTCCACGAGCTTTCTGGAAAAAACAAAATGGCGGATATTTGGCGCGTAACAGTAATAACTTAATAAAGAGAAATAACCAAACCTATTGAGTAACAAATCTCCATCAAGAAAATCAATTAAAAAGAGGATTACGAAAACATATACGTCATCTATTAAAAATTAATAAGGATAAATTTATTGGTTTAAACTTTTTTGATGAGTAACAATGGCCCACATGGCCTGTGTTTATTGTTTGAAACAAAGTAACAATAACATTGTAAAAAAACAAAGAACGCAAGAACCAACAGTTCTTGCGTTCTTTGTTTTTTTTGTGCATTTTGCAGTCGGCCATTTTATTTTTCAATTATTACTCGTTTTATTATTTGTTCAGCTCTTATCATGGTTTAACAAATGAGGTGTATCTTTAGAAGCGTCGTAGGGGTTACATGACGTCACTAGGTATTCAAAATGGCGATGGTGTTAAAGCTGATTGTCACTTTCAATGTCCAAACATATGGCCGAAATTCAAATGCTTTTGCGCATTGCTTTGCCTAATATAAATATTAAAACCTGGCTATTTAAAAATCGCACTTTCTAAACTAAGTACCAAAACCTATTCGTGTGTCTAACAAGCAGACAGTTTACGTAAATTGAGATATATAAGAGATACCAATTTAACTCTAAAAAACCTCTTTATATGTACATGTAATTACAAGGATTGGAAGTTCTGTTGAATTTTTTAAACACAATACGAAAGTTGACTAACAGGCAATGCGGTAACTTTGTAGTAGTGGACTATAGTTTCTATGTCTATAGCAGTAGTTCTAGTAACATTATTCTTTAGATTGTTTCCTGCGTCTTATAGTAAATACTCTATAGACAGAATCACTAACATACTATTAAAAGGGTTTTTATTATTAAAAAAAACTACACTTTGTTTCTACTATTTGAAAGAAGATTTTCCGATTATTGGAATTATTAATTTCATTCATTTAAAATTCATTCTGTTGTCGATAACTTATATAACGATAACGATTGAATAAAAAAAAGAGAAAACCCAAGAGTAATATTTTTGGCAGTCTATGTATGTTTGTATGTTTCACTATAGTACCTAAACTACAATTTTTTTTTCGTAGTCATCTTATAGTTTTTTTTAACTTTTTCTTGTTAACAGTAACGGCAACAACACACGACACTTGATTTCAATAACTTCTTTTCTACTCAATTACATATAAATTGTTTTTCAGTTGAGGGTCACACATTAAAATATAAATCATGTAGAAACAACTAAATTAACGAGAGCTATTTGAACTTAAATGATGTATTTAAATTTAAGTGTGATGTACACAAGTGATTTATTTTCGTTACAATTTTTCTTTAATTTCGCAGAACGGGTCAAGAAAAGCGTAGTTTTCCACCGCCAGATGAATATGTAACATGGCCGGTGTTCCGTTGGAGCAAGGACGATAAGTATTTCGCCCGACTAGGGACCGACATGCTTTCTGTCTACGAGACTCCTAGCTTTGGTCTACTTGACAAGAAGTCCATCAAAATCCCTGGCATCAGGTAAGTCAGATACTATATCAATCACTATCACGATTTATTTGTCCCACATGGAACAACACTTTGTGTGTACAAATTGTTGTTCTGAGTCTGGGTGTTCTTTATGTCCGTTTGGGGTATGTTTGTAAAGATACCGCAACACAGGATATATGTATATATATATATCTATGCACGGCTGTTTTTGAATAAAATAAATGTAGAAATATATATTTCACATATTTAAAGATTTTCGTTTAATTTTCATTTTTAAAATAGCTTTTAGCAGTTGTTTTTTATGGGATAGGGGGCAAGCGGTTGTGTTCGCATTTGTAGATTTTCGATCACAACGTGTACTTAAATGTCTGTTTCAATCCTTCTTTAAATTGTTTAATCAGTCGAGATGTGAAAGTACATATGTATCTAACAATAAACAACCTTTTTCATTCTTAACAATAGTGATCAAAATTTTGCAACTATACTTTTTTTGTTTTGTTCTAGTTAGTTCGCTTGCTTGTTTGCCTCCTATATTATATACTAGCTGAACCCCGCGGTGCTACCCGCGGTACGATGATAACTGCGGGCAACGCCGCGAGGCGAAGCTATATCTTTATAAATAGTAGCCTATGTGTTATTCTGATGTATAAGCTATATTGTGGTAAAGTTTCATTCAAATCCATTCAGTAGTTTTTACGTGAAAGAGTAACAAACATCCATACATACATACATCCATACTTACAAACTTTATAATAGTAGTAGGATTACTAGCTGAGGCCCGCGGTATTTTCCGTGGTAAAACTAAAACCGCCGCGATTTAAAAATTGATTTTCTGGTGCATATAAATACCATAATACATAGTTTCATACACATTTAGTGAAAAGCTGTTAATTTGACATTACAAATGAACTCTTTACTTTTATTTGGACTTACTTGCCATGACATGACATGCCAAAATCTAAATAAGAACCCTATTTTTAAGGAGATAAGGACAATTCTTTGATTTTGGTATGTGTATGGATTGATTCCTTGTTGCATAAGTAAGTCCATTTATTTGTGTAGATAAAAATGGTAATAAATTAGGATTGCGATGATAATTGGAATGATAAAAGTAACCTTTTTATGTTGTTTACAGAGACTTCAGTTGGTCACCCACAGATAACACTCTAGCATATTGGGTGGCTGAGGACAAAGACGTCCCAGCCCGGGTAACACTTCTTGAGTTACCAAACCGCACAGAAATACGATCCAAAAATCTGTTTTCAGTCGCCGACTGTAAGATACATTGGCAGAAGAGTGGCGACTACTTATGTGTTAAAGTAGACCGTTATTCCAAAGTGAAAAAGGACAAAAATGAAATCAAATACTCTGGCATGTATTACAACTTTGAGATTTTCCACATGAGAGAAAAAGAAATTCCGGTCGACTCTGTTGAAATTAAAGAGCCTATCCAAGCCTTCGCGTGGGAACCAGTTGGATCTAAATTTGCAATTATTCATGGAGATACCGCAAATATGTGCATTAGTTTTTACCAGGTTAACACTGGTCAGGCACCTACACTGTTGAGAAAATTCGAGCGGCAACCATTCAACCACTTATTCTGGTCGCCATCTGGACAGTTCATCGTCGTAGCCAACCTTGGATTAACTGGCGGTGCTTTGGAGTTCTTGGACACTAATGATTTTACCATTATGAATGTCTCGGATCACTACCAGATGTCGGGCATTGAATGGGACCCGACTGGAAGGTTTGTGGTTACTGGTGTGTCATCTCTCAAGAGCAAGATTGATACTGGTTACTACATCTGGTCATTCCAAGGCAAAATCATTAGAAGGTTTGTAATTTTATTGAGTACTAGCTGAACCCCGCGGTGCTACCCGCGGTACGATGATAACTGCGGGCAACGCCGCGAGGCGAAGCTATATCTTTATAAATAGTAGCCTATGTGTTATTCTGATGTATAAGCTATATTGTGGTAAAGTTTCATTCAAATCCATTCAGTAGTTTTTATGTGAAAGAGTAACAAACATCCATACATACATACATCCATACTTACAAACTTTCGCCTTTATAATAGTAGTAGGATAGCGTTTTTCTAATTATTCAAATGTAACTTTGTTTCCTCAATTTGTTTAGTATTTCTTACATGTTAGAAAATAATTTTGAAAATAGTCAAATTACCACAGTTGTGAAGAAATAAATTCTCCTATGTTAGAATATGCTTACGCATGATGCTATGTAAAAATAACCTTTAAAAAGTAGTTTTTCCATGCACTATTTTTCTATAAATTTGAGACAATCTGATGTGTATACATAAATAACGAAGAATTTAATAGACTTTATTCCTTATTTTATAAAGATCAGCTTTTTTCTTACTAATTTGAAACTAAAATCGTATATTTGTCTAAAGTAAGTATTTTCCTCGTATAGGGTGATGAAAGAGAACTTCGCTCAGTTCAACTGGCGGCCGCGGCCCCCCACGTTGCTCTCGGAGAAGCAACAGAAGGATATCAAAAAGAACCTTAAAAAATATTACTCGCAATTCGAATCTAAGGATCGCATGCGTAGCAGCAAAGCTAGCAAGGTAAGGTTTCCTGTCTTTCATTTTGTGTACCTCGAAGATGATACTTTATCAATACTAAAATTATGTTACTCTTCCCAACCATAATTAATATTGCATAGATTTTATTTAAATAAGTTAAACTTATGTTAATGATTATAAACGAAAATTATGCTAATGGGAGTATGAAATTTGGTACAGTTTAAGTTTTAAGTGCAAAAGTTAAAAATTTTAATATTATGGTTGAATTGCAACTACTAGGCGACCAATTACCATATTAAAATGCATATATATGGGATATTGGAACTTAAATATTAAATAGATTTTGAAAAACTCATGACAATAATGTGAATGTATTGAGTAACTACTGTTAAAATCTTTGTCTGTTACAATTTCACGGCTAAACCACTGAAGCGATATTAATGGGATTTGGCATAGATATACTTTGATTCTTCAGGGAAGGATAAAGACTAGTTTTTTTCGAGTAGAGCCCACGTACATCAGCCTATCGTAGTCCAGTGTTGAACATAGGGCGGATGGTTCGATCCTCGGCTTGTCTCATCCAGTCCCTGCCAGATATGACATAAAATAACCTTTTAATTGTTTTATTAATATTTCTCAGGAATTGGTTGCGAAACGTACTGAACAAATGAAGAAACACGTCGAATATCGTGAGCAGAAGCAACAGGAGTGGAACGAACAGAAGCCGCGTAGGCTTGAGCTCAGAAATTGTAAGTTGTAGTTGTATTATTTATTGGCTAATTTTTCGTCGTTGGTCTATCGTAAAGCGAGTCGGGCTAATAATTAGGATTTTCTTACAATAAATTCATAATAATTACCTGAAGTTTGGAGGTTAGCACTGTCTTAGGCCAGGGCCTAGTAGAACACGTTAAACCGGTCCCAGTTATCATAAACAAGTTAATTGTTATTGGAAAGTCAGTACCCTGACTGATACCGGTACTGGCCGCTAGTTCAGCCATCGATTTCAGTTCGCCCTGTCAGTCCAGTTGCCAGTCGATCCGTGAAAAAACCAGTTGAACTGGTAGCCTACTCTAAATAATCTTGGAAATGATAAAAACTAGGAAGAAGTTTATTTATTGCCTAAAAATATATGTATAAATAAAACCGTTTAAAAGATAAGCTGTTCCGGCTCGACTATAACAATTGAATTCTTTTTTACACGACTTTGGGGAAGCCAAAACGAAGGGTAATAAATAATTTTGTCAGTCAATATATGTTTATATGTTTTACCGTAGCGCATATGCTACTGAAGTGATTTGTATGAATAAGCTGTCAATATATAATAATTGGTAATAAGGGCGCAGGTGACCTACACCAAAAAAGTTTATGTTGTCCTGTTATACATATTATTAAAATCCAGTAGGCGCTCATAGCCCAGTTGCATTCGGTGATTAGAAACAATTACCGAGGGTAAGCAACGTCGGCGCGGTCGGTACCTGGATGGGTGACCGCTGGTAGCATGTTACCATTAACGTCACCGTGATTCGGAGGTCACGTTAAGCAGTCGGTCCCGGTTGTTATCATAGGCTAACAGTTGTGAAATTTAGTTGGAGGCCTTTAAAAACATCCAACAGTAAGACTACGTAGCCATAACGTTGTCTTGTCAGTCCCCAACCCGCACTTAGCCAGCGTTGGGACGTATGGCCCTAACCCTCTCCTGAGAGGAGACCCAAGCCCAGCAGTGGGACGTTATGGGTTGTTGATGAAATCTAGTTAATCCTAGTATTCTCTATTATAGATTGTCATAGTATCCATTGACTATATAGTTCGGTTTTTAATCAAATGAAATTTGATTTACATATGTATATGTACATGTATGTTATTTTAGGTTAGTTGTTCTAATTCTATCATAGACAAATACGAGTTTTTTATGTTTCACTTGGAAAAAAATTACTAAAATTAAATGTTTATCAAATTCGGTAGTCATCCAAACACATCCAAGAGATTTAAGCAGAGGATTCTAGAGGACGGACGGAGTCTAAATCTATACAAATAGATAAAATTGGAGTGTCTGTTCGGAATATCAAACTGGTTGCTTTTTACCGACTGAACCGATTTGCTATCGCATCAAAATCACAAAGCACACTTGCCAAAAAATTTTAATAAATAAATATTGATAATGAAATCTCTTAGAATTAGTATTAAGCTCCTTTATTTTGTTTTTTGTAAAAGTTACCTATCTCCTAACATTGTTTGTTAGGGGTACTTTATTTTATCTCATATGGTGAATGTTGTGTGTACCTGTAATAGGCATGCATACTAGAAAATATTATTGTATAATTTTTTTTAAAAGTGTATTGTATGTGTGCTGTTGGTATACCTAAATAAATAAATAAATAAATAAATAAGGACCAAAAATGTAGGGACAATTTCTACCCTACGCTCGACCTTGTTAGGTCTAGGAGTTAACAATAAAACTGTCCGTTTTCGCTAAAATAATTTATTGCAATGAATATAAATGTTACAATAAAATGCAACGTGTAAGAAATAAAGCGATGTCAGCATAACGTAATATATGTACAGCTTGCTTGTACACCATATGCATGTACTCGTATGTATACACGGTACTTTTGCCAAAATAATATCATTAACAATTTATTTTGCTTGTCTTTGCATGCTAATCTTATAATCACTACATAGTATAAAACAAAGTCGCATTTTCTGTCCCTATATCCCTATATGCGCTTAAATCTTTAAAACTACGCAACGGATTTTGATGCGGTTTTTTCCAATAGATAGAGTGATTCAAGAGGAAGGTTTATATGTATAATACATGCATCATATACTAAGGCAACATTGCTAATTTTAGAGGTTTCTAACGTGATGTCGTAAATTACCGTGCAAAGTCGGAGCGGGCCGCTATGTTTTTATATACAACGTTCATAGTTTTTCTGTAGTGTATTTAATTTAGTATCGGCATTGCACCCGTGCGAAGCCGGGGCGGGTCGCTAGTAAAAATATAATGTTATTTTCTTTTTCAGATGTGGACACCGATGGTTTGGACACCGATTCAGCGAATTCAGTGGAGGAAGTTGTGGAATTTTTCGTCAAGGAAGAAATAACTGTTATCGAGTAGTCGCCATTCCGTTTTAAAGTTCGAGGTCGGGGATTCAGTCGCCGATCTCTTTGCATATTAAATAAAACACACCACTCATTAAATAAGTTTTTTTATACCTTCATCCCGCTAAAGTCACAACGATATTTTATACGCGACATGTGCATAATGTTCAGTGTAGAATTTCGGTTTATAAATTATTCAATAGGTAATGTTAATAGAAATCATATTAAATTGAAATGTTACAAATGGAAAACCGGCTTTTAATTTGTATTTAGTTTTGTTACGTTTAATTTTAAGGTGATGGTATGAAATAAAATGTTAATGTATATCGGAAAAGGAATATTTGAATTATTTTTAAACATTGATGTAGACTGAAATATAAACTACTTGCTTATAAAACTAACAACTCCTGGCGACAGCGTGAGGGAGAGTATGAGTCAACACGTGATTATTCATTACTAGCTCAGCCCCGCGTTTGTTGTACCTTTACAACAATCGCGAGTAACGCCGCGGGGCGAAGCTAGACTAAACAAGAAATGCCTGATTTACTCATATAAAACTGGCAGTAAGTCTTGTCACAATCAGTCCAGCTGTTCCAGAGATTAACCGGAATAAACAGGAATATTTTCATGTGGATGTAGGTCCTTAAAATTAATACATAAAATTAGTCAACAGACCGTTTTGACAATAGAAAAAGTATTAATTCGGTTTCTAATCATTGGTCACAACTGCCTTGTTGGCATAACGGTTACGGTATACGGCTGCTGATTAAGAGATTTCCCGATTCGATTCCTGGGTCGGACCAAAAAAAAGTGCTATTTGAAATATTTTTTCAGTATCTATTAATTTATCGAGGAAGGCTATGTATCATCAGCATCACGCAGCGACCAAAAGAAATTGAGTATCGATGAAAATGTAGCAAAAACGGGGGAAGAGATTCCGTTGCGTAAAGAATTGTTAGCTTATCACTATAACCTTATGGTTAACAAATTTGTTTACGCCATACAACTTCACGCTACATAGGAGGTGTAGACGAGATTGCGTGTGTCAGTTAGTGCAACAGTAGCAGCTAGTGTCACAGCTCGGGGTTTAGAAGTTGCGATATTAATTCCCGTCTCTGAGAGGTCGTCTTGGTTACGCGTCCCATCGAATTATGAGAGGAAACAGACAGTGCACAAAAGTGTGCGGTACATTTGTGCACTATAATAATTTAACACACAATCACTAAACTGTAAACTTGAATCGTTTATTGAAAGGACCAGACCAAATAACTTAAGGAAAATTATACCTAAAAACAAATACCTACTGCCGAAAACTAATAACTTGTTCGGTGAAAGAGTAGAAGAGTACATAATGCTTACTTTTCTAAAAAAAATGCCAGAGGAGATACAATCTTTGTATGTAAAGAAAGAAAAACATGTCTTTCAATATAAATTTAAAAAAAACCACTATGTGCCGAAGGTAAAGAACATTGTGTTGCATGGATTAAGTCTGAGTGTTAATTTATGTGTATTACATAGTTTTAGCGACTCATTGGCACCCACTAGGGTCTATACCCTGCGAGGTCTTCGTGGTGCAGTTTTTATCACTGTCTGAATGTGTGAGTATTGGAAACAATTAAAAAAAATCTGCGTAGTTGGCTGGACGAGGACTCGTTGACACGAGAGAGAGAAATCGGCTTGGAGTACAGATATCATTACCACCTACCCTTAAACCGTTTAAGGAATTAATGAAATAATTAAAGCTATTGTGACGATGCCTGAAGCCCTAAACCGAACGTTACAAACTTTAAAGCAAGGTTTCAAGTTTAGGGCTTCTATACCCTTTTTTTTTTTGACGGGGTGAAAAATCCTTTCGTATCTTCAGTTCTTTGGGGACACAGGAGCCAGGAGTATGTGGTGATTCCACTAAAAAACACCCCGACGACCGGCCTCTGGCGCCCTCCTCTGGGAGGACCCGGACCATATTATTTCAGGTCCTCCCCGAATTGATGCCGTGCCTTATCAGGACCTGTCCCTGGAGAAAAATTTCGCCCCTCTCGATCTCAGCAATATAGGCTAATTGCACGGTAATGCCGCTGTCCCGACCGCAGCAATCATTCTGCCTCCGGAGGTCCCCATCCTCAGGCGGCCAGCGGTCCCGTCGACGGTTCTTATCGCCGACGAGCGCTTCTATACATAGTTAGCTATTCATTTATTTCAAGGATGTTATGGTTATAAACATGTCGAGAAGTGTTTGGTGCCCAGGTAATTTATCGATCGATTTGTAGTTGTTTGAATGTAAAAACGTACTTATTATATAATATAGATACCATGAGCATTATGTCGGGTATCGTACATTTATGTACCTACATAATATCGTACACTATAAAATACTACTGTATACTACTGTAAAATATAGAAGCTGTTTGTTTGAACGCGCTAATCTCAGGTACCGCTGGTCCGATTTGAAAAATTCTTTCAGTGTTGGATAGACCATTTATCGAGCAAGACTATAGGCTATATATCATTACGCTAATACTAATAGAAGCGGAGCACCAAAGAAGAATGTTTCAAATACGGGAAAAAAATTCACGCTACGGGCAATAGAAGACTTGCGTCTTCTACGAGGTTGCGTGGGTTAGTTAGTTTACTATATTACTACATAGTTAGCTCAAATTAAAATAAAACTTTAAAGTACACATGTTTGAACAACGTAGTCAACAAATTGAAAGAAATATTTGCGGTTACAGAGATCTTCGTTTCAGATAATTAAATAAATTACTATTAAAAAGAATAATTAAAGGTTTTACGTACGAGTAGGTTTCTTAACAACATGGTAGAGATCGAAAATTTCTATTAGAGTTACATGTTCCTTAATACCTATTAAGGAACATGTAACTCTAAATGTAACTCTAATAGAAAAAAACTGGTAACCAAAAGCGATAATTTTTAAGCCAATTCACCTGAATTGGCTCAAAAATTATCGCTTTTGGTTACCAATTTTTTTTTGGGTGCGGAAATCCCCTCGTAACGGATTACAACTGCAATCTGTCTCGAGTACTAGAAGCCGGGTAACCGGGTGCACCCTAGAAAGGAAATCCCTGGAACCTCGACGTACCTCGGGCCGCCT
The DNA here is from genome assembly GCA_916048165.1 of Spilarctia lutea. Classification (NCBI taxonomy): domain Eukaryota; kingdom Metazoa; phylum Arthropoda; class Insecta; order Lepidoptera; family Erebidae; genus Spilarctia; species Spilarctia lutea. The sequence goes on along the minus strand of OU696479.1, from coordinate 5,556,795 downwards.
ACGGTTTGTAGATGGCCCCCACTTGTGTGGGGACTCCCCATGTTCCCGTTACAGTGCGCCTGAGGTGCGCACGCTCCACAGCGTCCGCATTGCCACCCGGGCCTGCTTCTGCTAGGGTCACAGATAGCCTTATCTGTTACCTAGACTTATCACCGACTTGAATAATGTAGGTAGGCACTTAGCAAGTAATAAGGTACCTACTTAAATATAGATTTTTAATGGGATAGGGGGCAAACGCGCATACGCATCTCTTGATGGTAATACCAGAGGCGTTGTAATGTACTCATGTGATGTTATCTATTTACCTGAGGTACTATCTACTGATAGATATCGGCTCGCAATAAGCGCACACGTCTTCACTCCGCGGCGGTCGATAGACCAGCCCTCCTCGCCCCGCGCACCGCGTGTGGCATTGTTCGAGACGACAGCATTTTATACCAAAAGTACATACACTACAGGCGTTACAAGTGCATTGCCGGATTTTTAAGAATAAGTACTTACGCCCTTTTCTTAAAAGTTTGCAGGTGGTATTGATTCGGGAATACCGCAGGGGACAGTTCATTTCACTGTTTTGTTGTGAGAGGCAGTGAGTTTCTAGAAAAGCGCATATTTGTGGACTGCCAACCATATAAAATGATGATGATGGGGATGAAACTGATGTCGCATAGGATACTTAAATGTATTACTCAGTTGTCAGTACACTTAAAAATAGCGCACATCAGACCAGCAGTAACTACAAACCTACACACTATGTGGCTGTAGCACGTGTCCCAACCTTCACCTTCTCAAATCTATTGAGCCGCTTTTGTTTTAGTGCTACAATATTCTAATCGTTAGTCGTTGCTTAGAACTAAAAATGCCATAACCCTACGTAAAAGCTCCAGAAATCACAATTTTATATGCGAATCTGCCTAGATCTAGTTTTAGGCAACAAATTGCATTTTTAGCCACACATTACAAAGTAGGTACAAGATGAGACTGTATACTGGTCTATTTATATGGTGCTCAGTGGTCTTGATAGGTCCGATTCCCTCGATGAGCACAATTGTTTTCTTCTTCGTCTGGGTGTAATTTATATACGATATGTATGTATTTAGAAATATCAAAGTACCTAATATATTAGGAAACATAAATGCTCAATTGACGGCAATATGTTGGCTCCATAACACGAAACTGGGGTTAAAAAATTATAGTGGATAAAATGTAGTCTATAAACTTATAATACTATACTACTATACTCATAAAGTAGTCTATATTTGCTCTCTCGCTCTGGCTCACTAATTACAGGCGACTTTTTGTATTTGTGTCTCTTCCCTGTCGTTTTTTCCGTTGCATCCGGTTTGAAATGACAACAATTCTAAAGAAGTTTCACTTCAAAAGTTATATCAGTTTAAATATAACCACGATAACCGACATACATATACGCGGCCAGAGCTGCTGGCAAAAGGTAGTGTAAAATTTGTGTAAATGTATGTGTACGGTTAAGTACCCTTCCCTTCCTTCGGGGGTATCGTACATATTTCTTTTGTTCACACTATTAACGGTGGTATTTAGTAGTTCTACCTTATAAACAAGGGTATAACAAATTGCAGAGTCATATGTAAACTAAACTAAATGATAAGGGCCTTCAGCAAATTACTACCGCAGAATTCTTTGCTCTATTTTAATTTGTGAACATCACACAATTAATATTCCTGAAATTTAAATCTTACGTTTAATTTATTTTAACGTTTGAAAGGAAGTAGCTTTTCACCAAGAAGCATTTTCGTCTCCAAATTTCCGGAGCTCTCATCCCTTAACACCGTTCAACTTCCGGATACCGGAATTTGTGACAAATTTACCTGTGGAAAGCTATTTAATAAATCTAATAGTCAGACGCTCCAAAGAGACGTATTATATAATTTGTTAGCAAATTGTAGTGATAAGTATGATATAAGTAAATGTTAAGTGCCAACAAAGTATTCCAATGCTAGACGAATAGGTAGATAGCTTTAGTTAACACGAATCCGATATAAGCATAATACACTCATTTGCAAAAAAAACGGGCGGTTTCGATTTTCTTCCTGGCTGAAAAAAATAAAATACCAAAAAGGTTTTAATCATTTGAACATGTTACTGGCCAGTTATAAAAGTGCCGTAATGTTTCTAAGAGTACATTCCAAATTCAAACTTTTGACTGAGCCTGGTTTTCAAAAAAACAACTTTTAACTACATTTTGTGGCGCGAATTCCCTATAGTTAATATCGACTCTAATTAACTTTTTGTCAATTATTATTAAATTATCTGATGTCCTTGACATTTAAAAGTATTGTTATTGCTGTTTAGCAATCTCGAAAATGGTAGATAAAGTGATAAAAGCGAGCAAAATTATTGCGCTGCTTGAAGAAGGTTGCAGCCAATGCTTCGTGGCTCAGAGGATAAATGTGAGTCGGTCGACAGTTCAAAGGACCTGGCAGCGCTATCAAGAGACCGGTTCCATCAATTGAAAGCCTGGTTCTGGCAGAAAGACATGTACCGAACCACGGGATGATCGTTTTCTAGTTAGTCAAGCGTTGAGAAATCGCAAATCTTCTTATGTGGACCTCAAGAACAGCCTCGAAGAAGTAAAAAATGTGCAAATTAGTCTATGGACGGAGGAGGAGGCTTCTCGCTACTAATATACACAGTCATCGCCCGGCACGCGGCCCTAAATTACTCCGTGGACATCGAGTTGCCAGGCTTAGCTTCGCTCGAAATTGTGTGTCATGGACTCATGAAGACTGGGATAGGATATTGTTCTCCAATGAAGCCAGGATATCTCTGCATGGTGAAGACCGACGTCGGCGAGTGCTACGTAAACGAGGAGAACGCTTTGCAGAGGTATGTTTTGAAGAAATTACACCTTATGGAGGGGGTTCTGTTATGTTTTGGGCAGGAATAAATTCCATGGATCGTACGGAGTTAGTCTTCATCGAAAACGGTACACTGACTGGACACCGATACATAACGGAAGTTCTAATTCCTTATGCACAACCCGCTTTAACCGCTCTTGGCGAAAACTCATTTTTTATGGACGACAACGCTCGCGCCCATCGTTCTGGCGATGTGGAAGCGTATATGCTAGAAGTCGGAATTCGTCGTTTGGACTGGCCAGCTAGAAGTCCGGACCTCAATCCCATAGAGCATGTCTGGGACGTTCTGAAGCGACGAGTGAGATCAGTGCAGCCGGCTCCGCAGACCATCAGAGAGCTAAAGAATGTGATTACCGCGGAGTGGGAACGTATTCCCCAAGAAACCATAAAAGATATACTCGCTAGCATGCCCAGACGAATGCAAGCCGTGATTTCAGCAAGAGGGGGTCACACTCAATACTAAACTTTTATCTGCTTTTAATGTATTCAAGAAAAACAAAGAAATTAACGCGTTTCATTTTTATTTAGCGAGCAGGTACAATAATAGTGTTTTGAGCTTAAACATTATTTCTCAATAATTTAATCAAAATGTTATGATAAAACTCATGATACCTATTCCTTCCTAATTAATTTATGAAATTCTAAGGATAACAATACCTAAAATTGTCAAACAAACTAATAGTAACTATAAAATAGTTCTTTGCTTAAGTGCCCGTTTTTTTTGCAAAAGAGTGTATAATCTCTTGTAAACTAATGAATCGTACCTAGAATTCAATGGCGTTAAGTAGTTTTATTTAATATAAAATTATACATAGTTCATCATTATGTGTCATGCCAGAGCGGCTCAACTGATTTTGACGAAATTGAGACCAAACTGAAAGTGTATTAATTAACTACCTGCATAAAATGAATGTACCTATTTGTTATTTATTTTTCTAACTAAAAGTCTTTTTTATAACCAACTAAGTTTTTCAATAGCATTAAAAAAGTTGACAGAGACCGATTTGTTTAAACAGATCGAAAAATAAATGTCCTATTTACCTAACCTTTTTCACAGGATCATTTCCTGCGTGTCCAACGTATAGGTACTGTTATTTTTTACTTACTATGACTATTATGTTTTCTAAGTAAACAACGTTTGTAAACACTGCCAAATGTAGATAGTAATAGAAATATTATATACATTCAATATAATCCTGTAACACAACAATTCAGTACACGGGGGAAATCATATTTACGTGATTTTCCATCCAAGTATTTGTAGTTCGCATCTAACTCTTAATATAGCCGGAAAACATGGATATGTTTACCTAATATTGGTTACGTATTATGTACCCACCTGAGAGCCAAATATTTAACCAAAGAAACTTCGATTGTACCCACGTGAATATTAATTACTTTACAACTATCAATCCACGTGTTCTGCTTCTAATTACAGTGGCAAGTTTTTGGTCAAACTTATTGTTGTTTTCAAAAAAATGTTGCGGTATATGCTATGTACAAAATTATGTGTAATATTGTAATTCTGGAGAATGTTAATAAGGACTTGCAGTACCTACCTACTTTAATATTCGTTATTTATCACATTATCTAAATATTAATAATACTACCTATATAAAAAGTGTTTATAGACACAATACCTGTAATGTCATAAGTTGTCTATTGTCACATCGTTAATTTTTTTTTTATCCTCATAAATAAAACTCATCTATGGAATCAATTTCTAGAGCCACCTAAGACAGCGCTACTACTCCAAAAGAGTAGAATGTGGACCGATGACTGTCCAAACTGTTGTCAACTGTCGGACCGTACAGAAGAGCATTTAACTACTTAAACTTCATCCCCAGAACTTATTCAGGCGTTAATGATCTTTATACGCTGTAATTCCATTAAGCTTTAACCTATTTCCTTCTTCCTCCTTTTTGCTATCTTCTCTAAAAATTAAAAAAGATTTCATTCATTACAGTGATAACCTTCAGAGCTTTTTTTTGTGTTCTTTATTAACACACGCATTCTTTTCATCATACATTTGTCATTGGCAGAATTGTCGACATCGGCACAAACTGCCATATCAAAAAAAAAAAAATACTACTCAAACATAACCGTAACACAAACCAATGCCCCCAGTTCTCTAAATCGGTTTTGCCAGATAGAAATAAATACTATAAGTCCATAATCCCTTTTTACGAGGTTCCATAAAGAGAACACACGGTTTATTCTTGGCAATGTTTGCGTTTAAAAATATGACGCGGTTTTTGTCTAAGAGCTTTTATTAAAATTAAACTTTTGAAAGACATTTATGACGTTTTAATAATATTCGTTTGAGTATGATTGAATAAAAATTTAAAAATAAATGTACATGTTCAAACTAAATGTTAGTTGCAAATTGTTGTTTAATGTTGCTTTCTGAACTTGTGAATATGAAAATTCACTTGGCTTTAATCTTCATTAAGCGCCATTTATTTTAAAAATTGTTTGGAAAGTATTATATAACTGCTGTTTCTTACAGATAAACGTTTATTTAAACAGATCATCCGATTTGTGTTTGGGGTTTTATATGATGCAAAAGTAAAGATCAACAGCTTAGACATTACAAATAATTATATACGTTATATTAAAGTACATACACCATCTTAATAATATCTAAAGAAGAACATAAGTAGATAGCAGTTATAAAACACAAAAAACTGTTTTTTTTTATGCAATAGTGGGCGAACGAGCAGACATATCGCCTGATGGTAAGCGATTACCGACCCCAGACCAGAGGCGTCACGAGTGCGTTGCCGGCCTTTGGTTGGGGTATGGGTATGGGCCATCGGCATCCTCACTCACTCACTGAAACACACACTTTTAGCTAATTTGTAATAGGGTAGATGACTGTATCGTAAATAAATATCGATCCATCATTAAAATGAATATTGCAAAACATCTCGGAAAATATAATTATCACAGCTTTAAATTTCTATTACATATTTTAATCAAGTAAACATTGAATTATATTGCTCAATTGAGTATTTTAAAACAGTGACGTCACAAGTATGTATTCAGTAGGTACATTTTTTATACTAAGTTATCGTTTTGATAGATCATAAAAAGTAACTAATTTGACTGGTGTCATCTACCCTAATGAGTAGTACTATAAAAGAAGTTACAAGATTATTATTTCACAATCACCAGTAGCCTTTAGTTGTCACTTGTTTGACATAGGCTTTTCCCAAAATTTTTAAATTCAAAATCTTTAGACCAAAATCTCCATAGATTGGCATAGCATTTGTGTCAAGTTTTGCTTCTCTTTGCAGTTCCATTGTCCTGTGTATTTGCTCCCTTAGTTGAATCTAACGATGCCTAGGGGATGAATAAGAGTGAAGACAGTCTGTAGTTTTAATACAATATCATACGGACGGAACCTTATACTATCACTGACATTAAAACTTACGGTGCAGTGGCACTATCCACTATCCAGGAACAGTTGAACAGAGATTTACTATCTACATTTTGTTATGGATATATTCTATCCTGCAAATTCTGCAAATTCCTTTTCAATCATATTTAGCATATTCGTTGCTTAAGGTAATGAACAATATAGGTATGAGACAGAGTTTAAAATACCATTAAAATATGCAGACATGAAAATAATCATTATCCCGTTGAAGTCCACTGCTGGCAAGACCTCTTTCAAGGAACACCACAAAGGCAGGTCTGCAGCTTTTTGCATACAATTGCTACCAGCTCTAATTCGTCTCGCAGGACGAGGCCGATTTGGCCAGAGGGCATCTCACACTACGTTCAATTTATTACCTTTAAATATTCTCACACATAAACTTCGTAGCGAAATTGTACGGACGATAAAACATTTAGCTAGCTAACTTTGAATACAAAAGTTATAAAATTATTTTGTAAGTATTTTTTTCATCTAGATACATTTTCTGACGAAAATAAATGCTGTGTAGCAGAATGAGGAACCAATATGTAAAGGGTTATTGATTTTGGGCAGTGGTCACCAAATGGCTTGGCCATTGGCGATCTAATTAACAAGTAAATTTTCTTTGTGAAACTGTAATCTAATACATTTAAACGAGAAATTCTTGCATACGAATCTCAGAAACAGCTCCGACAATTTTTTAAAAAATTTAGAATACAGGGGTTTCAAGGGCGATCGATCTTGCTCGGATTATTTTTAGTAAATATACCAAAAAAGTAAACCAGTCATCTATCATGTACTAACTAAAGCTATACTAATATTATAAAGCTAAAGAGTTTGTTTGTTTGAACGCGCTAATCTCAGGAACCGCTTGTACGATTTGAAAAATTGTTTCGGTGTTGGATAGTCCATTTATCGAGGAAGGCTATATATCAATACGCTAAGACCAATAGGAGCGCCGCCCCAATGAAGAATGTTTAAAAACGGAGAAAAATGATTACGCTACGGGCAATAGTAGACGTAAACGAGGTTGCGAGGGTCAGCTAGTATTACATAAACTGCTAAAAAAGTCTGATATAGGTACATATATATCTCCAACAGGATTTTAGAGTTTCTCCTCAATTTTCCACATTACTGACGCCTTTCACGAGACGGGTAGGTACATTATTATGACATTTACGCAGGCATACACCATTTTGGATAATTCAATTTGTTGTCACCCGAGCGAATAATTTGGTGGCACTGGAAATTGGCTCAAACTCAGTGTGAATTCATCATATATAGCAAGTTAATTAAATGCATCTACAGTTGCCGAATATACGAGCTTACTCATTTCGAAACTGTTATAAATTTTCGTACAATTAAGCTACCATACAATATGGAACTAACTAAATTTTAAGCGTTTTGTGTTTAGTCATGTTAGTTTCTAGAGTAGCCAGTCGCATTAGTACATTATGAATGGCTTTAAGTAAATTAATTAAACGTTTTCTAAATAAATTATGCGTAATATTTTAGATAAATTAACTTTAGTAACATTTTGGAAGGGTTTAGATTGCGAAATAATTTTTAATAAAAAAAAACGATTTCAAACAGTAGGTAAACTAAAAAGCAAAAAATAAATTTACTTCGCACTAAGTAATACGTATTTTTATTTAGGTGCCAAGTAAATGCTACAATAAAAAAACCTTTGGAACCAGCACCTTTGGACCAAGTTGGTTTGATTTATAAGCTGTATTATTGTAAAGTTTCATCAAAATGCACTCAGTAGGTTTTGCGTGAAAGAGCAAACAAACATACTCATTTACATACTCACAGACTTTCACGTCTATAATATTAATAGGATTATTAACTTAGGAATTAACACGATCAACATATATAGATCAATAGATTTAAGATAAAGGTAAAGTAGTTTCTTATTAAACAACTTGCAGAATCAACATCTAGTAGCTTTTATATATTATTTTAATATATTTTTGTTTACAAGATGCACCCACTTCTTGTCTTCTCTGCATCACCCGATGGTTGACTGGTAGAGAATGCCTTAGGCATTAAGTCCGCCAATGCACCTAAAGTGCATGATGTATTAGATGATGGGATGTATTAAATAAATAAATAAATAGATAGAATAGATATGCAACGAATAACCCTTTAGCCCACAATTTCTAAAGCTGTCGTCAAATGCTCTCCAACTATGCTACAGAGATTGATGCTAATTCTGTTGTTCGCAAACTCTATTAATTATAAAAATGACTAAAAATCACTTTCGTCCTTTAAAAATAGACATTTTCTAAACACATACACACAAATATAGCATTTTGGAAAAGGCTTCACTAAAATAAGAGAATAAAAGATAGTTTTAGTAAAATGACTGACCACCATTGTCAATCTATCTATAGTAATAGGCTCCATATCGCAAGAAATTATCTTTTTTTTTGGTTTGCACAAATTAGGCTCAAAAATATCCGCAACAGCAAAACGAAGCCGTTTATTTCTAACTATTAAAACGAACATATTTTTCCCAAAAAACCTGCATAAAGATTGATATTTTTCCCTTTACTTCTTTCGTTTATTTCTCATTAACAGTGGTTGCTTTCTTTCTAATTAACAGAAAAAAATACTTGACTAATAAGTACTACACTGAGTGATGTAGGTCAAAGGATTTCTATTAAGTTTTCTACAAAAAATCCCTGGGCTAGTATTCGTTCAAACGATCTGTCTTCTTAGAGTGATTACACTGGTAGTTTTCTCGGACGGTTAATGCGTAGCGTTCAAGGTTAAGTTAGAATCTGTTTATGAATAAGGCAGGTTTAATACAAATATAAATTCAATATTACTTTAACTCGAAACTATTTATCGAACTTAAAAGTTTAAATAAACAAACAAATATTAAAACATTTAACAATTAAATACCAATTACTGTGAGATTTAATTAATATGGTATCAATCAAATCAAAATTAAATTAAACCATTATAAATCAATATCAAGTCAAAATTTAATTTAAATCAAATTTAAATCAAATCAGCATAAAATAAAATTTTGAGTATGCGGACTCGAGTTTTTCTGACCGCTTTGGATACATGCGGATAGGTTAAACAAAACTTCGCATATTATTTACGTACAGCTTCTTCTTCCTAAAGCACCCCACCATTAATGATTGGCCGACCGACCGATTGCACTAGCAGTTCTCCTGCGTTGGCGATCCCCGTCCACACTCTTATGTTTCTGATTAGAACGTCCACAGGCCAGGCGAAATGATGATTTGCGCAAAACGGCTGGCATGAACTGGATTCGAGAAGCCGAGGATCGAATTAAGTGGTGCGCAATTGGAGAGGCCTACGTCCAGCAGTGGAGTCGGTAGGCTGACGACGATGATGGTGATGCGCTTAAGGTTGTACTACCGGTGACGGGAAATGTGACCCAGGTAGCCGACCTTACGCTATTTAAAGGTGTCCAACCTTCCCTTTCATTCATGACTTTAAGTCCAGCTGATATCAAGCATACTTCGGTAAAACCAATGTCTCCTGTCCTTTTTGTGACCAAAACAACGGTGGCCAAATGCTACATGTCGAGTTGCATATGGCAAAGTACCTTTTTCATCTTGTTAAATAAGGCATGGGCAATATCTATCCGGGCATTACTTTACCGAGATACTTGTACTTGTCTACCCTTTATTTTATTGTGTCGGTTATACGGGTGGTAGGATTTAAGTTGTTGAGTGGACTATTCAAGTAAAATTTATAATCTCTTTGCACCTCTTATTTTAGATCCTATTTCTACATCACCTGAAGGTCGACTGGGAGAGAATGCCTGAAGGCATTAAGTCCGCCTTTGTACAACATGTGCAATAAGTATTAAAATAAAATGAATAAATGAAGACTGTTGATGCTGTGATGTATGACGATGAAAAGGGACTGATAGCAGTGTAATTGTTCCTTAGGTTCCTCTGAAGTATGATAAAACGTATTTAGTAGCTGTAATGAATCTGAGGGTACCCTCACGTTTTAAACAAGAACGTAAAGTCCAAATATTGTCTACTTAGTCTTTTGTTCAAACACAGGTGTCAGTGAACCACGGTTATTTCATTTTATTCTTATACTGCATACGATTTTGAGCTCGATTTTAATCAACAAAATATATGTTGTATTCATATTTGAAAAATACTGAACAGCGCTTACGGTCTAAAGGTCAAAGATGAAGCTATCTTGTAGAAAGTTTTCAATTCGAAAATTGACTATATAAATAGAAACCACAAAAAAGTAACAAACAGCTAAGTTCTAAGTTTTTAACTCTCTTCACGACGTCAAATGTACAAATCTTAAGTTGGTGTTTTTTAAAGTATAACAAAAGTGTGTATAAATGCATTTATATATTGTTGGTTGGGGTATGGGCCTCCGGTATCCTCACTCACTCGGTGAAACACAGCGCAAACGCTATTTCACACCGGTTTTCTGTGAGGCCGTGGTATCACTCCGGTCAAGCCGACCCATTCATGCCGAAGCATAGCTCTCCCAAAATATATATTCCTTGTTTAACTCTACAAAGTTGATATAATATTACTTATTTACAAAAAATAGTTTTTGCTTACCTCTATGGTGATCCACAGATGTTTCCACTAAGCATCAAATGAATAATATTCACATATTGTGTATGGTAGAGAGAGAGAGAGAGAGAGAGAGAGATATAAATATATATAGTCTCTGAAACCTGTAATAAAATGGACGCGCAAAATTATTATTATTAATTGTTTAATTTAACTATTTACCACAAATGATTACAGGTAAGACTTAATAGTTACTATTGTTTAATAACTAATAATAATAAATCAAACATTTTTTAAATTTTAATAGTAGCTAACTTTACAAAGCGTATATAACTTATAAAAACCAACGATTTCGTCCTTCAATTTGAAGAAACTTTTATTATAGAATTTCATGGAGTCAAATGAAAAGGAAGTTTGTAAGAAATTGTAAAATTTCTCCAATTGAATTGCCAATGGCCCCCGTAAGGTCGTACAAAATTTCCTCATTCACTAAAACCCCAAGCGTCCAATGCATTTAGAGATGAAAATACATTTTCTTCCTAAACCGTGAAAAGCTTAAATACCTTTAGAAAAATATTCGTTGTGGGCACGATGAGAGCGCATGAGCGTTTTCGTAGCGCGTCCATTCACAAGCGCCGCCCTTCAGTCCGACTACAATTTTCTTCTGAACGCACGCCCGAGGACGGTTTCCCGCGTCTTTCGAATTCCGAACTAATTTAAATTTTATTCGTTAAGTTCGGTCGCCTTAGTGGCCAGTCTTGTGTGTTGAAAGTGACTAACGTGTAAAAAGGTTGATTTTAAATGAGTTAATAAGAATTATCAAGTGGTTGTTAAGTTATTTTGAAGTTTTAACTTTTGGTTGCGGAGTTTTTTTTGGGTTTGGAGCACTTTTAATATTCGGTAAGTGTTACAATAAAAAAATACAAATGTTTTTTCTGTTTTTTTTATACAGTAGTGGGATTAATATTATGGTGTCAACCACTTATCATTACACTAGTTTTATTTAAAATTAATTGAGAAATTTATATGTGCATTTTTTATTTTAGACAATAAATAAAATAAAAAAAAAAAATGATATTCGTTTATTGATATAAAATTGTAATTAATTTTAATGTAAAACATACAGTCAGCAATTTATCATGAAAATCACCGTTTAATTTAAAAAAAAATCCACATTTATAAAATCCATTTAGTTTTTTTTTGTTTTTTTAATAATCAGTAAGTTATGTACTAGTGTAATCAATACCTTATTTAGATCTTCGAATAACCTCGAAAGTAGAAAGAAAGTCGTTTGTGGATTCGACTTGTGTGGGATGCGAATTAAGGACCGATAATTGCTTGGCAGACATCGTGTAGATTATGTCTCCATCAGATTATATAATTAATAATTATGTACTTTATACTTTACTTTTTTTTTCTATAAACACTCCTGGTACTATGATATTACACTTCTCATTTGGAAATTATAAACATTTAAACATAGATGTTTTAATGTAGCTCCGAAACTGTCGAACTTATTTTAATTAATGAGGTGTCAATAGTCTCGTAATAATCACAAATTTTAACAAAAAATCAACCGACTTTAAAAACGGGACCACACAGGAAGCACTAGCTTTCAAATAAAAACTAAAATAACCATCAAAATCGGTTCAGCCAGTCGAAAGTGATGAGGTAACAAACATTTAAAAAAACAGTCGAATTGATGACCTCCTCCTTTTTTGAAGTTGGTTAAAAATGATTCGTGTGACATACGTATATAGTTTTTACGTATACGGGCCATAGTTTTTATGTTTCAATAACTATACTTAACTTCATTTAGCTATGTACAACATGAAGCAAACTTTTAAAAGAAGAAAGATCTGTACTCACATGTCCAACAATAAACTAATATAGGCTACATTGTAATGCTAGTTTATTGATAGATTTGATAATCGTTTCTTCTTTTTAATTCTTTATGGTTTAGAGTAATAGATACAAAAATTATAGGAATTACTTCAGTCTATATTATTTGTTACTTTTTAAATTTATTTGTTTTAATAATTATTTTAAAAATATGTAACAATATTTACATAAAAGGGTCAAAACCTTCTCCGTCTTCGCCTACTGGTAACGTTTCCAAAAGACTGGCAGCATTGCCACGTTGAATGGCAATGTTGATTCTCTGTGCCAGAAAAAGGCCGGTCTTCTGGTCGCGAGAAGCGTCAATCAGTTGCTTAGGTAGTTGTTTTTTTTTTACCTATTTTATTTTAATTTTAATTGTATTTAGGGAAACTTTGTGATTAAAATGAATAAATATTGTCACGACTACGCATCAAAAATGTACAATTTACAAGAAATCACAAATTTACAGATCTATCTTCTTGTAAGCTACAAGTTTTTATATTACAAATAAATAAAATTGAAGTGTCTGTTTGCAGCTACAAATTAGCACCTGTTCTCTAAATGCAAATAAAAGTATATAGGTTACTTACAAAAAAAAAAAATATCTGTCTGTTTGTTCCGGCTAATCTCAGGAACGGCTGTACCGATTTTAACGGTACTTCCACTGGTAAGTAGCTGACGATACAAGAAATAACTAGGGCTGCTTTTTTAGACTAGCTTCGCCCCGTGGCGTTGTCCGCGGATGACGTCGTACCGAAGGTAACACCGCGGGGCTCAGCTAGTACATTACATGTATATTTTTAGTCGTGTCACGTAATTGACGATAGGGATAAAATAGGTAATTAACTTTTTTAAGTAATTATGCTTTAAGACTTTAAAATTTGCGTCACTTTTAAATTTCGGACATTATTTTTGCGATATCTAACAACTGATATGAATACATATTTATTTGTTGTTTTGTAAATACATACATTATTACACATACCGTTAAAATGTGGAGTGATAACTAGTGTTATTAAATGGAAGGGTAATGAGTGTTTCTTATACTAACTAATATTACAAATATGTTTATATGTTTATCAAGTTCACTCCTCAGTTTATCTTGAAATTCGAAACACAACCTGCCACGGGCAACAAAAAGGACACAACATACCTTTTATCCAGGAAAAAGTATAGTTCCCAAGAGATACCTTTGTCTACGTTTTTATTAAATTATAAAAAAAGTTACTGAATATAGAACTTATAAAGTTTTTTTTACACCTAAATAAGCAAAGTGAATTTTTTTTTACTTGAGGTAACATTTTAGGCTTAAGTAACAGAGGCTCCGTGTCGAAACACTAGGCTCTTACTGAAATGATTTGATAATTGACTGCATTTCAACGTTAAATCATACAGAGTTAAGATAAATAGTTAGTTTGTTATACATCTCAACTCTTTGTAATAATATTATTTTCTGTAAAAAATAGAAGTAACGTAAATATTTACTATATATCAAAGCTTGTAAGTCTATAAAGAAAATGTTTACTGAGTACATTATATTAACAGTTTGTGTACACTTAAGCAAGTTATTTACGAGAACAAACGTTTATTTACTGCTACCCTTTAAGTACAATTTATAAAAGTATTATAAAATCGTACCCGTTGGTCCCTTTCAATTAACTTTTGACCTTTCCGCCATGCGTAGACATAATTTTGTTCATTATTAATTAAAACCTTGATCTTAAGATATGACTTTGTTAATTTTTAAATTAAAATTTGTGGTTGATAAGGCGGTAGCCATTTTTAGACTCTGTTTTTAAACCTCTATTTTCTCCGAGCTGAGGAAAGAAAATCTACATTGTACATTTTTGGCTTGCCCCTTTTTTCCCAATTTAAAAGGTTAGTTTCCTATAATAAAGATTTATTGTTTAATATTTCTTATAAAATTAAGATTTAATCTTAAAAAGTATATTGTTCACAATTTTCAACTTTCTTATAACTTTTAAAATAAACTAAATAATAATCTTATACTATCCAACTAATTCTAGTAATACGCCAAAGTTTGTGAGAATGTATGGACTACTAAACGAATTTAGATGAAACTTTAGAGTAATATATAGAAATAAATAAATAAATAACGAAAATTAGTAGTAAATAATTTTGTAATGCTATGGTATGGCGTAATAGCTCATTGTTGTATACAAATATCTGCTGGACGTTCCATTCTGACGTCTAATATAGAAACTAAATTGACTTGACAGTGTAATACCATACTGCGAGCCTTAAATTACGGGCGACCTCGGCTTGTAATCAGCGCCATGTCATTTAATATATGCGGGCACAAAAATATGAGGATTTAATTTTATATATTGTATTTCAAGTTAAACATGACAAAATAAATGGTTTTAAGCTTTTTTTGTTGACATTCGGCTTGTAGTTTCGGTTTTAATTTTTAATGGAAGAGATATTGACTTAATTTTGATAGTGCCATTCGATTGAGTCTTCATAAAATTTTGAAACTAGGTATATTTTTTATTGTTTTTTTTTTTATTGAATAGTGGGCAAACGAGCAGACGTATCACCTGATGGTAAATAATTACCGCCGCCCGCAACACCAAAGGCGTCACAAGTGCGTTGCCGACCTTTGGGGGATGGGAAAGGGGATGGGGGGAGGGGTTGGGGTATGGGCCTCCGGTATCCTCACTCACTCGGTGAAACACAGCGCAAACGCTATTTCACATCGGTTTTCTGTGAGGCCGTGGTATCACTCCGGTCGAGCCGACCCATTCATGTACAGGGTGTCTCAAAAGAAATTTTATATTTGTTTAGCTTACTGCGTGAACGCTGCGTACTTGAGGGGTGCGGGGGTTATGTCAATTGGTAGCTTGGCTCTTGGGGATTCAGTCGCTATGGAGCGTTTCTCGGGAGCAGACCGCGCGTTGTGCGTGCGAGAGTTTTACAAGAACGGTGATTCGACAACTGTCGCGCGTAGAAAATTCTGCAGTATTCGAGGTTTTCGCCACTTAAATGATGCGCCAAGCCTTCCTCTCATTCGACATTGGGTTAAAAAGTTTGAAGAGACTGGATCAACGCTGGATAAATCAAAATCCGGGCGACCTAGGTCATCAAGAACGGTAGAAAACGTGGAGAGTGTTAATCAATCTGTACGTGACGACCCGAGCCTTTCAATTCGGAAGCGCGCGAGTGCTTTAAATGTGCATAGATCATCATTACATCGCATTATGCACAAAGATCTAAAGCTGCACCCCTACAAAATTCAATTGGTGCAAGAATTAAAGCCCCAAGATGCCGGTCAGAGGCTTAATTTCGTAAATCAGATGATTGAGCGATTTTCAACGTTTACCAACATTTTGTTTTCGGAAGAAGCTCATTTTCATCTTAATGGCCACGTAAATAAGCAAAACTGCCGCTACTGGAGTTCAGCCAATCCGAAACGCAAACATCAGAAACCCCTACACTCGCCTAAAGTGACCGTATGGGCTGCCATGTCGGCGCGAGGAATTATCGGCCCTTACTTTTTTGAAGACGAAATGGGGCGTACAGTTACAGTGAATTCAGAGAGTTATGTGGAGATGTTAGACAACTTCTTGGTACCTGAACTGCAAAACTTTCCTGGCTATAACCAAAGAACATGGTTTCAACAGGACGGAGCAACTTCACACACGTCCAATATATCTCTGCCACGTGTTCGTGAAATTTTCTCAGGAAAATTGATCTCCCGGAGAGGTGACATAAATTGGCCTCCACGTAGCCCAGATTTAACCCCTATGGACTTTTTCCTATGGGGTTATCTTAAATCTAAAGTTTACGCCAATAAACCAACTTCACTGGCGCATTTGAAAGAAAATATCCGTCACGAAATGGCAGCCATCCCTCACTCCACCTGTCGAGCAGTCATAAGTAATTTTACTGTTCGATTAAATGAGTGCCAACAACGTGAGGGTTTACATTTAGACGATATTATTTTTAAGAAATGAATTCCCAAAAAGTGTATTTTAACAATAAATAAACATTTTTTCTATATACCGCTTCCTTTTTTTTTAATCAATCCACTAAATATGAAATTTCTTTTGAGACACCTTGTATAAGTCGAATGAGCAAATCAGTCACTTAAAGGGTGGTTTTTATTTTATTTTATTGTGTCTACATGAAAAAATCCTGAATAGTAAAAAATACGCTAAAATAGTTCTAAGTATAACAAAGTTAAAATTATACGTTTAAATTGAGAACTTACTTTTTAGAAGTCGGTTAAAAATATACGTTAAATTAAAACGAAACGATAAAAATCATAAACCGACCATTATTTAGGACGCGCTTGAAAATAACTCTGTGTTTATCATTCAAATTAACTTAATTAAATTGCAGAGTAATTAAATTTGGTACAAATGGTTTGTTTTTCATTAACAACTTACACTTGTGACAGTTTTCGTATACAATAGATACAAATTAATAAAATTGAAGTGTCTGTTTGTAATATTAAAAACCGCTTTTTAAATGCATACGTATGAATACAAGGTAGGTACATATACTAAAATGACTTTTATTACAATTTTTTTCTGTTTGTCTGTCTGTTTATTTATTCTGATACACAGTTCCAGATATATTTTTACACGTAGTCTCTCTGTTATGAATCTCTAGGTATACTTCAAAGAGTTCTGAAACTCAAATGGTTATAAATTTTATCTAACGACTAGTCACCGCTAGTCAAAGGTTTTGTTTATTTATGGAACACTAAATAAGATTGCCAGTAGTAAAAATCTATTTTTAATATTTCTTTTATGTTTGTAATATGAAATTAATTTTGCTCTCCACTCCTTCCGACAATGATGAATTAAGTGATGATAATGAGGAAGCAAATAAGTTAAAAAAGCTGTTTTATGGATATATCTACCAAAAACGATAGTTAACTAGACGTCTAAAGGCCAAGAAAGGTCTATATAACCTATCATAATGTAGATAAATTGATAAAACTTTATCTACAGTATTTTTTTTTATTGCTCCTAAAAAGGCATGATTACTTTTTGAAGCATTGAACTATAGTTAAGCGGCTATTACAAGAATTCACTAAAGACATGACTTCGTAACTTTGTAATAGCCAAGAAGGACAGTTGTACCCTACATTCACACATGGTTACCTGTAAGAGATTGTTTTTATATACGAGTATTACTAGCTGACCCGACAAATGTTGCTTTGCCATAAAAAGGAATATATATTTTAGGGGTGGGTCACCCTTATCATTTAGGGGTATTGGCAAACGTTGTTTTTAGTTCAATAAAAATAACTATATACTATAAGTGTTCGGGGATGTACCTACTTATAATCGAAAGCGTTAAATAGGAGTTGATCGTAGAGGGATGAAAATTCAGGATTGTATGTATTTTCTAATGTTGCATCATAAAAAAATAAAAAATAATCCAAAAATTAGAAAAAAAAAATGGTGTGGACTACCCTTAACATTTAGGGGGATGAAACATAGATGTTGTCCGATTCTCAGACCTACCCAATATGCACACAAAATTTCATGAGAATCGGTCAAGCCGTTTCGGAGGAGTATGGTAACTAACATTGTGACACGATAATTTTATATATAGGATTATTATATACTTTTTTTATTTTGGCAGGTATTTAAAACCAATCTCTATTGTATATAATCTGGTTTATAACAAAGCGATTGATTAGTATTATAATTATTTATGCCCAGATTCGCTACATCCATGATTCATTATCTCTGAAATATATTAAAGTTAAAAAGTTTTTCTCGATCTTGTAAGAATAGAAAAGGGTATAAAACTCTTCCTCTTTTAACGCGCAACCTAAAAACAAAAATCCCATAATGATTCTCACTTGTTCCCGTTTGAATGAACATGATCGGGTTAGCAAGCGTTCCACAACCCAGTGCTATCACTTACGATGCTTGTACTGCATGCCAATGACAAAATGAACATTGACTGTGTTTATTGCTATCCGAATA
The DNA here is from genome assembly GCA_916048165.1 of Spilarctia lutea. Lineage (NCBI taxonomy): Eukaryota > Metazoa > Arthropoda > Insecta > Lepidoptera > Erebidae > Spilarctia > Spilarctia lutea. The sequence continues at coordinate 5,538,089 of OU696479.1, read as the reverse complement.
GCAATACGTACTGTCAGAATTCGGCTCATATGTATATTGCTAATTGCTAAACCCACTTAAAGTGTAAGGAAACTGTAATCCATTTGAGTCTGATATTATAATGACTTATAAAAGACTGCTGCACAAAAGAAGATTAAAATATTGATGATAAATTAAGACAGTATGAAACTAGTTGGTCGGTACCAACTAGTTGACGAACTTGCTCATAAATGCGAAATTATTGTTAAATTATACCTACATTAAATTTTTACACGCAATTACTTACTCGTTGTAGTTTAAGAATAAATAAAGATAAATAGGATTAAAGCAAGAGTCAATTACGTACGATCTTCATAATATCCGAGGAAAATTGCAATACTGTAGTCGCCCAAGAGGCCAGTGTAATCTACGGTTCCTCATCTGTGAGGTCTCACGTTAATATGTGGTCCAATTACGTTCAACATTTCTTGAAAAATAATTCAGATGTTAAAAGTATTCCACTTTAAAACCGAAATATGGAATGTCCACCCAAAGTTTTCTAGATAATTAAGCTGCGAAAGCCCACACACGTTTTTAACTCCTTAATTTTCAAACAAGCTTAAAATGCTTAAAAATTTACCTAAGTTTCGTCTTCCCAGCCTTTTTCCTGGTTTAGCGTAATGTGTAAAATTGCAATTAAGATTACCGTCGACGCCAGGCTCCTTGCTAAAGAGTTTTTGTAGACATGACATGACAAGAAAATAAAATGGCGGAAGAAAGCAAATAGAGTAAGGAAACTCGTCCGAGAGGTTATACATACTGGAATGTGTCAGTTACTGCTTGTTCGATAATTTAGTTGTAACATTTTATATTATAAATGAATGTTTAGAATCTAATTCAGAATTTGCGTAATCATCTATTCACCTGACATATGTGTGGGTGTATCTGCATGTAATAACGCCTACAAGAGGCAAATAACTACGTAACATAATTATTATTAAGATTGCATACAATATGTATATTAAGGCTGAATGACGCATTCAAATTACACGCACTTGTAACGCCTCTGGTGTTGCGGGTGTCCATATGCGGTGTTAATCGCTTACCATCAGGCGATACGTCTGCTCGTTTGCCCCATACATAATAAGATAAATAAAAAATGGAAGAGTAAAAGTTGCCGTAGAGCTAGAGGGACAAAATAATAATTACTCCTGGAGAAATGTAGAATGCACACACAGATCAAGTGATGTTCTGCTCAATATTGTGAGGAAAAACTAGATGATCAGAGTTGACAGCTCGCTAGTATTCATCAAGAGATCTCTGCGTTTAGTAGTCTACGCTGACAGTTTAATAACGAAATGTAATAAAATTTGGTACGTGCCAATCATCATTTTATGTTACAAAATACACATAATTTTGATAAATTGGTATAATGTAATAACATTATAACACATATCAAATTATTTATGCAATGTGTGTTCTGTTTTTTCTAGAATAAACTGAGGTATACTGTATACTAAAAAGTTGATAACAGTCATAAAATTAGTTGATGTAATTTATTTTACTGATCAACACGGTTAAGGATCAAACAACGATAAAAATATAAAATCGAAGCTTCGAAACTTTACTCGAAAGACATTGTTATGACCTCTTTTTAAACAATTCATAAATGGAATTCCCATTTCACGGTTTCTACTCATATATTCTAATAACCTCGCACGCAGATACAGTGTTGCCAGTAGAATTTTCGCCCCGTTTTTCTCAACTTGCTTTTTCAGCGACAATTTTACGGTAAATCTATCTTCATTTACTTTATACAAGGAGGTTTTTATCTTAAGACGGGTAGTGGCTGTTGACTGACACAGTCTATGAAGTGTACAAAATCAGTAATGTACTTGCTGTATAAAAATACATGACTTCTTAAGCGACCCGGCCCTTATTCGCACTGGATTCTGTTTAATTCTTGGATTTCCTTAACTGTAATGTTAAGGATTGTAATGTGCATGTATTAAACATATACACTGTTCACTTGAATCCCTCTGTCTATTACTGAAAACTACATCAAAATCCGTTGAGTACTTTAAAACATCTAAGCGAACAGACAATGTAGCGAATTTTATACGATGTAAAGATAAGGTTTTGGTAGGAAAATATATTGACTCTTCTACATTCATCAGATAAATATTAGTAATATAAATAACAATAAAACTTTATTTGCTAAACACAGCATACAATATAATTTTTTTTTAAATTTAAGTATCTTTATATATCTATAATATATATATCTTTATAAGATCTTTCTAGTACATGTATATGATACTGTACTATACTGTACTGCACTTATGAATAATGTAATCTATGATTTTTAATGACGATTGTTTCTATTAGATTTTGCTTTTCAGCCATTGCTTTTCTTTATGTTTAATTTTCTCTTTTTTATATACTTCGCAGAATTTCATCTATGTTCGAAATTCTTTGTGGAGGACATAGGCGTGGCATTATTGTTGGGTAAATGCTTAGTTTATCTAATTCTTAGTTCACTGCTCCGACTTCCAACTAATGTTCTGCTAATATAAAATAACTGCACGGTTGGCCTAGTGGTTTAAGCGGTCACTACGCCGCTTGCTACTGCGCCAAGTGTCGTGGGTTGAAATCCCACGTGGGACGTCACTTTGTGTGATCCACAAAATGTTGTCCTGAGTCTGGGTGTTCTTTGTTTCCGTTACATGTATGTTTGTAAAGTCCCCCGCGACACAGGATGTAGATATATTCCAAATGCGGGAGTTGTCCATTCGCTCGAAAATAACCGGCATTCGCCAATTAGGTAAAGAGTGTTAGAGCGTAGTGTTAAAGAGTTAGAGCTGTTTTTCTGTGCCTTGGGAACACTACTTGTATTCCCAAGGTACAGAAAAACAGCTCCCTCTCTCTAACACGAATAAAGTAACGGAAAAAACTAGTTTTAAATGGAACATCTACCAGTACCTTGTAATTACAGCGGTGCGAGGGTGCGTGATCTAATTTTATACAATCTAATAATAATTTGTTAGAAATTTGGCACGGGGTCAAGGGGAGTGCGGTTGACTTGAGATGAGAAATGCAAAAATGTCACAAAATAAATTCAAAGTAAAGGAATTCGTTCAAGAGTTCCAAGGAAAATATATTTGAAGGATTTTTCGTTCGCTATTTTCTTTACAGTCTTCGCGTCTTTCCTTTTAGGCTGATGTATTGTAGGTATTTTTACACCTTCAGAACTCAAAAAAAGGCAACCTATTTTTAAGAAATTTTTATATATATACCCATACATTGAAATATAGATTTTATTTATTGAAAACCAGCAGCAATACAATTATTTTATAACATAATAATATACACAGAACGAGGTTTTCCTCGTTAATTAAAAACTATGTAACCAGCATTCGAACGAAATTATTAAATCTGACATAAGTCTAATTTTTTTTTATGGAATGTCTTGCATACGAGCAGACGTATCGTCTGATGGTAAGCGATTACCGTCGCCCATGGACACCTGCAACACCAGAGGCGTCACAAGTGCCTTTGGAGGATGGGAAGGGGTATCGGCCTCCGGTATCCTCACTCACTCGGTGAAACACAGCGCAGGCGCTGTTTCACACCGGTTTTCTGTGAGGCCGTCGATCACTCTGGTCGAGCCGACCCATTCATGCCGAAGCGTGGCTCTCCCACGGTAAAATACACTAAATACATCACATATATGATTATTCATTTACACTGTCCACTGAAAATGTTACATTGATTTATAAACAATTTTTTGGAGCATGAGAAGATATCTACCTCACGGAAAAATATTATATGTACGCATATGTATAGGATCAGTATTTATGTATATTCAAGGATTGTAGTGATTGACTCTATTCTTTTGTTTTATTGGCTAACATTATATTTTCACCACGGGACTGAACATTGAGATGACGTCATCCGAATACATTTGTTAGTTTCCTATTGACGTTAATGTTAGTAGAATGTCTTGGCTTGGCTAGGAAGCAGGTTGACTTGAACCACAAGCGATTAACCCATTACTCCATTGGTCAGGTACTATGAATTGTGTTATTGTGTCAGATAGACTATAAACGATATTAGTGGACTCCAAAAGAGACCTTATGATATCTTCACACTAAGATGGCGTTCTATAATGTTATGTGATAGTCGTACAGTTGTTAACGAGGCCATTGTTCACATTTAGCTAATAGTTCCTGCAAAATATAAGCATGTTGTTTACTAGTTCTAGAATGGCTTGGCCTAACCAAATTCTAGTTAATATTATAAATTCAAAAGCGACTCTGTCTGTTTGTTAATGTTAATTGTGATTTCAATGAAATATGGCTTAAAGATACTTTGATTTTTGAGGAAGGACTTAGGCTTCTTTTTACCGCTATAATCGATATACAGGCGGCAAAAGCTATATGATTGAAATATAACGTTAAAGTTTGATTAATGAAATGTATGTCAATTAAGGACTAAGGACAAATAAACGAAGACGGTAAACTTAATAGAAGTTATAAGTATTTTAGTTTTCCAGAACAGCAATTTAATTGTTCGTAAAATTCACGTTTTGATTCAATTTTTTTTCTTGAGTCTACATATTGCCAAGTGAAGACGAGGCCTTATCATCGTGTCAATTCTGGACACGTCGACCTAGGTGATTGGATATGTCTGCGGTCGCACATGCGAATATACTTGTTTTGTATAATGTTTTTATCCATTATAGGTACTGACCTATTTTGTGTTAATCTCTTAGCTATAAAATAGTTTTAAGTAGTCTACTGTAGTAATAGAAAAGCGATTCCGTCCATCTACCGTGGGAGAGCCACGCTTCGGCATGCATGGGCCGGCTGAACCGGACTGATACCACGGCGTCACAGAAAACCGGTGTGAAACAGCGCCTGCGCTGTGTTTCACCGAGTGAGTGAGGATATCGAAGGCCCTTTTTTTTTACTTGTGAAAACCCCCTTGGGCCGTCACCCCGCGGCGGGGTGGTGTGTCGGAATCGAACCGACTAAAACTACGCGGTGTGCCACTCTGCGCCTGAGAAGTGAGGGGTCCGGGAACTGCTGTTATTAACACGACCGGACCCCAAGGATACCGAAGGCCCATTTTTTTTTTTACGTGTGGAAACCACCTCGGGCCCTCACCCCGCCGGGGTTTGCGGCGGGGCGGTGTGTCGGAATCGAACCGACTAAAACCACACGGTGTGCCACCTCTGCGCCTGAGAAGGGAGGGGTCCGGGAATTGCAGGGGATACCGAAGGCCCATATCCCAACCCTTCCCCCATCACTCTCCCCATCCCCCAAAGGCCGACAACGTACCAGTGACGCCTCCGTTGTGGCCATACCATCAGGCGATACGTCTGCTAGTTTGCCACCTACTCCAACATAAAAGGTTTTTGGCCTATTATACCAGGTCAGACGGATTGAAAGATATGGGGTTTACTTCAAGCTTTCCTTCTCTTTATACTATACTTTGTGGCGATGGTTTCTCGAGTAGTTCGCTTTCTTATTTGACTTTTACGGAGGAACATTTAAACTCCGTATTCTTTATGTGTCACTGTCACATGAATTGTATGTTTGATTTTGTAGTTTTCGTTGTATTTTCGTATCTACGATTAGATAAATCTGCAAGTGTCAGTCAGTGTTGTAAACATGTCTTCACAACGGTCACCTCATTTCATCGAGTAGACTGTTATTTTTTTCAAGTAATTTAGCAGTCAGAACGGAGATTGATTGATTGGAAGCAGTGTTTATAGTGATTAACACACACAAGGAAAATCACATTTCAATACCGTTTAATGAAGACACAGAAATACTGAGTGACAACAAATCCTAAATGGCGCAATGAATAGTTATTTGTTATACAAGAGTGCAAAGTTGCTTTTAAACCGCGTGCTCCATTTTGGCGACCGAGCTAGGAAACAATTGAAATTTAGAATCCTGGGCGTTAGCGAAGGAATCAATAGAGCACGAGAAGGCACCAGCTTTTAAATTAAAAAATAATCATCAAAATCGGTTTAGGCTGTCGAAAGTTGGAAATTGAAAGGTGCCCTTAGACTCATTTCTTTTTTTTTTTTTTTTTAAAAAGACAACTCCCACATTAGGAATAAACATCCTGTGTCGTGGGGGACTTTACAAACATACATGAAACGGACACAAAGAACATCCAGACTCGGACCAACAATTCGTGGATCACACAAAGTGTTGTAGGTACCGCGTGGGATTTGTACCCACGACACTTGGCGCAGTAGCAAGCGGCATGGCGACCGCTGACACCACTCGGCCAACCGTGCAGAGTTGCCTATTCTCATAACTTTCACAATTCTCCCAAATATTTCACTCAATCCGGTATCAATTACGTAAGTGGAATTAAACCTATCGTGTAGAAAATGTGGACATAATTACACCTTTGTGTAAGTAAGTGTAGTGCGCATCATATTCGAAACATACTTATACTATAACTAAGAAAGCTTTATCTTCTTATTCCTAGACTTCCTTAGTCCCAAGATTATTTCAGGGTCGACTAACTAGTTCAACCGGTTTTACCTGGATAACATATTTCAACGGTGCGACTGGCATCGGTCTTTCGTAACTCTGAGGGCGAACTGAATTCGAAGGTTGAACCAGTTGTCAGTATATTTGAGGGTACTAACTTCCCAAAAACGATTGCCATATATTTTCATGAATGCAAATGGCATGGAAGCACTAAGATATATTGTATATCATTATAATTTAAAGATAATTAAATTTCAGTTGTATTTTATGACACTTTATAGTTTTAACATCACAATAATCCAGTCAACGCATACCACGAATTTACTAGCTGACGATCAAACAAAGTTATCAAACACTGTTCTAAATAATGAAAACGTTTGAATGAAAACAAGCGCACCTACAATAACACAATGGGCATAATAAAATACTAACCGAATATTTTACGAAGATGCGTCACTTTGATAGTTTGTTTAATAACAATAGGTAAATACAAATATTTTTTGCCTTTGACTAGGACTTGACACATATAAATACTATTGGAATGTATGGTACGTTATTATAGTTTTTTCGTTTATTGGATAGCGGTCAGACGTATCACCTGATGGTAAGCGATTACCGCCGCCCATGGACACCCGCAACACCAGAGGCGTCATAAGTGCGTTGCCGACCTTTGGGGGATAGGGAGAGGAATGGGGCAAAAAGCTTTTTGAATCGTTATATCTCAGAAACGGTGGCTCGTAGGAAAAAAGTATTGTTCCATTTCTTATAGATAATTTTATGATGTACAATTTTGTCTAAGGTACTTTTATGATGAAACTTATCGTTTTGCTGAAAATCGCGATAAACTTATTTTTTTTACCTTTGACCTTGAATATTTTTTTTCCTTACACGGGAATGATGGGGAACTTTCAGGTACTGTTTATAATTATGTTTTGAACAATTTTACTAATTTTCAGCTTGTTGGGAATTTATGTAGCTTCATTCTCAATTTTTGATCTAAATTGACCAGAATATTAATCCCGTAACGCATTTATATTGTCGCTTATTCGACTAAAACGCTGCGGCAAGCTGTCGGATCAACCATTTGAAATCTTTTCAATAGTCGAGTTTGATTAAACTTTTGTTTGACTATACTGTTTTTTTTAATATGAAAGAGGCATAGGGATCAATTAACGGTAAATACCTACTGCCCCTATAGCCAAGTTGTCATTCTACAAACGCGTACGTAATTTGAACACTATAAACACACACAACAAACCAAAAATGATAAATAGGTAGACAAACAAATAAAAGGATAAGAAAAACAATGAAAAAAATAACAGAAAAACCGACTTCGAAACCTGGATCAAATTGGAATGGGACACTATAAAAAAAGAAGTTCTGAGGTAACAAACATAAAAAAATACAGTCGAATTGAAAACCTCCTTCTTTTTTGAAGTCGCTTAAAGAATCAGGCTGCCCTTCTAATCTAGTGCTTGAACAGTTTTTATTATAGTATTCTTACACAGACAAATTAAAGAACCCACTTAACACAAACGATTTGCGTTTATTCAGTGACCAATGTAATACGTATACATTCTCTTGTTCTGCACTAAAGAAACTAATCAAGTCCCTGTCAATCCAGTGCTCGAGTTCACGTGAATACTATGGATAAACGATGGCCATCGGCTATTTACTCACAATCCATTATTGCCTCGTCGAACGATAGACTTGATCTTTGTTTCACAGATAGCTGGAACGATCTCATTTCGTTATATCCAACTTCACTTTCAATTAATTAAGAATTAAAAGGTTTTCTAATATTCATTAATGGAATTGAGAAATCTAATAATGTAAAATGAATAACTTCGATATTATTTGAAACCTTAATATTATATGGTCATGGGCTGGTTCGCCAGGAGTGATACGCTAAAGAAACAGAAAAGAAAAAAATATACATCCTTTAACAGTTCATTGCTGGACATAGATTTCACACCTCAAATTCTTAGAATAATATAGCTATGACTAGCTGTATTCAATACTTAGTACTAGTTCAATTTGGATCCTTATCAAACACATATTTCAAGCCCAAAATTAACGAAATTGGTCTGATAACTCCCGAGTTTTAGTAAGACTAACAAACATCAAGGCGTGGGCAAAAGCTAGTCTTATATTTAAATATAAGACTAGCTTTTGCCCACGCCTACACACGCTTGTGTGTTGATTATCGTGGTAAGGATTAGCCTATGTTCTTCTTTAAGAATCAAAATATCTTAACATCAAATTTCATTGAAATCTTAGTCCTAAAAGCGTAACAGACAGGCAGATAGATAGACTGACTTTCGAATTTATAATATTATAATGGATATACATATTCAAATCTTAATTAATTTATAATATATACCGTCGATAATAATCGATTGTCTGCCATATTGTATTATGCAGATCTAAGTTTTAAATTACAAGAGTTTCAATTTTATATTTAAGTTTATATTTCTATAAGCTAACTTGTGCAAACGAGCAGACGTATTGCCTAGTGGTAAGCGATTACCGCCGCCCATGGACACCCGCAACACCAGAGGCGTCACAAGTGCGTTGTCGGTCTATCTATCTTATCCTATAACTCTGTCTATCTCGTTTTACCGGCTAAACCCCTGCACAGATTTCGATGAAATTTAGCATGGAGATAGATACCTCGATTTCTGAGGAAGGACATAGGATACTTTTCCTTTTTATTGCGATAACCGACGTATACGCGGGCGGTGATGCAAACAAAAGCTAGTATCATTATGTAATGTACATTACACTAAACAATCGAATTTATCGATTAGATAGGCCTTCTAGCAGCAATAAATAATATTCATAAATAGTATATACACGTAAATTATACCTATGGGTTTTCCAGTATACCGTACAATAAGTTATACTCTAAAACAAATATAATTAAAAAACAAAAACGACTCGTGCAATAAACCAATTACAGCTTTTGTAAACCTCCATTAATGAATGAATAAAAGTACACATATAGGTACATGAAATAAAGGTATACAACACATATATATACATATACATGTGTTGTATATGGTTTGGGTTCAGGGCACCTGTCATGAACAGAAATTATATTACAGAGGAAGGGACGGCATTAGGCGGAGTTAAGGGACGCACTTCGTCAGTTAAACAGGTAAATAAATATATGTTTTAGGTACGATGCTAATTAAGGAAAGAAAATGTTAGAATTTAACAGAATTCTAACATTAGATACTTTTTAAATTGAACCTACTCTTTCTTCTAGCGATAAGTGTTTAAATCTATGTATCTTTATATTATACTAGCTGAACCTCGCGGTGTTACCTGCAGTTATTAGTTTACATATTGTTATTTTTTTTTCCTTAAATTAAAATAGCCTATATTAATCAGTGATAATGTAGAATTCAAATGGTGAAAGAATTTTTAAAATCCGTCCAGTACTTTTTGAGCCAATTCGTTACAAACATACTTACGAGTACCTACAAACCTTTCCTCTTTATAATATTAGTATAGATTTAGAAATACAGTTTATAATTTGACCATGCATCCCTTTATTGCCTTTTTTTTAATTTAATTACAATGTCTAATGGCAGAGTTTCGAATTGAGAACGATCGAGAGAATTCTACCTATCTCGACCCAATATTGATACAATTTCTTAATGGATAATAAATGTTTTTTAAATGTATAAACCTTACCCTGATGGTACTAAGTAGAACTAAGAAATGATGTCGAAATGTTCTACGATTAATGACTAATATTTAAATTATTTTTAAACAAGTTGTGGCGACTTCCACATACAACAGTAACCTACTACAGCGTCATCTACCGAAGATACACTGAACTACGAAGTAACGCACTACACGGAGTAACTACCAATCCTGAATCGCGCAGTACAAGTTCTCGCACCGATTATCATATATATATACAACATCCCAACATCAACTGTTGGGCAGTGGCTCGCCAGGCATGATCACTTCGCCTGGTCGGAGGATACTCCCTTTGTGTTGGAGGGACATGATACCCGTTCCCCTACAAGGTAAAAAATACGATAATAAATTGGCAGGAATGAAAAAGCAAGAAAAAGATTTTTAAAGAATACATACACACAACCATTCTTTCCAAAAATATATATTGTAACAGAGACAATTCTACTCACATCGTACGTCATAAGTGACGTTCCGATTTACGTGTTATATATTGGTACGTTCCTAACACGTTTGCATTATCATAAAGCTGCTTATATGGTAGGTATTCAAATTACTAAAGAAATCAGAGGTTTTACGTACCTGAAAAAATACGATAGACTTATACAGTTCTCAGAATGATATAAACGCTATAATGGTGGAACTAAAATCATTAGAACTTTGCCTGGGTTTCAAATTGTTATTAGATTTTTTAAATATCCTTACTAATAGAAAACATACTCGTAATTATGTCTGTTTATCTGCTACGCTATCACAACTAAATCACTGCATCGATTTCAATGAAATTTGACAAGGAGTTACTTTAATTCTCGACCACTTACGTATCATTGAAGAGCAAACTAAAATCCTTTCTGATATACAGATATTAGCACTCATGGAAAAATTATTACAATGTACAAGATAGATGTTTTCCCTCTTAAATATTAGTACTATAAAAATAGTGTGCTCAGTAGCTTACGATTATATTCTAGTCTAGAAGTACCAATTCCTCCGAACTGCGATAGTCTAGCATTATAAAGGAGTATGACATTAAATCAGTATCAATCTATTCTGTCTACACATCTCAAATATCACGAAGAAAAGAAATTTAAAAAGCTTTATACTACTAATAATACTAAAGATTCTAAAACTTTCTTCATGAAACTTGAATCTTTGCTAGTTTTTAAATCGCTCTCAAAAATCAATATATGCCTCAAAAATAATATCTGGATAAACTTGTGTGTATCTTTGGCACGTAACCCTGAGAACATTATCGCAGAATTTTAAAATAATCTGTTTAGTATTAGAGGTTTGAAAACATTAAAAAAACTGTCTTTTACGCATTTAAATCATAAATCAATATTTAAAATACTCGTATAATGTTGATATTGATATATATATTTATTTCATATTACAACTTAATATTTTAATAAAACTAAAACTACAGATATTTCTGATAAAAGTACTTAGGATTAAACAATGACTAGACAAAATAGAAGTATCAAATTTCTCACAATTTTTACTTATTATATTCACGTTAGTAAAATCAAAATAGTATAGATGTTACGTATGGTAACGGACTCTGGGTAGTGACAGATTAAGAATACGGTGTATCACCACTCTTAATAATCCCATGGGAGGAATGTAGGGAACAAATTACACGGAATAACAGCACGGCACTCTAAAGAGAAGGAAAATTTGACACAAACTCTACATTAACCCGTTTGGCCAGCGTGGTATTGAAGGCCAAAACATCCTTTTTAGGTAGAAACTCATATCCAGTGACCTATTAAAAGCTGTTAATGATGAGAATAATCCAAATGTTAATTGTACATAACTAAGTGTATGCAATAATCTTACAATTTTAGCAAATTGTTTCTATTTAGTAGCCTTTTCCAGTCATTGCAAACGTATCTCTGATTAACACCAAAGCACTATAACAAATGAATTTTAAAGTAGTGGTCGCCCTGTGATCGATTATTTTCTGCTTTGTGACCTTCTTCAAATAAATTTCAACTGTGTAAATTTCATACTCCTTCGTTAGTATTTTTTTTGTAAAAAGGAGTACAAAGTTGTTGCTTCACATATAATATATAGATTAGCAAAGCATGACGTCAAATTATAAACTGATGTCATTCAACATTAAGTGGTGGTGCGCAATGCTAAGCGCTGCCATATCATCAATAATCTTAACTGCTCTTCTGCCTCCTATATTTGGAGATTCCTCGGCACCCTGGGTATTGGTAGATCCAGGAAATGTATTTCTACAACGACATTTAGTTTGGACGATATTAATCGATATTTCACCTCTGTGCCACAATTTGATCACCAAACTAAGTGTCGTACTTTAAGGTACTTGGCTGACCTACCTCGTTCCAATATTAATCCCTTTCAGTTTTCTCCAGTTGCACCAGAGGATATCAAAAAGATAGTCCTCTCCACAAAATCCAACGCAATGGGCAGTGACAACATAAACCGTCGTATGATCACTCCTATTCTTGATCAAATTCTTCCTGCGCTTACGCATATAATAAATTTTTCTCTCGACTCATGTACGTTCCCCTCACAGTGGCGTAACGCATTTGTTATTCCCCTCCCTAAGATCCCTAATCCTACCCTTACTATTCACTTGCGTCCAATTTCCATACTTCCCTTCTTATCCAAAGTGCTCGAGAAATGTGTACATCAACAACTGTCACAATTTGTGTACCGAAATAACCTACTAAGCTCTTTTCAATCAGGCTTCAGGCCTGGGCACAGTACAACTTCCGCCCTCCTGAAAGTGACTGGTGACATTCGAACAGGAATTGAGAATTCCAAAGTAACTTTGTTAGCTTTGATTGATTTCTCAAACGCTTTTAACACCGTCAGTTACGATATTCTCCTATCTATCCTTTCCTATAATATGATATCACCTGATGAACTGGAATGGTTCTCTTCATATCTTCGAGGCCGCCAACAGTCCGTCCGTGTTGACGAATCCACCTCCATATGGTGCGATCTTGACTCTGGTGTCCCTCAAGGCGGCATTCTCTCTCCACTATTATTTTCTATTTTTATTAATCTCATCACTCATAATCTTCAGTGTGCGTACCATCTTTATGCCGATGATTTGCAACTCTATTACCATGCTTCAGTAGATAATATAAACGAGGCTTTTACAATGGTTAACGGCGATCTGGATGCTATTAGCAATTGGTCTCACAGGTTCGGTTTGACTGTGAACCCTACTAAATGCCAATCTATCATATTGGGCAGTCAACGCATGACCAGAAGGCTGGATATAGACAAATTGCCACCTATTTTATTTAATGGTTCTATTATCCCTCTAAGTTCCAGTGTGAAGAATTTGGGCCTGTTCATCGATGGTAACCTTAGTTGGCAAACCCAGGTTACTAGTGTCAGTCAGAAGGTTACAGGATCCCTGCGCGCGTTGTACCGGCTAAAGAACTTTTTGCCTCCTGAGATTAAAACTGTGTTGGCGCAGACCTTAATCCTGCCTATTATTGATTATGGTGATGTGTGCTACTACGACCTGAATGCAGATCTCCTCAACAAATATGACCGACTTCTAAACAACTGCATTCGATTCGTTTTTAATCTTCGTAAATATGACCATATTTCTTCCTTTCGTCTCAAATTAAATTGGCTTCCTATACGTCAGCGTCGTCACCTCCACACCTTAACGACTCTCTACAACATTCTCAACTCCCCTAACGCACCTAATTACCTAACTTCCTGCGTCCAGCTTCTGTGTGACAACCATGATAGAAATCTTCGCTCCAAAAATAACCTCCTACTGTCATGCCCTTCTCACACTTCTGCGTGTGTTCATTCTTCCTTCCTCATCCAATCCGTCCTTCTCTGGAATGCTCTTCCCCAGGAAATCAGAATTGCACAAAGTCTAAATTCATTTAAGATCAAGGTACGTACTCTCCTTGCCCGAAATGCAGCGGATTCTTAACGAATTTGATAATGTATTTATTGTGATATGAATATGTTATGTTTGTGTATGAATATGTATTTGTGTGTATGTATATGTATTATGCGTGTGTGTATGTATATGTTATATGCGTGTGTGTATGTATATATAAATATATGTCTCATTGTTTGTATGTATGTATATATTCTTGTATAATTCGCAGATATATTATTTTCCAATGTTTTCTTCGTAAAGTGTTGTGCACCTTCTCACTCATTTCCGCACCACCCAACGGTAGACTGGTAGAGAATGCCTTTGGCATTAAGTCCGCCATTGTACATTTTGTGCATAAAGTTAATAAATAAATAAAATTAAACTATTGATAACAATTATAACATATCCAATAATAGTCACGATACCTATTTTCAACACGAAATAAGATATAGAGACAGAATTATACAGAATTAACACAACAACAACGGCGAACTTAGATCTGCATAATACAATATGGCAGACAATCGATTATTATCGACGGTATATATTATAAATTAATTAAGATTTGAATATGTATATCCATTATAATATTATAAATTCGAAAGCTAGTCTTATATTTAAATATAAGACTAGCTTTTGCCCACGCCTACACACGCTTGTGTGTTGATTATCGTGGTAAGGATTAGCCTATGTTCTTCTTTAAGAATCAAAATATCTTAACATCAAATTTCATTGAAATCTTAGTCCTAAAAGCGTAACAGACAGGCAGATAGATAGACTGACTTTCGAATTTATAATATTATAATGGATATACATATTCAAATCTTAATTAATTTATAATATATACCGTCGATAATAATCGATTGTCTGCCATATTGTATTATGCAGATCTAAGTTCGCCGTTGTTGTTGTGTTAATTCTGTATAATTCTGTCTCTATATCTTATTTCGTGTTGAAAATAGGTATCGTGACTATTATTGGATATGTTATAATTGTTATCAATAGTTTAATGTTGAATGACATCAGTTTATAATTTGACGTCATGCTTTGCTAATCTATATATTATATGTGAAGCAACAACTTTGTACTCCTTTTTACAAAAAAAATACTAACGAAGGAGTATGAAATTTACACAGTTGAAATTTATTTGAAGAAGGTCACAAAGCAGAAAATAATCGATCACAGGGCGACCACTACTTTAAAATTCATTTGTTATAGTGCTTTGGTGTTAATCAGAGATACGTTTGCAATGACTGGAAAAGGCTACTAAATAGAAACAATTTGCTAAAATTGTAAGATTATTGCATACACTTAGTTATGTACAATTAACATTTGGATTATTCTCATCATTAACAGCTTTTAATAGGTCACTGGATATGAGTTTCTACCTAAAAAGGATGTTTTGGCCTTCAATACCACGCTGGCCAAACGGGTTAATGTAGAGTTTGTGTCAAATTTTCCTTCTCTTTAGAGTGCCGTGCTGTTATTCCGTGTAATTTGTTCCCTACATTCCTCCCATGGGATTATTAAGAGTGGTGATACACCGTATTCTTAATCTGTCACTACCCAGAGTCCGTTACCATACGTAACATCTATACTATTTTGATTTTACTAACGTGAATATAATAAGTAAAAATTGTGAGAAATTTGATACTTCTATTTTGTCTAGTCATTGTTTAATCCTAAGTACTTTTATCAGAAATATCTGTAGTTTTAGTTTTATTAAAATATTAAGTTGTAATATGAAATAAATATATATATCAATATCAACATTATACGAGTATTTTAAATATTGATTTATGATTTAAATGCGTAAAAGACAGTTTTTTTAATGTTTTCAAACCTCTAATACTAAACAGATTATTTTAAAATTCTGCGATAATGTTCTCAGGGTTACGTGCCAAAGATACACACAAGTTTATCCAGATATTATTTTTGAGGCATATATTGATTTTTGAGAGCGATTTAAAAACTAGCAAAGATTCAAGTTTCATGAAGAAAGTTTTAGAATCTTTAGTATTATTAGTAGTATAAAGCTTTTTAAATTTCTTTTCTTCGTGATATTTGAGATGTGTAGACAGAATAGATTGATACTGATTTAATGTCATACTCCTTTATAATGCTAGACTATCGCAGTTCGGAGGAATTGGTACTTCTAGACTAGAATATAATCGTAAGCTACTGAGCACACTATTTTTATAGTACTAATATTTAAGAGGGAAAACATCTATCTTGTACATTGTAATAATTTTTCCATGAGTGCTAATATCTGTATATCAGAAAGGATTTTAGTTTGCTCTTCAATGATACGTAAGTGGTCGAGAATTAAAGTAACTCCTTGTCAAATTTCATTGAAATCGATGCAGTGATTTAGTTGTGATAGCGTAGCAGATAAACAGACATAATTACGAGTATGTTTTCTATTAGTAAGGATATTTAAAAAATCTAATAACAATTTGAAACCCAGGCAAAGTTCTAATGATTTTAGTTCCACCATTATAGCGTTTATATCATTCTGAGAACTGTATAAGTCTATCGTATTTTTTCAGGTACGTAAAACCTCTGATTTCTTTAGTAATTTGAATACCTACCATATAAGCAGCTTTATGATAATGCAAACGTGTTAGGAACGTACCAATATATAACACGTAAATCGGAACGTCACTTATGACGTACGATGTGAGTAGAATTGTCTCTGTTACAATATATATTTTTGGAAAGAATGGTTGTGTGTATGTATTCTTTAAAAATCTTTTTCTTGCTTTTTCATTCCTGCCAATTTATTATCGTATTTTTTACCTTGTAGGGGAACGGGTATCATGTCCCTCCAACACAAAGGGAGTATCCTCCGACCAGGCGAAGTGATCATGCCTGGCGAGCCACTGCCCAACAGTTGATGTTGGGATGTTGTATATATATATGATAATCGGTGCGAGAACTTGTACTGCGCGATTCAGGATTGGTAGTTACTCCGTGTAGTGCGTTACTTCGTAGTTCAGTGTATCTTCGGTAGATGACGCTGTAGTAGGTTACTGTTGTATGTGGAAGTCGCCACAACTTGTTTAAAAATAATTTAAATATTAGTCATTAATCGTAGAACATTTCGACATCATTTCTTAGTTCTACTTAGTACCATCAGGGTAAGGTTTATACATTTAAAAAACATTTATTATCCATTAAGAAATTGTATCAATATTGGGTCGAGATAGGTAGAATTCTCTCGATCGTTCTCAATTCGAAACTCTGCCATTAGACATTGTAATTAAATTAAAAAAAAGGCAATAAAGGGATGCATGGTCAAATTATAAACTGTATTTCTAAATCTATACTAATATTATAAAGAGGAAAGGTTTGTAGGTACTCGTAAGTATGTTTGTAACGAATTGGCTCAAAAAGTACTGGACGGATTTTAAAAATTCTTTCACCATTTGAATTCTACATTATCACTGATTAATATAGGCTATTTTAATTTAAGGAAAAAAAAATAACAATATGTAAACTAATAACTGCAGGTAACACCGCGAGGTTCAGCTAGTATAATATAAAGATACATAGATTTAAACACTTATCGCTAGAAGAAAGAGTAGGTTCAATTTAAAAAGTATCTAATGTTAGAATTCTGTTAAATTCTAACATTTTCTTTCCTTAATTAGCATCGTACCTAAAACATATATTTATTTACCTGTTTAACTGACGAAGTGCGTCCCTTAACTCCGCCTAATGCCGTCCCTTCCTCTGTAATATAATTTCTGTTCATGACAGGTGCCCTGAACCCAAACCATATACAACACATGTATATGTATATATATGTGTTGTATACCTTTATTTCATGTACCTATATGTGTACTTTTATTCATTCATTAATGGAGGTTTACAAAAGCTGTAATTGGTTTATTGCACGAGTCGTTTTTGTTTTTTAATTATATTTGTTTTAGAGTATAACTTATTGTACGGTATACTGGAAAACCCATAGGTATAATTTACGTGTATATACTATTTATGAATATTATTTATTGCTGCTAGAAGGCCTATCTAATCGATAAATTCGATTGTTTAGTGTAATGTACATTACATAATGATACTAGCTTTTGTTTGCATCACCGCCCGCGTATACGTCGGTTATCGCAATAAAAAGGAAAAGTATCCTATGTCCTTCCTCAGAAATCGAGGTATCTATCTCCATGCTAAATTTCATCGAAATCTGTGCAGGGGTTTAGCCGGTAAAACGAGATAGACAGAGTTATAGGATAAGATAGATAGACCGACAACGCACTTGTGACGCCTCTGGTGTTGCGGGTGTCCATGGGCGGCGGTAATCGCTTACCACTAGGCAATACGTCTGCTCGTTTGCACAAGTTAGCTTATAGAAATATAAACTTAAATATAAAATTGAAACTCTTGTAATTTAAAACTTGGTATCAAGTGGGTTACGAATTCAAATTCACCCAAACATTTAAGATTAGCTTGATAAGTTCGAAAAGGTTCAGTCTGGTTACGTCGTCAGTAGCAATCTAATTTAATTTATTAACATTTATCTGTTCATATAGAGTTTAATAATGTGAAATTATAAACTGATATATATATATATATATGTATATACATCTATGTTTATAGATATTCTAGAGTATGTCGTACAAGTCTCTGCTCAAGTCTAGATTACAGGTCACAGGGATTATTTAAAGCTTTATTTATTCTCCGAGTCGGGAGAAAAATAAAAGGAAAATTGGGTAAAGTAAGCCTAATAAACCCTTCAATTATAGAAGGGTTCAAGATTTGTAGGTTACATTGTGTTGGGTGTAATATAGTGCCGACAGATGTGGATTATGGCCGTTTTGTTGTAATCACACTAATCTTAAGCAAAAACACTTCAAGAAATCTATTAAAATAGAAAAAGGAATACTACCGTTATGTGCAAGAATAATAGGTCTGTTTCTTGGTAGGAAGAGAGAATCGTCGTGGTACGAGCCGCGGTGATATGCTGAAGGAATAATCATTGGCTCGCAGAGATTACCCGACGATAGACACGCGGATACGTCGCTATTCTCTCGACATCTCATGATGGTCACCAGCAACAGTAACAGCCAATGCCTTGCCCAACTTTCAGTGTCTTCCCCACCACATTTTGATACTTTTATGCGTATGGTAACTTCAATCATTCGGTTAAAAGCAGCTAAAGAATGTAGTAATGTAAGTAGTTTTAAATAGTCTTTCCTAGTCCACTGCGGTTTTGGGCTAGTCTTGTTTTTGGAACGAAGTTCCTTATGGCGCGTTGTGTAAGGGGGCTAGACGGAAAAATTGTCACGACACAATTTGTTGACACGACACAATTTGTTGTCACGACACAATTTGTTGTCACGACACGACGACGACACACACAGATATTTTCGTTTCGTCTTTCTATTTCGAGCTTCGATCCGGGTGTCCCTTGACACCTCTCAAGTTTTTTTTTTTTCTTTTTTTATTGAATAGTAGGCAAACGAGCAGACGTATCACCTGATGGTAAGCGATTACCGCCGCCCATGTCCCGCAACACCAAAGGCGTCACAAGTGCGTTGCCGACCTCTGGGGGATGGGAAAGGGGATGGGGGGAGGGGTTGGGGTATGGGCATCCTCACTCACTCGGTGAAACACAGCGCAGACGCTATTTCACACCGGTTTTCTGTGAGGCCGTGGTACCACTTCGGTCGAGCCGACCCATTCATGCCGAAGCATAGCTCTCCCACGGTAGACATACAGGTCCCTGTTACGCTAGTCATACAGGTTGGTATAGAGTTCATTTCAAGTTTTTCTTTTCTTCACAGTACTATTAGCCAGCTAGTTTACTCCGTTAGCCGGCTTTTTCGAAAATTGAATGAAAAATAGTGCAGTTAGGAATATGAAACTGATGTCGAAAACTAATGATGGGGAATATAAAATAATATGAAATCTTTTATTACTACTTTTGCAAGTTAAACCTTTATTTTGAGCAGATGAGTTCGGCTTTTTGTAATTGGACTAGCCCTGAGAAGAAAATAAGACACAAACTCAGGGATTATCGTCCCGTTAAAGTAGAGACCATCTTCTTAAAATATGAAAAACGGTGTAACACGTGTAAGAATATTGGTGGGAAGCCAACAGGGTACTAAATACTATTAAATCATTTTATAGTTGACAATCGCTTTGATAAATTTGGCGCTGTCTGTTTGTTAAATTGAGTGCGGTAAATAGATCAAAGCTAGTATAATATATTAGATACATTTTGACATTAAAGAAAGTTTAAGAGCATATAATAGATAATAACAAATATTTTCAGATATTCGACAATACCATCTAGCCCCAAACTAAGCAGAGCTTCTATTATGATTACTAGATAACTGATATAAATACATTAATACTTTTTTAGTAAAAACTTACATATTATACATAAAAAAACACCCAAATTTCGAAACAAAGAAACCAGTACAGCAGTTGCGTACACTACCACTGCGCCATCGAGGCAGTTATATAACTTTTTGGATAATGGTAACTCCTGACTAGATTGGACAGATTTATTCTTGTACTAGCTGAACCCCGCGGTGCTACCCGCGGTACGATGATAACTGCGGGCAACGCCGCGAGGCGAAGCTATATCTTTATAAATAGTAGCCTATGTGTTATTCTGATGTATAAGCTATATTGTGGTAAAGTTTCATTCAAATCCATTCAGTAGTTTTTACGTGAAAGAGTAACAAACATCCATACATACATACATCCATACTTACAAACTTTCGCCTTTATAATAGTAGTAGGATGTGCCACTGTAGCCCCTAAACTACTGAATCGATTTTAACGAAAGTCGGGGTTTTTGCAACTTGTCTTGATGAGAATGACTTTGACTCCAGCGGTTCTTGAGATCAACGCGTTCAAACAAACAAAGAAACTCTTCAGCTTTATATATTAGTATAAAAGATATAGGTAGTATATTAATAGTTACAGATTCCGGCCGGCATTCACCATTTTCAGGCAATTTAAACTCAAAATTAATAGTTTCGAATATTATATAGCACTTATGAAGGTCATACATTTACATGCTATAGTGTTGCGTTCGCAATAAAATGGAAGCTTCGAGAAAGGAAAGAATGCGGCAATAAAACCCAGAGCCTTCTATCTTCCTTTTTCTCGTATTTCTATTAACAGAGTTGTAAAAATGTAAGGCGATGTATATTTATTGATTCATTTGATAATGAATACTTCTTACATATACTCGTAAAAAGCCTTCCTGAAATCATACTAAATCAAATTTCAAAACAAATGTCGACTTGATTTATAAACCTTTTACCAACTAAGTAATTTATTACAGTCATGAATGGGTTACGGATGTAATCAGATTGCATAATCTAATTTATTTATTTATAAATAGCCTAGCTTGTTCGACTCGTCATGACGTATAGAAAAATATGCTAAAATTTACAACGTACGTAAATTATATACAATTACATACATATATATTCAATTTTAAAAGTTATAAACAATTAAAGATTCTAACAAAAGTTGCTTAATTTTAGGGTTCTGTACCTAAACAGGAAAAACGGAATCCTTATAGGCTTACTTTGTAGTCCGTCTGTCTGTAAAGACCCTTTTCCTCAGGAACACGTAAAGGTTTGATACCTTGAAATTCATATCAAACATTCAGGTTTACAGTCTCTTGAAGCTGTAAAAATATAAACTTCTAAGTCAACGCAATCAAAAGATACAGCCCTATATGCTGAAAATTCGACATTCGCGAGGGAATCAAATCCTACAGGGTACTTTCCGTGAACTCAGAATCTTGGTACGAAGGTATGAAGCAACGTCTTATAGCATAAATTTTTAATTACATCATATAATATACCTACAGGTTTACGGACCCTTCGGTGCGTGAGTTCGACTCGCACTTGACCGATTTTTTTGAAATAACTTAAAAACTTTAAGTGCTAGAGGAATTAAAAAAGGATTCTGAAAGAGAAGGAAACTTAAAACAAGTGATGTTGACTCTCGGAATTTAATCTCCATTGTTAATAGTTTTTCTTTCATGTTGAAAACAGGGCACAGCGCGGCGAGCGTAGAATCGTAATACTGGCTCTAACCTGACCGCTAGTCATACGACTTTTTTACTCGTATAAGGTATATGTTAATATTAGGTCTTTACCTATGAAATTGCCGTTTTGTATGCAATAAGTGAAAGTACTTACTTTTTCAAACTTTTTTATTTCTGTTATTCGAAGTAATCACCCATGCAATCGACGCATCTTTGCCAACGCATTGGCAGTTTATTGATGCCCTTCTTGTAAAAATCAGCTGGACGGGAGGCAACAAACTCTTCAAAGGCATTTTGTATTGCCTCTCGGAAATTGAATTTTTTACCCACTAAAAAGTTGTCTAAATTTTGGAAAAAGTAATAGTCGGTAGGTGCAAGGTCTGGTGAGTATGGCGGATGAGGGAGAGCTTCCAACCCCAGCTCTTGCAGCTTGGAGACTGTCTGTTGCGCAGTATGGGGTCGCGCGTTGTCGTGAAGGAGCAGTGGGGACGACCGATTGACTAAAGCTGGTTGCAGATGTGCAAGCTTCTCCATCATTCTCTCCAGTTCTTCACAGTACACATCTGCATTAATGCTCATGCCGTTTTGTAAAAAGCTGTGGTGAATCACACTCACACTAGACCACCAAACAGTGACCATCACCTTTTTAGGGGTCATTTTTGGTTTAGGGCATTGCTTTGGTGCTGAATCAGGGTCTAACCAACATGCTGAGCGCTTTCGATTGTCGAACGGAATCCATTTTTCGTCGCACGTAACTATTCGTTTCAAAATTCCTTCATTTCTTTGCCTGTTGAGCAGCGAAAGGCAGGTCTCGACCGGAGTGATACCATTTCTTCACAGAAAACCGGTGTGAAAAAGTTCTTGTGCTTGTGTTTCACCGAGTGAGTCAGGATACCAGAGGCCCATACCCTATCCCCTTCCCCCCTCCCCCATAGGGATGGGGATAGGGTATGGGCCGGCAACAAACTTGTAACGCCTCTGGTGTTGCGGGTGTCCATGGGTGGCGGCAATCGCTTACCATCAGGCGATACGCCTGTTCGTTTGCCACCTATTCAATAAAAAAAAATGTGATTTGTGAATAAACAACTCTATATTTTTGAGCTTTCGGCAATGTTGCGTGTAATTGCGTTCAATTGATTTACATATCAACGAACGGAACGAACTAAATTCATTAATCAAAGTTGCAGTAAGTTTCGTCTCAGAGTTTTTCATCTCACTTCTGTTTTGATTGTAAACTCCGGCTATTTAAGGACTTTCAATATCCACATAAAAAGCAAGTCTCACTATTTTTCATTTAGTCAAAACCGTTAGGTTACAAGGGAGAAAAGTCGAGGGTTGCTACCCCCCTCGTCTACACCTGTACTCAGTTGGTACAGAGTACAAGTAACAGCATAGTGCTGAATGTTATTGTTTTACGACCCTGTATCTTTCTAAAAAGATCTCCTGGTGGTTCACATGACCCATAAATTTTCAACACGGGCCCGTAGTCTAATAACATACACGTGAAACGTGAAAATAAAAACACCATTGTTCCTTACGATTATTACCGCAAAAGGTCATAACCTCTAATAGTTTAATAACTCCCATTTATGTAGTAATTTTAGTGACTGCTATATAAACACACGTAAAGTAGTGAATGATTAAATTTTCTCGACGCTATTAAATTCGATAGCCATTAAGAGTATTAATAGCGCCCATCGGTGTAATATCTTGATTAAATTAATTGATACCATCTGAACAATGTAGAGACTGATTGCCTATCTTGACGAGAATACTTTTGTTCGTTGTCTCTTTGATTCAATGAATATCGTTTTGACAAATTTAGTGAAGAATAAGGTATTTCAATTTATACGTATTTTTTGTTTGATTTTAAACGAGTTAAGGACCTCCACCTGCTTTTAAGAAGTCGATTAAAAAAACAAATACAGATATACAACAATGATGCTATTCATGCTGTTCGAAAACACACAAATTTAAACTAAAGACCACTAAAAGTAAGTTTTGTCCTGTCAAACAAAGTTCTAAACGCAGAAACTAAAGTTAGATAATTATGTCACACTAACATATCGACTACATCTAAATCAATACTAATAAAATAAAGCAGAAGAGTTTGTTTGTTTGTTTGAACGCGCTAATCTTAGGAACCGCTGGTCCGATTTGAAAAATTCTTTCAGTGTTGGATATTCCATTTATCGAGGAAGGCTATAGGCTATATATCATCACGCTAAGACTAATAGGAGCGGAGCCCCAATGAAGAATGTTTAAAAAACGAGGAAAATTATTACGCTACGGGCAATAGTAGACGTAAACGAGGTTGCGAGGGTCAGCTAGTATTACATACAAGAAAAGTATTTTAGAAATCTTGTATTAAAATAAGGTAAATTTAAATGATAGGAAAACAGAATTAGCACTAATATTTAGTTTTCAAATGTTCTGTCTATCTAACACACAACGCCATCTAGTCCCAAGTTACATTATAAATATATGTACCTACCTATACTTTATTTTTGTCAATACATACATATTATACAAAGATAACAAAAAAACCCTGAAACAAATATTTGCAGATCATATAAACGCATACGCACAGCAGTCGCATACGCTACCACTGCGCCACCGAGGCAGCCGTTTAGTTAGTTATGGTAAGCCAGTTCAAGTCAGAAGTTATTTCCAAAAGTCTTTGAAACCCTGAAAAGCCACAACACATATCTGAATTAGCTACAACAATCTATTTCTGAGAAACACCATCACTTTTTATTGTGATTCGACAATCCAAAAGTACTTTAACTTTTATTATTGGAAATGTTTTGGTACTAATCATAAAAATAGCCGAGTATATTGTACTGCTTCTCTGAATTAGATTCAGGCCAGATATAAAAAATATTATAGGAATGTTTTGAGATGGGATATGGTTTCAAAGAAAAGTACCACACGCAGTATACTTTGAATTTATTGTATTTATTTCCGTATAGATTATCCCCTTTTTTATGTACATATAAAAAAGTATTGTTAGTGATTGATTGCACGTGATACAAACCTCACATTTATTATTATTATGAAAT
Organism: Spilarctia lutea; assembly: GCA_916048165.1. Lineage (NCBI taxonomy): Eukaryota > Metazoa > Arthropoda > Insecta > Lepidoptera > Erebidae > Spilarctia > Spilarctia lutea. The sequence continues at coordinate 5,512,910 of OU696479.1, read as the reverse complement.
TGGCACGTGATTATGACTTCCGTTACTTGGTACGGTCTCAGATCAAATAAAATAAGGTGGATAACGCACGTAGAATAAGAAAGTGAAGTCATTTTTATAAATATATATGAGTAACTGAAGTGTTGCCACTTAAAAAAAATCCCTCGAAATTGCATTAATGTCGGTAATATGCGAAAATAAACCAATTTTTTTTCTTATAAATTACAATTACATACGTCTTTTGTATGCATTTACGTGCAAAATGTTATTCTTTCAGACAGACTTTGTTCACTTTTGTGTAGTTTTTACACCATTTAATTGCACAAGACGGCATTTTGTAGGTAAACTTACTGCTTAACAATTTGTACAACGAAAAGTAGCGTAGCGTGTTGCAGTTGTGCGTTAACGCGTGTGTTTACTTGGAAGTAACTGAGTTTTTTAGCTTCAGTAAGAACAAAGGCTACGGCACGGCCTTTGCCGCCGCCATCTTTCTATTTTTTTTGATCTGAGGTTATGATATATTTTTCATGAGAATTGTGCGTGTTTGACTACTTTATGTCGTTACAATAGTCTAGAACTCTTCGAGATTCTCCTAAGAAGCGAATAAAAGCGTCCGATTTACGAGAAACTGAATCTCATATAGCGAAAATTTCTTTCTTTCTTCATCCGACAAGATTCATAGCTCATTCATCTGAAACATCTACCAACTCATCTACAATACAAGCTAGTAGAGCTTCGTGAATTTCAACACGTGCCAGTTCGTCTAGACAGTACTACTCTCTCACTAAGTACGAACCAAAAATGAAAGTATTCGTGCTGTCGTGTTTCGTTCATCTTAATAAGCCGCCGTAGTGTGGATCAGCCTGCTGCATTCCTGCATTGTCTGCATTCGCATCAGTATGGTAACCATATCATCATATTTCATCAATCATATTTAAGAAATAATAATAATCTACGTTCTTTCGTTCCGGTCTTTCACTGCTGATAAACCTGATTGCCGATTACCGGGAATAATGGGAACTACATCCAAAGTTTGTTCAAACGGTAACCACATTTGTTGAGTCCCTCAAAATCATCTCTGTTTAAAAATGGCCGTCATGTATTTCTAACAACAGGTCCTGAGGTGATCGTGTTAAACTTTAATGGGAGAACATACATGCGTACTATTTATTTTATAATCCATTGTTAAATCTTCATCTCCATTCGAGAGCATTATATTTGTCACTAGCTGACCCACGCAACCTCGTTTGCGTCTTATATTGCCCGTGGCGTGAAAATTTTCCCCCGTTTTAGAAATATTTTTCATTGGTGCTCCGCTCCTATTAGTAGTAGCGTGATGATATATAGCCTATAGCCTTCCTCGATAATCGACTATACAACACCGAAAGAATTTTTCAAATCGGACCAGTGGTTCCTGAGATTAGCCGGAACAAACAGACAGACAGACAGACAAAAAATTTAAAAATATATATTTTGGTATGTGTACCGTATATACATTCATATGCATGTAGTAGAAAGCGGTTATTTTAATATTACAAACAGACACTCCAATTTTTATTTATTTGTATCGATTAAAGGTATGTCTTTCGTCGTTTGTAGAAGTTTGGCAGGATGTAATTTAAGAGTTGTACCTTCCGTGACATTAGTGAATCGGCGAAATGTAACGATAGAATATAATATTATAATATAGTATAGTATTATTATTATTATATATTCGACATGCGCATAATAGAGGTCGGAAGTTCAGCATATGTTGCACCAATATCCTATCAATAAATCATATTTATCGAAAGTATACGATATCGCCTACGCACTATGTTACAAAGCAGAATTTTATCTGTGTCACGCTTAGTAAACAGTGTTGGCAATTTGCCAGAACGACAATGATAGCTGCATTAAAAGTTCACTTTACGACTTGCGTTACATTTTTAAAGTCATGAAAGTGGTTTATTAGAAATATAATTATCGCGTCCCCTTAGTAATATATCAAAATAGAATGTCTGCGATCGTTTGCCTTAATAGTTAATTATTATTTACAGGAATTTGTTTTTTAAAGTTTCTTAAAAGACTAACGAATGATAGGGATTATTAAAACTGCATATCGTAATCAGTACAGGTTTGTATAACCTCTCGTTTACTTTAAATTAACTTATATGTTAGTTAAAAAAGTATTTTTTTCTAAGAGTTAGTTACACTGTTCTGTCATTCCAAGATGTGAGTTTGATAAAAACAAAGAGAACCAAACCACGGAAATCAAGAACACAACTATTGTCATTCAACAACTATGCGTGCGAACCTGTGCGTGCCTGATCGGTACGTGTGGAGGCGCCGACGCCCGCCTCTATTGGCTTTACCAGTAGCCAGAACTAACTTACTTGAGAAAGCACCCCTAACGCGAATTATCTATCTAATTAACGAAGTTCACAAAGATTTTGATATTTTTTCATGTCAATTGAGTGTACTCGCAAAATGTCTTTTAAATTTAATTTGTTTTAAAACCTAAAAGAGTTGCAATATTTTGTTTTTGTTTTATATTTTTTAATATTAAGATAGATTGTTAGTTTTATTGAGTTTATATTTCGTTAATGTATGTGTTTTTTTTTGTGTATGTCTGTGTATGTAATAATATAAATGTAAAGTAGCCTCTCTATCGCATTAGGGAAACCTGTAATGATAGTAAAGGTGATGTGTATACATAAATAAATAAATAAATAAATAAATAAATAAATAAATAACATTTTTAGAAGAATATCGTATCTTGAAATACATTAGCTACATACAAGTAAGAAGAGTAAGAAGTAGAAATAATTATAATACATTTTTTTATGGAATTGGGGACAAATGAGCAGACGTATCACCTGATGGTAAGCGATTACCGCGGCCTACGGACATCTGCAACACTTGAGGCCTTTGGCGGATGGGGAAAGGGGTTTAGGGGCATGGACCTCCGGTATCCTCACTCACTCAGTGAAACACAGCGCTAGCGCTATTTCACACCGGTTTTCTCTGATTCCTGGACAAAACAGAAAGATTCTGTTTTGTCCAGGAATTCTTATAAGCCTAACTTGTAAATAATAAAATGTCACTAACATTTATGTAGCCTAATTATAGTTATTACGTTGTGTAAAACTTACAGCTGTAAATATGAGTATAAAATATACCTTTGGTTGCACCCTCAGTATTAAAAAAAAATAATAAACCTATATAGACAAAAGTGAGGTTTTGATTAATTCTGTATAATTTATTTTATGACCGTGGTGCTTCTCTGTTGTAAAAGGTATATCTATGTATATTTTATTTTGTTCCTCGTTTTGCCTAGGTGGGAGTAGACTCATTATATTTCCAACTCTTCCAGATTCCGTCGGATTAATTTCGTTGCGTGTTCCAAGAGAGTTTAGTTTTTCCAGGGACTTTCCGAGTGTCATACTTCGATGTGCAAGTAGGTCAGTGTCGTTGATTCTGTTGTACAGGAGTTACAGTCGTGTGCATGTGGGTAACATAAGTCCCACCTAAAATAGTATAAATCTACTACAAAGTTTTTTTGAAGTGAAACTTCTTTAGAATCATTGTCATTTCAAACGGATGCAACGGAAAAAACGACAGGTAAGAGACACAAATACAAAAAGTCGCCTGTTATTAGTGAGCCAGAGTGAGAGAGCAAATGTCGGTCTCATTCTTTTATCAATTTATTGAAGTTTCACTTCTATCGTGTGTGAATCGCACAACACACCTTTTTTTTTGTTTTCTCATTTAGCGCCAATTATTATTACAAATCTATGTGATATTAAAACAGGATTTCTTGTCATCCACATTTTTTAATTATTTTTTATCACTAATTTCATCACGATGAAGACTTGAAGACCGAAGATTTAAAGACCTTAAATACTTACTTGACATTGGCAGAAATAGCTTAACCGGCTAGTTGCTTTCTCATCATCAAAAGTTATTAACTACTATGAAATGTTTAGTCATTATGTTGAAAATGTTGAAGTATAAACAAAAAGTTTACCGGCTCGACCGGAGTGATACCACGGCCTCACAGAAAACCGGTGTGAAATAGCGCCTGCGCTATGTTTCACCGAGTGAGTGAGGGTATCGGAGGCCCACTTCCCAACCCTTCCCCATCCCTCTTCCCATTTCCCCGGCCGACAACGCACTTGTGACGCCTCTGGTGTTGCGAGTGTCCATGGGCGGCGGTAATCGCTTACTATCAGGCGATGCGCCTGCTCGCTTGCGTCCTATTCCATAAAAAAAGGACTTGTTATTCTTAGGTTAGGGTTTTCTTCAACAACGTGAACGTATAATCAAAAATATGCTGTTTATTCGCCTTTGTAACGACTCATGCAAAATGTTGTGATTGACGTATATGATTCGAATTGCAGATCTAGAATCTAACGTCATGTTGTTTGTATGCAGACTGATGGCAATATGCTCTTAGATCGTGGTTGCTTTTCAAGTTGATTCGGGACTATCTAAAAACAAAATATTGTAGCTTTATAATTAGTAAAACAAACTTAAATATTACTGACTGCCTCGTTGGTCTAGTGGTTAGCGTAAGCGACAGCAAATCAAGAGGTCTCGGGTTCAATTCCCGGGTCGGACTGCTGTTGGGTTTTTCCTACAAGAAATTCCTAATAGCAGCCCGGAGTATGGAAGATGGCGGTGTTTCCTGCCCGTGCTTCGGAGAGCACGTTAAGCCGTCGGTCCCGGTTGTCATGAACATCTATGGCAATCGTTATTGGGAAGTCAGTGCCCTCAAATATATTGACAACTAGTTCAACCTTCGAATTCAGTTCGCCCTCAGGGTTGCGGAGGTCAGATGCCAGTCGCTCTGTGTAAAAACTGATATTCAGGTAAAACCGGTTGAACTGGTAGCCGACCCCAAATATTGGGAATAATAAAGGCTAGGAAGAAGAAGAAGAAGAAACTTAAATATTACTATTTTTTTATGTTTAAAAGACAACTCCCGCACTACGAATGGTTCTCGTGTCGGGGGGGCCTTTACAAACATACACGAACCAGACACAAAGAACACCCAGACCAATTTGTGGATGACACAAAGTGTTGTTTCATGTGAGATTTGAACCCATAACACTTGACGATTGTTAACCGCGGTACAACAACAACTGCGGGTAACGTCGCGGGGCAAAGCTAGTCTAGAAATGTAGCCTAAGTTACTGCTTATATCATCTGCTACCTACCGGTCAAAGTCCCGTCCAAATCATTACAGCCGTTCGTACGATAATATACGATTCCGAAACAAACAAACAGACAAACAAAAATTTAAAAAAATATAGTTTTGGTACATATACCGTGTATACATACTCGTACAAATGCATTTAATATAAAGCGGTTATTTTATTTATTTCAAACTTCATGCACTTATGTACATCGGCGGACTTAATGCCTTAGGCATTATCTACCAGCCAACTCTTAGGGGGTGTGGAGATATAGGAAAGTAGGTGCATCGAGGTTATAATTCTCAAGGATAACGCAAAATTGACATAGGGTTAATGCATATACATATATACATACATACACAAATATATACACAAACATGTACAAAAATACATTTATACAATATTTTAATATTACAAACAGATACTCCAATTTGATAAATTTCTATAATGTAATATTTCGTATGTAACCAAATAAATAATAATGAAATCATCAATAGAATTTTTCCAACTTTACTTTGAAGTTAAAACGTGACTTTTGCGATATACGTGGGTCTTGATAAAATTGACGAAGAAAAGCGGTCGACTGTCGTCTCCAATTCCCAATCGTCCTGCGACCCAGAACTTAAACAGATCAAAATGAAAGGAATAGGGAAGAAGTAGAGAAACAACTATAATGGCTGGCACGTATTGGTAGACAAACTTTGTGGGTTACTTGTCGCGTCTTATAAAACTTTTTACATTTCATTTAATGTTCGATGGATCTGAACCTGAACTGAACTGGAACCTCGCGTCGATTACGTCACACATACGCTTAAGTACGGTAAGCAAAAAGGAATTCGCTATTGAAATTCGACTTTTAAAAATTAAAAGAATGTTTGTTACAAAATTTCGACTAAGAAAATTTTCTGCAATAATTTGATGATGATGTAGTCTGTAATCGGGGAAGTGGGGAAGGGTGGGGGGTGGGTTGCGGCATTCCTGCGAGGTGCAAACTTAGCTCGACTGCGTAGTATGTTTGTATGTATCACCGTAGCGTCCAAGCTAGGGAACCAATTTTTATAAATGAGGTGTCAAAAGATTCGTGATGATGAACCGAGTGACATAGGCATATCAAAAGGTTTTAAGTAGACGTATTATAATAAAAAGTAAAATTTTCCTCCATTTCTGAAACATTATTCATTGGTGCTGCGTACTATTTGTAGTAGCGTGATGATATATAGCCTATAGCCTTCCTCGATAAATGGACTATCCAAAACTGCAATATTTTTTCAAATCGGACCAGCGGTTCCTAAAATTAACGCGTTCAATCATACATAAAAAATTCAGCTTTATAATATTAGTATGGATTACCAATTCTTCTTATAACACACTGCAAAAGAACAAACAAGATATTTATCAAAATATTGCACTGATCGTCATACCGTCATACGTTATTAATACAAATACACTAATGTTACTGAGTTTGACTCAAGTCACACTTTTCAAATACGATGCGGAAAATGCAGAAAAAATATCAGTTAATAAAAGCCACCCAACGCATATTTAGCTACCCTATATGTTACCATATAACTAGGCGTACAAAGCCTATAATAGTCTAGAATATGGTGAGATATCTAACACAAAAACCGCTTTGAGGTTTGAGGTTATCGTCCTCTGCGATATATTGTTATTACTGGGTTTCATTCATGCTGCTTTGACGTCATACGAGCGCAGACATGTACACACTATGGGTTATATATTTACTGTTTATCCAATATAAAATAAAAATACATGTTTGTCTTTGTCTCCCATCTAACTGACTTGTTTAGTGGTAGTTGAGTTTACACTTTGATAAGTTAAGCAGCTTTGACTAGGTTACTTTATGGATGGGTTATCATTCTTAATATATTGAGATTGCTCCGTGTCTTAGAGAGCACGCTAAGCCGTCGTTCCTTGTTCACATATGAATCTTTAGCTATCGTTACTGGGTAAACAGCTCAGAAAACAAGATGGTGTTTGCGCTGTCATATCGTTCTCTACTTCTTCTCCTTTTGATGATATGTCAACCAGCCGGATCACTCGGATCAGCTATTTCTGCCAAGTCTTCAAGTCTTCGTCGTGATGAAATTAATGATAAAAATATATAAAATATGATTGACATGAAATGTGGACCGTCTTTGGAAAAAACAAAAAACGATCCATATCGTTCTCATTATTGTGATTTTAAATTTTAAAGCCACATACAATAAAACGATATATCAAAATGTTTTTACACATAATAGTTTTCACAATAGTTCGAATTCGTGTCGTTAATATTTGTGGATGTCAGATGCCAAAATTACTAATTATATTACCCTGTGTTATGGACTCCTAATCATTCCTCTCAGATTAGAATATTATTTAAATGTGAAAGAAGAAAATAATATAGAGAAAACACAATCTTAAAAACTACTTATTGTATCAAAATCTGATCACATAATGATTAATTTGCTTCACTAACTACAGCTAGTTGGAAACAATAACAATGAACCAACATAATTGTTTTCAATTCACGATTAATAATTTGAAATCGCAACTGTGTATTGCCCCTAGCACGGTACACTCGCGGTGCTAAGCCTGGGAATCGACCTTATACATCATCACTAAATGATTGTTTATTGTATTGATGTGTTATATCGGTTATCTTATACGCTATAACTCTTCTAATAATGTGTAGAATAGTAAAGTGGAAGCCAAATTTCTTGAAATAAGACTAAAATGTATGAAATACTTATTTATGTACGGATTTCCTAGTAAGATCTTTGAATATCTCAAAAATAACATAATATGTGTTGGTTTGTAGTCAATTTGGAAAATGAACAATCATCTTTATCACCATCAGCCCGCTGCAGTCCAATGCTGGACATTAGCCTCTCCCAAGGAACACCACAGAGCTTGGTCTGTTGCTTTTTGCATCCAGTCGTTGCCAGCCCTCCTACACGCTTCCTCCAGCGGTTGTCAGTTAAATTTAATAAATAAATAAATAAATATTTTTGGACATCTAACACACAACGCCATCTAGTCCCAAGCTAAGCAGAGCTTGTGTTATGGGTACTAGACAACTGATAGGAATACATATATACTTTTTTTTTTGTAAATACATACATATGATACATAGAAAACACCCAAACTCCGAAACAAATATTTCTAGATCACACAAACACTTGGTCCGACCCAGGATTTGAACCCGAGACCTCAAGCACAGCAGTCGCATTCACTACCACTGCGCCACCGAGGCAGTTCTGCGACATATGTGACCAGCCCATTGCCAATTCATCCTACCAACTTTCAGAGCTATGTCGGTCACTTTAGTGAACCATAAAACTATTAAATTTTGGGTTTATTTCTCTTCATGCCGGATTCCCATAAGAGGTTATAAATAAAGAATAATATATGTATACGAAATTGAAGAGGAAATTTTGTTTTCGAGAGTTATTTGTGTATTAGTAATGTTACTTTTCCCGCTTTTCTATGTAATCCTATAGTCTCAAGACTTATTGGTTTATATAGAAAAACTAGTGGTTCGCGTGTCTAGTTGGAGATTAAGGAGATTAGAACGGCTTTACTGGTCATTGCTGTGGATAATAATATTGCCGAAAGGTTTACTAAGAGAGATGGTTTAAGTTTTAGATACATTAGTTAATTGTAAGGTAGATCTTATTCGGTAAGTGCTCTTTCTTTTAGTAGTACACCTATATAAATTAACTGTTTTAAAAAGAGGCACTATACATAAATATAATATAATAGCTGACCCACGCAATCATTCGTTTGCGTCTTCTATTGCCCGTTGCGTGAAAATTTTCCCCCGTTTTTGAAATTTATTCATTGGTGCTCCGCTCCTATCAGTATTAGCGTGATGATATGTAGCCTATAGCCTTCCTCGATAAATGGACTATCAACACTGAAATAATTTTTCAAATTGGACCACCAGTTCCTAAGATTAGCGCGTTCAAACAAACAAACTCTTCAGCTTTATAATATTAGTATAGATTACTATAGGGGATGTTATTCTATGCGTAGATCTGTTTTATATACATCTCTGCCAAGGTTCCCAGCCCTTTCCTAGATACACATTAAGCAAAGGAATACCGTGCGATCGTAGTCGATTTAACCCCTATGTGACATAATCTATACAAATAAATAAAATTAGAGTATCTGTTTGTAATATTATAATAACCGCTTTTTACTAAATGCATATGTATATTATACTCGGTACATATACCAAAATATCATCTTTTACAATTTTTGTCTGTTCGTTTGTGCCGGATAATCTCTGTAACGGTTGTACTGATAAGTAGCTGATGATATAAGGAGTAACTTAGACTACTTTTTTCGATTAACTTCGCCCCACGGCCTACGGTTATTGTCCTATCGCGGTGGTTAAGCTAGTAAAAAATATAATTTAACGCCATCTAACGAAGATACGGTGAACTACGAAGTAACTACTAATTCTGCAACGCACAATGAAAGTATCGTCAATTTATAAATGTATAGACCAGATAGTATAGAGTTTTATTAGACTAGCTTTGCCCCGCGGCCTTACCCGCGATACGACGACAACCACGGGTAATACCGCGTGATTCGACTAGTGCAAATAAAGTTTATCCGATGAAGTGAAGGCTCGTAGTAGTTTCCATTAAAAAAAATAAGTAATGAAACTATAAATGTAAATTTGTCTGGTTTTTTTATTTTTAATATATAGGGGGCAAACGAGCAGACGTATCGCCTGATGGTAAGCGATTACCGCCGCCCATGGACACCCGCTACACCAGAGGCGTTACAAGTGCGTTGCCAGCCTTTTAGGAAGGAAAAAGAAAAAGTATAAAGCATTATAAAACATTGGTAGTAGATAGAAGATAATGCTTGAACATCGTGTTATTTATTTGCTAACATGAGTCGCCCTGGGCGTATACGACTACACCTGTATCTTAACATGTCTCAACACAAATAGTTTCACTAAAATACCTTTTATTACCATGCTATATTACCAGTTATTAACCTTTAGTTACCGTTTTATATACTAGTTGACCCACGCAACCTCTTTTGGATCTTCTATTGCCCGTAGCGCGAAAAATTTCCCCCATTTTTTAAACATTCTTGCTCCGCTCTTATTAGTATTAGCGTGATGATGTATAGCCTATGGCCTTCCTCGATAAATGGACTATCCAACTATGAAAGAATTTTTCAAATCGGACCAGCGGTTCCTGCGATTAGCGCGTTCAAACAAACAAACTCTTCAGCTTTATAATATTAAAATAGCTTAGTAATAAGTAGGACATAATCCCTATGCAATCGTTTATTTATACAAAATATATGAACTGGATTTCAATCGAGATTAACAACACCTATTTGTTCAGTTTTAAGATTCCACTTAAAGTTTTTAAAGTGTAATAAAGTATTTAGTCCATTTACACAAGAATCTGTAGCCGTTAAATAGCTTTTTATCTTTTCACCTAGTGTATTTGTTAATGCCTAACAAATTGTGCAAACCTTTATTTTTGGGAGGAATGAACTTACAACTTTTTTACTTCAAATTATTTTATGCTAACAATATAATACAGTTTAGAGTAAGCTTTTGTTATTATTGATAATTGTTTGAAAATACTTCTTAAAGGCAAACGTTTTTCATCATTCACTGTATTGTATTACATTCGTTCTCTCATATTTATTAAAGGTTAAAATCTGCAATTCATCATAATCCCGTAGGTTAAGGTCAAAGGTCGTCGATCTAACTGAGTCGAAATGAATAGTATTGTTTACACCAAAGCAAAGAGGTCGACCTGAATCTAGTTTAGTCTAATGTGAGAAGAACGTAGACCATAAAATATTTAAGTGGCGTTATCAATTTAGTGACTGTGAAGTGTACATTTATCATTGTCACTGCCTCGGTGGCGCAGTGGTAGTGAATGCGACTGCTGTGCTTGAGGTCTCGGGTTCAAATCCTGGGTCGGACCAAGTGTTTGTGTGATCTACAAATATTTGTTTCGGAGTTTGGGTGTTTTCTATGTATAATATGTATGTATTTACAAAAAAAAAAAGTATATATGTATTCATATCAGTTGTCTAGTACCCATAACACAAGCCCTGCTTAGCTTGGGACTAGATGACGTTGTGTGTTATATGTCCGAAATATTTATTAAAAAAATATTTATTATTGTCTTCGATTATTAAGTTTCTAAGATTCAATACTTGAACAGGTTATATTTATCAGTACAGTGGTGTTCCTATTATGGACGGTAGAGAAACTTTCCGCTAATTATTTGTTCGTTAATAGATATATTGTGTGGGTGCAAGAGTACTATGATGGATCTAACTGTATATTAAGAAACATATTTAAGCAACAATATCTGTATACTGGTGTTAAGAACATGAGATGAGATCGCGAAGTTCGTTTAACTTGTTAAAAACTATTCTTAAGTGCAGTTAAATCGATTGAAACCGAACAATTGCATGAAAGGTACTCGTAGATTATTTGAAAAAACATTTTGAAATTTTCGTAAAACTTTTTAAAATCATCTCGTAAATTTCTCTAAATGAAATTAAGAGTGTAAAAATAACATTTTAGCCTTTGATTGTTTAGAAAGTATAAAAATATGTAAAAATAGTACAATACTAAAATATTCTTCGGCTTAAAACAAGTAAGAAAAGATCAAAGATCAAGTATAATTAAGTTTTCCTTCTAATTAAAATGAAGATACTGTAAATAGATAACTAAGAAAGAAAATCAAATTATGTCCTTATAAAACTTTTCAGTTTTGTGTTTTACAAAAAATATATTTTTTTAACGTAAATATTTTCTCTGATATTAAAAACATATTTGATTGAAATCATTAAAAAACTTGGTTAATTTATTATAACATTATATTTTCAAGAGCCAATTAATTTCATAACTTCATCGTTACACAACTTAAATATTATAACTTTCCCGATAGCACTAGAATAAACATAAGTCTGGAATTTTTTGATATCTTTATAAATGTTGCCGAATTATTATTTTTAATCTGTACCTTAAGTAAAATTACTTGACATAACCGGAATGATTTTAGTTATGTGTGTAGAGCTAAAATTAATTTTAATTATACAAATATTACTCAATGTGTTTGAGTGGAAACTGCGATTAGGGAAACGTAGTGTAGAGTAGATTACGGTGGACTGACAATTTGAAGAAAGTGTCTGGCAGTAAATGGATGCGGACTGCTTAAGACCGGGATAGTTGGCACTCCTTGGGGGAGACCTTCGTTCAGCAGTGGCGGGCGATTGGTAGATGTGATGTTACAAAGATCAAAATAGTACTCGGTGAGCACGTTAAGTCCCGGTTGGCATATCGATCTAAGGCAATCTTTGCGGATAGTTAAAAAGTACAGTAGCTTATCTATAGAATATCGTTATCTTCAATATCCCCTAGTACTCTAGTTGTGGAGGTTTCATGCCGGGAGATAGTAGACTAAAAATAATTTATTTCAGTTTAGGAGAAAGCTTGGAAGATTTTGATGTATTAGAATGATAAGAATAGTATAATAAGAAAAAAAATGGCAAATTCCTTTATTTTGTAAATCTTGAAAACCTTGAAGAAAAATAAGTTATCTGAGTAACAGATACCCTAAGCTGATTTAGACAAGCCTAATACGTTCTTTATAACATATTTGCAAGAAATGAAATACTGATTGCTCCTCCAAAGCAGTCAATCGTTCAAATTACCCCTAAAAATGTACATAAAGTTAGTTTTTTTTCAAAGGAGAAGAATTTCTTTGTATTCCTTCAACCAATAAAGAGATGTTCACAATGTTCACGGTGACAATAAAAAACGTTTTTTTTCTACTCTCTGAGTTGTGTGAATGCTGACATTAGAATTATTTTGCAAAAGGTTAACAGAGTTCTGAAGTACTTATAACCAAATTGTCTCTTGTTTTTATTATTAAATATAATTATAAAACAAATCACCTGAGGAGGAACGGGTATCATGTTCCACCCAACACAAAGGGAGGATCCTCCGACCAGGCTAGGTGATCATGCCTGACGGGCCACTGCCCAACAGTTGATGTAGGGATGTTGTATATATGCTAATCGGCGCGAGAACTATTTATTGCGCGATTCGGGATTTGTAGTTACTCCGTGTAGTGCGTTACTTCGTAGTTCAGTGTATCTTCGGTAGATGGCGCTGTGGCAGGTTATTGTTGTGTTACATGTGGAAGTCGCCACACACCCAAGAAAATCTTGTGAACTCTTTTCTACCTTTCACAGTTTACGCATCAATTGATGTATATTTATAGTACCTCAATTACTAGTACTGTGATATTTTCTTTATTTCCCTTCATAGTTTTCTTTGAATAGGTCACCCACGAATACCACCACTGTGGTTATGTCGGACTCGAACCGACTAAAAACCGCACACCATCTCTGGTACTAGAAGCCGGGGAACCAGGTGCACCCTCGGCAGGTGGTTTTATTTTTATTTTATAGGGGCAAACGAGCAGACATATCTTCTGATGGTAAGCGATAACTGCCACCCATGGACACCCGCAACACCCGAGGCGTTACAAGTGCGTTGCCGGCCTTTTAGGTCGTATTGGTCCAAGTACACCGTTGGCGACAGCTCATTCCACAGTTTTGTGGTGCGAGGCAGAAAGTTTCGGGAAAAGCGCACAGTTGTGGACTGCCAACCAGCTAGATGATGGTGATGAAGTTTCTGTCGCGTAGGACGATGGCGGTAAGAGGCCGCAGGAATCAATTCGAACAATTCCTCGGATCACTCTCCATAGTAATTCATTCGGGGTTCCACGGTAATCCCTGGAACCCCGAATGATCTCTATTCACCTGAAACACGTCAGACTTATGCGTCTAACGCCAAATGTCAACGGAATTATTAATTTAAGTGACATACTATGTCTTTCTTTTTTCTCTTTTGATAAAATGGCAACCAGCCGGATCACTCGGTTCAGCTATTTCTGCCAATGTCAAGTATTTATCGTCTTCAATTATCAAGTCATCGAGTCTTTAAGTCGTCGTCGTGATGAAATTAATGATAAAAAATATATAAAATGTGGATGACATGAAATGGGGACCGTCTTTCGGAAAAACAAAAAACGATCTCCCCATACTATGTCCTACAAACCAATTCAAATAAAGATTCCAAAATGACAATTGACCAAACTTCAACTGTTTATACTATATACGATATCTATGAACATAACGGTATACGACAGCCAATTCACAAAATTAGTTTACTATCCGAATACTGCTATACGACTATTATCACTGTATCGACAACCACTTGAACGCTTCACTGGTTTGAAATCACATAATATTATTCATGGATTTACTCAACTGTAGCGTAGCCAGTCATGGGCGGCTGAATGTTTGACGTTAGTATTTAGTAGGGCCATTAGTTTTATTTTCTGCTTAACCAATAGCAATTAAAATGACACTATTCATGGTAGGGAATGGTAGAGATATGATTTTCCAAAATTATGAATAAAACGTGCTCGAATAATAATCATTCAATCTTCAGATAGTATTTTGTTTAAATCATACATTTATTTTGTATATTTTCGTATCGCTTGTTGCTTACTGTGAACGCTAAAACTATTTAATAAAATTTCACGTTTTATTAAAATGTGTCTTATGCTGGCATGCCGAAGATAGGATAGTTAACATCACGTTTAGCCCAATACGAGCTAAGCATGACTGAAATAAGACGATGGAATTGCATGGGTCAGACAAAAGTATCAAATAGTTATGTTTACTTTTTTAGTTGATGTCTGCGGCTCCGCCCGCGCTTTTGTCGGTTATAGCCGTGATTCTTTAAAATGGTATAACTTTTTTATTTGTAAACCGATTGTAATGAAACCAAAACTAAACTAAATATTAAGTAAAGAGAAACAAAATGTATTAGTGAACACTACATTCAAATCGATTAAGACGTTTCTGAGATGAGCGTGCACAAACGTACAAACAGGCAAAAATTCTAAAAATCATTGTTTTGGATTCTATTGCGTTTATAAAGTCTAATAGTTTTCTCGAATATCTTCCATGTACAGACAGCGACCAGTTACTATAAACCTTATGTATGCCCGGTAATATATTATGTATGAAAATCAAATAATCACATTATCAAAAATATTGTATACCTAATAAAGAAAAAAAACTTTATTACTTTAATATGAAATACACGAATAAGTACTTATTCATCTTATAAAAGAGAATAAGTATTGTATTTTACAATAATATTATCCTTTTACGAAAAAATGAAAATTTATATACCCGTTCATCACGTGAAAACATGAGTGAAAATGGTAGAAAAGTTTAGATAAAAGGCATTAGGATAGTACATTTATTTTATGTATGAATTTTCATTGCTTAAGGGAATCGTTGTACTCTGTTAACAATATTATGGTGATTCGACTTATACCTGTGAATTATTAGTAGATAAAAGCTTAGTTGTATATTAATAGAAGTTGACACAATAAAAGAACTTCAATTCGCAAACAAACACACACAACATAATCTGCTTGAAAATAATCCACTATCGATGGCTTTGTGCATCATCAACAACTCATAACTCTAATTTAACTGCGGAAATGATTATATGACATCCTTCGTATTGCACTTATGCTACAATATTAAAAGTTGCGAATTCCACAGAATTCCACTGCCAGTCAGTACCATACTGCGCTAATATTTGTGTGTAACATGTTTCCATGAACATCGAAAAAGTGAAATATACAAACTACTACACATTATCGCTAAGGATGCTACCAGACCCGACTTTATACGGAGGTCAAAGTCCAGATGTGGAATATTAAAAGCTATTGATATGATGTGAATGTCCTAAAAGAGTTGGTCAACATTATACATATTTACAGAAACAACAAATTAGACGTGACAGCCATGTAACGTTATTGGTACCAAACAATAACTAAACTAGGCTTAACCTAATATAAACTTGTTAAGAAAACTTGTAAACATACATTTGTTTATATAGTTACCACTTTACCAAGTCAATTTGGTTCTGAGGGCAACGACCTCGTGAAAAGTGAGCTTTTTTAGTCTTGAAATTTTTATTAAATGATCGATAACTAGCAGTGTTAATTCAAAGATAGAAAACTACTGAATTATGTGCTCGAATATTTTCTACAACTTTATAATGCTCTAACGACTTTACTGCAGCATCATCGTAGAAAAAGACGTCACTCAACCTTAGAAAATACAAAAACAAAAAATCTTCCAATTTCTACAGAATCAGTGTCATGGTAAATTTTATAGTAAAATTAGACCCAGACACGGAACCAACCGAATGTGGTCATCACGTAATTATTTGTTTTGAGTGGAACTGGAGTCCATAATTACCGATGTTTCTGTCAGGATAACTAAACATTTGACAAAAAGGCTCATCAAACTACATCGGCTATACAGTCTCAACTTAAAACACTAATATTGCTTGAATCCAAAAAAAGGGTCCATTTATATTTTATACAAATCTTTGACCGCGGCTCCACTTGCGTGTATATCGGTTAACGCGTTAAAAAGTAATCTATGTCCTTCCTAAAGAATTAAAGTATCTCCATATCAAATTTCATTAAAATCGGTGCAGAGGTTTAATCGTGCCAGTATAGACAGAGTTACTTTCGAATGTATAATATTAGTATGGATGCCGAAGTGCTGTATTTACTTGAGGTCTAGAAAATTCTTTGTTGTAAAATATCTTAGGATAACTTACCGAATTGATATTCATCACGTACATTGTAAACATAAAAGTATTCAAATATCCGACAATTAAATTGGTCGATCTCAAAGTGAGAGGGTCGGTGTTCCGTACCCGGTCAACCACTAAATTATCCTACCTACAAAGTTCCGCTGCGTAACTTCTAAATAAAATCAATGTTTACCCCACTCAAAACGATGAATTTACTTTCTATTGTCTGTAGATATTTCAATTTTAGCCCACAAAGGAACACTTTTAAAGCAATTTACTGAGTAAAGTAACTGTAACTCAAACGCCTTCTGCCTTTGATTCTGAGAGGAAGACTCAACTGGCAGTAACACAATTGTGACTTCTTGAGTTGGACATAGATACTTATCATACAATTACCATGGGTAAGCAAAGACGTCGCGGTCTGTACCTGGATGGGTGACCGCTGGTAGCATGTTACCATGAGCGTCTCCGTGATTTGAAGGTCACGTTAAGCAGTCGGTCTCCATTGTTATCATAGGATAACAGTCGTGAAGCTTAGTTGCTTAAAAACATCCAACGGCAAAGATTACGTAGTCACAACGTTGACTTGCCAGTCGCCAACCCGCACTTGGCCAGCGTGGGGACGTATGGCCTCAACCCTCTCCTGAGAGGAGTCCCGAGCCCAGCAGGATCAAAAATATAAAGTGGCATCACACTTATCCATTCCAAAGGTGACATAAGAGCCGATAAAGGAAGCAAACGCAGGATAACATCACTGCAGAGCGAAGGAAAATTTAAAATTAGCTTGGTGTAGAAGACCAAAACCTTCATTCTAAGGAGAGGTCTATATCTAGAGTGGACTAGGAGTGGAGGAATCACTTACCATCAGGTGCCTCGTCTGGTCGTATGCCACGATTATTTATTTATTTTTTTAGTGTGCGGAAATGCATGTCGGGCTCGAACCGACTAAAACCGCACGCCGTCTCGGGTACTAGATGCCGGGGAACCAGGTGCACCCTAGAAAGGAAAATCCCTGGAACCCCGACGTACCTCGGGCAACCTACGCTTTCCCCCTTATTTTTTATATTATATTTTATTATATTATATTGGTTATATGCCCCTTATAATCAGCTCTATTTTTACTTGCAATTAATGAACTGTCACTTTTAAAACTATAAGTGACATATCTTCTCAATTTTTACATAGCATGGTTTTTCTTGATATAATTATTATTCTAATTTCACAAAAATAAATAAATGTTCAATCATCATCAATCATACCGTAAAGAAATAAATAAATTCTGTTTGAAAGTTCACTGCCCTTGTTATTATATTCATTTCTCAGCGTTTTTATTATGTGTAAAGTGTTAAAATCTGACTAAGTGCAAGTCGCACTTGCGTACCGAGGGTTCCGTACAAACCTGTAGGTATATTATATGATGTAACTAAAAATGTATACTTTTCGCAATTTTTCTTTATCTGTGCTATAAGATGTTGCATCGTACCAAATTTCAAGATTCTGAGTTAACGAGAAGTACCCTGTAGGTTTTTACTTCATAGCGAGTGTCTAAAATTTGACATTTTTTTTTGACAATTGAAATATGCAGCATAAAAGTCGGTACCTTTTAAATGCGTTGGTTTGGAAGTTTTATTTTTTCGCAGCTTCAAGGGACAGTAGACTTAAGTATTTGATATGAATTTCAGCTTGATACCTCCACGCGTTCCTGTGAAAAAGGGTCTTGACAGACAGACGGACAACAAAGTAAGGGTAATAAGGGTTCCGTTTTTACCTTTTGAGGTACGAAACCCTAAAAAACGTAGAAATAAATAATAAAATAGCGTAGCATACCTATATACTACTTACACTTTATCCCCCATCTAAATCAAAATTAACTATTTAATTGCACTAAAAAAATAGCTTATGGTTTAAAGGGTATGTTAGCTGTTAATCACACACATCACACGGTTTTCATTGAAATAATTCTAAGAAAACCAGCTTCACTGGATTTGTCTTCACCCTCGAATTTAAAGTGGACGTTTTACTGTTCCAGTCCTATTCACAAGCTTGAGACAAGGATTTTTGTCATCCGAACATTTATCTGAGCTCAAATGGGCGATAAACTTTACATTCACAATATCTTTCTGGAATCCAGACTTAAAAGTGTTTTATTTATTTTTTAATATATGGTTCTTTTTTATATTTTCTTGATGAAAAATAAAAAGTAATTAAATGACAGGTTTATTTGGTTTAAGCGCGAAAGTTTTCTTTTATCAAAAATGTCGTTGGCTACGAGTATCTTAAAAAGGATTAAATAAAAACATGGGTTGTGTTTTAAAACGGCCTTTAAGCTTTCAATTTCTTGCACAGATCGTATTAATCGATAATAAGCTAAGCTAAATTAAATTTACTCTTCTGTTTACTTACCTTTTTCATTGAAGTATCTGGTAATAAAATGTATTACAGGAAAATGTGGAGAGAGGAAAGAAACATCATTCAAAGTGATTAATTAAACACCTTTTATGTTTAAATTTATCACGTTTAAATCGGTTTTTTTAAATAAATTATTTATAATACTATTTGGGTTATTAAGGCTTAATATATTAAACTAGTTGTTCTCCTTAGTTTTACCAGCGTTAATGGTCACTGCCCCCTATTAAGTTTAGTATGTTTTATAATATGTTTATCACTATCAGAATGAGTTGTTCCTTCTTCAGATATTTATACCAACTTTTTCCCGTAGCTCCCTCCCGGGTTTATGTCGGACATCATGGTAATCATTTCTCGAGTTTTTTAAATTTAAAATCATTTCAGACAATTTCAATCAGACACTAAGACTGTTAAAAATCACAGATCGACACAAACAGACGCCATAGTATATATTGGATTGTCAAGGTAAATTAGGTGAAAACACCAAAATCTACTGCCTGCTCATGCCGATCTATAACTGCCAGTTTCCAAAATGCGTAGAGCCTTATGAGAAGAATACTGGCAAAGAAACTCATGGTCACTCTTTTTAAAAGTCAGATCTTCAGGGACAATAGTCTTAGTAACAAAAATGTTACAGTTAATAAGTAGCCTAAACACTTATAAATAACGTGGCTTTTTTCCATTTGTAAAATAATTTTCTTAAATTGCTTCATGAGATGCAGAGATTGCAGTACAGTAAAAGTGTACAAGATAGCAGTAAGACCAGCGATGTTAAATGGGGCTGAATGCTGAAGAAAATGCTGCAGTGAGGAAAGTACATGCTCAGAAACTGCACGTGGCCGAAATGAAGATGCTCAGATGGTCGGGCGAAGTGACGAGGCTAGACAAAATTCGAAACAGATATGTCCGAGGTAGCTTCAAAGTGACTCCAGTCTAAGAAAAGCTCACTGAAACACGCCTAATGTGGTATGGTCACGTCATACGTAAAGACAGCGAGCATGTCGTTCAGAAGGCATTGGCACTTCCTGAAGGTAAGAAAGGAAGAGGACTGCCGCCCTTGACGTGGTGGACTAGTATGGTCAATCTCATAAAGAAGATCCAGGACCGATTAAAGATAAGGAGAGCCGACCCCACCTAACGTGGGAAAGAGCAAAGGAAAAGAAGAAGGACATGCAGAGATTACAGCTTCTAACCTCACAAATTTCACCTCTTTATAATATTAATCCAAATAATATTTGACTGCCTTGGTGGTGCATTGGTGGTGTATGTGTTTGAAGTCTTGGGTTGATTCCCAGGTCTGATCAAGACATGTATGAGATAAACAATATTTGTTTCGGAGTTTGGGTGTTTTCTTTGTATAATATGTATGTATGTATTTTAGTATAACTGTATATGTCTATGTTTATGTGTATTTTTGTATGATTGTTTAGATTTATCGTATTCCAATGTTTTTTTTCTCTTTTTTTTAGTTTGTATCTTAATTTTAAGTTTTTAATGTCTTTTAGAATTCTTAACCGAAGTGTAGTGCGCTTTCTAATACATTTCCGCACGACCCGACAGTAGACTGGTAGATATTGCCTGTGGCATTAAGTCCGCCATTGTACATTTTTGCATAAGGTTTTTAAATAAATAAATATGTATGTATTTACAAAAAAAGGTATATTAAGTATTTATACGAGTTATCTAGTACCCATAGCACAAGTTCTACTTAGTTTGGGACTAGATGGCGTTGTGTGTTAAATGTCTGAAATATTATTAGCCATAGATATATTTTAAAATTCTAGTGAAACTAATCTATACTAAAGTGATAAACATCACAATCCCATGTGATTCGTAAAGGCATTTTGGTGTCACTGTCAGCGCTATTTATGGCCGCCGCGCCGTGGGTCACAGTTTGAAGGGTACTTGGAATGAAAATGGTTACATTAACGTATGTATATTTTTAAACTCTAACAGACTGAAAAGTGTTTATATTCATAAACATATACTACAATGATTTATGAAGTTATAGCTCATTCGCGCAGCTTCATCTTTGTTTTTCTAAATTTTTCTTGTTTTTTTGCAAAATTTTTCATTGACTCTCTCTTATTAATATTAGTATGAACTTATATAGCCTATATTCTTCCTCGATAAATGGGCTATCCAACTAAAAGAACTTTATAATTTGTAGCAGTAGTTCTTTAGTCAATTTCCAGTATTACAGTATCACGAGTGAGACAAAGTAAGTACTATTTCATATCACAATTGGTTCAATACTACGAGTATTTTATGTGTTCCTGGTGTAAAAGAATCATTCAACAACCGTACAAATTTTTACACTTCTAATAAAATAAGTAGATGAGTTCCTATAATATAGATTGCATCAATCAATTCGGATATCTTTCTACGGCTTTTTCTCTACTCTTGACAACGTATACAAAGTTTCATGATTATCTGTGGAAAAGTTTATACATAAAAGTGTAATAAACTAACTAATGTAATAAACAAACTCATTTTCGTGAACGAACGAATATATCTACACTAATATTTATAAACCTGAAGGGTTTGTTGGTTTGTTTGTTTGAACGCGCTAATCTCAGGAACCGCTGGTCCCATTTAAAAAAATATTTCAGTGTTGGATAGTCCATTTATCGAGAAAGGCTGTAGGCTATTTATCATCATGCTAATACTAATAAGAGAGGAGCACCAAAGACAAATATTTAAAAACGGGGCAAAATTTTCACGCTACGGAATATTATATAAAGCAAAAACATTGCACCTTATTTCCGAGAACGGAGGAGTTTGAAATCTGACACAGTCAAAGTTTATGAACTTTGACTAGGAGAGCAGAGAACTAAAAAAAATAAAATTAAATGAATTAAGGTTGAACTTCGATCACTGGGGACCACTAGTATTATTTAATGATAATAATTTGCACCATAAATAATGTGATAAATGTAGTGGAGAATTCGAAATTTAGTAACACGTGACAATGTACATGTATTTGCAATAAATTTAATTTTTACATAGTTTGTTTGAATGTATATCAACAAAATGAAATAAAAGTAGATTACTACTTTTAATTACACTTTCTAACCAAAACTATAGAAGCACTTCAAATAAGTATTAGTAACACCAAATAATACTTGAAAATAACTAAAATTTCAACAGTGTAATTTACAGGCTTCTCCTGACTCGTTGATATTGGACTTGTAATAAATCTGCCAGTCATAAAACGTGATTAATGGTGCTTAGAGGGCAGTTGTCCTGATAAAACTTTTACAGTGCTCTTGTAACGGTCTCGTTTATCAGATTCATTAGTTTGATAGGCAGACAACGCGGCTTCGAGCTGACGAGTGCTGTGACATCATAAATACATTATTTTTATTTGCTCATCGACATTATTGTGTTATGAAGATAGCTGGGCAGTTTTTTTTGCTGTATAACTTTATAGTCAATGACACGCATTGCAGCTTTGTGGTGTTAGGTGTTAGAGCCATAAGTATTATTGTTGTTATCATTCCACCAGCAGTCTTCGTGATATCTACTAAACATTGGATTTTTTACCAAACGAATCTACGAGTATACTAATAATAAACCTGAAGAGTTGGTTTGTTTGTTTGAACGCGCTAATCTCAGGAACCGCTGGTCCGATTTGAAAAATTATTTCAGTGTTAGATAGTCCATTTATTGAGGAAGGCTATAGGTTATATATCATCAGGCTACTACTAATAGGAGCGGAACACCAATGAAGAATGTTTCAAAAACGAGGGAAAATTTTCACGCTACGGGCCATATAAAACACAAACGAGGTTGCGTGGGTCAGCTAGTATATAATATAGGTTTTGGTTAAGTTATCCTTCTCTTTCTAGTGCTTTAGTTCTGCATAGATTGTCCCTTCAGCCAGCTCTACGACACCCACGGAACGAATAGGGGTAATGACACTTCTTGTTTCGAAGCCCTCAAGATACGGATCCTGACGCTTTTTTCTTCGATGAAGTGTTTAATCAAGAAAACGTTATCATCTTCCACGAACCAAAAGACAGTTTTATTGCCGAAAACCCTTTATATATATTTAGCTCATAAAGGGAATTATTAACCATTTATATCAAATCCAATATATTTCTGATAAATGTCGATGATTTTCCTTTGGGATATTTTATGTTTCAATCTTGTCGATATTTTGACATTCCTAGGGACGTATATAGAGGAGGACGATTTTGTAGTGACATTAAGTTTGAATATATAGTATTTCTAACAAAGTATTTGTTTCATTATTTATTACTGATAAAGTTTGACCATTTCAGTGACGTAGAAAATTTTCTATCTGAACGCATTCCTTTCCAAATTCACATGCACTTTTTAAAATAACAACTCGTGTTATTTCTCCAACTTACGGAAACCCTTTTTCTTTATGACAGAGTTTTGATTTGCATAAGGTCCTTCATGAACAAATTGTGATGGATAAAATTCGCTTCGGAAATAAAATAAATATATTCCGTTGAATTTGTGCTATGTGATTTTCACCAAGCGCCTGTCGGAGTTTATATCAAAATCGTTTCAACTTCGTTCATCATAGCAGGCTTCAAAGTATTCGTGATTCGTAAAATTCGTTGCTATTTTATATTTACTTTTAAACCTCATGCACGTCAGTGAATAAAGTAGTAATTTAAACTTATAAAATTCGCTTTTATGAAATCCTTTGTTTTTGTTCAAATACTTTTTATATAAAAGAGTTAAATCTGTTGTCTATATTAATTTATTGAAAAGTTAGTTTATGAGTTTGGATGTTGAGCATAATCTTCAAAGTGATTAAGTGTTAGGGTCTCTTTTTTTTAAGAGGTAGATTATTTGACGAATATATCTGGTTAATCAGGGCTACATTTTTAATTTTGAATAGTTTTAAATGTACCTACACATTTCTTAAAAGAAATTCTTAGCAAAATCGCTGAGTATGGAATTTAGACATTGTTTTACATCTGTGCCTCGGAGGGCACGTTAGGCCGTCGGTCCCAGTCATCAATAACACTTATGGTTATAAGGAAGTCAGTGCCCCCAAAAATACTGACAACTAGTTCAACTATTGTACTAAATTTTTCTTCAGGGTTGCGGAGGTTCGATGCCAGTTGATCTGTGAGAAAACTGCTATTCAGATAAAACTGGTTGAACTGTTAGCCAGCCTAATATAATTTGGGAATAATAAAGGCTAGAAAGAAGAAGAAATTGTAGATACATGTACCAAAAAATTCTCAACTTCCACTTGTGGGATGCAAGATCAGCTGCTACTGTGTAACTTTAAATAAAGCATATATCATTATACCAGCGTTGGTTAGTTGTAGTTTGAAAAGAAAAACAAAGTATCAAGAAGTTTATCGAGAGGTCTGCAAACCGTCCATACTTTTACGAATAAAAGTAATAATTGATATTTACATTGGAATTAATATCAATTTCAAAACTTTTTTATTAAAAATGTATATTACAGTCCCTTAATTTTGTTCTCAACAAAGCAAAATTGAATTTTTAAAAGCAAAAGTGTTTTGATACTTCAAGAAAATTTAAAATCCTTCTTTACTTAAAATCTTATAATGTAGGCTTAAAAAGTATCAAAAGCTTTCAATGGTCTGATAAAAAGAAGGCGTAGTAATTAATTTTATCTCACCAGATATTCAGATTATAAAGTTTATCCTTCATTTTTTTCTCCTCAATTATTTTTTAGGGTTACGTACCCAAAAGGCAAAACGGGACCCTATTACTAAGACTTTGAGGACGCGAGCACATTGTGAGCTCGCGCCACCACCCCGGCCTGTTTCTGTAAAGGCTTCACCTGTCGCCACCAGGCGTGCGTTTATGGAGAACGCAGATCGTATTGCAATCTCCGGCGCCCGAGTCGTCAGCGTCAGCTTAACTTCTCCCGGTCCCGCTCCGCCATCTCTTTCGCAAGGTTAACTTGCTCGCAGAAAGAGACGTTAAAGTTCCACGGAACATGGCCGCAATCATGTTACCCAGCGAGAGAACCCCCACCTCGATGACCGCTACGAGTTTATGTCTTGGCTCGCCTCACGCTGGACATTCTGCTAGCGCGAGGAATGCTGAGTCCACATTCTGGTCATCGCAGTGGTGGTACTCAGGCGCTCTCCGAAGAATCCTATCCTAGTGATCATCTGTGTCAGCCGATATGAGGGACTCCCGTGATGCTTCTCAAGCCAATCCACCATAACGGGTCTTATTTCCAAAATAACAGCGTGCCCAAAGGTTATTCTGTCTAAAATATTTTCTTTTTTTATATGAAATACTAGTGTCTGATGCGATTCTGTCTTAAAGTTAAACTTTTCTACGAAACAAGGTCTGTAGATAAAAAAATACGGAACCGTAAATTGGCTTCACAACTATTAATTGAAATCATTCTGACTAGCTTATTGATCGTTTTATTACGTCCGGAAGTGACGGGACCCACCCCTTTCTGACTCGTCCTTTCGGTCTATTGGTTACAGGTATTAGGAAATGAATGTGTGGATGTGTACAGGCAACAACTAAACTCCCATAATTGAAATCGCTTTAAGTCACTTTCGCTGACTGTACTTGCTGATGTATTTATTTATTATAAAACAAGAACATTTATTTCTAAAGAACATAACATATTGTTAAAGTATAATGGGCAGAAAGAAATATATATAAAACAAGAACTGCACGGTTGGCCGAGTGGTGTCAGCGGTCGCCATGCCGCTTGCTACTGCGCCAAGTGTCGTGGGTTCAAATCCCACGCGGTACCTACAACACTTTGTGTGATCCACGAATTGTTGTCCCGAGTCTGGATGTTCTTTGTGTCCGTTTCATGTATGTTTGTAAAGTCCCCCACGACACAGGATGTTTATTCCTAATGTGGGAGTTGTCTTAAAAAAAAAAAAAAAAAAAAAAAAAAAAAAAAAAAAAAAAAAAATGTGAATACGTGCATAGTATAAATAATAATTTGAAGTTAAAAAAATAAATGTTGTGCAGTGACAAGTTGATGATCGTAGCATACAGGAACCCAAACTAAGTTATTCTCGTATTCTGGGAGCCTGTCAATATGTATATTAAACTTTGAAACACTATATATATATGTAGTTGCACACATATATATGTATATACCGTCTCAGACCTTTACGGGTACAACCTTTAACAACGTAACTTTATATTGTTGACACAAACTTGTAGTATCTTGTTATTGAATACACAAAATGATTTTACCTACAATGTTGACTGTGTTACTCGTCAAGTGTAATGTACCTACATTTTAATGATTAATCAGTAGTGAAAGAGGGTTAGGACAAGTTTAATGAACTATGTGCTAATATTTTTTAATCGATTTCATTCTGTGACTGCATAAAAGGACATAGGAACCTCACAAAATTTGCTTTCATGTCCAAGTATGCCTTTTGATCTCTTTCTTTTCATGGTGTAGGTACGTGCATAAAATTACTTTACATTTTTGTAGAACACGAAATCAAAATGGCCTTGCCAAAACGAAAAAATAAATAAATAGACGCATCTCGTTTGTGTAACTTAAAATTAGAACATCAGCCATGTTGTTCTCTAAACACTCTACAGGAGCACACCACCTCAATCGTTATAATTGTAGTTTTAGTTCACACTAACAACTTATACTTCAATAATATTTTAAACTAGCTGACCCTCGCAACCTCGTTTACGTCTACTATTGCCCGTAGCGTAATCATTTTCCCCCGTTTTTTGAGCTCCACTCCTGTTGGCCTTAGTGTGATGATATATAACCTATAGTCTTCCTCCATAAATGGACTATCCAACACTGAAATATTATTTTTAATCGGACCAGTGGTTCCTGAGATTAGCGCGTTCAAACAAACAAACAAACTCTTCAGCTTTATTATTTTAGTATAGATTTCACCTTTAAACAAATCATCGATACTTAACTGCTATTGTGTATGTGTGCACCATGCTGCAATGTTGCAATGTCTGCATTCGCAATAAATATGGTTACCACTGCTCTTGGATTCTGCCCATGATTTCCATCAGACAGCATAGAGTCACTTTGGCAGGCTCATACGAGTACATAGAAAGTTATATAAAAAAGCGTACTTATTTGCTCGTTTTCTGCTGCCAATAGACACAGAAACAAAAACTATATATTTCGTGTAATGTCAATCTACACGTAACATGTTTCCTTCTTTGTGATATCAATATTGTTATACATTAATTGGTACCATTTCATAGAAGTAAGTTTTTCTGTTCAAGGTTTTCAATGTTGAGTTTGTCTTCCTTATGATTCAACATTATACGCATGCCAATTCAAAGCAAAATACTTAGAAATAGTTAACATACACTGATCAGAGTTTTGATTGAATCGGAAGTTTATTTTTTCTATTTGTTTATTTTAAATATATATATATGTTCTATTCTATATATCCCCTAGCTTCTTTGTTTTGACCGTTTTGTTTTTCTTGTTTTATATATTTGTCAAGTATAACTAAAATGTCGTTTTTTTGAACTGTTGTCGACGGTGTAAACAGACCTGTTTAGCTTCTTTGAACCGTTTTTGGGATTGGCAATATTCTACTGAAATTCGTAATTCTTTATTTTTTATTTAATCAGAAACAAGCATTTTCTTTCGTTTATAAATATGTTTTTCGAATTTGGTGCTAGCGAACTTCGATGATTGATTTATTCAAGTTTCTATAATTGAATAATAAACTATTTTATTTATAAATTCGATTTTCAAATTTAAATCTATTAGATATTTTCGGTTAACTTTTAATAACAATATTTGGTATTTCGTTCATAAACTATTTTTTTGAACCAAAGCTCTCTAGCACCAAGGTAGAGGACATTGTTCAATTTTTAAAGCTACCATTATATATATATATATATATATAAAGCTAAAGGTTTACCATTTCGGCCCGCCCTAGCTGTGTTTTAATTTAATTAAATTCCAATTTCACGCCCTTTTCCTGGTACATTTCAAGTCATATTAAATAATTTCTTTAAAAAGCGTAGAACTCGGTATATGTAATGCCTTTTGTAGTTGATGGAAAAGGTGTTATTTTTTATGTTTTATTCCTTACTTTTTAATTGACATTATGAACCAAATATAAATTCTGTTGTGAGGTGTACGAAAAAACAGAGTGTCCTTAATTTAGAAAAAATAACACTGGTTTTAACTACTTCTAAAAATGTAGATATAGACGTTCGTTCCCTTAATTTTATTAAGTATATTAATTTTCGAATTTTGTTACTTTTACAAATACACTTTGACTTATTTTACACAGACTTAGGAAAGTGTGTAGGTAATTTCTTTCACCCCAAGAAACCCTCAGAATCTCAGTACATTTTCATTAAACGCATCCAAAAAAATATCACGATCAGAAGAACAGCATGGAAGCGAAGAAAATATGAACAAATACATTTTAACTATAACTTACTTAGCAGATGTCCAACAGTCGTTTAAAAGCCATTAAGTTCGCTACTTCATTCATCAGTTTCCATAAAAACAAACATCATTGAAATAAACTACAGGAAACGGTAATATTTCAATATGTAATTCTGTTTACATTTGAGACCAAAAGTAATTTGTAGGCTGATGTAGCTTGTGTGATTAATTGTGCTACGAAGTGCTACGCAACGCCTTCAATGCGTAGACTTTATTGAATTAATTTTTTTAATTATTTTTTAACCGACTTCGAAATAAGAGGAGACTCTCAATTCGACCGTATATTTTTTAGTGTAAATACATACATATTTTACATATAAAACACCCAAACTGATTATTGTTCTTGTTTTGACTATTTGTTTTTGGTTTGACACGTAATGCTATTTTCACCGTTTCTTATTATCATTACTTATATATTTTATCTCACTGTACTAATACTGTTGTGAATGTTATGTACACCGTAGTTGTTATATATAACAGATTAAATGCTCACCAACAACTAATAATACTACGTAAACTGTGTTATAAATAAATAAACAACAAAAGGATTACTTCGTTTTGCTATGAGGCCGTGCTATCGTAAAGCGTAAAGCGGTAGAATTACCAATCGTATGTGATTTTGTGTGAACTACAAGTTTTATATACAGCTAAATAATAAGATATTGGACAACACCAGGGTGTTCTTATTTTGAAATTCCTGCCGTTGCATTGCTCACGATAGCATGCGATAACCAAGACCGCTATGAGGCCCCGTCTGATGCTCTTACATGTATATGGAATATGCACTGTAGCCGTCATCTTTATGTCATTTCTCAATTCTATTTTGTGGACTTTATAAGTGGAAATCGTTTTCAGACGATGTGTAGTGTATGGACTTTTTGGTATATAACTCTGTCGTCTCGGGCAAGACACGCGCGGTGCGCGGGGACTGCCGAAGACGACCGCCGCGGGGTGAAGACGTGTGGGCTTGCTTCGAACCGATATCTATCAATAGGTAATCAGCAGGTAAATAGAGTACATTACATATGTATATTACACGATATAATCACGATATAATCACGATATAAGAAAAAGGTCAATTGGACTAAATATAACGAATAGACTAAAAGAGTTGGCTTCAGGAGTATTACAATATGGAATCTTTATTGATTTTTAAAATTGGAAACTAAAAATTAATTTATGTATCATAGAAATAAACAATCAGACGCACTCGTATAAATCTATGGCGTGCCAGCGGTGGCGTGACAAATATGTACTGCTATCTGACATCTGCAATACATAAATTATTCGCTTATGGTTTAATAATGTTGGTACGATAAAAAACTGGGTCATGGCTTAAATTTAAGTTGTCTAAATCGTTCTAAAATCTGCCGAAACAAAGTAATAAGTTTATTTTATATTAGTTTAGTAAGGTAGCAGATTTTCAAAGGTAGCAGAGTACGAACGGGGCTGGCTTGAACTGGGCGGTACTATCCTCGCACAGAAGATCAACGTAAAATGACAGCGTTCGTGCTGTCGTGTTTCTTTGGTGAGTGCGAGACCGGAGGCCCAATGATGTTGAAGCATCTCTAGGCTGGCGGCCTAGTGATGCTTCTGCATCTGGTGTAGGTCACCATGCTGCATTCGTAATGTCTTGGATTCTGCTTAGCTTTAGAGATACTACAATACGGCTGAATTTCATTTTTACGTGAAACGATTACCATCAGAATATTACAACTCAAGTAATAGACGATATTAAAGTTCCGTAGAAAGACTGTTGTTGGCCTTTTTAGGGTTCCCTGAACGATTGTGTTATGTGGAAACTAGGACCAACACTTTTACATGCTTTCCGAAACATAGAGGAGTCTAAATATGTAAAGAATAATCACCCATACAAAGATTGACCTTGTTATGATTACTTAATTTTTTTTAAAGACATTACCCACTTTTGCAATAAACATCCTGTGTCGTGGGGGACTTTACAAACATACATGAAACGGACACAAAGAACACCCAGACTCAGAATAACAATTTGTGAATGAAACAAAGTGTTGTCCCATGTGGGATTTAAACCCACATCACCTTTGCGCAGTGGAAAACGGCGTGGCGTGCGTAAACTTGCAATATATTAAACTACACTGAGCTACAAGCCCCGCGAGATAATATTAAACCATTACTCAAAGATTATCTCAAATTTTATTTAACGCTGTTGTTTCAAACAATTTAACAAACTTTGTTCAAATTCATTACTTAATTGAAAATTGTAAGCGTAAAACCAATACCCATTAATATCGCGTTTCACAAAATTCCCTTGATTTATCATTTTAGATTTCATGTCGCTTGGAGCTTATTTAATGTATTTATACTGATAAGCCTTATCGAATATCTATCGGACAGGGCAATGTCTTCGGTTTAGATTACAAACTTATCTTACTTTTTACATTTAGAGCAAGAAATGATTCCTGTAACATTGGTTCATTTATGATAATATGTACATTTTATATATACATATATTCTACACTAACTGACCCACGCGACCTCGTCTGCATCTCCTATTGTCCGAAGCATGATGTTATACAGCGTGAACATATTTGTTCAAACGATACAAAAGATTACATATGATGTTCAGGACTTTTTTTAACATTTAAAGGGAAATATTTCATTCATACTTAGGTTTTATGATACTTTAACCATTTACGCAACGCACGCAATGAAAACCGCAATAATTTACTCGCGTTTTGGCAATATGTTTTTATTAATACTACACTTCTTTTGGTCGTAGCAGTATAGCATGGCCTAGTAAATAATAAATAAATATTTTCGGACATCTTACACACAACGCCATATAGTCTCAAGCTAAGCAGAGCTTACGTTATGGATAATAGACAACTGATATCAATACATACATACTTTTTTTTTGTAAATCAATACATATTATACGTAGAAAACAACCAAACTCCGAAACAAATATTTGGAATCTAATCCGAGACCTCAAGGACAGCAGTCGCACACGCTACCACTGCGCCATAGAGGTAGTATATCTCGATAACTAATCTAACATTAAAAGATTTTTCAAATCAGATCAGTACTTCCTGATATAAACGCACACATACTCACCCATACGCACATACATGAACACGCATACATGCATATACGTATAGACTTCTCTCACATAAATGAACTGAAATTGTATCAATTATGATTTTTGTGAATGGAAGTTCTACCTTTGTATCATTCTATCTTTATTTTTAGTCTGTGGAAGAGGATAAAATATAGCACTATTATATCAATTTTTCAATTATATAGGACGGCGTAGTGGCGGTAGCATAATGGTTAAGGGCTTGGACTGGTGATGGAATGTGTTTGTGTCCGAAACCCATTCAATCAATCGATCCCCATGTTTTTTGTTTGTGCGTGTGGCAAGTACTACTAATGTTGGGTCGTCCTATTAGAATCAAATTAATTGTGTCATGCAGTCTACTTGAAACAAGCATGATGTAGCTGAAAGAGTAACCAACAATGACAGTAGCGTGTAAACCACTATTTTTTATGAATAGTTTTATAAAAATTGCGCTTAAATTTAATAGTTGCCACGGTTTCTTAAGATCAAGTTATACTTCTTATGAAGTGTTTAGAATCCAAACATGCCTCTCAGCATTACATTAATTAATGTAATATTAAAGGTAGCAGAAGATGGGAAAAGTTTTAGCACGTTTTCCGTACGATTAACAAAATTAATGGTCTAAACTACAGGTAAACCAGTCCGTTGCGCGCAAAAGAAAGTTATCGTTTTTAATATCTATCAAACTACAATGTAAAAGATCAGTAGTAATCTACATCCATGCTAATTAATACATTTGAAAGTAACACTGTCTGTCTATATGTTATGCTTTCACGGTAAAACTGCTGCACCAATGTAATTTGGTATGAAGATACTTTGATTTTTGAGGCAGGACATAGGCTCTACAGCGATAGCTGAAATAGACACATGCGGGGTCTGCTGAGCTCACTGAGCGCTAGTGTACTGTAAGTATGTAATTTTTCGTAACACTAAATAAAAAGAAACATTTGTCCAATTATATTACCAAAACTTCTTTAAAATGTATAAAACAGCAAGTTCTACCCTTCAGTAAGACTTTTTTCAATCAATCAATAACTTATAACGTCCCACTGCTGGGCTCGGGTCTCCTCTCAAGAGAGGGTTAAGGCCATACGTCCCCATGCTGGCCGAGTGCAGGTTGGGAACTGGCAAGACAACGTTGTGGCTATGTAATCTTGCCGTTGGATGTCTTTCAGCCACCCAAAAGCCTCGATCTAAGCTTCACAACTGTTCTCCTATGATAACAACCGGCAACGACTACTTAACGTGACCTCCGACCTCCGAATCACGGAGACGCTCATGGTATCATGCCACCAGCCGTCACCCATCCAGGTACTGACGGAACCGTCGTAGCTTACCCTCGGTGATTGTTTCTAATCACCGAGCGCTACTCGGCTATGAGTACCTCAATGGGTTGGGTGATAACACTATTATGAGTTTGATCCGTTTGAATATTTATTGAGTTTGATCACTATGAGATATTTTTCCGAATTTTATTATTACCGTGTTGGTAAAACCATATTTATCCAACGAAACCTTACAAAAAAATTGTGTTGTCCTTACACAAGCTTTTTCTACACTGAAATGAAAGTAGGCCGACCTATTTTTCTTACCAACCCTACATTTTACGTTACGTAAAGGAAATTTAGTGACCGCATAAGCAAATTAATCGATAATCACGCTCACGTGAATGGTTTTGATTAATTCTTAACGAAGATCAGGCGTCAGAAATGAGTTTGAACTTCAATAACCTTACCTTATACGATTTTTTGTTGTTTTATGGATTATTCAATTGAATAATTCGGTTAATCCGTGTTTTGTTACAATAGACATTTTAAGGCTACCTTCTCTTATTGTACATTTCATTGGTTAACATCAAATTTGAATTGTTTTTAAGTATCTTTATTAAATGAAAAATATAGGTTGTAGCCATAGGGCAAATAAGATCCTTATAAAACTGAAACCCAGGATTGTGACGATGTGTGATGTGTTACTAGCGCATAATTTACAATACGCGCATATAACAGATCACTGAGTAATGACATATTGTCTAATAATATTATGTTTTTATCTGTCTGTCCAATACATTTTCAAGGCTAAATGCTGATCAGATGTCAATGAAATTAGGCATGGAAATACTTTGATTCTTGAGGAAGGACATAGACACGATAACCGGCATACAAAGCAATAAAGGCTAGAAATAGTATAAAATGTTATAAGGACAACAAAAATAACATGTTGTCTGTTGTCTGGTAAACTTAAAAAATCGGAGTGATACCACGGCCTCTCGCAGAAAACCGGTGTGAAATAGCGCTTGCGCTGTGTTTCACCGAGTGAGTGAGGATACCGGAGGCCCGTACCCTCCCCCTCCCCCATTCCCCAAAGGCCGGCAACGCACTTGTGATGCCTCTGGTATTGCGGGTGTCCATGGGCGGCGGTAATCGTTTACCATCAGGCGATACTTCTGCTCGTTTGCCTCTTTATTCAACAAAAAAAACTAATGTATATTTAATTGTATATATTAGTATTCCAATAAAACCTTTATTAAATCATCAATAGACAATTCATAGGAGTGTTACATTCAAAGGCATCATTCAACGAAGAAGGTCGAGGTCACACAGATGGAGCTCATAACAGAAATTACGGAGACCGAGTAGGAACTACGAAGTACGAACCACAGATAAATTGCTACAATTAATTACACACGCTGAGAATAAGGGCCAATTGTTGTGGTAGACGCTTGTATTGTACGGATATATTGTTTGTACCTTTGTGTTACCATACAATGGGCTTATTTTTGGTAGTAAGCAGTAAAATTTCTGACAAATTAGAAGCTTATTTTAAATTATTGTTGAATATTTTTGCGGCTTTTTGTGAAATTGATATCGAAATGTTTATAGTAATTAAAAAGGTTAACGTCTTTCCAGAATTGTATTTGATAGTATTATTAAAATGACAAAAAAATAACCCGACTGGGTAAAATCTTTTAATAGAACTTATAATAGTCTTTTCATCCAAGCCATTATTACGAATTGTGTTGTAAGATACACATTATGTATGTATGTATAAAAACTACACGCAATATTTGACGTATGATAATTAATTTATCAGTAAAACTCAGACATAAAGAAAACCAAATAAAAATTAAATATCGAATGTTGCAGTTTTAAAACAATTTCAATTTTATAACTTTGTTCTAAAATCAAATTGTGTTGTCATAAGCAGCAGTGGCGACAAACCAATATCGGAACTCGTTGACATAGTTTTGTTCAACGGTTTGATTATAAAAATTTGCTTTGCATTTTTTTAAATCGAATACGTCACATCTCATAACACCTTATTTTATTCTATCTATAAAATGGTTCTTAGGTAAGTGCCGGATAAGACACTGGATGAAAAGTAACAAGACAACAACGTCACACGGCTATTAAATATATTACATTACTTTTGAAATCTTAAGTTGGTTCGAAAACGATATTTCTGTTTCATTGCTAATTATAATTACAAGTTGTAAATAGGTAATTGTTCCTTTCACATCGTGGTATAACACTACACCACATTATTTTAAGGAAAATGGGTAATGAATATTTTCTATATTGACAAAAAAATTAGAGATTGTCTGATAGCTTAAAATTTTAACAAGATTATTTTTTATTCGCTTAACGTTTTAATTATATTTTCATCACTACAACTTAGTCAACAACGGGGCTTAACTTTATAAGTACGATCCTGAACTGTTAAGTAATTACTGTTCAAAGTTTGTATAGAAAAAGTATCGACTTGGGCACCCTTAATGAATAAATCATGGGAGTTTTTCGTGTTTCTTTAGTTACCTCAGTGTTGGATCTGAATTTAATCTAAATGTTTTATGCAATAGACCTGATGTAGGTTAATTTACTGCAAAGTCAGTCACGTCAGCCTAAGGATGGGTGACAAGTTGAGATCTCCACCAATTGACCATAGTTAAACCACTAGACCTGGTTTTCACTGGAGCATCTGTGGCATTCATTAAGGGTACTAAGAGCCTCGAAAGTTTCTACAACAGTTTATTCTCAGAACTGCTTTGGCAATGCAATTTATTTACCTGTAAAAAATCGCAGTTCAACTGTATCGAAATAGACTAAAAGCTCAACAGCTATCCAGTTTGAGAAAGACTTGGGAAATATAATTTTGTCGCAGACTTCGAACGGCTGTACTAGGTAATAAAGTTGTCTAATATTTGGATCTCCATAAAGGTTGGTACAAAAAGAGTTGGCCCGAAATACCTTACATTTTTTTGGAATTTGGGGCTAACGCACCGACGTATCACCTGATTACCGCCGCCCATGGACACCCGCAACACCAGAGGCGTCACAAGTGCATTGCTGGTCTTTAGGGGATGGGGGACGGGGTTGGTATCCTTACTCACTCTGTGAAACACATCGCAAGCACTATTTCACACCTGTTTTCTGCTGTGGTAGGTACTTAAATGCGTGAGTGATGAAATTGTCGAGATGAATCACCTGTAATAATATTTAGCATTGATTTACGTTTGATATTGTAGCAGCTAAATAGAATTGTGTTTTTACTGTAATTTGACAGAAAGAGGGTTATGTGTTTTCGAGTGTATGTATGTCTGCTTCTATATACTTGTCTTTACTAAGCCTCAGGAATAACCTAGGTAAGCATTGCCTAAGCCTAGTCTTTGGTTTGCAAAGTG
Source organism: Spilarctia lutea (assembly GCA_916048165.1). Lineage (NCBI taxonomy): Eukaryota > Metazoa > Arthropoda > Insecta > Lepidoptera > Erebidae > Spilarctia > Spilarctia lutea. Next base: position 5,476,436 of record OU696479.1, on the reverse strand, counting down.
AGATTTAAAGAATGAGAATAAGAAAAACTTTATTTGGCATTATATTACACAGTTACTTATAATTATTATGAGTTAAACAGTCACTGGAAAGACAAAATGGTCTTTCCAGTGACTCCAATGATCAAAGCTTATAGCAATACGGCACCTTATAGCAATAAAATATAATAATAGATTGCTTTATTGTATACCAAATTATTTAAAACAATATCTTAAAACAAGTGGCCTTATCACTAGAAGGCAATCTTATAGGCAACCATGAGATGGATAGAAAATTATTTGATTAAAAGTAGGGGTAGTACCTGGTATACTCGTATAAGAAAGTAGACAGGAAAAGAAAATAAAAGTAATATATGTATACAAGTATATTGTAAAGTCCGACTTGTGAAAACCTCTGTTATAAGGATTTACTTTGACTGCCTCGGTGGCGTAGTGGTAGCGTATGCGACTGCCAAGCTTGAGGTCTCGGGTTCGATTCCCGGGTCGGACCAAATGTTTGTATGATCTGCAAATATTTGTTTCGGAGTTTGGGTGTTTTCTATGTATAATATGTACGTATTTACAAACAAAAAGTATATAAGTATTTATATCAGTTGTATAGTACCCATAACACAAGCTCTGCTTAGCTTGGGACTAGATGGCGTTGTGTGTTAGATGTCCGGAATATTTATTTTTTTATTTACTTATCAATTAACTTATGATTTATCATTAGGTCTGAAAGACAACGTAAGGTAATCAGGGAATTCCCCATCCAAAAAGAGTTGTATCACTCTGTATCAAATATTAGATCACTTCCACATAAACGATAAAAACCATAATTTTATAGATTTAAAATAGTTTCTTCGCCATTTTATTGATTTAGCCTTCATTTTTTATGGTTTTATATTTTTTAGAGCGTAAAAAAAGTCGTAATACTAAATCATAGGGCACTTGTACTTGAAAAAATACTAAACTTCTAATATAGGGCTAATAAATCAACTTTTTATATTTTATTATTGTGAACAAAGTATCTATCTTTTCTTATATGGCTAAATAGAGCGGCGCAAGAAAACACATTACATCGATCGTAAATAACATTTGGGATGGTAAAGATTTTTTTTTGTTTTATAAAGGAATTAAATAAAAATAAATAAATAAATAAATATTCAAGACAATTTAACACACAACGCCATCTAGTCCCAAGCTAAGCAGAGCTTGTGTTATGGGTACTAGACAACTGATATAAATACTTATATACTTTTTTTTTGTAAATACATACATATTATACATAGAAAACACCCAAACTTCGAAACGAATATTTGTAGATCATACAAACATTTGGTCCGACCCGGGAATCGAACCCGAGACCTCAAGCACAGCAGTCGCTTACGCTACCACTCGCGCCACCGAGGCAGTCAATTGTTATATTTTATGAAAATTCTAATTCACAAAAATATATGTATAGTAGCTGAGCCACACAACCTCATTTACGTCTCCTATTGCCTCTTTTCCCCGTTACGTGTGCGTCTATAACTTTTCCCCGTTTTTGTAACATTCTTCACTGATGCTCGAAAAACTATTTTTTATTTTTTATATTTATTCACTTTTCAAACCTTTCCTGGACTACGACAAATATTTTAAAACACGTATTTTACGTAAAATGACTTGATATAAACTGGTATAGTATACTTCATATATATATATAGAGAGCGTATATTATTGTCTCAAAATATATGCAAAAGAAAAAAAATATATCATAGAAATAAATGGTCTGTTGTTTTGTAAATGTACATGTGACAGACTCATGCTTAGATATCATGGCCTTACACAAAACCAGTGTTAATTAATTCTTTTCAGCGGTGTTATATAATCCTCATAAAAATCACAAAAGTAACTAGAACTTCAAACGGAACAAGAGTCTACCTAAAATAATAATGCCTAACAAATTCTTTGTTATAAATTCTTCAAAAACAGGAAGGAAGTGGGGTAGGAGGGGGATGTTATTCAGTGATTTTAAGTGCTCATGAATATTTTTAATTTGTTACTAGCAATTAGTCAGAGGTCAAATTAGTTTAGATTTTTCATTATTTAAGATAAAATATAGCATTGAATTTATTCAGTTTTGGTTTGAATTTATAACCGTTAATCATTACACTTTGTTTTCTAGCATGTAATTTTACCAGCAATTTAGTTAAATTGTTCAACATCGATAAGAAACAGACATTTTTCCTTCATTGCAGCTGTCACTCCGTCTATATTTAGGTCAGCGTCCATTAAGCAAGTGACAACAGTCTGATTTAACTTGATTACCTTCAGGAAAAAGAAACTGAAAACTTCCATCTCTGGCAATTCGCTCTTAACGTAAATTGATTCAATTTCGTGACAATAGCTAGAACGATCACGTACTTGAATAATAGTCTTTATATCGTTGTAATAAGAGGTAGACGATAATTCCAAGACAAAGACGCAGATGCTTCTGTTTTTGTATCGGATGTGATAAGAGTGCTTGTTTAATTTCCGTGTGCTCGAGGAATTGTGTCTTGGTGTAGCGATGATTTTAATGAAATAGAGTGTCTCTCCTTAAGTATCTGATGGATAATGTTTTCAGTTTCGTAATTTTATTAAACGTAATTTCCGTTATCGACTTTTCATAGAATAACGAGAGTTTTTGATAACACCTACTAGTTACGCTGAATTTTTGTGTTACACATTAACGTTGGAAGTGTAAATATACCCAATTGTATTTGTATTTTTGAAGGCAATTCTCAAAATTAAAAATAGTTAACTTTCTTAACATATAAGAAATTGATACACAGTTATCAGCTTATCTACATTAAATAATTCACGTTAAAAGCGTAACTTCTTTTTGCTTAAGTTGGCGGGTGTACTACCATGTTTAGATACTTGTAACGGTTCGCTTTGATAGATGGCGTTGTATCATCTATCTGAATTGCGATGTTAAGAATGTGAATTGGAACTCATCACCCATGCACTGAAATAGATACTACTTTTAAACTCAATGTTCATGCTTCATGACAACTAAATTTTACTTGTAATTCTGAAATGTGAGGTATAGGCAATGTTGGTTTAAGTTTTTTTATAATTAACTTTTATCGAGTTTTCTAGATTTTATAAATTTACGTGTATTAATTGTAAACACTGTGTGACAACTTTTCACTAGAACTTTTTGAGTATATAAATTGCAAAGATTTAGAGAATCGAAATACGTTTTTTTATGTATAGTTTATTGAAAATTATATTATTGAATGTCTGAATCTCAACCTTATCTTCCCTCGATCTACGAACAAAAAAAATCCCGGTTAGAGTATGATAGGCACTTTGCTTTTAACTTCATTTTATACATGTCGGGTATTTATACAACACTTTTTGTAAAGAACTTATCTCACCAACGTTTGAATTTGTTGCAAGACTTACTCGTTGTGTTATTTTTCTTGACATTGGCTGTCTGCACTGGCTAAATGTACTACAGTGTATTTTACAAAGTACCTTAACTTCTTCAATTTAAGCAAAAATATAGTCGAGAATCCGTCGATGTTTCTTGGGTTACAGTACAATATGCATATATTTAAATCTCGTTCACAAATAAGTAATAATAATTACATACTTTATTTACACTACGGTTTTTTCACCAGTCAGAAGATGAAATATATTGCATACAAGTTATAAAAAAACTCTTTAAACTTCGATGAACAGTTTTTAAACAGTACTTCTAAACGCTCTGTCTTATAACTGTATGGAATAGATTTCGACAACCGACGAAGTTGATAACTTCAATATGGAGCTACTAAGGACTTAGTAAGATCTAGCTAGTTGTATGTAATGTATGTTTCACAACTTAAGCAATAACCCTGAAGTTCGGCATGATGCATATCATTACGTATACGTAGCTAACTTCACTTATGTCAACCAAATTCTGTCCAAATTTTGATGCCATTTAAAATATATTTTATTTATTTTGTGGACATATTTTACTTGTATTTTGTTGTTCCTGACAGAGTCTGTGTGATATACGCGGGCTGTTACAAAAATTGAAAGTGAAATGAAAAAATAAAATTAGAATATATAAAAAGTTTGCTTACAGCTTTTCAAAATATGCCCTTCCAATCCAAATGCACTTATTCATTCGGGTGAATCAGCTTTTAAAACATTTCAAAAACGTGTCTTGGCGGAGGTCAAAAAATAACCGCCGAAATTCTTTGACGGCCTCGTCTGTAGTGCAAAATTTTCGTGAGAAGATCGTAGTTACGAGTATATATACATGATTCGTCAGTTGTTAGAATGTAGCATACGTTTTGCAAAGTTCCTCCTCCGAACATTAATTTTGCACCAATCAACACAACGGCATTTTGGCTCATCGGAGAGAGAATGAGGTATCCATCGCGAAGCAAGCTTCCTAACCTTAAGGTGTTCATGCACGATGGTGGAAACTGACTATTGTAAAAAATCTGTGGTCACTAAAACTTTTTATAACGTACCTTACCATAAGAAACAGTCACAATATACAAGTAAAGTCAGCACCCGCCAAGTTTGACGTCTGCACGACGCCGGGTCATAACAATAACAGCGTCTAGGATTCCCCATTAGCCAAACATGAAAGGTCAATTTGTCTAGAATTATCTTGCGCAGAAGAATTTTCAACATTATATTCAGTGGTTTCTTAGGTAACGTGATTTATTTTTTTACTTGCATTGCTTTTGTAATTATAATGTCTTTATACGTTGATTATGTTAGTAGGTTTATTATAAGTTATAGCATAGTTATCATTTGTTATTTTTTTTTAGTAAAATTTGTTTTTCTATATTATATTTTATTGCACTATTGGTCTATGGTTTAAGCGGGCGCCACGCCACAGTCTACTACGCCAAGTATTGGGCGGATCAAATCTCACATGGGACAACGTTTGGTGTGATCCACAAATTGATATTCTGAGTCTTGGTTTCTTAAAGTCCATTCTTGTATATCCATTCTTTTGACGGATGCAGGCCCGTCAATAGTGATCCATACCAATATTGGAATATTCATATCTATTCCTGACTGTTAAGTGGAAGAGCGTGATTTCTATTCCCACGATCATTTCTTCTGTGTCGCAGTATAATTTGTCTGTAATATGTATGTATTTCAAAATTAATATAGTTTAGTAGGTTTTCTTATAAAATTTTCGAGAAAAAGTTTTTTTTTTCATTGAATAAGGGGCAAACGAGCAGACGCATCACCTGATGGTAAGCGATTACCGCCGTCCATGGACACTCGCAACACCAAAAGCGTCACAAGTGCGTTGCCGACCTTTGGGGGATGGGAAGAGGGAATGGGGGAGGGGTTGGGGTATGGGCCTCCGGTATCCTCACTCACTCGGTGAAACACAGCGCAAGCGCTATTTCACACCGGTTTTCTTTGAGGCCGTGGTATCACTCCGGTCGAGCCGGCCCATTCATGCCGAAGCGTGGCTCTCCCACGTTAACAGAGGTGGAGTAGGAGGAAGAGGTTAAGTTTAAAAACTGCATAAGTGTCTAGTGGGGGAGACTCCCCTTAAACCAGCCGCCGGTTCCTGGCTCCGCACCAAGCTAGCGCCCACGGTCGTAAGGGAATACTCGAATATATTTACCGGGCTAACAAAGGGGTTCGCACGTCCTATTTACAATATAGTAGTAACGTATTGTGTTCAAACACCCACCACCTCAAATGTTAATAATACAACAGTAAGCCAGACAGTACTTCAAGTTAAATTGTTTTGCGTCATCAGTTTATCTTCTTAATTAAGAGATAAGGGATCCCATGAACTAAGACACCGTGACCGCGATGGGTACCTCGTGGATAGAATAACGCAATTAAAGCGTCCTTCGTGATAAAGCCTTTGTTGTGAAATGCGTTGTTTTTTTTGTTCTATAGCTTGTCATTTATTTCTTGCTAGCTGACCCACGCAATCTCGTTTGCGTCTTCTATTGCCTGAAGCGTGAAAATTATCTCCCGTTTTTGAAACATTCTTCATTGGTGCTCTGCTCCTGTTAGTATTAGCGTGATGATATACAGCCTATAGCCTTCGTCGATAAATGGACTATCCAACACTGAAAGAACTATTCTAATAAGACCAGCGGTTCCTGAGATTAGCTCGTTCAAACAAACAAACTCTTTAGTTTTATAATATTAGTATAGATTAGTATAGATTTTGGGATATTAGGGAAAAACGAGCTGAAGTTTCACCTGATGTTTACTACTCTGTTCATGGATCTACAAGTCAATCTTACCTATCAGGTTTTCAATTTATCATAGGTGTATTGCACCATAAGTCATATAAGTATTTAGGCGTTGGTCCACGTAATTACTCTAGGGAAAATTCTCCGTGAAAAGAAATGAAAAAAAAAATGCACTGTACTGTCTTGTTTTGGAACCGTTGTATATTCATCGTCTAATTAGCTCATAAACCAGCATGGCTTAGGTATAAAGGAAAGAGACTGAAACAGTTATTGATAACTTTTCTCTATCTCTCAAATTAAACGATGATTAATTTGATTTAAACTGATTTATTTTTATCACAACTATTTATTCTACCGTCGAATAATAAATGCATTACTTCTATTTCGTTCTCAAACATTATACCAAGTGCTGTCATCAAAATAATTGACACTTAATCGATACAATAAAGTAATCGATTAAATATTTAGCTATAATATTTTTAATAACTAGTGTTTTAAAATTTACTTATTTTAATGCCACCAAATTCTTCTTCTTCTTCCTAGCCTTTATTATTCCAAATATTATTTGGGGTCGGCTACCAATTCAACCGGTTTTACCTGAATATCAGTTTTTACACAGAGCGACTGGCATCTGACCTCCGCAACCCTGAGGGCGAACTAGTTGTCAGTATATTTGAGGGCACTGACTTCCCAATAACGATTGCCATAGATGTTCATGACAACCGGGACCGACGGCTTAACGTGCTCTCCGAAGCACGGGCAGGAAACACCGCCATCTTCCATACTCCGGGCTGCTATTAGGAATTTCTTGTAGGAAAAACCCAACAGCAGTCCGATGCGGGAATTGAACCCGAGACCTCTTGATTTGCAGTCGCTTACGCTAACCACTAGACCAAGGAGGCAGTCTGTTTAATGCCACCAAATTTAAATAAGTAAATACCATAATGTTAATACCATAATATCATAATGTAAATATTAATAAAATTCTAGACAGTATTTTACAAAGATCTTGGCTTATTAACCTTACATAACATAAATGCACAGGCATGTTTATCATACACCTTGAATTTGTTTTGAACTGTGTAAGAATATAAATATTATAAATAGTTAAACGTATGTATATCTTATAAAAGTATGAATACTTCTCTGAAATATTTTACCGCAATAAATAGATTACGTTTAATTTGTAAAGAATATGAATTAAAAGGAACATTTACAAAGATGATCTTCTGATAACTTTAGGGTGCACTGATATTGTTTCAGTCAATTAATGTTTAGTTTGAAGTATGGAGTGTAGAGGTAAGGAGAATCATCTGTGTACATGAAAAAGTGTCCGTTGAAATGCATTAAATTAGGGTGGCGCCACATTAGCATCAGAGTAAACTTTAAAGGAAGTCAATAAACGTACTATTCACAGTTCAGAAAATAAAATCACTCTAGCTACGCCTTTTCTCATAATAACTCTTTAAGGTTATATTTACTACATTATTTTGTAATACGCAAGTAGTTGACATTTTCAATAAGTAACTACTTGAGTCGACAATAATGTTAAATTTTTAAACTCGACGTACTTCAATTCGTTCACAATTGCTACATTCATACCATACCCTGTGTCTACACCAGCGCCATTCTGGAAGGTTTTTGAACTGTTATTTACAGCTTACAGCTGGACACTTTTTTCAATTTTCTACCATATGAGATAACTCTCCTTACCTCTACCCTCCATAGTTTGAAGGTAGTGTTTTAATGGAGTCAAATTTAAATTTCAAATTATCTAACTATGGTTTAATCTGGCCTCTTTATCTGTCCACCTCTATGAAATCAGAATTTGATCATTCTATTTAACATTACATTTATACTGCCAATCAATGATTTGATAATATTGTTATTTTACTATATGCAAACACCTAAGCTTTCTAGCCAATATCGGATATTTATTTACTTACTAATTTATACAGCTTTATTGAACACCACTAAAAAAATAAAATTTTGCAGACATAACTACATGAAAAACTACTAATAATAAAAAAAACTTGAGAGGTGTCAAGGGACACCCGGATGGAACGAAGTTCGAAATAGAAAGGCGAAACGAAAATATCTGTGTGTGTCGTCGTCGTGTCGTGACAACAAATTGTGTCGTGACAACAAATTGTGTCGTGTCAACAAATTGTGTCGTGACCATTTTACCCGTCTAGCCCCCTTACACAACGCGCCATAAGGAACTTCGTTCCAATAGGCGGTCTTATCACTCACGGCGATCTCTTCCAGATAACCTTTATACAGATATTGTGTAATTTTGATTTTGATATTTTAGGTAGCGACTGTGCTTTCCCTTGTAATAGTGTAGAAATATAAAATTATTCACTTTGAGCTGTGCTTTTCTACATTTGTTCTCTTATAATAGCGTTGATGAGGAATAAAAGTGTCGCAAAACAATTAAAAACAATAGTTAAATCGGTTTGTATTTCATGTCCAAATTTACAACGCAACGCAACGCCGCAGAAGTTTTTGAAGCAACTTAATATTTTCATAAATATTGATATAAAATACTGACTGAAAATAAACACATTAATTTCTGATACGAACGACAACGCAGAGGACGTGATCTCGTGTCTCATTTATATTCCGAATGTTCCTGATAATTTTAATAACAAATGCGTCACTTTTTGCCATGATTGTGCGTCGCATATTGACACGTGCGAGCCATGTGACTTTATGTGAGATAAAATGATGTAGGTAATTATAAAAAAATATTATGTTTATTGAAAACTTAAATTGTAAACTTAAAAAAAATATTAAGGTCAACTAGCTGAACCCCGCGATACGACAATAACCGCGGGCAACGCCGCAGGGCGAAGCTAGTATCCTTATAAATTGAAGCATTCAGTAGTTTTTGCGTGAAAGAGCAACAAACATCCTCACATACATACTCACAAACTTTCGCGTTTATAATATTAGTAGGATTTTCGACCAGTAAATAATCAATGATTACATTTAGTTTTAAGTTAAAATAATTACAGATTTTTTTGGAGGTTCCTTTTTCTAGAGACTGACAGTATCGAGATGTTACCAAAAATCTCACAGAAAACCGGTGTGAAATAGCGTTTGTGCTGTGTTTCACCGAGTGAGTGAGGATACCGGAGGCCCATACCCCATCCCCTTCCCCCAATCCCCTCTCCCATCCACCAAAGGTCGGCAACGCACTTGTGACGCCTTTGGTGTTGCGGGTGTCCATGGGCGGCGGTAATCGCTTACCAACAGGTGATACGTCTGCTCGTTTGCCCTCTATTCAATAAAAAAAAGTCTTATTAACATGTGCTTATATGGAGATTTCTTTTCCCACAAAAGAGAAAAGTGCCTTTTAGGACCACTTCATCCCTCGGGGAACTTTGTATCGATCGTCAGTACTTTAACGAGAGGTGTTAAGAGTTACGACTTGGCTTGTCCAATACTTGGAGATGTTCGCTTGTACTTTTATGTTATCTATAAAACCACGTGATACTTTGTGGAAACTAGAACATTCGAGAGTTTTGTTATTCAAATATACGAGGGCAAGAGAGAGCAGATTTTTACTTCATCATGCTGGACATATATGATGATACAATGAAAACGTTTTTTTTACTATGATACCTTGATTTTTACTTGATATTGTTTTTTATGCAATAAAATGATTTATTGACTGGGATAATAGGATATCGCATATTATGTAACGCTCAAAAACAGAAACGCTTATTGAGCGAAAACAAAGCTCACAGGTGGTTATTTCAAAACATTTATAACACCAAATTTGCATTTCTTTAATACTTTATGGTCTACGTTATCTTTACATCTATACCATGTATGTATATGTTTGAATGAAGTCGGTTCAGCTATGTATTCGCTTATATCTTTTAAACTACTCAACGGGTTTTGATGCAGTTTTGAGCTATGGATAATGCTCCAAAAGGAAGGTTGTATCCAATATTTAAATCATGCATGTTATAGTAGACGAAATCCGAGTATTTCAGAGAAAGCGAAGGTTTTACATCTACATAATTTTGTAATAAGTTGAGTTTTGCGCTAGACAACACATTTGGCAATTTAATGTTAGTTATATAGATAGATAAGTATTTCGAATAACAGATACATTAATAGAAAAACTACTATTTTCACCAATTACTAAATTATATATATTATATAACTAATATATTGGATCACAGGAAACATAATAATACTGATGATACTCTATGGAGTTCGTATTACCACTATCCAAGTTGATGCTGAGATCACGTCTGGGTTGAACATAATTATTCGCTTGGGACTTCATTTGCTCGCATTGTTAGTAGTTTAAGGGGAAACAGATTAATAGAATAGAACATAAAGTATTATATAATATATTGTAAACTATTTAATTATAGTGGTTGAACTCTGATCGTTTTGAATGTCTCGTTTTATTTCATTGACCAGTTAAACTGACATTTCATAGAATTTTATACCATGAAAGTTATACATGATTTAACATAAGGTATGTGACAGTTGTGCTTGAAGTCCCGGGTTCGATCCCCAGGTCTGACCAAACGTTTGTTGATTTGAATTTCTTTTTTCGGCGTTTGTGTGTTTTCTATGTAAAATATGTATGCTATATGAGTTATATAGTACTCATAGTACAAGTTCTGCTGAATTTGGGACTAGATGGCGTTGTGTATCAGATGTCCGAAATAGTATTACTATTAGTTCATACTTTTATGTAACTCGTAAATATTCTTAAGTCTAAAGTACGCGTTGTTTAACAATTTTAGAGTGATTCATTTACGGTATAGTTGCATCTAGTTATTTGTTTACAAAAAGTCGGAAAGAATTTTCTTCGCGTATTTTGCATGATTTTCGGATCAAGTACCATAGCTAGATTGGCAGTGAAATTCATACTAATATTATAAATTCGGAAGTAACTATATCTATCTGTTCGTGAGTCTGTCTGTTACACCTAACCGCTGAATAGATTTCAATGAGAAATATTTTAATTCTTGAGGAAGCACATCAATGGACTGGATCGACCGGCGTGATACCACGGCCTCACAGAAAACCGGTGTGAAATAGCGCTTGCGCTGTGTTTCACCAAGTGAGTGAGGATACCAGAGGCCCATACCCCAACCCCTCCCCCATTCCCTCTCCCCATCCTCCAAAGGTCGGCAACGCACTTGTGACGCTTTTGGTGTTGCGGGTGTCCATGGGTGGCGGAAATCGCTTACCATTAGGTGATGCGTCTGCTCGTTTGCCCACTATAAAATAAAAAAAAATATGACAAAAGGTATCTTTTGTTGCGGTAACAAAAGAAAGGAAAAACCAACATAGAGCGGACTGCAAACTTATATGGAATCCTTGTCATTGAGAAAGTTGGATTTCCCTTACGGGTATTCCTTTCTTTCGTTCTGTTTTAAATAATTAATTATTGTTTCATTGTTCCAGGTAAATGTTGTACTTTATAAATCAAGATATTTTCGAAGCGAAAGTCATTTGTCTAAAGGTAAAGGAAGCCAATGGAAGTCTCTCAAAGTCAACAATTAATCTTAATATATTATTTTGTTCAGTAGCACTGATCACGTACTCTATTTTTACTATTTATAATGAATCGGAATAATATAATCTAATCTCTCAAACATATGTTTTTTTTTATTGAATAGTGGGCAAACGAGCAGACGTATCACCTGATGGTAAGCGATTACCGCCGCCCATGGACACCCGCAACACCAAAGGCGTCACAAGTGCGTTGCCGACCTTTGGGGGGATGGGAAACGGGATGGGGGGAGGGGTTGGGGTATAGGCCTCCGGTATCCTCACTCACTCGGTGAAACACAGCGCAAAAGCTATTTCACACCGGTTTTCTGTGTGGCCGTGGTATCACTCCGGTCGAGCCGACCCATTCATGCCGAAGCATAGCTCTCCCACGGTAGGCTACGAAACCTACAAAGTAACTTTAAACAAGCGATTTTATTTTGTATTACCTATATTTTTAATCTTTAATTACCAGTGTCACAAATATAATAGTAAAAATTCACACCTAAAATATATTGTACATTCGCTGAGATACGGTCACCTTGATCACACTGCCGCAGCCGTCGCACGTGTGGCAAGCTGCAATAAAATACGCCGTGTATAAATTAATATAAAAAATGTTTGTATGATCTGCAAATATTTGTTTCGGAGTTTGGGTATTTTCTATATATGAGATGTATGTATTTCCAAAAAAAGTATATATGTATTTATATCAGTTGTCTAGTACCCATAACACAAGCTCTGCTTAGCTTGGGACCAGATGGCGTTGTTTGTAAGATGTCCGAAATATTTATAATTATTATTATACGGATATCATGGTGAGTGACATTGATTAGGGTAGAAGTTGTAGGACGCACATATTTTAAATTTACCATGTGAATAATAAAAACAATCAATATACATCTACTCATATTACACATATAGGACATACGCATACGCAGACTCAAATATATATAGTTTTTTTTTGAAGTGACACTTCTTAAGGCTTTTGAGGGTAAATTTTTTACGGATGAATCGCAATATTAATAATATTAGCGTCACGAAGATGTGCAGCGTTTTTGTCGAAGAAGAGGGAGAGAGCGATTGAGACCGATTAAGAGAGAGTGAGTGACAAATGGCGAATTTTAATTTAATAATCATCATTTGAGATTTTAATATATTATTTTTTAAATAATACCTATAAAATTAATATATTTTAATAATTCTCTTTAATTATATTTATTTATAATTAGTCTGCCAAAGAAGTTTCACTTCTGACATGTGTACTTTGTACGCACGCACTTTTTTATTATTATTTGAATTTTCACTAAAAAACATATTATTATTATTTTATTTAAATATATTAGTAGATAAAAATTAAGCCTCAATAAGAGAGCTTCTAGCTCTCTTACTCTCATTGTTAATTGTTCGAGTAGCTGATGCCTCCGAGTGCCCTTATAAATTTCAGTAGATTCAATTTTGTAGTTTGCCTTGTTGCTGCTAAAATTTGTCAGAGTTATGAATATTCACTTTGCAGTAAAACCGCGTCAATTAAGAACCCTCGCAGACCTATTTAAATTTCAAAATGTCTCGAAACAACTAACCAAGTAGAGAATAAAAGTTATTTTACGCGATTAAGCAAACCAACCCTAATATAATCTTTGGTAAATAAAAATAAATTACACAAATATAAGAAGTATTATAACAATAATTCCCTAAATATTTAAGTGAATACTTAACTCATATAAGTATTTATTAAATAGAAAATCCACACTTAGTTTTACTATCACCTTATCTATAGATACTAATAATAAAGCTGAAGAGTTTGTTTCTTTGAACGCGCTAATCTCAGGAACCGCTGGTCCGATTTGAAAAAATATTTCAGTTTTGGATAGTCCATAGAATTAAGGAAGGCCATAGGTTATATACCATCACGCTAATACTAATAGAAGCGGGGCACCAATGAAGAATGTTTCAAAAACGGGGGAAAATTTTCACGCTACGGGCAATTGAAGACGCAAACGAGGTTGCGTGGGTCAGCTAGTATAAAATATGCTGCCTTAATCGCCCCTTCTTACATACTTTAATACAGAGACTACCTTACACATTTTCCCTATAAAGTTGTCTGTCCATCCTATGGTTGCCTGTAAGAGATTGCCTCCGAACGATAAGGCCGTCTCTACGACTCGGCTCATACCTAAATATCTAGTATTGCATCTTTTTTTTTTCTTAAAGACTACTCCCGCACTACGAATAATTTTTGTGTCGCGGGGGTCTTTACAAACATATATGAAACGGACACAAAGAACACCCTGACTAAGAGCAACAATTTGTGGATCTCACAAAGTGTTATTCCATTGGGTAGGATTTGAACCCACAACACTTGGCTAAGGAGGGAACGGCGTGGCGACTGCTTAACCACTAGGACAAACGTGCAGTACTTTTGTAATTACCTAGTGTACAATATAGTCATTATTGTTATGAATTTCACACATTTTATTTACAATCATTTCATCTCAAACTAAGAAGAACTTATACCAGCGCAACCAGACAACTGATAAACATACATAGCGATAGAAATAACGTAAAGTTGCATTATTTCTTAAATACCAAGTTAAGGTACACTTACTTATTCATTACTTTTATTAATACTAATTGGTTTTATAATATTATATTGTATACTTATTTAACATCACAAATTCAACTCTTATGCAATAACCATAAGAGAATCCTTCGTTCTTCTAACAAACTCCTTCTACTTTGTCCCTCTCACACCACTGCGTTTGTGGTCTCTTATTTCATTGTTCAGTCTATACTTTTGTGGAATGCGCTACCTGTCAACGTCAGGATGGCCAGAAGTCATTTCTCTTTCAAGATGAGGGTGAAGGAGTTCTTATTGGGTGAATTGGCGAAACTGACGAGCTCTTAGATCATCTCCTAGTACCTACAGCGATATATGTATGCATGGATATATTTATCTGTGTGTGTGTGTGAGTGTGTATGTATGTATTCATGTATATATACGTATTATTATATGTATTTATTGATGGTCAAATAGTTTATCATTTAATACTTAAACATTAAGTGCCCCTACTTTATCTTTTCTCTGCATCGCCCAATCAGTCAATAAGTCCGCCGATACATGTATTTGTGCATAAAGTTATAAATAAATATCAACTATATTTTAAAATTTTAGTTTTTTATCTTTCATAATTATTTGTAAGCTTGCAATATTGCCCCGGATATTTATCCTGTTATAATTTTGTAATATCAAAATAAAAAAAGTCAAAATAAATATAACATTTCCAAGTACTCAAATATTATTGATAAATTACATGCATATAAAGAACAAGTGGTAATGACCACCATAAAATTATTTGTCATGGATGGGAATCGAAGCCACTACGTCTGGCATAGAATTCAGGGTTACCATCCATTAAACCAGGCTCGTCAGTCTCACATGCTTACAAATTGTTAAAAAGCAAATTATGTCTGCCTTAATTAGTTTTCTTAGAATACAAAAGGCGAATTATCAAATACATCTCAAGTTGTGAATCTAGATAAGACTAAGTCTTGGTCTGAACTCAAACCTATTAGGAACTTGGAAGGAAGCGAATGTTTGAAGGCGTCTGAATACCAACAGATGATAATAATCCGACTTGACCAAAGTGTAATTAGAAGTGGCGAAAATAATTAGGTATATTATAAAACACTTTTCACTACTAAATACTTTCGACTTTTTCTGACTGAGTGTATGCTTCACTCTTCTTCCTAGCCATTATTAATCCCAAGATTAGGGGTCGGCTAATAGTTCCACCTGTTTTACCTGAATAACAGTTTTTACACGAAGCGACCGACATTAGAGACCTCCGCAACCCTGAGGGTGAACTGTATTCAAAGGTGAAACTAGCGTTAGTATATTTAAGGGCACTGACTCGATTACCAAGTTTCTTTCATGGCAACCGGGACCGATGGCTTAACGTGCTCTCCGAGGCACGGTGTATGAATGTATGCTTCACTGTAGTGCCTAAATTAATGAAACGATTTCAATGAATGAGATTTCAATAGAATCGTAACAATTGTGATGATGATGATAGCTTATCTATATGAATTTTAACAACTTTTTTATGTAGTCGGGTTATTGTTTTTTAACTCTTTCTTGTTCTAACTTTCAATGTAGTATCTATTGAATTAGATAATGTATTGCAGCTAGTTACAGGCATAATAGAATAAAGCTGAAAGTGCAATTAAGCATATCACCGCCAAACATTATTATCTAATTTTCTAAATTCTCATTCATTGTGCGAAAACCCACCCTTGAAACCACGCGCGTCAAGATTGAGGTTCCCGAATACGCTCTAATTGCTTTAAGAGGGCAATTAAGACTTTAAGAGCGTCAGTTTTGACTGATTTATGAAAAGAAATAGGATGGCATGCACGTGCCTACAAACATTGTTCTTTATAATTTAGCTTTGTTGAACGTTTGTCTTTGACGTACAGTACTTTTGACAATATATTTTTTTGATTACTAGCAACACACAAAAAGTCTTTTAACAAATAGTGATTGGTGCTTAGATATTGATTAACAAAGAGAGAGTATTAATGGGCTTATACTTTTATAATATTTTTAATTACAAATTAAATCCTAACTATGAGAGGTTAGGACATACTATGAACCTATATAATATATTCCTTTTGAAACCCTTTTCAATATGAATGAGAAATTGTAGGATGATAAACTGGGAAAATGTAACAAGAAAACTTCCTTTTGGATTTATAACGTAGGTGTTGCTATTGATTATACCAGCTTGACTTCCTTCTACTCCAGATTTCATCTGCACTGTACGACTTCATCAACCTTAAATAATAAAGTGACTAAAAGACAGTCTAGTTTTTGGGAAGTCAGGCTTTAGGTTAATTTTAATGCTATATCTTCGTCTCCAGATTTCATCTGCACTGAACGACTTCATAAACCCTAAATACTAAAGTGGCTAAAAGACAATCTAGTTTTTGGGAAGTCAGGCTTTAGGTAAATTTTAATGCTATAACTTCGTCGCCAGATTTCATCTGCACTGAACGACTTCATCAACCCTAAATAATAAAGTGACTAAGAGACAGTCTGTCTAGTTTTTGGGAAGTCAGGCTTTAGGTAAATTTTAATGCTATAAATTCGTTCGTGTGATTTTTAGTGTATAGTATCCTCACTTGTATGTATTTTATTGAAAATGTGAGTCCAATTCTGTGAGTTTGCATCTAACGGCTTCTCTCGTCCGCCCGCAGGTCATCTGTCACTATCGGGCAGGCTAACCCAGGCTAGTCTTCCAGCAAGTGGTATTCCACTCCAGACAACAACTACAATCTTTTTGGAATTTGGTACTCGTAGCATCTCAATTATCACAATCGTTGAAGAGTTTGCGTAATCTGTTATTAGTGTTTTGTGGATTACAGCTGTTATCAAGTCGATAAAACACTGATACTAATAATATCGATAACGTTTTGTTATAAGAAGATTTTGATGTTATAAGCGTTATCGCTCGAGTGCCGACGACCTAAAGCTTTTACTTGTCATGATTGAAGGTACGATTACAAAACCATATTCCTTTGATCTCTCCGATGCGATTCGTAAATCGATTAGTTGTAATAAAAGATTAAGTTTTGCTGTCTTAAAATTTCATCCAATCTTTTATCTAGTTACTACCTAATGCACGCGTTATCGCGAATCTCCAAAGTACAATCTATATCTATACCGAAATTCATCCAAATTGGTTTAGCGGTTTAGCCGTGAAAGTGTAAGAGACAGACAGACAGAGTTACTTTCCTATTTATAATATTACCACGAAGTACAATTATTGTATATTTATTTTTTGTATAAGGCAACTTCTGACTTCCAAATATAGTCTGTATCGCGAGGGATGATACATACATGAAGCAGATACGGAGAAAATCCAGATTTAGAACAATAATTCTTCAATAAACAAAAATAAATCATAACGAAAAGGAAGATGGCGCTAGCCGTCGCATTAAGATCGGTTCCGTATTTGTTTACAAATTAAAAATACAATTCAACGTTTCTGAGTAGTCAATTGTGAGAATTTTGTTCATAAATCTATGAACTATTAGTGAAAGTGTTATCAAGTGATGTGACTAAATGAATTACTGACTAAATCTCGAAATAACATCACGATATCCAAAGTGTAAAAGTAGTGCTTATATTATTATCAACACATACGTATTACAAACACAACTCTTAAACACTTATTTATATGTACAATAATTGAAGTGGGACCATATCAGTGACCAAAACAGTGATAAATATTAAAAAGTGTTTTTGCCTAGTACCTACATTCAGTGTAAAAAAAAAAAAAAAAACTGAAAAAATACAATTTAAAGTTTTAGTAATTTATTTTTTAATATACTACGACTTTATTAAAGTGGACAAGTTTTACAAAGTAGTATAAAAGCATCAACAGTTATAGTTTCTAGATTTTAGAGATACTAGTTTAATTCACGAGTAACGTGTCATGGAAAGTGGAAAATCAGGTCGATAATTTAACTAGAGGTCAATAAATTTTGTGCGGGGTGAATGTCGTGTATTTTGTGCGGGGCGAAATCGGTGAATATTGTAGAAGAAAAAGTGAATTATCTCGGGATCGGGAACCACGTGACCTTGAGGTCATTGATCCCGAGTAACCAGGAGGAAGTTTGACGTCGAACATTTGTGCGGGAGCAACAGGCGACCCAGAAACCGCTTCAGTACTTCGCGGAGTTAAGTGGGTACAGAGTTTTGAACTCATCTGCGCTTATCTATAATACCTGCACCGATTAACTATCAAAGTTGCGATGTCTGTGCAGCGCTCCCCGACAACATCGAGTCAGTCGGACACTCCAAGTAACGTTTCTCATTACAACTCGGATTCAGCCCTAAACGCGTCCGCCACCTTGGACATAGCCGATAATTATTTTAACACTGTTAAACGACAGAAGCGCACCTTCGGCGAACTCCCAGAACAATCGAACAGCTCAAATGAGATAAAAACTATGCTCGAACAAATAATGACTCAACAGGAAGCGAAGTTTGAAACGTTAAACAGCACTCTAGCCGCTGTTATGACTCAAAACCAAGCCATACAGAAATCTGTTGAAACATTAAGCAATAAACACGATGCTCTCCTTATAAAAATCAGTCAGTTGGAACAGGAGAATAGTGCATATAGGAAGCAGGTATCGAATTTGGAGCGTAACATGGATCGTCTGGAAAGGAGCGTCCGGTGTTCGACAATAGAAATTCGTAATTTACCCCATAAAGAGCGCGATAACAAAACGTTATTAACGGAGACTATTCAGCGGGTGGGCGTGGCTTTGGGATTGGAGACTCCTATACTTGAGTCCGAAATAAGAAACATATTTCGCACCAAGTCAGCTGTTGTAGTTGATTTTACCTCAACGCTAAGGAAGGAGTCGTTGATTTCTTCCTACAAACTTTATAATAAAGGCAACCGTGAAAAAAAAAAAACCTCTATTAAACTCGGAGTGTATTGGTCTGCCGGGTGCTCCGTGTACGCTATACATATCAGAATATTTAACTTCCAAGGCAAGACACCTATTTTATATGGCACGCTCAAACGTTAAGAACAAAAAACTTTTTACGGCATGGACCTCATATGGGAATATATATATTAAGAAGGGAGTTGATTCAGCACCAGCTCGTATCGAAGAAGAGGGTGATCTCCTAGAATACATCAAGTGACTAGTCCCCTTACACTATCTTCAGTTTTACTTAAGTTGTTTTTCATATTCCCTTATTATTTTATTAGTTTGCTTGGATTGTTGCACTGGTTTTAGTGTGCGTCTATCTTTAGCTTATGTAGCAAAACACATTAACACAATCACTCACGAAACTCGCCACACAATAACACAATCACATCTTAACACAAACTCTCAATACATATTATTTATAATATTCCTGATTATTGGTAATGCCAACATCCCACTACGTGTTCGGCTATGTCAATCTCCGATAGTTCAATCAATGAAAGGTCCAGATCACAGCTCCCTCATTTACTTCGTTCTCAAGTCACGTGTGAAACGTGACTATGGTTAGTTGATCTTGTCTTCTGTAATTCATCATGCAAACCATAGAAACATTAAGCTCTGATCTGGACTCAATTAAAATAGCAAAAACTGTCACGTGCGACATAGAGTATGCAAAAAATTACATCACTTCCAATAAAATTAATTTAAATATACTGTCTCAAAATATTCGCAGTATTAACTGCAATATGCCAAATTTCGTCACTCTACTGCAAAGATCTGCAATACTCTGGGATGTGTTAGTCCTTTCAGAGTGTTGGCTCCCTTGTGCAAAATCTATCCCTACCCTTGATAACTATAACTATGCGACAACCACTAAACATAATTCACAAAACGAAGGTGTTGTTATCTATTACAACAAGCTTCTCAGTCCAACATTCGAAGAGCCTTTAGTTACTGACGCTAATTGTTTGGTGTTAAAGTTGGACAGAAACACATGCATCATTGGATTATATCGCCCACCAAGTCAAACCAATACAGTAGGCTTTGTTGATTCAATTTATTCATTACTTAATCATCTTAAAGCCTTCAAAAATATTTTCCTTTGTGGTGATATAAATATAAATATAGTACCAAATAGTTTTGATAAGCGATCGCACGACTACCTGAACACCTTAATTAGTCATGGACTGCTCCCGGGTCATACATCTCCAACCCATGGTCTCACATGTCTAGACCACATGATGGTAAAAACCAAACTAGACACAACGTGTTTTGTTTTCGAAACTTCAATCACAGATCATGAGAGCGTAGCTGTCAGCTGCAGACTTAAATCACGCTCAAATTATCTAAATAAAACGTGTCACTTGGTTAACTACATTAAACTTGATAAAGTTATAGAAAACATGGACTTCCAGCCCATTCTTGCTAGCAGGGACCCTAACTTTTGCACTGATCATCTCGTTTCAACCTTGTCTGCAGCTATAAAAAATAATACAAGTATAGTAAAAGTACCTAATAGAAAATTAATAACCAAGCCATGGGTGACCGACGGTCTACTCCGATGTATGAAAAACCGGGACAACTTACACAAAAAATTTAAAAAAAATCCTACTGACGAGATCGTTAACCTTACTTACAGACGCTACCGAAACTTTTGTAGTTCTCTAATTAGGAAAGTGAAAAGGAGTTACGAAAGACAGGAGATTGAAAATGCAAAAAACAACAAAAAACAGCTTTGGGATGTTATTAAAAAAATAAGCGGGACTGTTGGCAAAACTGATGTTTCATCTTCACTCTTGTCAAACAGCAATCCTGATGAGGATTTGAACAGCGTAAATCAGTACTTTGTAGACATTGGCGAAACCCTGGCCAAAAAGATATCCATCGCTAAATCCACTTTACCGAAACAGACTCATCTCAATCATCTAACACCCACACTAAATTCATTTGTTATCCTACCAACTGATGAGCATGAAATTTTCACCCTAATAAAAGGCCTCAGAGACAACTGTGCTGTAGGCTTTGATCAAATCACCACTAAAATTATAAAGAGGCATGCTGGAATTCTTACATCTCCAATGACGCATATCTGTAACTTATCCATCACTACAGGTATTTTCCCTACAGCATTCAAGACAGCAGTTGTTAAACCTATCCATAAGGCGGGTGAGAGAGCCTGTGTTAGTAATTACCGCCCGATCTCCATTCTACCGACACTATCTAAAGTTCTAGAGCGCTTAATTAACCAGCGACTCATAAAATTTCTTGAACTTAATAGGCTCATCTCTCCTGACCAATATGGATTTCGAACAGGTCGTTGCACTGGTGATGCTGTGCATGAGTTGGTGAACTCTGTTGTGGCTGGTTTGGATGCCAAAAAGAAATGCCTTGCTCTGTTCCTTGATCTTCAGAAGGCTTTTGACACCGTCTCGATTCCGCACTTGCTACAGAAGTTAGAAATCCTTGGTATAAGAGGAACTCCTTTGAAATTGATGGAGGATTATCTTACTAATAGAAAACAGCGAGTCAGAATAAATAATAGTCTAAGTAATGAGTTGACGATAAAGTTTGGTGTACCGCAGGGTAGTATAATTGGCCCGACACTTTTTCTGGTGTACATAAATGGCCTATGTCAACAGCCTGGCATTGGTGGTAAAGTTATCACCTTTGCTGACGACACTGCACTGTTATTTAGCGGCGACAGCTGGGAGGAGGTGTTTGCCAAGACTCAGGTGGGTTTTGGTAGAGTTGGTGAATGGTTGAGGGATAATATCTTGACGCTTAACATCTCTAAAACTAAATATATCGCCTTTGCACATAGAGCGAATCTCCTCCCACCTTTGTCTTTAACCATATCGGCACACGCCTGTTCTTGTGAGGCCTCTGACTGCTCTTGTCCATCTCTTGAGAGGGTTGAGAGTCTTAAATATCTTGGGGTGATTGTTGATCAGCATCTCACCTTTAAACTACACATAGAAGCCCTTGTATCCAGATTACGAAAACTAATATACATATTCAGGGCTTTGAGGCACTCTGCAGATTGCAGGACTATCAAGATGGTTTATTACGCATTATGCCAATCTCTAATTGATTATTGTATAACTTCGTGGGGTGGTGCTGCCAGGACTCACATCATCGGGATTGAGCGAGCACAGCGTGCTATTCTCAAGGTTGCTGCTGGTCTCCCCTTACGTTTTCCAACTGCAGCTTTGTATCAAGAATGGGACTTACTTACGGTCCGACAAACATTTATTTTGCAAATTGTTCTTAAAAAACACTCTCAACTTCAGTTTGACATTAACCTACTCAAAGACAGGCGGAGGAAGGGTAAAGTATGTCCCCGCTTAAATTTCAAATCTTCGCTCACTCAAAGATTCTTTTGTTTTCTAGGGCCATATATCTACAATAAAATAAATAGTATTCTTAACATATACCCTAGAAGCCAATTTGCCCGTCTACAAACTCTAAAACACTACCTGAAATCTCTAGATTATGACGCAACGGAGGATATTATGGTCGTCATCAAATGAAGTCCTACTCCTACCCTTGATCCACTTAACACTTTGCCCTTCTATAGTCAATGTTAATGGCGCAAAATTATCTCACAACACTGTCTCCACAAATCTGAACGACTTGCACACACATTAACACTCACACTGTCACACACTCATACTAGCGCATGCACATATCTCTTGTTTAATCTTAGGCAGACTGTTTGCCTGTCAAAGATCTTGTCTATTGTCTTTGTTTTCTTTTTAATATTGTATTAGTCGTAATTTGCTTAATTGTTAATTTTCTCACACGGTTATTATTGTCATCCTTCCTTTTCTTACCGTGCAGAGGGCCTGGTGACCTGTAACACAGGTTATATTTTTATAACCTACATCAGGCACCAGTCTTTCACAAAGGTGGAATCCGGAAGCCAAGCCACTTTTGTACCTATTATTAAGTTATACATTTGTGAAAGAGAATAAAGTTTATTATTATTATTATTATATATTATTATTATTATAATTCGACTACACGGTTGGCCTAGCTGTTTAATCGGTCACCACACCGGTCGGTCTCTGTGCCAAGTGTTGTGGGTTCTTTGTGTTAACAACAAATTGTTGTTTTGAGTCTAGATGTCCTTTGTGTCCATTTCATGCATGTTTGTAAAGTACCCCGCGACAAAGAATGTATATTGTATATTCCTAATGCGATCTTGTCTTAAAAAAAGGAATTTGAGGATCACACAAAGTGTTATTCTAATTTGG
The DNA here is from genome assembly GCA_916048165.1 of Spilarctia lutea. Taxonomy (NCBI): domain Eukaryota; kingdom Metazoa; phylum Arthropoda; class Insecta; order Lepidoptera; family Erebidae; genus Spilarctia; species Spilarctia lutea. The sequence continues at coordinate 5,452,948 of OU696479.1, read as the reverse complement.
GATCAAACTCTCAATACTCAACACAATAAGAGGCGACGAGGTTACCATGTAAACCACTACACCATTTATTCACTCATAATGAAATTAAAAGACACAGAATAACTTCTAAATAGTCAAGTTAGAATTAATCTTTGATTAAAGTAAATAGAGCTCTTTCACTAAACTGCAAGGTTCAGTTTCAAATAACATAATATATCTATTTCTCTACACACAATATTAATACGTACAGGAGAATTATGTCACGTACAGAGGCTTCATAAGTTACAGTGTGAGGGCTGAGAATAAGTAATTAACAACCGCTTACTTTAGCTCATGATTAATAAAGCTGCTTAAGTTTTACTTTTGTATTTGATCTCGTAAAAGTGAATTTTAACTTAAGAACTTAAGGTTTAATTCAGAATATTTAGGGATGATCTGAACTAAAAACTAGGCTACATGTGATTTAGTAAGTGCAATTGCTGTGTTTCTGCAGCTCGGTTTCAGTGTATAGATGGTAGCTTGGTTGTCGTTGCTTTGCACCGTGTGAGAGATGTAACAGAATTTCAACTCTAATTCTTAGGAAAGAAGGCACCAATGGGCTACAACGCACTCCTTAGATTCATATACATAGGCCCGTACCGCATCCATAGATAACCTACCTGCTCCTTTGTGTCCTATTCTATAAAACAAAAGTATTTTTTTACCGGACTAGCTAAAAATACTTTTTACCGCATTAGGTAAAAACACTTTTTACCGGACTAGACAAAAATACTTTTTATCGGACTAGGTAAAAACACTTTTTATCGGACTAGCTAAAAATACTTTTTATCGGACTAGATAAAAACACTTTTTACCGGACTAGCTAAAAATACTTTTTATCGGACTAGATAAAAACACTTTTTACCGGACTAGACAAAAATATTTTTTATCGGACTAGGTAAAAATACTTTTTACCGGACTAGAAAAAAATACATGTTATCGGACTAGGTAAAAATACTTTTTATCGGACTAGGTAAAATTAGTTTTTACCGGACTAGACAAAAATATTTTTTATCGGACTAGGTAAAAATACTTTTTACCGGACTAGAAAAAAATACTTTTTATCGGACTAGGTAAAAATACTTTTTATCGGACTTGGTTAAATCACTTTTTACCGGACTAGCTAAAAATACTTTTTACAGGTAATAAGACTTTTCTTTGCTAATTTTTGGCAGTTTATGCATGTTTGTATGTGAACCGATTTTAATGAATAAGGTCTCAACAGATTCGTTATAACGGTCGAGGTGACATAGGCTTTGTAACTTTCATTAAAGTTTTTGCGCATTTGGGTCATAGTTTCTTTTTTTATTTTAAATAATGAAAAAAGTTTAAATGCAAAGAGTATTTTAGTCGAACTTGTAGTTTCAGTGTTATATTGTATTCGTTATAAATTACATGGTCCAGAGATTGAAAAAGACATTTAACTACTGGGATCTCAAAGGATATGGGTCGTGGCTTCCGACTTGTTAAAAATTAGGTTAAGAACGAAATCTATTCAAAAGGACTCTGACATAAAGAATACTTATTTTTTTATTTTTACTCTCCCTTAATTATAATTTCAAAGCAGAGTTAATGCTACATGTCATAATCAACATGATGGTATGGATTTTTTCGCTGATTTTTCTCCATAGGAATGACATTTTGGAACTGATCAATTAGAGTCATTACTGTTGAGTTTTGAAAGTGCCTGAAAAAGCCTACTTGAAATAAAAGGTATTAGATTTAGATTCTACAATCAAACTTTAGATGGTATGTGGGGGAACGGGTATCATGTTCCACTCAACACAAAGGGAGGATCCTCCAACCAGGCGAGGTGATCATGCCTGGCGGGCTACTGCCCAACAGTTGATGTTGGGATGTTGTATATATGATAATCGGCGCAAGAACTTTTAATTGCGCGATTCAGGATTGGTAGTTTCTTCGTATTGTAGGTTACTCCGTAGTTCAGTGTAACTTCGGTAGATGGCGCTGTAGTATGTTATGTTGTATGTGGAGGTCGCCACATCACTCCCCTCCAAGACTGGAGGTCGATATATATTGCGTCAGCTGTCTGTGCTCTGTTGTGGAGCTTGCCAGTGCCAGGAGTGAATAGTTCCAGTGAGTCGGAACGGAGTGCCGCAAGTTCCAGTGAGTCGGAACTGAATGCCGCTAGTCCCAGTGAGTCGGGGCTGAAGTCCGCTGATCCCAGTGAGTCGGGATCGCATGCGGTGCGCGGTGCTGCGGTGAGGTCCCCAGTGAGTCGGGGCGGTTGCTGCGTAGTGGCTGGCTGCTGCGTAGACGGGAGAGAGATGCTCTGCTTACATGGACCGTAAGTGCAGTGTGCTGTGCCTAGACGCTGATGAGGCCGTAGGGGTTACCAGGCTGGAGCGGTCGCGTCCTGCGTTTGGTATATCCCAGTTGAGGCCGAAGTTGCTGGCTGGCTTGAGACTTGCTGTGGGAGTGAACATGATGGTGGCGCTTCCTTGAAGGCTGCTTTCAATCACGTCGGGGTCACCACTGTGGGGGAACGGGTATCATGTTCCACCCAACACAAAGGGAGGACCCTCCAACCAGGCGAGGTGATCATGCCTGGCGGGCTACTGCCCAACAGTTGATGTTGGAATGTTGTATACATGATAATCGGCGCGAGAACTTTTAATTGCGCGATTCAGGATTGGTAGTTTCTTCGTATTGTAGGTTACTCCGTAGTTCAGGGTAACTTCGGTACATGGCGCTGTAGTATGTTATGTTGTATGTGGAGGTCGCCACAGGTATAGTACGGGACAGATAGGTACGATAATGAGAAGGCATAATGCTTTAAAAATACTTTCGTCAATATAACGGGTGTTTTTTTAAGCTAGATAGAACTTTAAATTGTAAAAAGTAACACAAAAAATTAAATTTTGATGAAACTTTTTTTTTTATTTGTTTCAGTATACTCTGACAAATCATCATGAATAGACTCACGCTTGAACAACGCTACGAAATTATCCAAATTTACTTTGAAAATCAGTCGTCGATTCGCGCAACTTATAGACGACTGTTTTATCGCAAAATTGTGTTCAGCGATGAGGCGCATTTTTGGCTTAACGGGTTTGTTAATAAGCAAAATTGCCGCATATGGAGTGAGACCAATCCACAACAGACCCTACAGACTCCATTACATCCAGAAAAATGCACCGTATTGTGCGGTTTTCACGCTGGTGGCATCATCGGACCTTATTTCTTCAAAAATGAGCTGATTTTCAAAGTAAATTTGGATAATTTCGTAGCGTTGTTCAATCGTGAGTCTATTCATGATGATTTGTCAGAGTATACTGAAACAAATAAAAAAAAAAGTTTCATCAAAATTTAATTTTTTGTGTTACTTTTTACAATTTAAAGTTCTATCTAGCTTAAAAAAACACCCTATATGATCAGAACTAATGGAGCTATATACTCGTACTTAGTCTAGCCATAAATACTGTTAAATTTAAAATTAACCAAATAATTTCTTTGAATTTGGAATCTGTCAATGTATTGTCTTATTTTTGCGCAAATATATTTTAAAATGTTTTGTGATATTATAATTTAGTGGGTGATGAAGAGAACCAAACCGCTGTGTTTCGTGAGTGAAAACCGAATCGCATTACATAAAGTAGATATGTATTAGTCAAATGTTTGTGTACCGTGCTATTGACAGATACAATGAAAGCTCTTCTCTTTGTGATAGAAAAAGATCAGGCCGTCTCTGTAGTGTTCGTACAAAGCACTAAGGTAAAGAATTCGAAGAAATCCTGTCCTAAAGTAAAAGATTTTATCTCGGGAGATGAAAATAGAACCTAGAACCATGTCGCGCATTTTAAAAGATGACTTAGGACTTGCAGTCGAAAATAGACGCACTGGTTATTTCTTAACTGATACTTGAAAAAGAATAGGGTGTTCTTTTTACAATTAAGTAATATTTTAACAAACGAAATAACTGTACTTATGCTGAAAGCTCTTTATAAGCTTCTAAATCAGTCAGCAGTGCAGTGCATATGACGGCCAGTTTCCTGATCTTAATTATCTGGATTATAATTTATGGTCTTAGCGAGTAAGGCTTGCTCTAAACGGCACAATAATTTGAAATCCCTCAAACAATCCATACGATTGGAAGTAAAGAATTTTCTCATAGAAAGAGTGCGTGCTGCTATTGATAATCGGCCTCAACGTTTAAAAGACTTTATTGCAGCCGATGGAGACCCATTCGAAAAAGCTTTATATATTTTAAATGATTTTATATTCATGAATTAAAGTTTAAACTATCACACTGTAATAATAATAAATGTTACTTACAATAAAAAATGCTGTTTTTATTTGTAACAATATTAATGGCAAGACTAAGTAGTCAAATTCCAAATGAATTTAAATATTTTATATAAATTTTGAGGTGATAAAATCATTAGAATATTTCTGCTAGCTATTTCTTGGTAAACTCTTTAATGATGGTTTTCAACATGGTTTAGTAGAAGTACATTTCATTGTAGGATAGATTGGCGAGTAAAAGACAAGTGAACAAGGGAAGAAGAGTCTGTATTGGACATAGAAGTAAGAGATTACCCCTAGAAGAATATATCTGTTATAATTAGAATAAAGTAAATGTGAAGTGAAATAAGGATATATTTACAAAAAAACATTAAATAAACTTAACACAATTAATTAAAGTTACACTAATTAAAGTATTGCAATTTTGAGTCTAACTTCATAAGTCTATAATTTTCGTAGAAATAATACCTATTTAGAAATTAAGAACAGCAAAAATGTAGTTCGTATAGTTTTCTTTCATAATATATTTATACCACATGTGAGTTAATTAAATTTACTCGAGTACGAAAGCATTTTTTTCATAACAATATCACAATTAGTTCATCACAATAATTATATGACGTCAACTAGCATTTATTTAATTATAATCGCGTGTTGGTTTTGATTAAAATCGCGGCATATGGTATATGTTGCTGCAAAATGTTATAAACAAAAATGATATCTGTCCAATAAAAAATTATGAAAAAAATATAAAATACGACAAGGTTCCGGATATTTTTTTAATGTTTGTGTCATTATGGTCTAGCTTGATCCCGTTCAAATTTGAACAAAAAAAGGAAAAAAAACTTCCTAAAGGAATAAACGAATTTCTACAACTAAGACACCATTAAAAACCTATTCTATTTTGCGGACAATTTACAAACATTTATACAAGAAACAGAGATAAAGAACATACAGATTTAGAGTAATAACTTGTGGATCACACAAAGTGTTGTCATATGTGGGGATTTGAACTCACATCCATATATTCCCAGAGTGAGTCTTAGGAAATGATCGCCTCTTCTAGCTGTAAATTTCGACGTGTAAAAATATCTGTAAAGATTTACTTACAAAATAAATATCATTTATCAACCCTCAGCGCAGTAGAGTCTACTGCCGTGCAGCATAAACTGAAAATAAAATTGTGTAATTAATACAACAATAAATAAAACATAAGTATCTTTGACGGAGAAATTTAAAAAAAAATAGTTACAACACAGAACTTTAACTATTATTATTTAAATGCATGCGGCATGCATGGTCCCGGAGTGATAACACGCCTTCACAGAAAACCGGTGTGGAACAGCGCCTGCGCTCTGTTTCATCGAGTGATTGAGGAAAGGGGAGGCCTATACCCAAACATCTCCTTCTATCCCTCTCTCCATTCCCCAAAGGCCGGCAACGCACTTGTGACGCCTCTGGTGTTGCGGGTGTCCATCTGCTCGTTTGCCCCATATACCTACAATAAAAAAACATATTTCAACACAAATTTAAGGATAGAAAGACAAGAAAGCATCTTTAATCCCATGTTATACATAATTAGTCTATTGCCTTTACGGAAAAAAGTAAACGGAACAACTTTAAATTGTTTCCGAAATAGTGTTCAGGATATAGTTACTGTAATTGGTAGGTATTTTTCATTTGCGGACGTTTTAATATACGCAAATGTTGATGTGAATCGGATGTCACTTTCTATACTTACATTTATAAATAGGAATATTGCATTACAATATCTTTAAAATAAATAAATACACAGCACTGCACGTAGTTTTTTATGTTTGTTCTTATTTTATTTAACTTAATTTATCAAGCTTTATTAGGTTCTTACGCAATTATGTAATATAAAGTAATTTTCCAAACACTATTTGCACCGGGATATTCCCTTAAAACAATGAAACATTCAATGAATGTTACAAGGTCATTGTACCTAACATACGACCTTGTAACATTTACGTTCGACAATATAGTGTGATTAATTTACAATATACACGCGAAATAACACTCAAATTCTAAATGACAAGTCTTGTCACTTTAAAATTTCTAGTAATCAATCATGACAGCCGACACTCACTGTACTTACCGTAGATAATCATATCTTGTCATTATATTTTGATTCAGTTAATAACAGTACAGAAATTTAGTAATGATTATATTGAATGCGAGAGCTGAAAATATATCGGTAGTCTTAATCATGCCCAATAATTTATATGTAAATATTTGCAATATGTGTAACTAGCTGACCCTCACAACCTTGTTTACGTCTACTATTGCCCGTAGCGTAATAATTTTCCCCCGTTTTAAAACATTCTTCATTGCGGCTCCGCTCCTATTCGTCTTAGCGTGATGATATATAGCCTTTAGCCTTCCTCGATAAATGGACTATCCAACACTGAAATAATTTTCAAATCGGTCCAGCGGGTCCTGAGATTAGCGCGTTCAAACAAACAAACTCTTAAGCTTTATAATATTGGTATAGATTTTAATAAAGACTATGTCACACCACTGAGGCCAACCACATTTTTTTTTGGATGTTTGCTTTTGACTTTATTCCTATTGTACATTGTTTTCATTAATTGTATTATCAATTTTATTATCAACTTGCTATAAAAGAATAATGTAAGTACATAATTTATAACAAAATACAAATAAAACAAGATGAGAATCCAGCTCTGCATAATTGATACATCATCCACATTTATCAATAACTAGCTATATTCAAGATATTGTGAAGTATTTCTTTTCTATAGAGAATAATTGTGAGATTCGACTTTACTTACATTTGTAGTTATCAAAGTTAACAATGCATCGGAAATCTTTTGTCCGAATAATGGCTGGAGGCTCTCGATTTTTTCCCCAACGATTCTTCTACTTGACCTTCCGAAACGATAATGTAACAAAATAGCTGTTATAATCGAAAAATCGTAACTAATAACACAATAAGTATTTTTTTTTTCTTGAAATATTTTTAAGAAAAATGTCGCGAGTTCTGATCGTTCCTTGTTTTGATTAGTATTTGATTAGTATTATATGATTTTCTTCGGTGAATTTCTTTATTTAAAAGAACATGAGAATTTTTGGAGGCACTTCCAATTTTCTGGTGCTTTTTTCTTATTGACTTTTGATAGATCAGGTCGGAAAAAATGATTATTATACACTGAAGTATTCGTGTCAAATTTCTGTTTTGTGTAAAGTAAATAAAATTTGTTATAACAAAATAAATTAGTTTGTAATGCTTTTTGGGTACTGATATCCCTTATGCTGGTATAACCACGGGACATTTGTAGTAAAAAGACCAGAAAAATAGGGTTTTTATTTATTTTCTTGAAAGATACTGAATTTGGTATGCATTCCGTAGCATACATAGTCTCTAAATATAAATACTTTTTTTTAGATCTAAGCGAAACCAATAAAAACAATTTATTACCTTAACACTTCTATTTATTTTCTAGAGTGCTTCGTACCAAACTACTTTGGCAGCGCAGCGATTTTCATTTTTGTTTGAAGGAGTTTTCTAACTTAAATGTGCTTTACAAACTTTCCTAATAGTCGCAGGAACACTTGTAAAGAGGGTACGTGTATATGAAACATAGGTACAGGTAAAAGCCGGAAGCATGGCCATTAACGAGTGTGGGAGCAATAACTCACAGCAAATTGCTCTGCACGGTGGCGGAGGTCGTTGACCTAAAGGCTTTTGCTGCAGTACTGGAACGAAAATAGACTAAGCATCTAAGCTTTAGTGCACGTTAGTTAAGTCTCAAAGCCTTGATTTTATATTTTAAATACCTCTGTATGTTTTTGTGATTGTCTATATTTTACGAGTCCAAGATCTGATTAGTTTGTTCAGCCTTAATGCCAATGTGTATTATATCCCAAGATCGTCACTAATTTTCTTTTCTTTTTCTAACTTTTATTTAAGATATGAACTATGTGCTGGATTGCTTACCAAACTCCAATGTAATAAGTTGGACCTGAGCCGACTTAATGAGAAAAGTAATGTTATGTCACTATATCATATTAATCAATGTAGTACAGGTTTTCTATAAATTAGACGTCGCACGCAGAATACTTTTAGGTACCGCGCTGAGTTGTTTTTACTTCTGTTAGGGATCATTCAAGCAAAATGCTTAAGCCGTAGGGAGTCCATAGATCGTTGTACGATAGACTTACATAAATCAGTGTAGTTTGAAAAATTAATAAGAACCTTCAGGTACGTAGCTGATCATCGTAATCTTTTCATGAATAATTAATTTCTAATAAGACGGTGTAAATTAATTATTACTGAGCATCGAAAACACCGAGGTGCGTGTTTTTGAATCGAATCCTTGTATTTTATGGCACGCTATAGTTTATCAGTTGTTATTGCAATATATCATATTATATAGACAGGTATTAGAGAGATTAGTTAGTCTAGAGTTAGTAACGATGACTGCTGAGCTGGTTTGGATTCAATTAGATCTGATTTAGGAGAAATAATAGTGGGAGGTGCACGATAAGTTTTCGAAGCGTATTTATCCATGTTCTTCATGAAATATTAATATGTTATAATGTTGTAATAACTGTTTAGTCTCACACTACGATTGACGTGCAGAAGTCTCGGGTTCAATTACCAGGTCGGACAAAATGTCAACGTGGGAGAGCCACGCTTCGGCATGACTGGGCCGGCTCAACCGGAGTGATACCATGGCCTCACAGAAAACCGCCTACGCTGTGTGTGAGTGAGGAAACCGGAAGCACATACTCACCCCCTCCCCATCCGTCTTCCCATTACCCAAATGCCAGCAACGCACTTGTGTCGCTTCAAGTGTTGCGGAGGTCCATGAGCGGCGGGAAACGCTTACCATCAGGCGATACGTCTGCTCGTTTGCCCTTATTACATAAAAAATAAATAAAATAAAAGTGTTTGCATGATCTTCGAATATTTGTTTCAAAGTTTGGATGTTATCTATCTTTAATATGTTTCACCATTATCAACCGGTTCCAGTCCAGTGCTAGACAGAGACCTCTCAAGGTACATCCAATAGCCTATGTTTGTATTTGCAACAAAAAACAATCAGTCAACCTACCTGTCATAGTGCAAGCTCGGCTTAGTGTGAAGCTAAAGGACACCATCATGTTTGTCAGATAGCCGAATTATTTAAATAATAAAAAAAGTAATTCTAAGTTTGTAACTGTCGTAAAGCAATTTCAAAAATCCCAGATTAGGCATTTATATAATTTAGATTAAAAAAAAATAACATTATAAATATGAAGGTATTGTTCTCACTTTTAATATTTTAATCAGAAAATGGCCGTTAGCTTGGACCCATGTCAACTCTGACATTTTAGACGGATGATACAAATTATAAATGCTGTGGGTAGAATCACGTGTCTTTGTTACACACTTTGATTTAAAAGCGATTTGAGATTAATGAGAATTAATCAAAAATTCTGAAGATTATCTATAGTATGGTATCATGGAGGAACGGGTGCCATGTCCCTCCAACACAAAGGGAGGCCTCCGACTAGGCGAGGTGATCATGTCTGACGGGCCATTGCGCAACGGCGCGAGATCTTCTATTGCGCGATTCAGGATTGGTAGCTTCTTCGTTTCCATTGTTACTCCGTAGTTCGACGTATCGTCGGTGAATGGCGCTCCAGTATGCTGCTGATGCGCTGAACGTGGCAGTCGGCACAGTATCTTAAAATTTAATGTACGAGTATTTGCGTGTAATCTTACATTTCTAAAACCTTTAAACGAGAAATTCTTGTAAATACACATATAAATAATCTCGGAAACAGCTCCAACGATTTTCATGATATTTAGTATGTGTTGGGTTTCGGGGGACATAAATCGATTTAGTTAGTATTCATTTTTAGAAAATTTATTAATAAAAATATTGAACATAGCTCGGTCATCTAGGTATTAATTTCATAACATCAGTACATTGATGAAATGGTTTGGAATGCAAAGTTGAGAAGATGTAGACTTGAGGATATGTTCAGTTAAGGTAAATTATCTATAAATAATTTGTTTCACTTCCATTATCATCAGCCTATCGCCGTCGACTGCTGGACATATGCCTCTCCAATAATTTTCTAATATTTTAATAATAGTTACATAGTATTATCATTATTCCACTGGAATCATTTGGACGTCTACTGCGGCCCCTGAAATTAGAATTTGAGAGTAAGTCAAAGTTAAAATAGAAATAATTAAGTTCGTTTTTATGGAAAAGGGATCACATTTTCTGTTAAAATTTACTTTTTTAATTATAAATCGTAAAGGTAATTATAAATTTTGATATTGTTTTCCTTTCTTTACACTGTGTGGTGTGTACAAATGTATTATAACGTGTCTACCTTATTCATGATCTCAATTTAGTCTCTATGAAAAAAATTAATTATTAAATATTTGTTAATAATATCGTTCCTGTTTGTGTGATGACGGGTTAAGAATATGCAGTGTATCATACTCAATACAATACAAGTAATTTATATCGTGGCTATCGCAAGTCATGATTGGCTTTATTAACTACGCAGGACAACAGCACGGTTAAAGAAAGAGAACTTGCAAGTACAAGCCCGTCTGCCTACCGTAGCGTAGTAGGTAAGCACCTCCTTTCTAAGTAGATGCTTTCTATTACAGTCCAGCAGTGGAGAACTAAAGGCTGTTGTTGATGATGAATCACAATATAATAATACTAGCTGACCCACGCAACCTCGTATGCGTCTTATATTGCCCGTAGCGTGAAAATTTCCCCGTTTTTGAAACATTCTTCATTGGTGCTCCGCTCCTATTAGTAGTAGCGTGATGATATATAGCCTATAGCCTTCTGCGATAAATGGACTATCCAACACTGAAATAAATTTTTAAATCGGACCAGTGGTTTCTTAGATTAGCGCGTTCAAACAAACAAACAAACTCATCAGTTTCATTATTAGTATAAATGTGCAAAATGTATTAAATAAATGAGATCACAATTGGTTTATTGTTATCAGATAGCTGATAATATCGTTGTTGACATGCCTAAGCCAAGTTCTTTGCTACAAATACGGGTGTATTTAAATCCATTTTGAGTAAACGCTCTTTCAATAAAGTTCAAAGAGAGCAGTTCGCTCGTTTGGAAAATGTATTCTTCAGATGTGCTTTTCTCCCTTCTCCAATCGATTTAGCTACTTGCATATGTAGTTCGCTAAAATCCGGTTCTTTTAATATTGCTCTATTCTTTAAACTGTGGCTGAACATTCTACCTTTTTAAACGGTTTTATTTAGCTTGCCCTGTTTGTTGGTTTATTTATTTGTTTGTTTGGATCAAATCTAGTAATTGAAATTTGACCCAGTTCCTATTGACAGATTGATCTCAAATTTAGTACACACCAGTTCTGGTGACAATACAACTGAATAAATTCTGTTTCATTGTAAATTCAAGATGGCCGCCGCTACAATATGGCGGAGTACAAATTTTGTTACGACTTCCTCAATATGAGTATCAAATGAAAGGGCTTGACTAGTAGAAGTACTTTGTAAAGAAATTAAGAATTTGTAAAAAAAAATAAAAAAAAAGGTTTTATTGAAAATAATGTATAACTGAACCTGGAACCTACCCAATTATTTTTTAGCATAATATCTAATTATGTTCGTAGTAATGTAATAATTATAATTTTCAGATATCACCGCATTAATATAAATTCAAATTATAGGTTAGGTATATCTATTCCATTTTAAAATAGGAAGTTACTTTTTAAAATATACATAAACATTGGAATAATCAATGACATTTCGACGATCGAATAAAATTCAATTGACCTTTGTAAAACGAATAAAAAAGTTGGGAATGGTACAATGGGCGTAGGAGCTCTTAACCCATCGGAAGCAATATCGTCTATCTCGGCCATAAGTGATCCCTTCAAGAGTTATACTGAAGGCTATTTCTATCTACTGATCTAGCTAGACACGTTGCAATATTTACTGTTAGCATTCATGCGAGGCTAAACTCTGTCGTGTGTCGTGTTATATATATCATTGTTAAGAGAAATAAAAATATATTTTGAAACTAGGTTTCGCTCGCGGCTCTGCCCTCGTGTATGTCGGTAATCGCGACAAAAAGTAGCCTTAATCCTTCTCCAAAGTACAAATGACCGTTGACCTTTTGTTTCACCGAGTGAGTGAGGATTCCGGAGGCCCATACCACAACCACTCCCTCCACCCCCCTCCCCATCCCCTAAAGGACGGCAATACACTTGTGATGCCTCTGGTGTTGCGGGTGTCCATGGGCGGCGGTAATCGTTTACCATCAGGCGATACGTCTGCTATTTTGCCCTCCCTATTCCATAAAAAGGCACTTTTGATATTGTGTAAGTGTTCTTAATGGTTTTACAGTTTTAGGTCTCATAAACATTAGTTCGTTCATTCCAATGTTTTGTTTAACAAGTACCGCTACATTTATACCACGTCATCATTATACTATAAGCTCATAAAGCTTCAACGACTCTGCTCACGTTTGATACGATATAAAGGCACATTAGGATGAAGTTTCCTCCTCCACTCGGTTCAATAGATTCTCTGGGGCTCCATATAAACAAAACATAGCTACTGAGTGTGTGATAGACTTAGTACGAAATAACGTTATAAGGAAGTCCGCCATTCTATCTAAATGTACCCGGGAGAAATCACAGAGCAACAATGGATGAATGAATAAGTTTCCAGCATTTTATTGGAATGAAGTTCCTTATGGCGCGTTGTGTAAGGGGGCTAGACGGAAAAATTGTCACGACACAATTTGTTGACACGACACAATTTGTTGTCACGACACGACGACGACACACACAGATATTTTCGTTTTGGAACGAAGTTCCTTATGGCGCGTTGTCTAAGGGGGCTAGACGGAAAAATTATCACGACACAATTTGTTGACACGACACAATTTGTTGTCACGACACATTTTGTTGTCACGACATGACGACGACACACACAGATATTTTCGTTTCGTCTTTCTATTTCGAACTTCGTTCCATCCGGGTGTCCCTTGACACCTCTCAAGTTTTTACGTTCTTTATTTGGTTGTAACTTCATTAATATTTTGGGAACAAAAAAAAACAAAATTTCACCGTACTCAATGAATCTAAGATTCATTTGTTAATTTTGTTTAATCTCAAGTTTTTGTTGTTTTTGGTTAACTTCCTCATTAGAATTTGATTAGGTATTTTTGAACAACAAATTAATTTTATGAGATAAAACATATTATATTATATTAGCTGTTGCCCGCGACTCCGCCCGCGTGTATGTCGGTTTTTTCGTGTTTTTTGGCAGTCGCGGGTATGTGACTGATGCAAAAATTAGATAAAAACAATCCTTGATGCGGATTATATATCATTCTAAAATTTCAGCTCGATCGGTGCAGAACTTTTTGAGTTTTTGAAGCGTACACAAACCAACATAACATTTTTCTATATATAGATTTTAAAAGGCTTTTACTAGCTGCTTTTGAATTTAATTCGATAGTTAGTTACAATTTATTCTTCTTCTAATTGTCGTGTCGAAACTGTATTTTCTTATATTCTCCAACCCTTTTTTCAAAAAACCATGTTGGGGTTAGCTTTTAGTCTACTACAATACGGCTGAACATCGATTTTGTACCAAAACGACTAACAAGGCTACGATTACCTAACGATTACCAAATATATAGGTTTGGCAACGTTGATCGGTAGATTGACTTAGCCTTTGGGGGTCTCAATATATTAAGAATGGTCACCCAGAGACCTGGTTAGCATTGCCTAATTTTGAAATGTGTTAACCACATATTCCAATGTATTTGCAATATTACCACTGAGTCGTAAAAGTGTATACATTTATATATAATTTAGAGGACAAAAAGACAAATTTAGCTCTTTATTAAATATTTAGTTAAGCACAAAAACACTCCCATCAGAAATACCAGCCTAAAGTTGTAGATTTTTACTTCAGTGCTCTCCATTATAACCGACCTCAGGGACCCCTTTGAGGACATAGTTTCTTGCTTATATTATATCGAGTAAAACACAAAAGTATCTTAGAAATGTAAAGTAATATTGTTTTTATGAGACCTTGACCTCACATAATTTTTTTGGGTAAAGATTGACTTCGATAATTCTTAAAAAGGGTTTGCTTAGGGAATGTGAGTCGATGTGAATTCGTGCAATGTTATTTTGTGCGCTTAAGATTTTTTTATATTAACACAAATTTATCACACTTTGAGCTAATAGGAATGTTATATATAAATAAATATATATTTATAGAGGTGCATAACATTAACAGTATGTCTATAGACGCTGAAGTGTATATCCTCGTCATGATAAGCTATGTGCTTAAGTTGTGGGTTCAATTTCCATCCCATCGTTGTGTGATGAACACGTTTATTGGCTTTGCTTCTAAAGACCTATGTCTTGCTATCATTGCTGTGAACTGTTGAATAATGTTGTTGTGATAAGACGTTCAGAACATTTCATTTCTTTTAGTATTAACATTTATATTTATTTTTAAAAGTAAACTTGTATGGATTTTTGTATGTTTAAAGAAAATTATTCGAAAATTATAGCTCAGTATGTCATAAAAATTATTATGGTTTACAAATGTGTATAGAACGTACCATTTTAATAAAGGACAATGATAATGATTTGACAGTCAACTGCCATATTCTGAAAGACCATCAATCAATATTATTACCAAGCTTGACTTGTTTGATTTGATTGTTCTTACATCTCGTATTACGTTGCGTTTCTAAGGTGTTTTTAGATTTTTCGCTATTCTCGATTACTCTCGTAGCCATTATTCTTATTATATAAATAAAAAATAATAAAATAGAATACATCACACTATATAAAAATACTTAACGAAATAAAAATTTACATGATAGCCAATCACCGGTGTGGAAATGCATCGCTTAGCAAGCGAAGCGTGAACCAGGAGGCTGGTGCGCGTGACAAGACTCAAAAAGATAGAATTTGTATAAAAAACTAGAGATGAGTAAGTAAGCAAAATTTATTTAAAATATTTCCAAAATTCTCTTGTTAAAACATAAAAAACACTGCGTTTGCTTTTGTTTATGTTTTAGAAAAATACGCATACTATTTTCTGTTTGGTTAAGGTTCAAAGACGATGTTAATTAAATTCTATGAAATTATAATTTCAAATATTTACAGTATGTTTTTAGAAAATATTTGTCAATTTCTTGGTCATTCATTGATAGAACAATGAGTGACGACAAAGACGAAATTTTAACCTGCACTTCTTTACAAGATTAATTTATGTTCTCAATTTTCACTGTTTCATACAGACAATTTTAGCAATACTTTTCACTGCCTTAATTATACAGGTTTAGAGAGGTTTCTAACCGAGGGAGAGCTATGCTTCGGCATGAATGGGTCGGCTCGACCGGAGTGATACCACGGCCTCACAGAAAACCAGTGTGAAATAGCGTTTGCGCTGTGTTTCACCGAGTGAGTGAGGATACCAGAGACCTATATCGCAACCCCTCTCCCCTCCCGATCCCCCAAATGTCGGCAACGCACTTGTGACGCCTTTGGTGTTGCGGGTGTCCATGGGCGGCGGTAATCGATTACCATCAGGTAATACGTCTGCTCGTTTGCCCACTATTCAATAAACAAAAAAAAAAGGTAAAAAATGAGATTATATAATATGATATATGTAGTACACACATACGGAAAAATAGAGTCTATGCCTGTTTCAAGTTAGTTTGCATATAATACACTATACTATATATAATAACTAATATAAACAAAGAGACAGCTTGCGTATTTTCTAGATTTTTGTTGCGTTGAAATGGAGAACGTATTTTTAATCCCCCCATCTCCGAAAGAGTATTTCTGCCCTTCTATATCTGAGTTCAAAAGTCGTTTTTATCCGCTAGAGGATAAAGTAAATTGAATTTAGAACATTGTGTGCACTACGTTTGTCAATTCAGAACATCATTAAACCTATTTGCTTCTACCTCCATGGTGCCGAATTCATTATACAACCTTTTTTAATTTGTTAAAAACTCAGACTCGGAACCTTCTTGGTTTACTTTTTTAAATGTTAAGTTGTGCGTGTTCCTCGCTGAGGTGGGATGAAAAGTTACGTGTTGCACTCGAGTGCAAAGATTTTTCACTTCATGCTCTTTTGATTACCTCGCTAACGCTCAGGATTCTAATCAATTTTAGAATGCTTCACTTGCTCGGTCATCAAAATTGAGCACACGGTTAAAAAGCAACTTTGCACAGTTTTATAACAAATAACTATTATTTAATTAGTGATCACATTCACGTTAGTTCATCCTACAGAACTTAAATTAATCTTAGAAATAAATACTCTGAGATTTATAAAAGGACAATTTTATTTACCTAAAGCTGAATTCATCTAACACTATTTCAGGATAACCTAATACTGAAAATAAGGGCAAAGCTGTTGTTAAAATTATTTTAGTACAATTTATACTGATACTTGATAAATTATTTATGTAAACAATTTTTAATTACATCTTTAATTCTTTATCTTCTTTCTCAAATTAATTTTATGACAATGTAACAATCTCTATAAAATATGTCATCGCAATTATCGTATTATTTTCTTCGGTACTACTAAAACAAATAGTAATTACAAGGCAATATTGATTATTTCTATTGAGTTATGTCTAGGAACTTTATTCATGCAAATCAGCGACATTTATCACACGTAGGAATAGCAAACGGAGCGTGAACAGCAAATTGGCGAACGACGTGACATCTCTAAATCTTTTTGTGGATTGTTAACAAGCGAAGCGTGATAACTCTGTAGTCTTGATTTGAATATTTTAATTTGATCGTAAATAATGTAAGAAATATATTTGACAGTAAATTAGACTAGGTATAAAGTTTTATAAAAGGTTTTATATTCACTTGTAATGCCATATCCTTTCAGTACCGACTTACTTTTGAAATTTTAATTTTATTCCAAATAGGTATTTTTTATTAATTAATGTAGAAGTGTAAATAATAATATAACTACAAAAATGAATATTTGAACAAACATAATATATATTTATTGAGTTTTTCTGATTATATAAATACTTGATAATAGCTCGGAGTTTGAAAGTTGGGTTGAACCCCCATGCCTATGTGAGCACGTAAAGCTGTCGGCTTTGCGCCTGATCACTCCCTGGCCGTGTTGAAAAACCGTCGATTATGAAAGTGAGGGAACAGAGAGTGCACCTGTGTTTGCACACACACTTGTGCACTATGAATCCTTCTGCGTTGTTGGCTGGTCTCCATTGAGACTGGCCTACCTGAAATCGCCTGGGAGAAAACCATACCATATATATACATATTATAGGATTATATTTACAGAAATTATTTTACGTGACCGCTCTTCAAGCCCTAGAGTCTGTGTATCAAACAATGTAGGTTGAAGGTTTTTTAAATTAATGTGTGAATATTTAATATAACTGTAACATATAAATACAGATGTTTATGAAAATATCATTAAAATCATCGATCATGTGTGGATGTACACACTGTTAGTTAAAAAGTGTGTACACTTACACACATGTTGATAGAAAGTTATGTTCAGAACAAAATTAGTAATGCTATTTACTGTTTCAATTAAATTAATATTAGGTTACTGACTAGAGACTTAATTATTTTTTTTGTTTTTTTTTTAATTATTTTGCACAATCTATCGTTTAGTATTAAAGTATTACAAAAACCCTTTTCAATAACGTTATTAACCTCTGTCCACAATGTGCCTTCATTACTTATTTTCGTGTGCATATTTAAACAATAGACTTGAATTTACGGCGTTAATATAGGAGTGTGATTTAAATTGCCTCCTCATGACCAAGTTTGACATTAGACTGTGGGATTAGTTAATTTTAGTTTACTAATTAGTCTAATTAATTAAAAGTGAGTAGAAATACTAAAGGGCCATAACCTTTTTGTATAAAACCGAAGATTATTTTATTATTAGTACCTATATTATCTTTTTTTAATGATATCGTTATAGGTAAGTGAATTAAACGATTAAAAATCCATATTTTAGTCCATAATATAGTTCTTAATTTAGTTCTAAATATAAATTAGGATTTACATTTGAAGTGTTCAATAAAAGAAGTATAATTTGTTTTTTTATTTTAGTTTATTTAGTACTCATTACAGTAAAGCATTTAACTTTTACCAAAAAATCAAAGATAATAGTTTCTATATCTTGTGTTTTTTTATGTCATAGTGGACAGACGAGCAGACGTATCGCATGATGGTAAGCGATTACCGCCGCCACTAGACACCCGCAACACCAGAGGCGTCACAAGTGCGTTGCCGGCTTTTGGGGGATGGGGAGAGGGATGGGGGAAGGTGTTGGGGGTATGGGCTTCCGGTATCCTCACTCAGTCGGTGAGTTTCACACCGGTTTTCTGTGAGGCCATGGTAACACTCCGGTCGAGCCGGCCCATACATGCCGAAGCGTGGCTCTCCCACGATAAAAAAGCTATGTGGAAAAGGCACTAAAGTCTATGATATGGTATAAAATGTGTGATTACTTTTGCCATGTAATAAATAATTGGTCAAGTAAGATTATAATTTTATTATTTTTATTTAGTTTGTCACCCAACTAGGTTCATCTAATTTCAATTCAAACTTAGTCAATCACGTTGTTTTATGTTTATTAATTGCCTTAAATTTAACACTTATTTCTAGTCTGCCGTTCTAGTTTTAACTTCTAGAGAAACAGACAATGAAACAGTTCACGTAATTGTAGAAGTATTATAAATTATTTTACCACTAAAATATTTAATATCACTATTCAAAGAACCTAGAAATCACAAAAAAGGAAAAATAGCATTACAACTGCTTAGTGTGAAACTAGGCGTGCTCAATCGAATTCTTATTTCATTGTGTATCCGATTTATCGGCTTTTATACGAGAATAAGAACAAATTGTCGTAAAACTTATTTCTCTGCGTGTCGAATCTCGACAATGTCATTGACACACATGATGTATAGCGATATGTATAAAATATATCGATACAATAGAATTACATGAAAACGTTTTTTGTGAGGATACGGGTGTTGTGTTATGTCAACTTATAGGAGGAAATCTCTGGCCAAAAGGCAAAAGGGAAGGCGGAAGGTTATTGTGCCATGGGGAGCGCTACAATGAGATTAAAGGGAAGTCATAAATATACTGATCGGCATTATTA
The DNA here is from genome assembly GCA_916048165.1 of Spilarctia lutea. NCBI lineage: Eukaryota > Metazoa > Arthropoda > Insecta > Lepidoptera > Erebidae > Spilarctia > Spilarctia lutea. The sequence continues at coordinate 5,433,441 of OU696479.1, read as the reverse complement.
GTTGCTGTCTCTTTGCGTTCTATAAACAAGATGGCGTTGAAGTATGTTTGATGATTGTGAATAACTTCAATTTTTTACACGACTACGACGAACGCAATAGGAAGGGTATTATTTTGACATTTTGTATATGTTTATATATTCCGTTGCACCTAAACTACAGAACTTATTTAATGAATGAGGTGTATAAAATTTATTTAGCAAAAGTTATTACGTAGTTAAGTTATCGTTTATTTAACATTTTCTTGTTTTTATAATTAAAACCAGGGTTAGTTCCCTACTATAATAATTCGTATATTTTCATAATCATATCGTTTTTATTTTCAAGGAAAGTGCATTCTCTCAATTCAACGTTACTTGATATAAGATACAATAAACTGTCAGTGGGATAAGACTGTACTTTGTAGTGCTAAATATTGCGCGTTCAATAAACTGCACTATTAAGAAAGAGGCTATGGTACACTGTAGTATAAGGCAAGATCTCTAGCTTATAAACTAAAAAAATATGGCTCGATTAAAATAACATTTTGAAGAAGAAATAGGTATAAGAAATTCTGGGCTAATTAAAATTGAGTGAAGAACTGAAGCGGCTCCTTTGATGTATATATTACACCTAGGAAAACTAGACTACTGAACTGGTTTTAATTAATGAGGTGTCAATATAATTTGATTCGTAATAATAGCCTGAGTGATATGGGCTACATAAATTATTATATTTTAATAAACAAATTATATTAAAACTTTTTACGTAAGTGGGTTACAGTTTTTTAACTTTTTTATTTTTTCTTAGAAGGCCCATTGCCGAAAGCCTTACATTTTAGAGATTTCCTTGCCCTACGTTTTAAAAATTCTCAACGTCCAAAAAATTCAGTAAAACTAAGAAAGTTATAATAGTTGACCAACATAACACTCACACCAACACACACATAACAGTATTGGATGAAATAGAAAAAAAACCCACATTGGCTAAGCTATAAGGTGTTGAAACTAGAAACAATGAGTTTAGTGAATTTATAGTGGGCAATAAATCTGTGCAACTTGCCCAGGATTAAGCGCACCCATTTCCCTTAAGTTTATCTCGCAAACGCAATATCCTCTCGTATATATATATATATTGAAGTCACTTAATTGAATTAAATGTTTTGTCTTCATTAGGGAAGAGAATTTAAAGACACTGTGGCTGGTCATTTACTTTTCGTGTTGTACTGATCGCTTAATTATACCCAGGGAAATAGCACCTGCGCTGTGTTTCACCAAGTGAGTGAGGGTACCGAAGACCCACTTCCCAACCCTTCCCCCATACCTCTTTCCATTTCCCCAAAGGCCAGCAACGCACTTGTGACGCCTCTGGTGTTGCAGGTGTCCATGGGCGGAGGTAATCGCTTACCATCAGGCGATACACCTGCTCATTTGCCCCCTAATCTATAAAAAAGGGATAAAATAAATGATCTTATTCATCACATAGTCAGGTCAATAACTATTAAATCTTAGTCGAGGTTTTATAAATATAATTCATCATCTTCCTAGCCTTTATTATTTTCAATATTATTTAGGATCGGCTACTAGTTGAACCGATTTTACCCGAATATCAGTTTTTACACAGAGCGACTGGCATCTGACCTCTGCAACCCTGAAGGCGAACTGAATTCGAAGGTTTGAACTAGTTGTTAGTATATTTAAGAGCACTGACTTCCCAATAACGATTGCCATACATGAACATGATAACCGGGACCGACGGCTTAACGTGCTCTCTGAAGCACAGGAGGAAACACCGCCATCTTCCATACACCGGGCTGCTATTAAGAATTTCTTGTAGGAAAAACCCAACAGCAGTCCGACCCGAGAATTGAACCCGAAACCTTTTAATTTGCAGTCGCTTACGATAACCACTAGACCAATGAGGCAGTTTTATAAATATTACTATTATATTAAAAACAGGGCTGCGAAAAGGAAGACAAAACTGAAAGGGATTTAAAAAATCAACCCGTCTAGTCAGCGTTGTATAGTAAGTCAAAACCGAATATCTAAGTCCCAGAGGCCTATATCTTGCATGGAGTATTAAAGGTTATCAATGGTAATGGAAATAGTTGTAAAAATACCAAATAGCATCATTCATAATTCATTCATTTTAAGTTTAGAAGAACACTTAATACATACTCCATATTGTATGATTTGAAAGAATTAGCATACATGTACATTTGCCGAGCAAGTATTCTGAACTAAAATTCAACTAGTTGTTTTGAAATACAGTAGATTAACATATTCAAGAGTTCTCGAGATCCTTCAAAGTCGCTTAAAAGGTTTTAGAACTAAGTGTTTGATACTTAAACTAAAAGTTATATAGTTTAATCACTGTTATTACAAGGTTAAATCGTTGAACTGTATTAATTAATAGACTTAGTTATTCAATTAATACTAAGTATTTTTATTATTTTAGAAACAGAATTTTTACATATATAATGTATAATTTTAAGTAAAATACAATTTTAAGAGTACCTTGAGATTGAATCCTTAAACCTAGCAAGAAGCTACCCGCGGTACGAAAATAACCGCGGGCAACGCCGCGAGGCGAAGCTAGTATCTTTATGAATTGTAGCCTATGTGTTATTCTGATATATGACTACCTCTGTGGCGCAGTGGTAGCGTATGCGACTGCTGTTTTTGAGGTCTCGGGTTCGATTCCCGGGTCGGACCAAATGTTTGTATGACCTACAAATATCTGTTTCGGAGTTGGAGTATTTTCTATGTATAATATTCAAGTATTTACAAAAAAAAGTATATATGTGTTTATATCAGTTGTCTAGTACCCATAAAAATATATATATATCTATACTAATATTATAAAGAGGAAAACTTTGTTTGTATGTTTGTTTGTTTGTTTGTTTATAATGAATAGGCTCAAAAACTACTGGACCGATATTAAAAATTCTTTCACCATTCGAAAGATACATTATCCACGAGTAACATAGGCTATATTTTATTTTGGAAAAAAATAGGGTTCCGTAAGATATTTGGGTTTTTCGGACACAGTGTGTAAAAATCAATCAGAAAAGTTACTTATTTTGCGAAAACTTTCATGCTACGGGCTATATAAGACGCAAACGAGGTTGCGTGGGTCAGCTAGTAAGCTATATTACTGTAAAGTTTTATCAAAATCCATTCAGTAGTTTTTGCGTGAAAGAGCATCAAACATACTCACTTACATACTCACAAACTTTCGCGTTTATACTATTAGTAGGATTAAAAGTTCCTTTATTTCTCCTAAATCCTCCTGATAAAGAACCTATAAATTCTGATATTAGAGGTACTTCAAACTAATTTGAAGTCATATTGCAGAATTTTTGACTTCAAATTATTTCTACGGCAATTTAGTGCATTATTGAAGAGTCAAAATCCCTTTCTCATAATAATTTATACATTTAAAAAACTGAAAATAATAATTAACTTACATTTACAAGTGATTTAGAGACCTTATTTTTGTCTCTTAGTTTTGGGTTATAAACAACAATGACAACAAATGATACTATGTCAAAAACAAACAAGAAATTCTCTTTACAATTTGTATCACAATAAAATTTTCAATTTCAAAATTCCGCTGATCTACACGATTACAATGTGAACTAACTCGTCTATAAATCAATTATCTATCGAAGTGACAAAAGCTATTAGTCAGTTTGCATGCTGCAAATAGACTCGGCGAAGTTAGCAATTCCAATTATTATTCATGTTGGCGCGTTGGCGCTGCTTCGTTGGTCTAGTGCTTAGCGTAAGCGACAGCAGATCAAGAAGTCTGGGGTTCGATTCTTAATAGCAAGAAATTCTTAATCGCAACCCGGCGTAAGGAAGATGGCGGTGTTTCCCACTTGTGCCTCGGATAGCACGTTAAGCCGTCGGTCCCGGTTGTCATGAACATCTATGGAAAGTCAGTGCCCTCAAAAATACTGACAACTAGTTCACGGTCAGGGTTACGGAAGTCAGATGCCAGTCGCTCTGTGTGAAAAATGATTTTTAGGTAAAACCGGTTAAACTAGTAGCCGACCCCAAATAATATTGGGAATAATCAAGGCTCGGAAGATGATTCATGTTTACGTGATTGGTGACAAATTTCGGTGTAAATTTTGTTATTTCTTGTTCCACAAGTGCTCGTAAATTTTCAGATCACCTAGTATTACTACCTTGCACTGGCCCTGGCAATAGATTTTGTATGACATATCAGTAAATCCCACGAGCTGATAAATAAATATCATATAACGGGTATGTTTCAAAGTTAGTATTAGACCATTTATTAACACTAGCTGTACCCTGTGGTTTTTCCCACGGTTTTTATTTGTAACAGTATAACAATAACCGCAGAAAACCGGTGTGAAATAGCGTTTGCGCTGTGGTTCAGCGAGTGAGTGAGGATACCGGAGGCCCATACCCCAACCCCTTTCCCATCCCCCAAAGGTCAGCAACGCACTTGTGACGCCTTTGGTGTTGCGGGTGTCCATGGGCGGCGGTAATCGCATACTATCAGGTGATACGTCTGCTCGTTTACCCACTATTCAGTAAAAAAAAAACGGTATTTGGCAAAACCAGTTGATATAAAAGCAGCCTTAGTTACTAACTATATCATCAACTGTCTACCAGTGTCAGTGACGTCAAAATCCGTCTAACAGTTCTAAAGATTAGCGGAAACAAACAAAAGGACAAAAATTTAAAAAAAATATAAGTAACATAAGTAAATATATACTTTCATATGCATTTATGCGCAAATATCAGTTGCATTGTATTCATTGTATTTTATATACTCGTCGTTATGCTGGTGCCTTTTCAGTAGCTGTTAAGAATAGCTTTCAGAGAAATGCTCGCATCTCCATTCAGTGTGTGAGAGAATGAAAAATAGCGACCCAAACAGGGACCGTAATTCCGTTTTAGGTTACCATTCCAAGATGTTCTAGAGTTGAAAAATGTTTTCATTTCCTGAATGGATGAGACAATTTTCGAATGTAATACGATTTTGCTTTGGTTATTTTCAAGCTGACTGGTGAGAAAAACATACAAAATAAATGTATTTAAAAAAGGTAACGAACTAACATACATCTCCAATACACCGTTTGCAGGCTTTCGATCGGCCTACTTCCGATAGTTTTGTTAATTTCTTGATCAATATGATGATGTATCGGAGTGCGCAAATTGTAACGATGCCGATATCGGCCAACAAATAAGCCAAAAGCCAATCCTATCAAACTATAGATTGCTTATAAAGTTTGTAGTCTGCGGCGGCTCTTAGTCCCATAGTTCCTAACGATTTCAGATATTTACACTTCTGACATTATGCGCTTTTCTCATTTTACTATTTTTACGTTTTCCGATCCATTTATCATATTTCCCTTCAAACCTTATGATCCGAAACGATAAATAAAGACAGTATGAATAACTATAAAACCTGGTGAAAATAGTGAAATTTATTATGTACGCACATTCCCATAAATTGATATCACAAAATAATCTAAAAAACTAAAAATATCTATAATCATGTGATAATATACCACTTCTAGTTAAGGGTGTCATGATATGAAAATGAAGAATACTTATATTGTTTTCATTATAATCAGTTTTATGTTGTAAATAACATATACGTACGGTACTTTACCAAACACAGTGACAGCTGAGATATCGAAAAATAAACTGTAAAAAGATGAAATTAAAGTTTATAATACAACAACAAATTTTAGTTTAGTGATGACAACAACAGAATCACCACCCTTAATTAATTTCAAGCGACATAAAGGTGAAGCCCTCCTTTTAATGATCTGGCCCGTAATGGTGTCTAGTGCACTTCGGCGGTGTACTAATGGGGATGCTATTGTGACGTCACGCATCGCATTGTTTTAAAATGTCCTCGTGAAAAGGATTTAACTAAAGGTAATAAATTGCTTACTTTAAAACAATGTGGCAACGTTTAAAGACACGTGATCATAAATAAAAACTGGAAAATGGTTGTGAAGGCCACCAAACAACTGAGCCAATCCTGATAAAATGATGTGAAAATAGATTACTTTTGATCTTTTTAACTGCTTAGATGGTCTAGTGATTAATATAAGCGACTATCGATTAAAATGTCTCGAATTTAGTAAAAGCAGCTCTCGTATAATTATTTTGATACTAGTTGACCCACGCAACCTCCTTTGCGTCTTATATTGCCCGTAGCGTGAAAATTTTCCGCCTTCAAAATGGACTCCTTGATAAATGGACTATCTAACACCGAAATAATTTTTCAAATCGGACAAACAGTTTCTGAGATTAGCGCGTTTAAACAAACAAACCAACTCTTCAGCTTTATTATTAGTATAGATACTTAAATATATATATGTATTTGATAGTATAGATAAAATTTAAATGTCTGTGTGTAATTTTAAATTGATAGTCTTTCCCTAAGTGCAATCAATAAATACATTTTTAAACTGTCGGCTGATTACGGCTAATATTTGGAACTAGACCGATTTTGACGGGAATATCATTGGCAGATAGCTGATGAAACAAGGAGTAACGTAGGGTACTTTTATTTTAGACTAGCTTCAAACCGCCTTGTTAACAGTGGTTGTTGTTCTAAAGGTACGGCAACAACGTACAAATCGTGGGAGGGCCACGCTTCGGCGGCATGAATGGGCCGGCTCGACCAGAGTGATACCACAGCCTCACAGAAAACCGGTGTGAAATAGCGCTTGCACTGTGTTTCACCGAGTAAGTGAGGATACCGGAGGCCCATACCCTAACCCCTCCCCCATTCCCTCTCTTCTCTTCTTCCAAATGTCGGCAATGCACATGTGACACCTTTGGTGTTGCGAGTGTCCATGGGCGGCGGTAATCTGTTACCATCAGGTGATACGTCTGCTCTTTTGGCCACTATTACTTAAAACAACACAAGATATAGGAACTAATATCTTTGATTTTTTAAAGAGTAATAAAAATAAAACTATATTATAAGAAAATTTTATTTTAATTCTAACCGTCGTATCCAAAAGAAAACTTGTATATATACATAGTTTGGATGATAATACTTAAATGGTTGTACTGTTTCATTAAAATCTATCCTTGCCCGCGGCTTTGTTCGCGTGATGACAATTATCGCGGTGAAGAAACTTTTCCCAAAACTTTCTGCCGCGCACAGCAAAACTGTGGAATGAGCTGTCGTCTGCGGTGTTCCCGGACCAATACGACATTCAAACCTTCAAGATAAAAGCGTAATCCTTCCTAAAAGGCAGGCAACGCCTCCGGTGTTGCGGGTGTCCATGGGCGGCTGTAATCGCTTACCACCAGGCAATACGTCTGCTCGTTTGCCCCCTATATAATAAAAAAAGAAAAGAGAAGCCTATGTCCTTCTTAAAGATTCAAAGTATCTCCATGTCAAATTAAATTAAAATCGGTGCAGATTTTTAGCCATGAAAGCTTAACAGACAGAGAGAGTTACTATTGTATTTGTAATTTTAGTAAGGATAAGTATGTATGAAGTAGAAGTAAGGATCTATACAAACATTTGTAGTCTAAATCTAATCATTTAAGGTGGCAAATCCCGACATTAAATCCTCAGTGTTAGTTCAGTTCTAAAAGCGGCAGCAATTCATTCCGAATTTCCCGAATAGAAATGCATATTACGTGGCTAGTGTTGTTAACGCAAATAATTAGATTTGAATTGCTGGACTGTTGCAAAGCCGGCCTAATTCAAATCGGTGATCTGATATTGGTTATGAAAATACGTAATATATTCATTGAAATTCATAATTATGATGCTTGTGATTAGCTTCAACTTCAATCTCATCATCACTTCAACATACTGTAATTGTCCTGTTTTGAATATAGGCCTCTCCTTGTACAGAAATTTACGGCCTTTTTTTTATTGGAAGTTAGCCTGCCTCGTTGGTCTAATGAATAGCGTAAATGACTGCTGATCAAGATGTCTCGGGTTCGATTCCTGGGTTAGATTGCTGTTGGATTTTTCTTACAAGAAATTCAGCCGGAGTATGGAAATTGTCAGTGCCTTCGACATACACTTAATTAATTTTCGAATTCAGTTCACCCTCAGGGTTGCGGAGGTCTTATGCCAGTTGCTCCGTAAAATAATGATAATCAGGTAAAACCGGTTAAACTAGTAGCGGACCCCAAGGATAGGAAGATAATATTGAAAGTAATCCCGCCCACACACCCACCATTGTAACTCCTGTTCACAAGGATCAACAGTAGTGCAACTCACGAACACACTGAGTTATAACACTCGATTATGGCAACGAATATAACCAAAAGGGAACTGGAGTAAAAAAAGAAATATAATAAGTCAAGTTCCCTTCCTGGCAAAGCGGGAGACAAAGTGAAGTCAAAATAGATAGACACATTTTTCAAACTAGGAAGCACCACTGATTAAATATTATGGGTTATAACTGATTAATATAGTAAGGAGTAAGCTTTTGGTTTGTATCAAGTTTTCCTTTTCTTTGTTGTGTATTTTGTTCCCTTAGTGACAGGTTTAATACACACGAGATAAATTATAAAAAAAAATTTCGGCCATCTAACACAACGCCATCTAGTCACAAGCTAAGCAGAGCTTGTGTTATGGGTAGGTACTAGACAACTGATATGAATACACAAATACTGTTTTTTTATATATACATACATATTAAACATAGAATACACCCAAACTCTAAAACAAATATTTGTAGATCACACATACATTTAGTCCCAGGATTTGAACCCGAGACATCAAGCACAGCAGTCGCATTCACTACCACTGTGCCACCGAGGCAGTAAACAATACAGGTTACACAAAGATACATGATAATAACGGCAAGTAGTAATGATAGATTAGTTAAAGACTATAATGAATAGTCTATAGTCGACAAGTAAATATAACTGAATTGTAATCTACAATTACTGATCGTTGGTATATCGACATTTCAGATGTCGCAAGAGATTCGTAGATAGTTAGACATCCGAGATTAGGCATAGGACTCTAATTGTAGTAAGTCAATTAGACCTACATATTCAACATGAAATCAATCCACACAATACCAAACTCAAGAAATGGACCTTATCTATTAGGAGATAAGTTTACTTTTCGCGATTTTGGCATGTGTTCTTGTTGTATAAATCCAATTGGTCATGTAAATAATATTGTCACCTGCAAGGGATCGTATGTCCACTTCAATATGTTAACCGAAATCTGTAAGAGACAGGTGAAAAGGCTTTTTTAACATTAAAATCTGAATCTCCCTGGTGATTCTCTTTTAATGACAGACACGCTATGGACAAATTTGCTAATTATATATTTGCTATTACCGTAATGTTTCAGGCCACATATTTCTCTGATATGAAAAATGTAGTAGCCAAGAAGCATAATCTGGAGATTCTCATTTCATATGATCGGGGTTTTCCCTTAAAATTTTTTTTCAGTGCCCATTTTTAGAAAGAAAAATTCCAAATTAACAAAATACGGTTTTTAATTGGATTATATTGGGTAACCTCTTGAACTTAAAGTTGAAGTTTAATTATGTGTAGATTCAAATTTTGACGAAGTAAATCCATACATACATTGAATGTATGTACCGTAAAAATAAAATTCATCATGACGTCGATACGTTGATATTGCCGATTTCTTTTGATAAGCTTTTGAAATGAAAATGAACAGATCGATTCAGCAATTTTTCAGTCTATTAGAAGTAAATGAAGTGGATTTAAAGATATTCAATAACATAATTTAATTTCACGTATCATTAAAAACTAAAGCTATCATTACATTACAGTTTTAAATAAAACCTGAAATGTCGCAGAATATTGTTAAATATAAATGTATCTACTTTCGTCTGAGATTTACTCAAACCAAATAATAAGTGTTAAAACTAGTTTCAAGTTTCGTGAGTTTTAATAAACTCAGCGACTAAATTCAATTTAGATTTGGTAAAGTTTGCGCGAAATTTACATACGTCTTGAAATAGCGAGAACAAATAATTGTGTTAGTCTTTAAGGAGAGTTATTTTATTCTATTATGTTTTGATAATAACATATATGTGGTATATAATCCTACTAATATTATATTATATGCAAAAGATTGATGAGATTAATGGGTGTTTGTTACTGTTTTATGCAAAAACTACTCAATGTATTTATATGAAACTTCACAATAGATTTTACATCAGAGTAATATATAGGCTATATTTACCGTGATAAAAAGCTACGCTCTCTAAATGGGCGGGTTAAAGCTAAACGGCACTCAAACCCATAATTGGTTAATTTATCGAAGTACCATGTTTCAATTATCATTAAAAAATAATGAAATTGCTGTGGATAGATGTTATTATAAGTATTTTCATTAAAAAAGCGCTGTGATACCTTGAATAATGAATTTACGATACGCAAACTGCAATTTATTTGTTATACTCGTAATTATTTTCTTTAAACGTCAGTAAGTTTACTGTAGCAGAAATATTTTTGTTTTGTTTATCTTTAAACGGCGTTACTTTTTAACGTTTTGGAAAATGTTACTTATATAATATGAGAGAGAGGGAGAGATTATTTTTCTCTGTCATAATGGCATCCTGTATAAAGTACAAAGGACTACGGACGCAGAGATGAATGTTGAAATCGGAGACGTGGATCGATTTGAAAGAAGTCATTTATCATCATTCACACGTAAGGGAGAAAAACGGAAATTACAGATCAAATCACTACACTTCTTTTTCTTCTTAGCTTCGGTGGCGCAGTGGTAGTAATTGCGACTGCGATGCTTGAGGTCTCGGGTTCAAATCCTGGGTCGGATTAAGTGTTTATGTCAAGTATAAATATTTGTTTTAGAGTTTGGATGTTTTCTATCTATAATATGTACCTATGTATTGACTTAACCGATTGTGACAAATTTGTAGTAACATGCATTTTATCAAAAGTGTTCAGGTAGTTTAAACACAGTTTTTTTCTTGTTTCTTATTAATTTTGCAACTCAACAAATTTATGTCATTATTACAAATCTATAGACAACTCATTCGTCACAATCGGTTTAGTAATTTAGGCACTAATGTGGAACATACAAACACGCATAGATTAGCAAAATTATTACCATTCCTTTTGACTACATCGTAGTTGGGTAAAAACACGTTAGCTACACTTGCCTTCTTTTTTATTTCAAACCGGATGCAACGGAAACAACGACAGGTAAGAGACACAAATACAAAAAGTCGCCTGTAATTCGTGTGCCAGAGCGAGAGAGCAAATGTAGGTCTCATTCTTTTGTCGATATACTAAAGTTTCACTTCTAACGTGTGTGAATCGCACACAAACCTTTTTTTAAATTTAAGAACCTTCTTAAGTGACTCTACAAAATAATACACTGTCTAACTAGAATTGATTAGAAAATAAATAGTACAACAAATAGTGAATTTAAAAAGAGTGATAATAGGACGCTTTGCTTTCGTTCTCTTTTTAACTTCAAAATATGTAGTCGAATTGAGAACCTCCTCCTTTTTTGAAGTCAGTTAAATAAAAAAACGATAATAGCTACTGGTTTGTGAAAAATATAGTTATGTTATAAAAAATAAAACAGAAACCGAGCGAGTGTCGTTTCATAAAGACACTGAAGCTTCGGCTTTGTGAAAATAGTGGGCTTTATTGCATACAATCTCAAAGGTAATGAAAAGCATTGGGGCAGTTTAAATTACTGTCCTTATAATTACGTACGTTTAAACTGCAATGCTCTCGAGTGGACATGTAAAATATTTTGATTCAAGGCTTAGTCTAACAAGTTTCATGAGTTCATAACCTTATAAATAAATAAAAAATATACCGTCGAATTGAAAAACCTCCGCTTGAAATCGGTTAAAATAAAGTAAGTACCCAGTAAAAACTAGTTGCCTGCTTCGCCTACCTGTCTTTGTTACCCGTTGTTCTTGTTCCTCCCAAGGAAAACTACACGTTTGTCAGCATAAATTTAACTAAGATTATCCCAATAACAAGTAATAAATAATTTATTTAAGAGAAACCCGACTGCGTCAATGTCTACTATCTTTATTAAATTTAGTGTCACTCTCACGACTAAGACGAATCTTTTGACAACACTCACAGAAAAATACGACAAGCCGTTTAGGCTCTAGATGTGCCAAAGAAATATACATACATACATACACTCAAAAAAGGATAAAAACTTGTCTGTAAAATAATTATATCAATGGAAATCTGCCATTGACATCTTTCTCTTGTTATACCTTTGTATCCGAAGTAAACAGGCGTAAACATAAAAGGCAAGAAAATATAATAAGGACAGGCCCTTAGGCCGCGAGTTATGTATAAATTTAATTATTCGGTAATATCTCTAGAGAATCGTTAGTCTCCCTACACCAGTACGTTATGGGGGCTGAAAGATAATCTGTCTGAGGCGAATATTAGTATGAGATGTAATTAATTTCTGAATAAAATATCGCTGAATTTAGTGAGCGATTCAAACTATAACGTTTTATTTTCTTTCGAATCTATGTAAGGAAGGCTATGTTTTTTGAATGCATGTATGTATATTGCTTTGGCACGCCCTCGTATTTTTATGTGAGTTGTGTCAATAGATTCGTCTTAGTCTTGAGATTGACACTGGGTACGTCAAAATAAAAAAAATATTTTAAAAAACTCAATTTTTTCAGTTCTTCAATAAATTTAACAAAGATGGCAGATATTGACGCAGTCGGGTTGTTTTATTTACTAATTCGTTAATACGTTAATTACAATAAAATTACTTATAGCGAAGCCAAGAACAAAGTCGAAATTAGTATACAAATTGCGAAGATATCGAGTGAATTTGAAAGAAACGAAAAGAAGAAAAAATCCGTCGTTTTAGTGTCAACTCATTTAATTTCTTATAGAAATTTAGAACAACATCTAAGAATACCAATAAAGAACATTCTCGAGGTATTCAACAACTTAAGGCAGTGAAGTCAACCGACAGGTAACAATTCAGTGCGCAACATGTCATGTGTCCATATTGTAGAAGACAGAATTGCTTTTAACCGAAAACGAGAAGTGGCACGAACCACAAATATAGAGCAATAGAACTGCATTTTCTATGCAAACTAGGTATTGGAATGAATATTGAATTGCATATATCGAAACCGATGTATTTCCGAAAATATAACAGCGTATGAGTATAATAGCATTTTTATTTTGTATCCATTGCTTACATAGACAAATTATTGTAAAAATAAGACAATATGACTGTCAATGGCTTATAATTGCTTTAAGCGTATTAAAAAATAAATAACAACACGGTGTGAATCAACGGACGCCGTCTACTCACTCTTTCGTCGGAGTTCTATGTTAGGTCTTGCACAATAGGATGCCAATAATCAGCTCAGGCGCAACGCAGCTTAGGAATAAATTGTATATAACAAGAACCATAAAGTGTAGTAAGTTTATAATATTTAATCCCTTCCTTATGCAAATATTAGAGAGAGTGTTCGGCAAATACTGAGAACCATTCAGATCTATAAATTTATTGGTTTATTAACTTGTGAACGCAGTTCCACTCCTGTGTTTGTTGGCTATTGCTTTCTTCAAAAATCAAAGATGATGATTGATGATTTCAATGAAATTTGGCATGGGGATACCCATGCCAAATTTCATGGAAATCAGTACAGTTGTATGTGGGTATTAGTTTGAAAGTATGGATAAATGTTAATAAATTTAATTCTACAACAAATCATATAAGTTGATTTTATTATGTCGTACTCGAACAGATTCTTTAACGTGGTGTATGTATATGTACTTTTATACGTATATATTCCCACGTCGTTATGTGGTCGTGAAAATACCAGTAGTACACATTAACACCCACAAAACTGAACCCAAACATTTACCTTCCTACACAAAAGACACGTTTTAGTAATTTTGCTTAATTACAACGAGGGATGCGACACGAAATGTCCATTTTTAGATTACTTTTAATAAAAAAGTTAAATAAAATAATAATTAATTGGTTTACTTTCATTAAGAGTTTTTTTTTCTAATACCACCTCTAAATAGTGCAATTACTATGTAATAAGTATGTTATGGCCTTTGAACGATATTGAAAGTCGACAGTTTGACTGCTCTATTTTCTTTGTGTGTGATTCAAGCGGTCACTATGCGGCTTTCTACTTCGCTAAAGTGTTGTGGGGTCAAATCCCATATGGGATAACACTTTTTGTGATCCACAAATTGTTGTTCAGAGCCTGAGTGCTCTTTGTGTCCGTTTCATGTGTGTCTATAAAATCCCCCGCGACACAGGATATTTATCTAATACGGAAGTTTTTCTGAACAATGAAAGTCAGAAATAGCTATTGTAGTTACCCTTAAATAGCTTGAATATTAAATTTACTTATCAGGTTGAGAGTAACCAATACGATGACAGTTTTTGAGTATCAATCCCCTTAAAATTGTAAGGGGGGATAATTTTCTCTGGTAACAATACTCATTCTTTGAAATGTAAGAAAATGATCGTTTAATACCAGTCTTCTTTAAGGCCATAGTATACCTAACCCTAGTCAAGTGAACCCATATTATGCTTACATTAACACATGTGGGCCAGTTTATATAAACAGATAAAACTGAAACGGAATCCCTTATAAGGTGTTTTCGAACCCGTTAATATCTTAACCAGTATTGCAATTTTTAGATGTATCTAGGCAGTAGAGTCACGACGATTCAGCATGAACTGGACAATAACTGCCTCGGTGGCGTAGTGGTAGCGTATGCGACTGCTAAGCAAGAGGTCTCGGGTTCGATTCCCGGGTCGGACCAAATGTTTGTATGATCTGCAAATATTTGTTTCGGAGTTTGGGTGTTTCCTATGTATAATATGTATGTATTTACAAAAAAAAAGTATATAAGTATTTATATCAGTTGTCTAGTACCCATAACACAAGCTCTGCTTAGCTTGGGACTAGATGGCGTTGTGAGTTAGATGTCCAGAATATTTATTTATTTATTTTTATTTAATCTAAAATGACAGCATTCGTGCTGGCGTGTTTTCTTGGTGAGTACGAGACAAGAAATCCAATGATGCAGAAATATCTCAATTGGCCGCCAAAGTGTACATTGTTGAATTGTTAGCAATCGCAAGCAGGCTCATACATAAAAAAAAGTATTGCTAGTACGATTTACAATAACACTACACATAAAAAATTACGTTTTACAACGTTAAACATTCTTATTCAACTACGTCTTCTTAAGAAACTTATCAACGAAACTATCCTGTACAAAAACAATGATCCCAAGAACTATTAAAGAGTCAAACATAGCTTTTTTACTAGCCCATTTCACAGGAATTCCACTCAACATAAAAACGTTTGATAACCGGCCAAATGTCGAACACATTCTTGACACAATATTGTTACTGAAAGACACTGAAATTTTTATGATTCATCAGCCACGTAGACCTCTGTCTATTACTAGGGATACCTTGTTTTTATTAGCATTCCCGGCAACACAGTTCAGTTAAGCAACATATGAGCTTACTTTTTGTTGGATTAGTGACGTATCACCACGCTTTTAGATAGTACATGTATCAATTAAAGCGATGTGACGACCGCGTCGCCATTTTCCTTTGATATATATATTTCCATAATTCTACAAAATAATTTAGAATTTCCACATATGTCTGACAAGACCTTTTTCACTTTTTTGTTATATTTTATATTGTTATCATTGAGAAGTGACGACTCTCAGTATTAATTGCATGTAAATAAGTAAAATGTATGAATGAACACAATTAAATTGTGTTAAATAAAAGAAACCTCTTATTTAAAAAAATAAAAAGTAGTAAGTAGGAGTAAAACAAATGAAAGCTAAACTTTAATGGTCCTTTTACGAGTTTTATACGCGTTCAAGATTTTTGTTGGCACTGCAGATAACTTATGTAATTATGTATACTACATAAATTACTTTTTTAACCATTCTGTGTGCTTAAATTCGTAAGCTTATTAATTTTACGTTTGGTAGCATGATTGTTAATTGAAAAAATCAATAACAAAAGAATACAATGAATTACAGGTAATTGTCATGAAAAGTATTTACGATTATTCATCAAAAAGGTTTGTTGTATTGTGTAAAATTAAATATTACTTTACATTACTCGAAATGAAAGTAAATATGTCTCTTTGAGTTAACTTGAACACAAGACATTTATTTTCTGTCATTTTCAAAGTTATTTCAAAGTTTCAAATAATATTGGTCGTACTGTCGAGTCTACTTTAATATGATACACCGAACTTTGTTTATATGAAGAGACAAGGTCTGCTATATTGAATAAAGCTTCGAGGGCCAATAGTACTTGAAAGCAATTTGTTTGTAAAGACAAAGTTGAAGAAAGTAGTTGTAAACTAACTCGTAAACAATTGTGATAGATATTTTATACATGCTTTTAGTAGATTAGGTAGAAACATACTTAATACCAAACATACATTACGTTTACATACGGCCAATACTAAAATATATTTAAAATGTACCTTGTTTGGCTCTGCATCGCCCTAAGGTCGACTAGTAGAAAATGCCTACGGCATTAATTCCACCTTTGTCACCGATAATGTGCAAAAAGTATAAATAAAAAAAATAAAAAAAATGTAGTCCAAAAACTGCTGCTGTTAGATATTAAATAGATTTCACATGGATATTATGTTAAATTAATAAAGGGCTTTAAATTTGCAACAGCTGGTGTCATGACAAAGGTGCAGTCCGTGGCAGACACTGATTTTTGTGAGGTTACAACCCTGGTACAATTAAACTTCAAGATTGTTAGAGATTAAAGGCTACAAAGGATCATCCATGCCTATTCATAAAACTAATTAGTTAATTGCTAACGGAGACAGAAAATTGTACTTTAGTTCCAGCTGAAAAAAATCGTAGTAAATTTTGATATGATTTAATAAAGTATTTTCCAGTCATTTAAAACAAAAAATGGTTAAAAACAATGATTCTGTTGCAAACACATTTCAGTGTTCATAACTACGAATAAAAATAGCATTTAATAACACTTTTAACTGAACTCAGAAAGTGCCACTTAATTTTGCCATAAAACACAGTTGAAGCAGTACCAAATCCAATGTTCAGTGTGCAAAATTTTAGTTAATTATTATGTTGTAAAATGCATCCAGGGACACATATTGCTATTGCATGGTCGTCCGTTCATATTTACTAGTATCTCTTGTACCACAGTATGAGTTCGGACATTAGGGAATTGGTGAGCTTAAATTGGATGGAATGTGTACAGTTCTAGCATTTTTGTTTGAAGGTTTATTTGGAGAAAATATTACGAAAGTTGTGATGGTACGAAAGTGTATTTTAGATGTACTGTTACAGCACCTAGTTTATTTTAAGTTTATTTTGCATGTGTCTAGTTTCTAGTCACTGACAAACGTATTTTAATGATTCATTCTATTCCAATATTGCGAGTTGCGAGCGCTCAGTAATTATTTGTTTACTTCGATAATTCTTTTGAGAATTTTGCGATGTTTCTAAATACTTAAATATCTAATTTACATTAATATCTAATATAAAAAACACATTGACTTGAATGGAGTTGTTTAGCCAGAGAACAACTAGTATTAAATAGACCCCCCTTCGGTGGTTTCAACTCCGCGAGATTGAGAGAAGTCCTCTCAGTATTAAAAAAATAAAAAACCTGTTTTGAGCCATGCTTTTTACATTTTATACTTTTATAAATTAAAATAAAACAGTACCTCCAAAAAAGAAATGATATAGTAATGTTAAAATTAAAGAAAATAATGTTAAAGTTAATTTACGTAAAGTTTATTTTAGGAATACACTTTTTATGTAGGTAATATTTGCGTTATGTTTAGTCGTCAAATAGTTATTTTTGTTTGAGAAATGTATTTGAAAGATAAATTAAGAAATTATATTCTTCGATTTCTCTTTCGAAAATTAGTTTCCTTGGTAAAGATAATAATTAAAAACCTTTGAAACTGGATTCCATAGTTGTATCTTTCCATTTAAATCGACATTTGTAGACAAGTATTAAACGTTTTATACACGAACAGATCTTTATATCTAAACAGATGAGACAAATATTAGCTGATAAATAAATATAACAATTACATAACAAGACAGTTACAAAGATTTATTCTCTTAGATATGTTAGTCCATTTGTTTAAGATACTTGTAGATAACTTTTATGAGAAATCCGATAAGTTTGTATGCTGACTTTCATATTTCAGTAAATCTTTGTTTGCGACAAATGGTATGGTTTTATAGGTTACTATAGGAGCCTTGTATAATCTGGGAGGGGTCCGGTTGTGTTAATAACTGCAGTTCCCGGACCCCTCCCTTCTCAGGCGCAGGGTTGGCACACCGTGTGGTTTTAGTCGGTTCGATTCCGACAGACCACCCCGCCGCAAACCCCGGTGGGGTGACGACCCGACTGGGGTTTCTACACTTAAAAAAAAGAAAAAAAAAGGGGGCTTGTATAATGAGTTATGTAATACTCAAATGAACATATTAGGTGTTTTCTTTTAATTTTTGTATACAAAGACGTTAATTATCATCTTCTTCTTCTGTCTGCATTAGCAATGAGTATGGTGACCACCATTCTTAGACTCTGCTTACGCTTTCCATCAGGCATAGGAGAGTCAATTTGGTAGGCCCATAAAAGTAACGTTTTAGATAATAAAGTTATATACATCGTCCTTTATAAATATTAAAAGAATTCAATACTTTACGTTTTAGATATCCCAGTAATAGAAAGGCAGTTGCCACCTCAGAAAAAACTTTGTGGGTGTGTATAATAAGCCATAGAATTATTCAAATCTTGGAACTAAAATATTTAGATTTTTATATGTGACATCTAAAATCATTTTTAAATGTATCATAAAACAAAGAAAATAGTCACAATTCAGATGGTTTGGTGCCAAGTTTTAGTAACAGTACTTCGCGACACGAAATATCCATTTGTGGAATAAAGAGATTTGACTGTCCACAGTTGTGCCCCGGTTCTTTATGGTCGAAAGATTTTTTTTTATATAGGAATAGAAAACATTACTACTTTTTTTATAGTCTAAATTGTCTGAGATACTTTACACCAACTAATATTTCTATGATTTATACTATCGATTCTCAGGAACTTCCTGAATTTATTATGAAAACAAACTCACTTATACTCATATATGTTTCAATTATATTATTTTCAGTTGTTTTTAAATTGCTTACATCTAAATCTGAAAAATGTATTACGTGGGCTGGTTTTCATTAATTATTTTCATAAATATTTGTGCCTTTATTGTTTTTTGTGTTTTGATAATGCCGAAGAAACGAAATAAGAACTACTAAAATTTATCAGTTATTATTATAAATTGTTTGTCATTAAGTCCGTTTTCAGCTAAACCATCATAACCAGATATAGAATTCAACAACAATCGCAAATACGAGTACATTAATCATTTTTAATAACCTGGGTTTCCTGCCCCAAAAACTCTTTGTGAAATTAACCAATAAGTATAAAGTTTTAACAAAAAACCGACTCCAAGAACTGGACCAAATTGAAATGAGACCACACGATAAGAACCAGCTTTCAAATAGAAAAATAAGCATTCAAATCGGTTCACCCAGTCGAAAGTTATAAGGTAGCAAATATATTAAAAAAAAATACAGTCGAATTGAGAACCTCCTCCTTTTTTGAAGTCATATGTATATAAGTTATATTTCACTAAATCCCATCTTAAGAGATTGTCGTAAACATTCCCCAGCGTTTAAATATCCTTGTACTCCAATACTGCTTAAATATCTCTAATCACATCAAGGCCAGAATTTTTTAACTCTGACCTTCCTGACCAATATGAAGTTAATTTTGATATCCCTCAGGCTTTTCTTTGTTTAAGAATCTACAAGACAAGTATTTTCTTATTTTCTGGTTCACCTAGGGAAATGAAAAACATATATTTATAATAGAAACACGAACGAAAGTCTTATGTGCAGCGTTTATATATTTTTAAATGAGCTTCTGTTTTACATAAATTGGACGAGAGAGAAAATTAAAAAAAGAGGATTGGTAAAATATTATCAAGACTGGATCTAATTCATATTTTTAGATAAAAAGTAATTAAAACTAAGAAAGCCGAAGAATTAATTGTATTTCATAACGTGTTTAAATTTATAAGTAGGTTCTGATTGTAGCAGGCCCAAACAATAATGCCAAAGATGAAGCATTTAATTTCTATGATCACTGGAACGCTGGGCACTTTTGTGATTTACATTATCTTTATTAATATAATAAAGTCGAAGAACTTTTTTTATTGTTTATTTAAAACTTGCTAATCTCTGAAAAGCCAGCCAGAAAATATTACATTGCGATTTTTGTGTGGAATAGCGGAACAGCGACTTCAGAAATGGTTGCAACTTTTGAACCAACTGTTAATTAAAATAGAGTCCTCAAACGTCTTTCACCGTAGGAAAGCCACTCTTCGGAATGGATGGGCTGGCTCTACCGAGTGATATCATGGCCTCACAGAAAATCGGTGTGAAACAGCGCCTGTGCTCTGTTTCACCGTGTGAGTGAGGACATCGGAGGCCCCATCCCTCTCCCCTCCCTCTCAAAGGCCGACAAGCCTCCAAAGTGATGCCTCTGGTGTTGCGGTGGTCCACGGGCGGCAATTATCGCTTACCGTCAGGCGATACCTTGGATCGTTTGCCTTCTATTCCATAAAAAAAACGTCTAAAGATACTTTACGTAGACCTAAATAACATAACATGTCTTTATTTAGAATTATGCATTCATGAACAATTAAAAAAATTGTAAATCAACTGGATTGTTTCTCGTTTATCAAGGTTTGAGAGGTGATTAACCGGTAAATATAAAATACTTATAAATTAATTTTCATTCAAAAAGAATCGTTTGATTTTACCCTGTCATCAAATTTTTTGATCTGTACAATACGAATATCTATGAATGCGTTTCAAATTCAGCATGCATAAATGTCTCAATTATCAATTTAGCTTGTTACACAAACATTACATATCCAAGTATCGTCTATAACGGGTCGTAGATATAAGTAAGCACATATAGTTATATGCCTTAAGCTTCGTAGAACAAACACATTGGTAATGTTATTGTAGATTAACGTCTACTTTGATATCGTACTATACAACTGTATTCTGGTTATTTCTGGAGGATTTCAATAGCAATATGGGAGTTATTACGCAGTCGTAAATGCTAAACCATTATTTTAGTCTATCAGTAAAGATGCTAAAATCACTGTCTCGTTGGTCTAGAGGTTGACGTATGCGACTGCTTGTCATGAGGTCTCGGTTTCAAATCCCGGGTCGGGCCAAAAACAGCTCAGAGTTTGGAAATTAGGACTAAGGACTTAAACCTCGTGCTTCGGAGAGCCAGTAAAGTCATCGGTCCTGCATCTGATCTCTCCTCGCTTGTATCGGGTAACCATCCCATCAGATTATGAAAGTGAAGGAACAGAGAAAGCACATGTGTTTGTGTACAATCTTGAGCTCTATAATATTTGTTTAATGGAATTAATTATATGGTTTTCGTTGAGGCAGATTAACAACAACACAAAGATGCTAAGTAAACTGTTGAGTCATCCATAAGACGTAGAAATATTATCTTATAAATCCATATCAAAATATAAATGAGAAAGCTCTCTTTAATCCGTCAATAGCCGGCTGGTTTATTGCTGCAAAAACAAATGAATATCACAAGATCTTATCTAAACAATTGATTTAAGAACTGCTATAAGATTTCAACTCGAATTCAAAACTCGTAAAGACATCAAGCGATTAAAAGATGCAGTTGTTCTGGTGTATCATTCTGTCAATGGAATATAAATAAATAGAGAGATGAGACATGAAGCTGTAAAAAACATATTAATTAAATAGATTTGAATCGCTGAACCTACCGCAATCCCACTGAATATGAAATGTAATGGAAAGAGTCAGTTAATAATAATTTGAATTGATTGTTTATTTGTCTAGACGCTATAAATACCCGTAGTACAGACTCAGAAATACGAAATTCAACGTACACTTACGCAGTTTGTGGATACGTTTGTGGAAAATGGATAAAGTTGACGATAAAACTTCTGTTTGATAAGAATAATGCTTTTAATTTAGTGCTGTTTGAAAGGACTGATAGAAGAAAAGCAAGTTTCTGTTATTACGCTACTTTGGTGTTAATATTTTACATTTATAGAAACAGCGTCATCGTCAATAGTTTTATTATTAATATATCGTAGTCGGTTCCGTTCAATAATAACGTGGATTTGACATTTTTTTTACTTTGAATAATGTTCAACCATGCGAAAGTTTTGAAAGTAATAATTATATTAAAAAAAATATAGTGAAATAACCTACTCCTTTTTTGAAGTCGGTTAAAAATTATGCCTATAGAGGTACCCCAAAAAAAAATTGAGATTTCATTATAGGACTTTTTTGATGTAGTAAATACACATATCCACGCAAAGTTTCATCTTTCTAGTACTAATCGTTTGGAAAATTTAAGGGTGCCGGGACTTGAACAACGGCACCCTAACAATATAATTATACCTATCTTGTCAACCAAAATTTCGTATTCTGACCTCGTGGGTACAACCTATTTTAGTTTGACAAAGACAACGTTGGTTAGTCACAATTGCTTTATTGGTATTCTGTAAATCATTTTCATCTTATATAAATAACATTAGAAACCATCGAGCCTTCAGAACTGTCTCCAGCAAAGTTAGCGCTTAATGGATTTTTAATTTAATCGAAACTATATCCTAATATAAATTGACTACGGTTCGAAAACCGCAAAGTTAGCCCTCCATCAATCCAGTTAATCGATGCCCTTTGATAAAGATTGCGTCAGTTTGAGCAGTAATATAGTCCTTCTTAAAATCCAACAATTCACATTTTCAAATTTCTCCGCTCGCGTATATGTTACATACTTTTTTTTTTATTGAATAGTGGGCAAACGAGCAGACGTATCACCTGATGGTAAGCGATTACCGCCGTCCATGGACACCCGCAACACCAAAGGCGTCACAAGTTATCAAAGATAAGAAAAAACGTAGTGGGAGATCGATTTGTCTTGGATATCGTTGCAGAACCACTTTTGCCAAGCGACAGTTTAAGAGTCTAAGGCCCGTATTATAGAAGGCGACTCAGTCGTGAATCGAGTTTTAAAACTAGATTCAAGAAGAGATTGTATTATTAAACGTCTCTTGAGTCAAGATTCACTGATCTTTGATCAAGTGAGTAAAGATCAATGCTTAGCTTATTTTAGAACGACGCTTATGTCAAAATCGTCTCTCAAGAAGAGATTTTTGACAGATGTGAGACAAGGTTATGGTAATTTCTAATGCCTTGTAAGGGAAATTAACGTATTTTATGATGATTTTTCTGAATAAAAACGAAAGATTAATTTCACCTTACTTTAATTACGAAAGTAATGCTTATTATACACATTTCAATACATTTGTATGTTATTTTAGAATGATGTTTATGTCAAAATCGTCTCTCAAGAAGAGATTTTGACAGATGTGATCTCCGTTCAACTGAGACAAGCTCAACTCAAATCTCCTCTCAGGTAGTTTTTAACGAAAATAAAGAAACATTTTAGTGGAAAATGAACGTGTTTTACGATGATTTGTTCTTGGACAATTACGAAAGATTATTTAACTTGGAAATTCCTTATATTCCACGCAGATATTTACGCGATGCACAAGATCCATACGCAATGAATGAACATCATTTTAAAATTAGATACAGATTTCGACAAGACACTGTGAAAAATTATATCTTGCCACTAATTGCTAGTGATCTTAGGAAATTAAATAAAAGAGGACTGCCGCTAGCCCCAGAACTGCAGATTTTAATATGTCTGAGGTTCTATGCCACAGCCTCATTCCAGGTAAACTATTTCTTTGCTATTCTATTATATTATATTAACTCACAATAGATTTATTTAATTTTATTAAATTAATTTGACAGAGGGTCAGAAGTCCAGGCTCAAGGTTTGCCAAAGATCAATAGAACGTAGCATGTTGGGTGTGAAGCGACAAGATCGTATTAGAAACACGGAGCTGCGATCCAAAACTAAAGTCGCAGATGTGGGCAAAAAGACTGCCAGATTGAAATGGGATTGGGCCGGACACGTATGTCGGATGAATCCGGACCGGTGGGCCAAGGTCGTCGAACACTGGGTGCCTCAGGGTGGACGCCGACGACGAGGCAGACCCCGTAAAAGATGGCGCGACGATCTTGACGCCTATCGCAGAGACTGGCCGGAGCTGGCTTTGAATAGAGAGAAGTGGCTTGTTGCAGGGGAGGCCTTTGCCCAGCAGTGGGACACAACGGGCTCATAAAAAAAAAAAAAAAAAATTAATTTACTTTCAGATAGTTTGTGGTGATCTACTACATGTGTCACAGCCAGCAGTCTCAAATGCAATAGCCAAAATTTCTTTGCTACTAGCACAAATACACCCTAGATTTATTAAATACCCCACGACAAGTACAGAAAAAACTGCCCAAAGACAATCTTTCACTTGTCTTGGGCAATATAATCAACACTCTGGTCTGCGAAACATTGATGGTGCAATTGATTGCACACATATTAAAATAGTAGACACTCCAGGAGTACAACATCATGAAGCATTCAGAAATCGAAAATCTTATTTTTCTGTGAATGTCCAAGTGAGTATATTTGTATATTAGTGAACTAATTTAATAATTTTTATGACCAGTCCTTTTTTATATATAATAATAATTGTGTGATTTTTAGGCAGTTGTTGGACCATCAGGGGATTTTCTTGACATAGTTGCACGATGGGCTGGAAGCACTCATGACAGCCGTATATTTCAAATGAGTTCATTAAATATGAAATACATAGAAAGGGTCCATGATGGGGTTCTGGTAGGTGATCGTGGTTATCCTTGTTTGCCATACCTCTTAACACCTGTGAACTCACCAACTACTTCTGCTGAACAAGCATACAACAAAGTGCATACCAAAACACGTAATGTTGTAGAACGGACATTTGGTATGTGGAAGAGAAGATTTCCCTGTCTGCGTCTCTACGCAGATAGCTTGTTACCTAGACCTCTGTCTAGGTAACAAGCTATCTACAGTATCAAATATTATAGTGGCATGTGCCATACTGTTTAACATTGGTCTTCGAGTAAATGATGAGACATCATCCACACAAGAGAGTATCAATGATGAAGTTGACGTACCAGAGCCACCAATAGAACAAGCAGCCAATGTAGGCTCGGTCGATGGATTTGCCACACGTCAAAGTATTATTGATGGTTATAATTAAATTATATTAACCCAAAAGATATTGTACTTGTTTCATTTTCTACTAGCTGTGCCCTATGGTTGTTGTTGCAAAGGTAGAACTACAAGCGCAGGTATCAGCTTTTCGTAATTTTAATAATAATAATAATAATAGATCACTTTATTGTACACCAGATGCATTACAAGGTTAACTTAAAATTAGAGAAGTACAATTGGCGGCCTTATCGCCCGGAGGCAATCTCTTACAGGCAACCATTGGATGGAGAGATAAAAAAAAAATAGATTGAGAGAGTGTTGGGTAGTGTCTGGTGTAAAACTAGGTAAGACGAAAATAAATAAATAAAGCAATTAATATTATATACCGTTATACTAATACATAGTGTGGTGTTTTTAATGTTATCATACTGCAATACTAAAAAGTAATCTTAGGCTAAACAATAATAAAAGGTTGCATTTGAAAGAAATCACATTATTTATTTACTTTAATGTATATGTACTACAATTTACTATTGATATCATTTATTATAAATCAACAAACTTAAATTGTTAATATAATTATAACAATCAATGCATAAACATAGAAAATAATTAACAACACATATAAGTAACACACACGTAAATACAACAAAAAATAAAATAGTCTTAAACATAGAAAATAATTAAAAACATATATATTCAAGTAAACACAACAAAATACTAACAAAAAATAAAACAGTCTGGACTAAAATTACAGACTTTCCTAACAAAAGAAACCCAATATCAATTATTGGCACAGATTTTTTTGTGCCAACTCTGCTTTAGCTTCTGCTTCCTTCAATTTTGCTTTTAAAATTTCTATTTCTAATAAATGCTTTTCTTCTTTAAATCTTTTATCCATTATGTGAAGCTCTTCTGCCCTTTTCTCCCTACTAGTATGCTCTTGTTTTAATATCTGCACTCTTAATTTTCTTTCATTTAATGAATAATTGAAAGAATGGTTAGAGGCATATTCTATTGTTGGAGGTGTTTGTGATGTCATCATAGGAGTTGTTGGTACCGGGGAAGATGTGGATGGTTCACTAGAAATATTGGTGGGTGCAGATAACTTGTCGGGGCTGAATATGGTGACGGGTGTAGATACACTTCTGGCTGGGTTCTGGTGTGATTTTTCATAGCATACTTCTGAAATATTATAATTATATACATTACATTGTAACTTTAAAAGTTAACCTCTCCATCACATTAAATTTACCTGCTAGGTGATGTAAGATATAAAGAAAATATGTAAGAAATAAAAATGTACTCATATATCTGTTGTTTGATATGGAAGAAATTATGAAAGGTTAATCAGTGTATCCTAAATGGTTTTATGTTATTCTCCCATATTATTATATGAAATGCAAAACAACACAATAATTCCTTGGTTACTAATTCTTTGAGACAAAAGTTGGCATTCTCTTTTATATACGTGCCCCGGAAAGTGATTGATAGCAATTACATATATATTTGTCACTTATTACTCACCTACAAAATCAGAGTCGAGAGTGTTTGGTATCTCTACGAGGAGAGCTGGTGCAATTTCTGAAATGTTTGCATCTATAACAGCATCAGGACACGGACCTCCTCCGCCTGTGGCCAATCTATGCTGTCGTTCTTTAGTTAAAATCTCCCTATGACGTGTTTTAAGATTGGACCAAAGGCGGCGTAACTGATCTCCTGTCGCCTGCAACATAAGCACAAAAGATATAAGGAGGAACACTTATGACAAGCTACATAAAAAACACTAAATATACTTACTGATTCTGTTACAATAGCTGACGTATTAAACCTGTCTGCAATTTCACTCTAGGCTTTCCTTTTTAAGTTAGCATTTACATTGTCAGTTTGCTTATTTTCTATTAAATGTTTGTACAATTTTAAAATTTCCAGAAGAAGATTTTTCTCCTGAAACACAAAAACAAAATATAAAGTACCAGGTTACAATATTAAACTAAAGAAATTGCTGTCGATATTGTACAAAACAAAAACTTAAAAGGTACTGAAATTAATGTTAAAAAAATACAATAACTACTGTAAATCTTGTTACGTAACACACTCCTTAAGTATTAGTCCATTGCATCTAATAACACAATAAGTTCATTCGATTCTATTGCAATAAAAGTAACATCGTTGGCGGGCATAGTTGTTTTAACTGGGGACTTTTAATTCATACATATTTTATACATACCTGTAGTGTAAAGTGCTTTTTTTTTCCACACGACATATTCCACTATCACTTTCAATTAAAATCAACTTGAATTTGATTTAACAATTTTATTATTTTGATTATAAGTGTAACTCATTTCAACATGACAGTATTGACAGATTGTCTTGATGAAAGTAATTTGAACGTTCCGTTTCAACTTATGTTTATTTCATAAAGTTTTATTTGATTTTTATTTTAATATTTCTTGTTTTATTTTAAGTGAACAATAATTTTATAAGTACATTTATATTTCTACACTATCCAATAATATATTGCTTTCAAATTAAAAAAAAATACTTTATAAAAGTTTTTTGTTAAGTCATTTTCTGCGTAACACAGAATAACAGACTTGTGAGTTGAGATTAGATATTGAATCTAGTTTCAACTGAGTAGACCTTGAGAAGCCTTCTATAATAAGAGCGACGCTTGAGATTCGATCATAACTTGAAACTCGATTCAGCTGATCGGAGATCAAACGATACTTGAGTCGCCTTCTATAATACGGGCCTAAGTCTCAAGCTTTATAATGCTCTAAGCAAATGGGAGGATATTGTTGGACTCAATAGCTATGAGATCAAAAATATAGCAACTAGTTGGCTTCTCCAACTAGATTATGAAAATACTGAAGCATTACTCAAATTCTTAGAATAATTATCCGCATTTATCCCACAAACACACATACACACACATGCACACACACACACGCGCATACACACACACACACACACACACACACACACACACACACACACACACACACACACATACACACACACACACACACACACACACACACACACACACACACACACACACTATTTCATATATATTAAGCTACAATAATCATTTTATGAAAACACATTCACTGTACTGACTGCGGTAGAATTTAAGTTTTTAATTTGTGAACTGACTCCTAAAATACAGGCTCAAGCCTAGTTTGGAAGCCAGTGCTAGCACCCTCATGTAATTTATTTTCTAGTACAAATAAACATTTTTATTATTATTATTAGTGCGTTGCCGACCTTTGGGAGATGGGAAAGGGGATGGGGGGGATATACCTTGACTAATAAATTAGTTTAATTTGTCTGATAATTGTTAAAGGTATACGAGTTCTTACGTGTTTTTTTTTTGTTTCAGATTTAACATTCGTGATAAAAACAGTGATAGATTCAGTGTAACGTAACAGTGACAGTGTTTAAAGTGTAAATATAAAAGATTGCTTTAGTCTTTATAATTAAAAATTACCATAAATGTAAGTGAACTACTTGTGTTGAAAGATAAAATGCTATAGACTTGCGTTAAGGAACGTCTGTTCACGTCGACGTCAAAACGAGAAATACAACCAAACAGCGATGGCTTGGCCTGAGGTTGTGCGATGAACCGGGCGAAGAGGAGGGAATGGACGAGCCTAGTGCCGCTAAGCGGCCATCAGTTCTTACCATCGATAGAGCCGCCTTCTTGTTATTGAGGGTTAAACGAGCCTTCAAGAAGAAGAGGCAGCAGCGAAAGGAAAAACAGTGAGTAAATACAAGAATTTTACTGACATTACAACATAAATTCAAAATTTAATACTTTCGATTTAAATTTAATGTTTGAACAACTGTGAATCTAAAACATTACAGTACAGATTTACTTTGTAGTCCTGTAGTTTCCAGTTGATATGAATACTAATTGAATTTCCTAATCAGTAATCATAATAAAAAAGTTAACTTCTTTTTGACCCCAATGAAAACGTGTCTCATTACAGATACCTGCAGATATTTAAATTCAAATGAGGGTAGTTAACATTGTAGGCACGTTGCAAGCTTACTGGGTACGATCTGCCCACGTACATCATGTTCAGACCGAATGTATTGTTAAGCAAGATATAGATTACTGCCTTGCAACTCCGGCTATTTATTGTCATGTATAAATTAGCAGGCATTGTACTAAAAGTAATGCAATATTCATAATTATGTTAGTTAAAATCAATTTTATTACTTTTTAGTTTTCTAAATCCAGCTGTCGTAATTGAGCATATTGTGTATGACTCATATATCAGAGAACAATGTCTAGGATTTTTAACGATTTTAATCGCGCTGACCAATTGAAGAGAGAAAAAATAAATGATTTTTTCAAAAGACTTTTAAGATTGCTTGATCAGCTAGAAGAATACAATTAAGCGATCGATACATTATGCGATACATTTATTTAAATATGGAATTTACACTGCATTAGGTTTGCTTGCAGGTTCTATTATAATATGGTCACCCTCTTCTTTTTCCATTTCTTCTTTTGCCTTTGCTTTTTCTCTTTGCAGTTCCTTCTCTTTTAGTTTGTCATTTCTATCTTGTAAATTCAAATCTTTTTTCACGACGGGGAAAACTGACTTAAACAGGTTGACATTACTTTTTATTTCTTTATCTCCTACAAGTTGAATATTGTCTTTAGAAATTAAATCTCTCTTTTTCGATGGCAATTTCTCTATGTTGACATTACCCGTTTCTTTTTTCTTCGGGAACAAAAATATTTCAATTGATTTCGTCTTCAAAGAAGGTAACATTGATTTATTAGGAATCATGGTTTCGAATAGGAAAGGCAACATGGGCAAACCGTTACTTGATATAGGAACCGGGTTATTTTGCACAGGTACGGAATTACTTCGTGTCATTGGTTTGATATTCTTTGGATTGGTGGGAAATTCGAAAATAACTGTACCATCTTGTACGTGTTCGTGAGATTCACAACATAAAGTTGAAGTTACAGGCTCTCTATTGAAGGAGAACAAATCATTGCTCATCAGAATTTTATTGAGAATACCGGCTGGGTTATTGAGAGACGTATCTTTAAAATTGCGGAGGCTGGAGCAGGGACATCCATCTTCTATAACAGGCTCAGGTTTAAGTAATGGTACCATTGATCTTGAAACATGATCGAAATTATTTGGTGATGAATCTGTAACAAATAATCTCATAAATTTTAAGCTATACACATAAAATAGTACACTTTTGAATGTATCAAAACTTCTATGAGAACAAAAGAGCAGTAAGCAAAATAATCATATTCCCTCAGGCTCACGATACATACAATATATTCGTTGCTTATGACATTTTCATTTCTTTCTTTGGGACGTTTTCGTCTTATTTTATCCGTATCTTACCACGATTGTTACCGTTGAAATAAAATGAGATTTCCATTTTCCCGAGATTCACCAGGGAGTTGGTTATTGTAGGCATAGGTCGCATGGTCTCCCGGGACGATGCCATCGCCAGATACGCCAATAATACAGCTACTGCGTTTAACAGCATACTCTAGAACAAAATACAGCACTGTTAAATGCATCTTGTCTTTTTATTTAAAATCGAATAAGCTATTCTTCAGTGATCATAGATGTTTACTTACTATGTCTTGAAGTTGCAAAGCTGTAAAAGTTATTTTATGTTGTCTACAAGATTTCCAACAATGTTTATGGCTTACTAATTTGCAAAACCTTTCTTACAGTCATTTGAACATTGTTTATATTAAATTATAAAAGTAAATACTCAAAGTTGTAATTGAATAAAGAGTAAGGCATTAAAAATGGATAAAAGCAAAAAACTTTGTATTGAAAAAGGTACTCACTGTTCTTTCTTGGTCTACAAGCAATAACGAATTGATTGAAATTCGGCAGAAATCAAATTCTTTTTGTTTCGCAACTTCGATTTAGGTTTTATTGCTTTTCAATTTTATCGCAACGATTGAGAAATAGCAATTGTAAGCAAATTTTCGACTGAAATGAGATTATAAATTTACTGTATCAGCAGTTTTGGGTTTTAGTTATGATACTTCTATGATTTATGGATGAATATCGATTCTAGAACTTTTTTTTGTTTTTATTTTTATGAAATAGGGGGCAAACGACCAGACGTATCACCTGACAGTAAGCGATTACCTCCGCCCATGGACACCCCAACACCAGAGGCGGCATAAGTGCGTTACCGGCCTTCGGGGGATGGGGAGGGGGATGGGGGGAGGGGTTGGGGTATGGGCCTTCAGTGTCCTCCCTCACTCGGTGATGCACTGCGTAAGCGCTATTTGACATCGGTTTTCTGTGAGGTCGTGGTATCACTCCTGTCGAGCTGGCCCATTCATGCCGAAGCTTGGCTCTCCCACAGAAGGTTTCAGAACTAATGACAAATGGTTGTTAGGATTCAAATAAAAATATTTGTATACACTGATAATATACTTTATGTAATTACACCCTGTAATTTAAGTGGGAGAGCCACGCTTCGACATGCATGGGCCGTTTCGACCGGAGTAATACCACGGCCATACAGAAAACCGGCGTGAAACAGCGCCTGCGTTGTATTTTATCGAGCGATTGAGATACATACCCCAATCTCTACCCCCATCCCTCTCTCCATCCCCCATAGGCCGGCAAAGCACTTGTCATGCCTCTGGTGTAGCAGGTATCCATGGTAATCGCTTACTATCAGGTGATACGTTGCCTGCTCGGTTGCCCCTATTTCATAAAAGAAAAACAACAATTGCTCGTACTTTTTACGCATCTTATCTTATTTATATATGCAAAAATGAATTTGTTTGTTAAAACGCCGTCTCGTGTATAAAACAAATACAATGTCAAATATAGCAACCAGGCTGACTATGCTCACGAAATGTATTGACTACAAGCTGGCAATAAACTTTAATCTATTAGAATTTAGTAATAGTATTACCCTAAATTCACTTTTCTGTATTTGTGCAGAAGGTTCGATTTTAAAATCGTTTTATTTCCATGTAACGAAAATCGAGAAGTAACGATAAATTTAATGAATATGCCTTTGACCCACGAAGATTGTAGCTTCACAATCGACAAGTATTAATATTTTATCCAATGAATTCCATCAGCTGTTTTAGGTAATATTTAGTATGTGAATATTTAAATGTTTCCAAATTTATATAGCTTTTTTAAAAATATGTCTCATGATTTTTTCTATTCTTAACATTAAATAAGGAAGCAGAAAAATAGAAGGAAAGTGGGTAAATATTTACCCATTATAGCCCAAAGGCATTCTTAATATGGGGTGTAGGAAAATTCTTTGCATATTTTTTAAAGGACGCCATCTGAAAGGAATATAAACGCTTTCTTTATTCCATATTGGTGACCAGTATTTGAATAGTATAAGTTTGAATAGGAGAACGTGGCCTACCTGTCAATTTCTTTATTTATTTATTTATTTTTATTTATTTATTTACTATAACATACACTATCATTACGGATTACATCCAATGCAATAGTGTCGGATAAAAATTTACAATACATTACAATAAACTGAATAAAAATTAACAACACATGCAAAACACTACGCAAAAATTACAAAACAATTGGTACTATAAAAACTAATGAGATTAAATAAAAAATCTATACACACAACAACACCAATACAGCAAAAAAAACTAAGTGAATAAATCAATTCAATTAATCATCTTTTTCCTAAATCATTACTTATAACGCAGTAAGCGACCCGTGAGAATTCATTCAGAGAACACAAAAACAAATCAATCCTATCTGCCACCATGTTGAGCGCACAAAGCGCGCGCGTGAGAGGGGCGCGCTGCAGCAGGTTGGTGCGCGCTGGCACCACCTCCAGCAGGCACGGGCGCCGCCGCCGTGAGGTGTAATCACTAGGTGCACATAGTCCGATCTCCCGCAGAACGGCTGGGTTATGTATGTGACCACGAAGCACTTTAAACATATACGTGGCCATAGCCACCTCTCTCCTAACCTCCAACTTGAAATACCCCACCATGCCCAGAACAAACAGTGTAGGATATAACAACGGGTATCCTGGGTAAACACCATACAGCTTACAATACAAAAATCTTAAAAAATTGTTTTGTATTCGTTCCAACGTCAATTTATATTTACTCTCGAATGGCGACCAGACAACGGAATTGCATTCGAGGTGGCTTTTCACTAGTGCAATGTCATGTTATTCATAAATTCGTAGAACTTATATCGGGATATTTCTATCTGAAAATTCATTAATGAACAAATGATACTATCAGTCTCGAATGTAATTGGATTGAATAAATTAAGGTAATTCAAAGAAAAGTTTCAAATATATTCGAATTTAAAAGTACCCAACATTTCTTTATTGATTTCTTTTGCGTACTTATAAACGTTATAACGTACGTACACTGATAAAATAATTATGTATGTGTAATTATTTTATTAGTAGTAAGTACTTTTTTTAGAGTCTATGGTATCCGATATCTAAATTATATTGATATATACTAAAAGTCAACTAAATTTGTGCATAGTTTAAAAAAAAATGACTATCGGAAAAGATATCAAGATACAAGAACGCTAACAGTGGATAATGTGACTATTTAATAAGGTCACTAATCCTATACTCTACTATAAAGCATTAGTGACTATCACTGCTCATATCTTCCGTAGTTCCATAGTTCTTTGAAAAAGACAACTCCCACATTAGGAATAAACATCCCGTGTCGTGGGGGACTTTACAAACATACATGAAACGGACACAAAGAACATCCAGACTCGGGACAACAATTCGTGGATCACACAAAGTGTTGTAGGTACCGCGTGGGATTTGAACCCACGACACTTGGCGCAGTAGCAAGCGGCATGGCGACCGCTGACACCACTCGGCCAACCGTGCAGTCATAGTTATTTATTCCATAGTATGAATTGACAGATATTTTATAGTAGTTTCGAATAAATCATGCTATGTCTACGAAGATGATGATGTTGAGAGAGAAATCTTCGAGCTAGCCAGGACATTGTTATATTTTTATATTATACTAGCTGACTCACGCAACCTCGTTTGCGTCTTATATTGCCTGTAGCGTGAAAGTTTTCCACCGTTTTTGAAACATTCTTCATTGGTGCTCTGCTCATATTAGTAGTAGCGTGATGATATATAGCCTATAGCCTTTCTCAATAAATGGACTATCCAACACTGAAAAAATTTTTGAAACTGGATCAGCGGTTCCTGAGATTAGCGCGTTCAAACAAACAAACAATCTCTTCAGCTTTATTAATAGTATAGATTAGCTTTTGCCCGTGTCTCCACCTGCGTGTATGTCGGTTGTCGTGGTAATTTGTAACCTATGCAATGTTTTAAGAATCGGACTATCTCCGTGACAAATTTTATCAAAATCTGTGAAGCCGTAAACTCGTAAAAGTGTAACAAAGAGACCTAAATATTTTCGCATATCATTTCACATTAGCAATGCATTCTCTCATAGTAGGCGCTAAATGATGATTCATTCAGTTCAATCTTATTTTGATAGCTTTTAAACTGTTCTTCCAAATTACTTAGTGTGAAAGACAAAGTTTATCTACATTCAATTCTTAAACTGACAAATCTATAAATTTTGATAAGAGTTCGATTAGTATTCTAAAAAGTGCGTTGTTAAAAAATATACCATTTAATTGTATTTAAGGTTCACTATTTTGGTCATAGTGACTTCCACATAAAAGGTGACTATAATTTTAAACTATTTAAGACAAATAATCCTACAGTAATTATCTTTGTGCAACTCCAATGGTTTAGGCAGCGCACGCCATGATAGCACTCAGAGGGCTAATGTTTTTTCCGACTTACTTGACAGTTATTGTTTTATTACGACCAAATTACAAAATATCTCTAAAAATTGTAACTAATTTTATTATTCTGATGTCTAAGCTATATTAATGCTAAGTTTCATGAGAATTCGTTCAGTAGTTTTTGCGTGAAAGAGTAACAAACACACACCTACATCCTTACAAACTTTCGAACTTATAATATTAGTAGGATAGGATAATATGTTAGTTGACACCTTAGTCAAATTAATTACTTTTTATCATCTGTTAAAACGATAACTTTGTGTGAAAAATGTACTAAATACAAACTTGTGACATCACTGTTTTAGACTAATCAGTTAAGCAATATATTTCAATGTTTATTTGATTAAAATTTGTAATACAAATGAGAAGCTGTATCTAATAATGAAATTTTCTAAGATGTTTTGTAAAATTCGTTATAAGAAAGGAAACATCAGTATTTATTTACGAGTCAACTACCCTATTGTTGAACATTTATCGTTTACGTAAGTTGCTGCGGTAAAAAGTCTTCAAGGGAAATGTCTGGCATTTTATGTAATTCAAGTATGAAACAACAATATTGGTATCGAATAATTTATTTTATAGTCGGTGAAGGAACTCCTCGTTTCATACAGGGTGAAGTGTCGTTTTATATGATCCTATTTTGATCCCAATGCATTTCGGCAAGCGAATGCAAGCAATAAAATGATCTTAAATTATATTTATTTATACACATCGATTTCTGAAACCGATCGTAAAACTGTATACGTTTAATGTTGCACGTTTCGTGGATTACCAACTTTTGAGGGTAAATTCACACTTTTCTAGTAGGAAATGTCATGCAGATTCAATAGATTTTTTTTTGACTTCAATATTTAATGTTAAAGTATTAAAAAACTCACCACGACTGAATCACCTGGGAAAATTTGTGGAATATTACTTGACGTGGCGAAGAATAATAAAAAATAGTATCTAAAGTAGAACAGCGTGGAAAATGTGTTTTGCATGCTGTGCTTGTTTAAATTTTTTTCATCTACGCTAAATATTTTTTTTCAGTCACAATATATAAATAATTTCCCATTTTGTTACGATTGAATGTAATTACGTCACAAGTTTTATGTCTTTATCACAAATGTTTCATGCACAGGCAACACTCAGAGTTATTGGTTTGCTACAGTATAACGCAGAAATGGCGCTTACGCATTTGGCATTCGCTTTATTGGTATGTACTAACACGTGTGGAATTCGGCCATTTTGTTTTAATATCAATATGGTTCAATACCTCTTTGTTATTTTAAAATCATTTTGACGCTTAGAGAGACGCTTTAACCTGACTTACTACTATACTAACATGAAATCTAAACACTAGGTATATTACTTTGATTTAAAAAAACTGGTCCAGTGCGAGTCGGACTCACGCACCGAGTGTTTCGTACAAACCTGTAAATTATATAACATACCATTATTATATTATGTAATTAAAAATTTATAACGCGGGGAACAATTTTTTTCCATAAAAATGAAATATTAGGGGTAGGTCACCCTTATCATTTATGGGTATGAAAAATAGATGGTGACCGATTCTCAGACCTACCTAATATGCACACAAAATGTCATAAGAATCGGTCCAGCCGTTTCGGAGGAGTTTGGTAACAAACACCGCGACACGAAAATTTCATATATTACATGTTTTCAATTATTGGATATAAACCAACAATCATTAAGGTTGTAAATCACTGTGTAAATTGACAGTCCATTTTGATTTCGGTTAGACGACAAAGGTCGATAGACTTTCATCATTCATCTATTCTTTCAGAGCCTTTTTCAAAACCATTTAGGTAGAGATTTTATTTTCCAAAAATACCATGGCATTGAATTTTGGTAAAATTTCTAATGATATATTTTATTAAAAATATTTCAATGAAATTAACTCATAAAAAATACCATAACGAACTACAATGAGCAGAATTCTTCCGTCCTTAATTTTCTAACTTTAAGGAAGCTATTTTTCCTCCAACTTGAATGATACTAAATAAGAAGCACGTATATACTCTCCAGACTAAAAATAATTCAAGTTTCAAAAGATGGAGTTCTGAAAACATGTTTGTTTTTTCATGTGGATGAAAAATCAAAATGGATGGACAAAGCATGTCGCACATTTCTTCCCAATTCCCAAAAAAACATTTTGGTAGATATATTTCTACCATAGGTCTTAAAGAGTAATAGAAAGTAAAGATTCCGATAATTTATTTCTGCAAAACTACGAACTTAAACAAAATGAAATAAAGAACATGCATTGTTAAGGACAGTACCTGCACGTGTTTCTCCTCAGGGCATGCTGTCTCTCGTGCACGTACACGTGATCACAAAAAAGTTCGAACAACTTTTCATGTCAATTTTATAGATTTTCTATATTTATTTGAACTTAAACGATAAAATTTAGTTATGAGTTTGTCGGTTCTATGCATTGATATATTTTTTTGCTATAGTTGTAATGAGTAGTATGAGCAGCTTTGTTGGTCTGGCGCCTAGCGTATGCGACTGCCAATCAAGAAGTCTCGGTTTCGATTCCCGAATCGGGCCAAAGCGATGTAATGTTTTTTTGTATATAAAATTCTTATTAACCGGCTCGGAGTATGAGAGATGGCGGTGCTTCCCGCCCGTGCCTCGGACGTTAAGTCGTCGGTCCCGTTTGCCATGAACATTTATGGTAATCGTTATTAAGAAGTCAGTGCCCTCAAATATACTGACACTAATTTAAATATTCGAATTAAGTTCCCCCTTAGGGTTGCGGAGGTCTGATGCCGGTCGCTCCGTGGAAAAACTGATATTCAGGTAAAACCGAATGGAACTAGTAGTCGACCTCAAATAATCTTGAAATAAGGAATAAATTATTTGAAAAATTGTGTCACCTGAGTGCAGCAGTTCAACAATGATGTACCTTCTATAGTTACTACTGCGCCAAGGGTCGTGGGTTCAAATCCCACGCGGTACCTAAAAAACTGTGTGATCCACAGTTGTCCCGAGTCTGGATGTTCTTTGTGTCCGTTTCATGTATGTTTGTAAAGTCCCCCACGACACAGGATGTTTATTCCTAATGTGGGAGTTGTCTTTTTAAAAGAAAGAAAAAAAAGAAAAAAAGTTACTATATTTTTTATGTTTATTATCAATTATGTATGTCTCAAGCTTAAATAGGACTGGTACATATCATAACTGGATCAAATTCCAAAATAAATTAAGATTTAAATTAAGTAACTTGCCCAATGTACGACAATATTAAGTTTACATTTTAAAATAACGGACATTATAAAATATAAAGATATTTGTCATTAATTTCGCGACTTGTACCCCGATGTTGATCATACGTATTCAAGGATGAGATTCGATCGATACCCAGGGGTAAACTCAAAGGTAACTTAAACAACCATTTTAATGTTGAACACGTTAAAATAACAGTTTAAACAGTTTCAACCATTACAGTTGAGCTACATTACTTCTGAGTTTTAATGTAATTAAAGCAATGTTTCACTAATAAATTAATTCGAAAACTGAAACTCATTAAAATTGTTCGTGATGTAATAACTGTTACATTTACAAAGTTACAAACAGGTTTATTGGTACCTACAGGCTTGGAGTGAAAGCATTGGCGATTATAGACTCTGAATGAACATTTTTGTTCCAAAATCTTGAGTACAGATATCAAATTATATAGACATATCAAGGTTTTTGAGTTTAGAATTTAAATTTTTCATATATATTATCATCATCATCTTCTTAGCCTTTATTATTCCCAAGATTATTTAGAAATTATCATATCTTTCAAATATATCAAAATAAAAAAACAAATTTCTAATTAGATTTTTTCATTGAATAATCCGTAAGCAGTGAACAACTCCTAGCTGTTAATTATGAAGATAAAATATTTCATCTCATAATAAATCAGTTGCTCTTTTCTAGAGAAAATGTCTAGAGTAGCGGCACCTCAAACAAAGTATTTCACATCCATTACATCGGAATGTTACTTACATATATTTTCTTAGATTTAATCAATTTTTTTTCTTGTCATGTCTATAGATAATGGTAATTGTTGAAGGCAGTGAAGCAAATAAAACTGGACACAACGCAAAACCAACGTTGGATATAAAAAGAAGGAGCAATATAGTCGACGAAGCATTTCTAGAACAAAAAGAAATATTATTAGATATGGTGCGTATATTTTATGAAAGTAGAAACAGAATTCACTCGTCTATTCTTTTATTATTTATTGTGCGTTTGTAATTTTATGAACTGATTAGTTTATGATTGAGACGGCTGCATGGACGTCTATTCAAGGGGTCACCTCAGTTAAGTTTTGAGGAATCACACCCCACTTGGTACAAAATTTTGTATGTTCCACAAATTGTTATTATGTTTGTAAAGTCCACCGTAATACAAAAATATTCCTAGTTCGGGAGCTGTTCTTTTTAAAAAAAGAAAAAAATATCCAATTTCGTCGTTGTATGAAATGAGAACGATTTGATATTCAAATCTTTCTTAAACTGAGATCAAAACAATATTATAAACTTTTATTTTCAGAATTTTTTATTTCAATAATAAAGTTACAACCAAAATCTGACATAAACACCCATTGATCCCTGGTCACATTACCCTTGGAGTGGTAAATGTCGAACAAATCAATTATTTAGTGGTGCCTTTGAGTTTTTGAAGAGGGATTCTTTATATATACGAATACCCACACATATTTGTGAAGAAAGTCTCTTCGTATTTGGCTTTTAGATTGAACTCGAATTTTGTAAGCCTTTCTTACTGAGCAAATTACGTTATTTGCCAATATCTTGATATTTTCATAGAAAATAATATTGTTATTATTTAACACAAGTTTAAAAACTGTTGTCATCTGTCGTTCTTAAGGTTCTGAGAAAAACAAATCTATTAATTAAACAGTTTATACTTTTAAAATCTATATTTAAATTAAGAATTCGAGAGTGACTCTGTCTCTGTGTGTTATGCTTTCACAGCTAAAGTGTTGCACCGATTATAACGAAATTCGGCATGGAGATACTTACTTTGATTTTTTATCACGATAACCGACAAACACGTGGGTCGAGCCACGTCCAAAGTTAGTTTTATATAAATTTAAAATTCCCCATTTACGAAAAATTTAATTAACCGAACTTTCAGCTTGAATCGAAACTAAAAGAAGTAAGAGATAAGAAAAAGAAGAAAAGTGTTGAGGGAAGACATTACATCGATGCATTAGAACGCGATAAGTGTGAAAATATGCTCAAAAATGTTGATGTTAATGTTAAAATAAATGGTATCAGCGCTATTGGAGAGGCAGATTTAAAATTGAAATATGGAAACTCGGGTAATTATATTTTTATATTATATTCCAATTTGCGGCAATCACATTTAAAATTGCTGCGTTATCACATTTGACTGCGTTATTGAACTAGTGGTTTTGGCGGTCGCCACGCCACCACTTACTACGCCAAGTGTTGCGAGTTCAAATCCAATATGGGACAACATTTGCGTGATCGACAAATTGATGGTCTGAGTCTGGGTTCACTTTGTGTACATTCCGCCAACCCAGGCTGTATATATTCATAAAGCGGGTGTAGTCCTTTTTTTTAAAAATCTAAAGCATTATTATCATTATTCTTCAAGCTTTAATTATCTTCTCTGATCCATTTCATATTCCTATTTATAAGGACACTCG
The DNA here is from genome assembly GCA_916048165.1 of Spilarctia lutea. Lineage (NCBI taxonomy): Eukaryota > Metazoa > Arthropoda > Insecta > Lepidoptera > Erebidae > Spilarctia > Spilarctia lutea. Next base: position 5,392,652 of record OU696479.1, on the reverse strand, counting down.
ATACACTTTTGAAGTAAAAGGATTATCTAGAATAGGACACAACTTTTCCAACGTTCTCTAAGAGAATTTATTTCTTTGCTTGATACATCCTCCACATCGACCTGAGTAAACCAGGTCCAACTCTACACTAAATAAAAATAAATATTAGAAAATTTCCTATATTTGTTAGTTAACCATCGAGTTAGGATGGACAAAATGTGCATAAGAGTATTAGAGAACTGCCTAACCTACCTATCAATCTAATGCTGTCAACTGCTGAACATAAGCTCTCACCCACCAAGAAAATTAAACGAAAGGTGTTAAATGGCAATTTTTTTTTAAGAATCTAAGCTCAATCTGAAAATAATCAATCTTCAATCATATCAAAAACATTTCGTAGGGTTATCTTAAATTCTTCTGTATTTGTTGTTTTTGTGAAATAATCATTGAAATGAAAAAACCTCAACTTTCGTTTACCAACTCGAAGATTGACACGAGTCATTGGAGTCAATCTTATAGTCGTAAAACTATAGAATTTATGTAAAATCATTCTATAGACACGTGTTTAAATTTATAGTATAATTTAATATGTTTTGTAAGACTGTCTCGTTAATCAAACAGTTGTGCCAAGTCTATTGTTACATAGAGCAGAAATTAAGATTAGATGTTATAATTACTAACTGCTTCGTAGACAATAATAGCTATATATTAATGTTATATAATCTTCTGAAATGAAACACGATATATGAACAACATCTTAGTTACTTGTGCTTATTATGTATGTGACTAAATCGTTAATGATTTGGTTGAACGCAAAATGTCTCAAGATATTCGGTCTAATGAATATCAAATATCGTGTTGTTTGAGGTCCCTATAATTTTGAAACCCCAAACTCAGCTTACAAGGGTGACATATAAAAGGAATTGGGTAGATATATCGTCAATAAATACCATTTTTATTTATGGAATAGGGGGCAAACGAGCAGACGTATCGCCTGATGGTAAGCGATTACCGCCGCACATGGACACCCGTACCACCAGAGGCATTACAAGTGCGTTGCCGGCCTTTGGGGGATGAGGAAGGAGTTAGGATAGGGCCTCCGGTATCCTCACTCACTCGTTTAAACGCAGCGCAGGCGCTGTTTCACATCGGTTTTCTGTGAGGCCTTGCTATCACTCTGATCAAGCCGGTCCATGCATGCCGAAGAGTGGCTCTCCCACGGTAATTGTCTAATTTATTAAAACGAATATTTTAAAATATTTCGGAAAACATAATTATTATATCTTATCATTTCTATTGCAAATTTTAATCAAATAAACATTAAAATATGTTGCTCAATTGAGAAGTGACGTCACAAGTTTGTATTTAGTACATTTTTCATACAAATTTGAAATATGTCGTTTGGACAGATAATAAAAAGTAACTAATTTGACTCAGGTGTCATCTACTTACCCTATTAATTAATTATGTTTTCTAAAGTAAAAGCGTTGGAACCATTCTTATTTCGTGCAATCAATTACTGTGGTAATTTTGTATTCATTACTTTAATTAAGGATTTGTACCTTTCTTAGTTTTAATTAGGGAAATTCGTTGAGACTCCCTTTAATAGTAAGAACGTAGATAAATAGCCCGGTCCCTTCAATTCGTTGGACGGTAGAATTTTAAAACATTGGCAGCACAAAAGTAACTTAAGTAAAATGGCTTAAGTATTCTAAAAGACAATCTAATTATATTAGTCTACCTATTCAAAATACAATACAGGAATACCAGATACCCGGTGTAGTTAAAAGCATGTTACAATTAATTGAATTGAGATGTCTAGGTAATTAGAAAGTCTTCTGATATCATGGCTTGGTAAATAAACTCTATACTAATATTAAAAGTTGAAAAGTAACTCTGTCTGTCTGTCTGTCTGTTACATTTTCACGGTTAAACCGCTGCACCAATTTCAATGAAATTTAGCATGGAGATACCTTGATTCTTGAGAAAAGACAGGCCACTTTTTACGGAGATAACCGACAAACATGTGGGCGGATCCGCCGGCAAAAGCTTGTATTTAATAAATGTCCCTTGTATGTTTCTGTTAACATAAATTTACTTCGTGATTTAAATTCGATAAAAAAATACTTACATACATACTATACATTTTTTATTTTACAAATAAATTTTAGGTAAAGGTTTGATAAATATTAACTCAACTGGAATTTCAAACGTTGGCCAAGCCACCATGGAGTTGGGAGTTGGAGACAGCGCCGTGTTCATTCCGGGCCTCAGTAATATATTTATTGGTAAGAAGTAAATATTATTACGTAGCTAAACTTAACCTTGAGCTTTTTGACGATTCGTCGTCATTATCAACAGATTTCAAATAGTCCACTGCTGGATTCTATACAACATTATGTCTACTATGCTACATCGGTTAGACGATAGTTATTTGCCATGACATAGGAAGCAAACAGTCATACAGGTCTAAGATGGTGAATGCCGCTTTATGAATCTTTCGGAAATAGGAAAATTGGGGAGGCGCAATAAAATCGAGCTAGTTAATTTAGTAATTCGATGGAGCCAAGTTATTTTGAATTCTGATAGCATTGTGGGTCTTAAAATCTTAAATATGTAAACTATAAAATATTAACATGTGTGTCTTACGTATTGACTAATACTACGATTTGTTTAAGATCACAAATTATTGGATTGTGCAAACAAAAGGGCTGCTTCAACCTCAACAAAAGACAGATCTGATGAAACTAAGAAAATTGAAGATAATGATAAGAATGAAAAAAATGCTCAAGTTGACACAAAGCCTGATGCTTCTCCTGTACCTTTATCGGAAATAGTTCCGACCACCGCCTCGAGAGTAGTTGATAGCGCTATTCCTACTACTTCAACACCTTTGTCTCTTTTAGTTCAACCACTTCCTCCAATAGTTTCTCCATCTCCTCTCAGTGAGAGAATTACCCAAACGAATCAGCTTCCCGTAGCTCAGGGTATACCACAAGGGGTACCTCAAGCAATCCCACAATTAATGCCACAAACTTTACCTCAAGCTATTCCTCAAACTTATCCACAAGCTATTCCACAACCGATACCATAAAATGCTGTTTAGCTATTTAGAACTTGTTTCAATAAAGATACGTTCGAAATTATATATTTGTTTGCATTCTTTTAATTTATTACATATGAGAAAGAGAAAGGTGCCTTATTCACAAAAATCACGAAAACGCTGAAAATTAAAGATTAAGATAAAAATTAGGGAGGTAGTTTATGAACAGGAGACATCGGCTAAAATTTTACGACAAGTCTGAATGGTCTACAGGCTCTGGCAAGTATCTATGAACTTTCTTTGTTTAGGTATGTACAATGCAATTTTGATAAAACACTTAGGATTGTATTCTTTCGCACTATTATATAAAGGTATTCTTCAAGTAATTAAATTATCAACAATTCATTGTCATATCTCCAAAGTCTGTATGAGTTTTTCGTTGAAAGTCATTAATATTAAATAATAATTAATGAAAAAAACGATGACATAAAATAGAAGTGTTAACATACTTTTAGTTCCAAAACAAAATTTACCTTCTTATAAATAGCTCATAATTTCATAATTTTTTAATCAACGAATGAATTACGATAGATTTTGAGACTACATACGAATATATATGCTGCAATGCAATTCAACGCTTATTTCAATATTATACAGACATCTTAACAAAAAGCCCAAAAATTTTGTTAGAAAAACCTTTGAACTGTCGTAAATCAAATGGAGGGCGAACTTAATGTTTTAGGCGTTTACTGGTAAGAATGAGAGTTCGTACGTGAGAAGCAAATATTTTTTTAATATGGTGTTTTGAATAACATTTTGAACAACTGACGAACCGTAAAAATATCTGCGAATAGGTAGACATTATTTATGGCGTATAAAATGGTTTTATCGTATGGTGTAAAAGCTGTTTTATCGTATTGATATAATAAGCGCCTACGCTCACGAACAGAGTATGATTATACCACGTGTTGACATAGCTAAAATTAAATAGAATAATTTAGCGACTGTAATGGAATTCTTTTGTTTAATTCCATAATAATAGAATTTAGAATTAATTAGCAATATATTCCCATAGCTTCCCATATGTACATACACACATAGGGTGTGAAATCTATACTAATATTGTACAGCTGTAGAGTTTGTTTGTATGTACGCGCTAATCTCAGGAACCACTGATACGATTTGAAAAATTTTTTAGTGTTGGATAGACCATTTATCGAGGCAGGCTATAGACTATTGACAGTACTGGAGTTTTTCCACATGAACTAAAACTTGCTGAAGTGGTCCCTGTATACAAGAGTGGTGACAGAGGCAGTGTCAATAATTATAGACCCATCTCTATACTTTCAACTATTTCTAAATTGGCTGAAAGAATTTTAAACAAACGTTTTGTTGATTATCTTGAGACTAAAAATATTTTGTCGAGTTCGCAATTTGGATTCAGAGCAGGTACATCAACAAACGATGCTGTTCATGAATTAACTCATCATATTGTACGCAATTTGGATAAGAAAAAGAAAGTAATTACTATATTTCTGGACCTAGCGAAAGCTTTTGACACGGTCTCTGTCCCACTTTTGTTGGACAAATTGGAAAAACTTGGTATCCGCGATACTCAGCATAAATTATTCTCAGACTATCTAAATGGAAGATGTCAAAGGGTAAAGGTTGGTGAAATCACTAGCGATGATCTGCCCATTACTTTTGGGGTGCCGCAGGGCAGTGTGCTTGGTCCCACGCTCTTTCTCACTTACATTAATGACCTATGTAATTTGCAGCTTAGGAATGGCAAAATTGTTACTTTCGCTGATGACACTGCACTGACCTTTCATGGAAATAATTGGAAAGAAACTTTTGCTTTCGCACAGATGGGGTTCGATACAGTGTCTTCGTGGCTTAGGAATAATGGACTGACGCTTAATGTTAATAAAACCAAATACATTCCTTTTACAATTAAAAACTCTCCATGCAATCCTCCTCAAGATCACTCTATTGTGGCCCACTCTTGCTTAGACCATCAGTCATCTTGTGTGTGTGACCACCTAGAAAGTACCAACAAAATTAGATATCTCGGCGTTATAATCGATAATACCCTTAACTTTAACTACCATATTGACCTATTGTCATCTAGGATGCGGAAGCTAATTTTTGTCTTCAAAAATTTACGCAACATAGCTGAGAAAAACATCATTAAAATGGTTTATACATCATTATGTCAACCCATATTGTCGTACTGTATCTCAGTATGGGGTGGGGCAAGCAAAACTAATAAAGGTAGAAAGAGCTCAAAGGGCAGCTCTTAAAGTGAGTTACTCCTTGCCATTCCTATACCCGACCAGTAACCTCTATCGCATTTCAGACGTACTCACGGTTCGACAATTATTTATTCTGCACACTGTCCTAAAACAACACTCACTACTTTTATATGAAGCCTGTAACACCAATAAGCGCCTCAAACATAAAGTTTGTCCTCCGACTGAGCTTCAAAGCACAGCATTCTCTGGCAGATTTTTCGGCTTTCTTGGAAGATACCTCTACCATAAAGTTAATCAAAAGTTGAATATTTACTCCTCTTCGAAGTTCCAATGCAAGCACACTATATCACAATGGCTAAAGTCTTTGAACTATGAGGAGACTGAGAGACTGCTATATGTGCCTTCATAAATTGGTTTAGGATGGGAACGGCGTTTGGATCAGATCAAACATAGATACATATATATATATACACCACACACACACACACACACACACTCACACACACACACACACATACACACACACACACACACACACACACACACACACACACACACACACACACATCACACACACACACACACGCACGCACGCACGCACACACACACACGCACACATATTTTAATCATTTTAATCACTAAGTATTTCGTTTATGTACGTACACCAAAAATGTTACATACCTAGGATCCTCTGTACCTACTTACTTATCTGGAGTTAGGAGAGGCTGGTTATCTGTCATACAGGTTCTACCTAGTACGGAAACCAGTCTCTCACACAGATCTTTGTTACTTTCTTGCTGATGTTTTTGTATATTTTGGTGACTCATTTTTGTAATTTGTGTGAGAGAAGAAAAATAAACGATTTATTATTTATTATTTACCATCACGCTAAGATGAATAAGAACGGAGCCTCAATGAAGAATATTTTAAAAACGGGGGAAAATTATTACGCTAAGAGCAACAGTAGACGTAGACGAGTTTGAAGACTATAAATGCGGTATTGTCAGCCAAGCTAACAATTTTGTGGTGACGCCAACGGCTCTCAATATATTTTTTTACTATGTGTATTTACTGGAGTGAGTTCATTTCTGCAACATTATATAAGCATAAAAGAACGAGTTAGTTGAAGAAAGTCTCATAATTTTTTCATTCATCTATATTAGATTATGCATAAAATAAAGTCTCACAAGAAAAATAAGGGCTCAAATAATTTTTCATTCTGATATTCAAAGACAAAAGGCAAGACGATCTATCTAAAGTTACTAAAACTATTTATCAAAACCAATGCCGTGTAAGCTAATATCACGGTTTGAGACCACATTAATTCTATAAAATGATAGACGAAAGAGATGTTTTATTATCTCAAGTCATTCGTGAACATTTTGAAATAAGATTCTGACTTTGCAAATAACCTTATATTTTCTAAAACTGATGATAGGATAGATATTTCAAATGTGTACTTAGTTCATCAATTCAATGAGTAACTTAAATACTTATAAGTAGTATTATAAAGCTGAATAGTTCATTTATTTGTTTATTTGAACGCGCTAATCTCAGGAACCGCTGATACGATTTGAAAAATTATTTCAGTGTTGGTTAGACCATTTATTAAGGAAGACTATAGTATATATCATTATGCTAATACTAATAGGAGCGGAGCACCAATGAAGAATGTTCCAAAAACGGGGGTAAATTTTCACGATACAGGCAATAGAAGACGCAAACGAGGTTGCGTGCGTTAGCTAGTTTTTGTTAAATTTAGATAGCTTAAGAATATAATTAACTACCTGACGTTGTGCTGAGTCGTTTTTCAATCATACTCGGGCACAATTTGTGTAAGCGTGATGTTAACAAATCTATCTTAGGCACGCCAGCACACATCTAAAAAACGTAAAAATCAGTAAGACTTAAACAGACATGAAGTATAACTTGATTTATAATAACTCTTTCAGTCAGATCTTGGATTCTAGAAGTTGCATATTCATCCGTGGTACTATGGGTTTATTTTGATTACATTGAAGTCAAAGCTAATTTTATAATTTTGTTAAAATTAAAATATTTCATAGGAAAATTGTCTTAACATGATTTATATATATAGGACGACTTAAGAACTAGTTTTTTCCTACGGTTCCGCCCTCACGTATGTCAGTTATAGTATAAACCTATGTATATATGTGGGAGTAAGGATATTTTTATGTTCATTTAGTTTTATTTTTAAATTAGTAATGGCCACACTGGGCTTTTTGTATTGAATCTGTGGTACTATACGATGGGCGCGGGACGAAAAGATTGTATGGAGATAAACGATTTTATAATTAAAGATTACAAAGAAGATTCGCCGCTGTTTCTCTAAGGATATATATATATATATTTATATATATATATATATATATATATAGCCTATGTTACTTAATAGCAATGTTGCTATTCATTGGTGAAAGAATATCTTAAATCGATTTAGTGGTGTATCCGTGAGAGGGTAACAAATTATCTTTCTTTGAGTTTGTAGTGATCTCAAAGTACCTATCTGGCTTTGTGTATTTCTTGTCTTTTGTTTGCTGTGAAAATGTCAAGGTACCACGTAATGTTGCATCAGAGTGTGGGAATATGAGTACTTTTTGTTTGTGCCCTTTTCAAGTATTGAGATCTTCGTATGTTTGAACTTTTGAGTATTATCTAACTCATGACACAAATGAAGGATGTGAATGTATATTTGTTATTTGTGCGAAAAGATTATGTAGTTTGGGTTGTTCTTTATCATTTCTCTACAAATATAATGTGGATAATTATATTATTTATTAAAAGTACACAAATAAATATTTTTATTGATTTATGAAGCTGCACAGATTTATTATCAAAAGATTAAACAGCATCATGATGATCAAAATCTCAAGAAATATGTTTTTAGAAATTGATACAAATTCTTTTCGTAATGTACGGTATCTTTTCAGTGCTGCAGCGGCTGCAGCGGCGGCGGCGGAAGCGTTGGGCGGTAGCGGAGGCGGAAGACGTATGCCTCCCCCGCTACTGCGCTCGCGCACGCTACCGGCGATCATTGCGCCTGGCTTTTCTATATTACATGCCCAGATCGATCCGCAGAGAACAAATGGTGAGTGGATATCTTCTTAATCTTGTAACTTACTTCTGAAGGTTGTTAGTTTATTATGATTTTGATATATTCTTATATCTAATTCTGACCTATACTTCTTTTAATTCTTTTTTACTTAGAGGTTATTAGAATCACACTATCCGATTCTTTAATTTAGATATCTAAAGCTGAACTCCTAAATTATAGTGAAATATTTCTTAAATGTTTGTTAGTTTCAAATCTTGGGTGATTATTTTTCAGCATTTAATACGTTATATTCAGTAAGCACGGTATATTTTACTTAACAAAAAGTATGTTTACTACTTTGACATAGGTAATAAAATCAATGTGTCTCGTCGAAATATAATTTTAACACAATATATTTTGAAATATTACGTGTTCCCTAATTAGTTAATCACATTAACTATCATAATTGAAACCACTGAAGTATAACCAAGTTGGTTTTTATGATTACAAAGTATATACGTCATGAGATCTTACCTTAACCCTTTAATACTAATCTGCATCATACTGACCCACACCGCACACATTTCTTGCTATATGAAAGAACAACACGCGGATGGTCAGGATCCTTTGTGTCACTCAGTCATTGGTTAGTAGACGTTATATTTATAGCGTTGTGCAAATTGGTTTTGTGGTTAATTTATAAACTTACTAACTGAACCGCAGGGTGCTACCCGCGGTACGACAAAAACAGCGGGCAATGCCGCGAGTTGAATGTAGTATATTTATAAATTTTAGCCTATGTGTTATTCTGGTGTATAAGCTATATTATTGTAAAGTTTCATTAAAATCCATTCAGTAGTTTTTTCGTGAAAGAGCAACAAACGTACTCACTTACATATTCACAAACTTTCGCGTTTATAATATTAGTAGGATTAGCTTTTGACCTAAAAAACCTAATCTAACCGCCGCCCTCAAAATATCAAATTTCATTAGAATTGGTGTGGCGGTTAAGCCGTGAAAGCGTAGCAGACAGATAGACAGAGTTACTCTCAAATCTATGATTTTAGTATGAATTCATGTAACTTGCATATATATGACTATATTATTTTATAGTATTTGTAATTACACCCATATACTAAAGAAAAATTGTTTTAGTGCTGGAAACTGATTTATTAAGGAACGCTTCATGCTATGTACCGTCAGGCTATGAACAATAAAAACCGAACATCAATGACAAATGTTAAAAGGGGAAATTTATTCCGTTCTAGAGACACATAAAAAGTAATGTGGGCCGTCTAGTATTACTATATAACTTTAGAATCGTTATATATTAACGAACTCTTGATGTTGTAGTACTTTACTTTTAGGAAAAATGAAGGAAATTTGATCTAAATGTGTTCTGAAGTGAGTTCTATTGATAATGGTTTAGGAAATTTTCCAGAAATAGAGAACGTGTCTTTAAAACAACATAACACGTATAAATTAAATACAAACTTCAAGCTCAAGCTATGCTTGAGGACGCCTTAAGGTAGATTTTATAGCGGGTAGCGGGAGAGCCACGCTTCATGCATGGGCCGGCTCGACCGGAGTGATACCACGGCCTCACAGAAAACCGGTGTGAAATAGCGCCTGCGCTGTGTTTGCTGTGTTTCACCGAGTGAGTGAGGGTACCGGAGGCCCACCCCCCAACCCGTCCCCCATCCCTCTTCCCATTCCCCCAAAGGCCGGCAACGCACTTGGGACGCACGCCTCTGGTGTTGCGGGTGTCCATGGGCAGCGGTAATCGCTTACCATCAGGCGATAAGTCTGCTCGCTTGTCGCCTATTCAATAAAAAAATGATCTCTCATTTCGACTTACAAAAAAATTTAACAAATTTTGTACAGCTTTTCTTAATCGTGGTATTTTAAGTCAGTTGTAAACTTACTTGAAACTCAACTATAATAGTAGACTATCACGCTCATTAGTTTTTGAAGGAACATTGAAAAGCTGATAAAATATTACACTGTTCATCTACCGATGTGTCGATCTGTATATCAGGACCATTCAAGCAAAATCTACTTTATTTCCCTTTCGCAGAAGGTACACTCTCCTTATTCCATATTAGTTGATCGAATCTTATGTCTGTTTGAAAAGACACCTGCAATGCTGCACTAGGAACTACGTTTGTTTAAAAATAGACCCCACCTCAAAGCACATCACCAGTTTAATGTAAGTTTCAAAATTCCATTACTGTTTGCGTGTTTAACAATAGTTCCTTAGCATGCCGGTGCATTTCCTCGGCACGCGAGCTTTCGGCTGCCGTTAAAAGACCTATCATTCAACCTCTTGTAAACTTTGATAGGGGAATGGATGATTGTCGTCCAACTGTAGATAAATAGGGTACATTTTTAATGATGTTATATAATGTGAATTTGATTTGAGTTTCCCAGCTAACCCTCCGAAATTCAAATCTTTCTTTCTTTTCTTTCTTTCTTTTTAAAAGACAACTCCCGCATTAGGAATATACATCCTGTGTCGCGGGGGACTTTACAAACATAAATGTAACGGACACAAAGAACACCTAGACTCAGGACAACATTTTGTGGATCACACAAAGCGATGTCCCATGTGGGAATTGAAACCACGGCACTTGGCGCAGTAGCAAGCGGCGTAGTGACCGCTTAAACCACTAGGCCAACCGTGCAGTCAAATCAAAAAAAAAGTCAAGTCAAATCGAAAATACAGCTTGGTTTGGCTTAATTTTTTTATGGTATTGATTTTGTTGAGGGTTTAATTTTATTGTTAATTTTGTATGTAATACACGGTAAGAAAAATTATAAACTGCCGGTACAGTAGTTTTTGGTATAAAACTTTTTACTCAATTCAATTCCTAAAAATATATTGAACAATTATTTCAAATTATCAATCAAAAGATGCCGCACGGTGGTAAAAATATTAAACGAACCGATATTACTCGTACTCTGAGAAATCCTATTTTTTAAAAGTGAAAACAAAAAAACGTCAAACCTCAAAGAATTGCCTCTTGGTCACGTTCCACATCAAAGTACAAAAGAAATAAACTTTATTCATTGTTTATAAGTGAAAGAGTTAAACCGAGAAAGAGTTTCAAAGTAATATGAAATGCTTAAATTGAAGTTTTGGCAAATTGACTCGTTTTAAGTGGAAAAGTTTTACTTTAGGGCAGTGTATCGATTTATATGTACTAAATTAAGGTTACTCTTTACAATTACTTACAAATTACATATAAGTAATTGTAAAGTTAATCACATGTTTAGTTACGCGTATAGTGTGACTTATGCGTTGGTTTTGTATACACTATAATAAACCCTAAAAAAGTCATTTTTCCATGACATTCATGTGTAAAACTCACGAATATGAAACACTTTTGGACATAGACCTCAGTTTAGAAAATAGGTTTTGAGAGTCTATACCACGCTGCTTAGAAGGGTTGGTTTTGGATTTATTTTAAGTTTTCTTTCTCTTTTCAGTGATGGGTAATGCACTCTCTTACTCGGTTCTTAGGACATTCATGGGTGCTGTTGTAAATTGTGATTGTTGACGCTTCATATTCTTAATCCATTACCACATATAAATATGAAACACACAAAGAAAAAAGGAAAATAAAAATTGCCCAATTTCCAAAAACCATATTTGTACAATATAAATATTTGTAAAAGCCTAAAGAATTTAGACTAGTCAATGTAAATATATGTACACATTTCTACGCACAACAAAGTTGCGACAAAAGGACAGTTTAGGTATTACAAATACGAAAGTGGATTACCGAAAGGGATAAAGGATACATTCCATTTATATTTCAAAAAACCCTTTAGAAATACTAAGCCATTGTAAAAGTGACTTTATTTATAAGTAATATAAAATCTACTTTAGTTAATTAAAAAAGAACATTTAGAATAGCTAAATTCATAGGCCTCTGTTTAGTAAGGAAGCCAAACTACTTATTGGTCATAAAAGTAGTTAATGAAGTAACCCGTTTGAACTATAAAATTAACAAAAAAGAATAGGTCTCATATGCATTGAGTCTCATTGTCTTACATTAAGTACGTATACCGTTCAATTCCTCAGAGCTCACTGTCACATGTATATCTACGTCCTAAGCTTTTGGAAAAAGTTATTGGAAGGGATCACACAGCCAATTTATGTAGATTGGCATGAATGAGGTTGTCGCCTTAAGTAAGAATGGAACCTTCATTACTGATGCGTATAGCTAATCAGGCAGCTTATAAGTTCCAAGGATGTGTATTAAGACTTCCAATTTCGTGTGATGAGGGTTTTATATGGCCCCAATGATTAAAAAAGACGTAACTGGATAATGAACTTACCGCCTTTGGTTTTAGCCTAAATAAGAGTAAACCTTAGTCTGTCAGTTACGTTTTCACGGCTAAATCACTGCACCGATTTCAATAATATTTTGGATGTAAAAAACTTCGATTCTTGAGGAAGAATATCGGTTACTTTTTACTGCGAAAACTGAAATTCACGCGGGCGAAGTCGCAAGCAAATATCTTATTGTGGAAATTATCAATCAATTCAAGTACTCCTAAAGAAAAATAACATTCCTGACAATGGAAGTTCTCGTCTATTTTTTATTGATCTCCATGTATGTGTCCTTTTATGTAGGTACATCTTGTAGAATGTGTGCAGAAATCTCATGCTGATGTTTACTATATTACACAATACAAAAAACGTACTTTCGTATTAAAAGTTAATTGGAATTGTATGCTACAAGATCCTGTAAATCACAGTCTTTAAAGGAAACATAACTATACCGAAACAAACATAGATTTTAAGTAATTCGTATTCAAACGCCGCTTGTCTATACTCGTCTCGAAGTATCGAGTAGTTTAGACCTTCCGTAAGAACAGATAAGCATAATCAGAGGCTTGGTGCTCAAACTTAACACAATACAGTTGCTGTGTGTGTGTGTGTGCTATAGCTGTTTGAATAACGAGGGTCGAAGTAAAGTACTGACAATGCACAACGTGATGTACGAGGTTTGTGTTGAAATGTATGTTGATGTTGTTAATGTGTATGTTTGCAGCCATATTTCAAGTGCTCGTACTACCAACCAGTAAATACTCATAGCATAACTAGCTTTTGCCTGCAGCTTTGCCCGCGTATAAGTTGGTCATCGCGGTAAACAGTAGCATATGTTTTTCTAGAACTGGTTTAACCATAAAAGCGTTACAGACCGAGTTCTTTTGAATTTAAAATTTAAACTATTAGACCAACCGTATTTAATTTACAATGGAGTTAAACAGAGACTACATTTCAAGCCAATTTTTTGATAAATCCTTTGCGCAGGGACGAGAACCTTGTAAGGAACGAAGAATATCTATCATTTGAATCATTTGCCGTTCACTGCTGAATGTAGGTCTCCCCCAAGGAGCGCCAACTATCCCGGTCTCGGGCAGTCCGCATCCATCAGCTGCCAGCCACTCTTTTTAAGTCGTCAGTCCATCGTGCTGCAGGGCGCCCTACACTATATATCTATAAAAAGACATAAAAATAAAAAGGATACATAAGAACGTTATCGTGTATCGATACTTTGACACATTCCGAACCAAGTTTCGTCATTATCGCCTCCAACAGAATTCAATGAGTTATTCTGCAGTAGAGTATTCACATTCACAAAGACACTAATAAGACGCAAAGTTTATCTAAAATTATAATAGAATCATGATTATAATTAAAAACTGTGTAGTGGTGAAAAGCTAAATATCACTAATTATTTTAAACACTGAGCTAATATTAAAATAATTCGCACTTGGGACAGAACAAAGAGCATATTTTATTAGTAATAAAGTATTAAACTTGTACCGTTATTAGAATTGCAGTAATTTCTACTATCACAACTATTACAATTTTCTGCTGAGCTTGAGGTCTCGGGTTCGATTCCCGGGTCGGACCAAATGTTTGTATGAGCTGCAAATATTTGTTTTGAAGTTTGGGTATTTTCTATGTATAATGTGTATGTATTTATAAAAAAAAAAGTAGATATGTATTTATATCAGTTGTCTAGTACCCATAACACAAGTTCTGCTTAGCTTGGAACTAGAAGGCGTGTTAAATTGTCCGAAATATTTCATCATTTTATTTTTATTTATTAAGCTTATTTCAGGTGATTCTAACTCTTACAGTATAACACATGTCTGATATCCATATATTAGTGTAATAGTTTAAATTTCCTTATATTGCGAACAGTACTCCGATGAATTGTTCAAAGTAATATTGGTTGCAGCTTCCTGCTATAGTTCGACGTGGCAGTAAATCAATCACCATTACTTAGATAATTGGCACTCCAACTCTGTGAAGAAACTTTTTATATCGCACAATGGATCTGAGGAACACATTGCCATACGTAGTATTTCTATATCCATACGACCAATAAACCGTTACGACTAAAAGGTACTCAGATTTCAAAAGTTAGTTTTGACTAAGTAACCGGCTAATAACTCTTAATACGTCTGCACTCCAACATCGTTCAAAAATCTAATTTAAATTTACAAACCCGCTTTGGTTCTTCCTTCCTGTGCCGAGCGGTCAAAACCTGGAACTCACTACCTGCGTACGTCTTTCCCTTCCCCTATGAACCCGGGTCCTTTAAGCGGAACGTAAAAGGCATCTCTCTAGGCCGCCATAGTGTGAGTCACCATGCTACATTGTCCCTATTAGCATCGAGGATGGTGACCACCACTACTGGATTTTGCTCGTGCTTTCTATCAGGCAGAGCAGATTCATTTTGCCAGCTAAGACATAAAAAAAAAGGAGCCAACACATTTTTATTACCTCAATACCCTAGTGTTCAAATATTGTCAAAGTTGTTTAGTATTATCTCAAACTGTCCAAAAACTGGTGTCTGAACCAAAATATTCTGTCAAAGAGCCAAGGTGCTTAGTAAAATACACATCATACATTTCCAAACGGTGTTGGCCACAGTCCAAGGCTATGCTATGACCAGAGAACTACTTCATCATCATTTCCTGGGACATGAGGCGTGTAGTTAACAGAATGAAGCAATAACAGTTTGTATTTATTACTTCTTGTGAGTCTAAATGGAAATTACATTTCATAAAGTCGTAAGATTTGGAGCTATTGATAAGGGTTTATGTGTATTTTATTGTCAACCGGTTATGGCTAGGACTTTCCTTGCGCATAATGTAGCTTCGTTTATATATGGAATATGTTTTTATGGATTCAAATCATGTTTTCTTTTTTGCATGAGTCGTAAATGGAACAATTCGATATAACAAGCTTTTATTTAGATTCACTTGTCCCGATGTTTGTCTGTGATTAAATCTTGCGAGTTAAATTTGATCTATTTCCCGATTTCTGATTGAACTGAAATTTGAAATGTACCTTAAGTTCTGATGACAATGCAATTATTTTTAATCGGTATTATTAGTAATCCAAAATGGCTCCCGAACAAAATGGTGAAGTACATATTTCTGAACAACCCATCCAATATGGCTTAAACTGATTTGTTTTATTAACAAATAGAACAAGCTTGTTTTTATAAAAAAAAACTTTTAAAATTAATCATTTGTTAACTGCAATTTTTTATGTTGAACCGATATAGAGGTATTTGTTATTTTATGAGTTAAGAGTGTTTTCTTCAAATTTTACCGTAACTAGTATCTAATTTGTTACGCAAATCAATCAAATTTAAATATATTTATAAAATATAAATACATGGATGTACCTATTTAATTTTTTTTTAACTATGGCACGATTGAGAATAGACTATAGAGTAAATTTTTATTTCTTTAAAAGTAGATTAACGGTTTGTCTTTGTTGGATATATATACGAATATATATAGTGGTGTAAACTGGAGTCATAATTACCATGACGATAATGTAACTTACCAAATTGAAAATTTCGTATTCGTATCAAATATAATTCATACCCACACATAGCCATAAGATGTTGTATGAAATTAAATATCCGTAGGTTTTGCGTAACATTTCAAAGACATAGAAAAGTAACAGGAATGTGCACGGATAAATAATGACTATAATGGTAGAATAACGAATAGCCAAAACATTCCAGTTCAGGCCAAAGTCATTCGTCTACATTGATGACTTATAAAGGAATGAAGTGGAAGGGAAATAACACAGTTACGTTTTATGACTTTTGATAAGGTTCCAGGAAGATTTTACTAAGAGTTGATGGTGATGCTATAATAAGCAATCGAAAGGTAAAATAAAAGATTAAATACTTCATTATTTTTAAACTAAAAAACATTTTACAAATATAATCACGCGACACGTCACGTCAAAGTAGTCTAATATTATTTATCAAAGTGAAAATACAATATCTAATCTCTAATCGTAGGTAAATATATGCATCACAAGCACTTTAACATTTACTAAGTATGGAAGTATTATGTTTAATGAAATCAAGGAGTCCATTAAGGACCGATATAGTGATACCATTAACTGAATACATACCTATCCAATATTCTAAACGTACAGTTTGTTGACTATGAATTGTATATATATATCTATTTCTTTGTTATTATTATACCAGCTGACCCACGCAACCTCGTTTACTACGTCTCTTATTGCCCGTAGTGTAATATTTTTTCCCCAGTTTCGTAACATTCTTCATTAGTGCTCCGCTTCTATTGGTCTTAGCGTAATGATATACAGCATATAGCCTTCCTCGCTAAATGGACTATAAAACACTGAAATAATTTTTCAAATCTGTCTAGCGGTTCCTGAGATTAGCGCGTTCAAACAAACAAACAAACCCTTCAGCTTTATAATAATAGTAAAGATTATACTATTGTATTTATTGACGCATTATATTATTTATTGTTTTGATTGATTGATTATTTAAATTTGTAAGAATTTTCATTTAATTTTTTTTTATCTAGAAGTTTTTAGTAAATACGTATATATGTACTCGTACGTGTGATTGGAGTTATAACAAAATTACCTGAAGCTTAACTTCTTATATTTATGATGAAAGTTCCAATATGAGGTACTTTAATCCTTCTATAAAGTTTTCATACATTTCACAAGACCCTTTGATATCAAGTTTTTGAGATATTCTAATATACATATTAAACTAATTCAGTTATCTCTATATATTAAAGTCACCGATACGCCTAGACCGTGGTAGGTATGGACTAGGTGCTGGCATACGACCATCGACTTCGGAGTCACTACTTCAACGTGGTATTTTCAATGACTACCATGAGTAAAATTAGTTATAAGAAAAATAATAACGTGCCGTATTTTTGTGCCGAATCTGTACTATGGTAACCAAAGAATCACTGACCACTGGAACAAAAGACTCAACATAAATCCTCAATTATTTTGTGTTTAGTTTTGTCAATAATTTAGGGTTAGTTATAGCAACTAACCAACAATACGACAATAAGCATATACCAACCCCTCCCCCCATCCCTCTCCCCATCCCCCAAAGGCCGGCAACGCACCTGTGACGCCCCTGGTGTTACGGGTGTCCATGGGTGGCGGTAATCGCTTAACAACAGGTCGATACGTCTACTCGTTTGCACCCTTCTCCATAAAAAAAAACTCTATATTTATTATAACGTCTATTTTTAAAGTTATAACCGTCAGAAATCCCAGTATCATCATATTTTTGGCCAAATACCAATTATTCCCAAACGGTTTTATTACTAATCTGAGGGCAGACGAGAAGCTTCCCAGTCTGTATTTATAGGGGTTCGTACAAAATTGACGCCCAAAGTTGGCCGGTGTGGGCTATTTGCATAATGTTTGAATTTTAATTGGAATCTCACCTTTAGTGTGATCTAATACAAGTTTGAATTTTAAAGTAAATAAACTTAATTAAGGTCTTAACTGATCAGACAGCGTAAAAACTTTTTTAAGATTTAGATTTTTTAAGGCCTAAGGTGTATAAACGTACAGACGGGTCATCCATCCATGATTAATGACTACCATCGATCCTCATCATGCCCACAGCAGAATACTGCTAAAACTGCTGCTACTGCAGTTCGATCCTCGGCTTCTTGCCTCAGATATGGATATGAACATCTGTGCCTCAATAGTCACAAGTGCTCTGCAACCTTTTTCCGTTGCTCATGTAGGTGTGCCACTCTTCACCTGAGAAGGGAGGGATCCGGGAACTGCTGTTATTAACACATCCGATCCCATAGACACCTGTTCTTATACTAACCTAGTCACATCTTAAAAGACAGTCACGCGTTGCCCCTGTCTTTTTAAGTTTATTTGTGGTAGCTTACCTAATTCACTTTCTCCGGTCGATCGATGATATAAACTGTCTGAAAAACATTATATTTCTAGAAATTAATTAATGGTGTACCTTGAAACACTGTATTACTTAATTTAAGCAGTAGTCCTCAGCCATCGTTTTACTGTGTATTTAGTAACTAAGTAAATGGATTATTTACATACATCATCGTCACCATTATCTGAAATAGTGTTTAATCCGGAATTAGTTTGTTCACTTAAGTACAGTATGTATTTTCTCTCCCGATAATTCCCACCTTTGTCTGAAGTAACCACAGATCTAACATAAATTTTTAAAAGGCAAACTTGTAAAGTAATCGGGACTAGTCACTCAATTTGAAAACTTTAAGGAGTTAAATTGATGTTTCTCTTACATTTACAACTCTTAACCGTAAAGTTGGACTTGGTAAAGATGTACAAAGAAAAGTTTTGAATAGCTCTTCGATTAAAGACATCGATTCGATTGATGTTGTGGAGAAAAAGATAGATAAATACATCGTAAGGATAATTAGAGTATGAAAATAAAAGGTAAACACATGTCTTTGCAATGTGCAATTTATGCTGCATGTTTCGGTAGGAAAAATGAAGATGAAAATAACTAAAACTGAATAGTTAAATGATTACTATCAATTCAGAGTTTCAAGGTTGTATCTAAATATAGTACCTACCCAGGCAACTATATTAATGTTTTGAATCTAAAGTATCTTTTGCATGATTGTTGTGCACTATGCATTTTGGTCAATTATTTAACGTGTTTGACTTAAATAAAGTTTTCAAATATTAAATAGATACTTTTAAACAAATACTGTTTGATGTTCTGTCTAGTCTTCTTATGAATGGTTGGGTGTAAGCCTTAGAAGTTCATTGTAAAATTAAATCCATTTATCCATATGGAGAGGGTGAGGGACATATTTTTACCACTACGGTATGTTATATTCACAGAACATTAGTTTACGAGAAATTTACAACTTCAAGCACTTCTTTGTGTTACACAACTTTCACGATTTAAAATTGTTGCAGGAAAAACTGTATGCTGCAAAATTAAAAGTAAATCAAATTAGCTGTATCTGTAGAGCGCAGATGGCCACACTTTTACATTGCTGTAGTAGTTTTTATTAAATTTAATTCTGATGAATGTTGTAATTATTGCAATCAAACCCTTTCTTTATATTACTATTATGCTACTATTCAGATATTATATTAATGTAAAAGACTTGTAAAATATATTAACGATAAATTAAATGAGGAAAAGTGATAAAAATGTACTTTCAATTTGATGAAGGTATAATTTCAAAAGCAAAATGTCTACTAAACATTTGTTTATGTTACTGTGGGGGAACGGGTATCATGTTCCACCCAACACAAAGGGAGGATCCTCCGACCAGGCGAGGTGATCATGCCTGGCGGGCTACTGCCCAACAGTTGATGTTGGGATGTTGTATATATGATAATCGGCGCGGGAACTTTATTTGCGCGATTCAGGATTGGTAGTTACTCCGTGTAGTGTAGTTTGTAGGTACAGTGCGTTACTTCGTAGTTCAGTGTATCTTCGGTAGATGGCGCTGTATGTGGAGGTCGCCACATCACTCCCCTCCAAGACTGGAGGTCGATATATGTTGAGTCAGCTGTCTGTGCTCTGATGCGGAGCTTGCCAGTGCCAGGAGTGAGTAGTTCCAGTGAGTCGGAACTGAATGCCGCAAGTTCCAGTGAGTCGGAACTGAATGCCGCTAGTCCCAGTGAGTCGGGGCTGAATTCCGCTGATCCCAGTAAGTCGGGATCGCATGCGGTGCGCGGTGCTGCGGTGAGGTCCCCAGTGAATCGGGGCGATTGCTGCGTAATGGCTGGCTGCTGCGTAGACGGGAGAGATGTGCTCTGCTTACATGGACCGTAGGTGCAGTGTGCTGTGCCTAGACGCTGTAGAGGCCGTAGGGGTTACCAGGCTGGAGCGGTCGCGTCCTGCGTGTGGTATATCCCAGTTGAGGCCGAAGTTGCTGGCTGGCTTGAGACTTGCTGTGGGAGTGAACATGATGGTGGCGCGGCTTGAAGGCTGCTTCCAATCACGTCGGGGTCACCACTGTGGGGGAACGGGTATCATGTTCCACCCAACACAAAGGGAGGATCCTCCGACCAGGCGAGGTGATCATGCTTGGCGGGCTACTGCCCCAACAGTTGATGTTGGGATGTTGTATATATGATAATCGGCGCGGGAACTTTATTTGCGCGATTCAGGATTGGTAGTTACTCCGTGTAGTGTAGTTTGTAGGTACAGTGCGTTACTTCGTAGTTCAGTGTATCTTCGGTAGATGGCGCTGTATGTGGAGGTCGCCACATTACTTTTATATGTTTTCAACTATTTTTTTCTTTTCTTTACTAACAGTATAGTATAGTGCACACGAACGTATTGCCATTTCGAGGGTGCCATGTTAAAACCAGCGCTGTACAGATGTCGTAGCATTTAGCTGAGATAGTAACCCAAAATCGAGGGTACTGAAAACTTAAACTCAGTATTATTTATCAAAAAAATGTGCCGTTGTCTAGAGTGATCTGAGTCTGACAATATGCAGCTTCGAGCGAAATGAAGAATACAAATTAGTAACCATTAACCTGTGGCGACATCCACATACAGCGCCATTTACCGAAGATACACCGAACTACGTAACGTACAACACGAATAAACTACCAATCCTGAATCGCGCAGTAGAAGTTCTTGCGCCGATTATCATATACACAACATCCCAACATCAACTGTTGAGCAGTAGCCCACTAGGCATGATCACCTCGGGCCTGGTCGGAGGATCCTCCCTTTGTGTTGGAGGGACATGACACTTGTTCCTCCACAAACCCACACTATGGCGGACTAATGATCCTTCTGTATCATTGAGTCTCCAGTCTCGCACTCACCAACGAAACACAACAACATGAATAATAATAATCTTTTTATTGTACACCAGATTACTTATAAAGGTAACACAAAACTAGGAAGTACAATTGGCGACCTTGTCGCCCAAAGGCAATCTCTTCCAGGCAACCATGGGAACCAATAATGTTATTTTTTATGCTGAATTTCTATGCAAGGGTAGAACCGCCCCGGTCGAGCCAGCCTGTTCGTTCTAAAACCAGCGTGGCTCTACTACCTGCAAAGTAATTGTAGTTATATAATTGTAATCAGGATTAATACAGCTTATTAATAATTAATTTTAGTAAATCAATAACATGAGAGCGCTTTGCTGGGTATTATATAATAACATAATCAAATTAAACGTTCAATGAATCATAATCTATATTGTTTATTTGATTGCACGATGTAGTGCCAGCAAAATTAATTAATTTTGTTGTTGATTTCATTCACAAGTCGTCGGCGGACTGTCAATTTAAGCGGTCAATGGATTAGATGATGTTTAAAATATGGAAATTAGAAGTATTTGATAATACAACAAATTACGATAGCCGCATCCGGAAGACCCAAAGTAAAGCAATATAATATTTTAGTAAATTTAATTAATTACTAATTTTACAAAATAACAACCACAGCTAATTGGATGTGATTCCGCTTCAAAGTGTGAAACATTAATCTCCTTATAAACAAATGTTACTAAATTAAATCCTACAGTTAATTAGATTAGTGATTCCGCCTCGAAGTGTGAAGTAAGAATGAACTTAAATATGTTTCTGATATTCGGTGGAGGTCAAATGTCGCCATCCTTATTTACGTACATTTTATAACACATTTCATGGACCTCAAGTGCCGTGTGAAATGTTTAGGGATACGTAACAGACACACACACAGAAATATGTCAACATAATTGTATCAGTATCAACACTTAATAAATAATAATATTGCTGAAAATTTTCGGTAAATGATAGGTTTAATAGTTTAAAATTGCGGTATGGCCTCGAAATATGTACTAAAAAAACAATTAACACGGAATAAATACTGATATTAGATCCAAGTAGGGCAGACATGTCGCTATGTTAACTAAAAACGAGTCAATTACTCGTCTGGCTAATTAACAATGGAGCTACGGAAGGCTAAAACAATTTATCTTAACAGAACATTATGTAGATCCGCAAGCGACTGACAAAACGCAAAAACGCAAGCGCGATAAGGGGTAAGGGACTCTCTTATCTCGTTTGGCTTTTAAGTGCTATAAGTAGAGTTCAGACATCAACGATTTATTACCCACAAGGTGACCTGTTTAACTTAACTTTGTTTAAGTATCTCAAAAAAAAACTGATTTGAAAAACATTGATAATATAGGACTTCTATTGATCACTAAATATACCAACCAAACTACCTCGGTGACGCTGTGGTCGCGTATGCAACTGCTGTGCTTGATGTCTCGGGTTTGATTCCCGGGTCGGAGCAAATATTTTATATGATCTGCAAATATTTGTTTCGGAGTTTTGGTGTTTTCTATGTAAAATATGTGTGTATATATGTATAAATATCAGTGGTTTAGTACCTATAGTACAAGCTCTGCTTAGTTTGGGACTAGATGGCGTTGTGTGTTAGATGCCTAGATGCTTCGGCATGAATGGGTCGGCTCGACCGGAGTGATACCACGGCCTCACAAAAAACCGGTGTGAAATAGCGTTTGCACTGTGTTTCACCGAGTGAGCGAGGATACCGGAGGCCCATACCCTAACCCTTCCCCCATCCCCTTTCCCATTTTCCAAAGGCGGCAACGCACTTGTGACGCCTTTGGTGTTGCGGGTGTCTATGGGCGGCGGTAATCGCTTACCATCAGGTGATACGTCTGCTCGTTTGCCTACTATTCAATAAAAAAAAAAAAAAACCATAACATTAGTATAGATTTTAATTTGTTTAAAATTTTACTGCAGAAACTAGGCAATTTTTAAAATAGCTTGGATGATTTTTAATAGATATTAATACGTGAGCATAAAATATTTTGTTATGAATATTAATTTAGATGGTGAGAACATTGCACGTGCATGCATAGGCGGAGATTTATATATTGTCCCATTTACTGCTCAATTTATAACCTCGGCCTTAGAGTACTACGAAAGACTAAATAACAGCATAATAAAGTTTAATCTTCACTAATATTATGAAATTAGACAGTTTGTTCATTGCCAGCGCTCATATATCAGTTGCACTCATGCCCAGTTCCTATATTTGAAAAACGATCCGTTCTAGGTACGAATAGTAGTATATTATACGAGGCGTAAGCTAAAATCGTTCCTATAAAAATAAATTGAGGAACGGTATTTACGACTCGTAGTCGGTTGTAGAAAATTTTTACACGATGACGATTCGTTAAATATAGGAACCGGGCATCAGTGATTAGAAACAATTACCGAGGGTAAGCAATGATGGCGCTATCAGTACCTGGATGGGTGACCGCTGGTGGCAAGTAACCATGAGCATCTCCGTGATTCGGAGGTCACGTTAAGCAGTCAGTCTCGGTTGTTATCATAGGACAACAGCGTGAAATTTAGTTGGTAGCCTTTGGGCGGCTTAAAAACATACCACGACAAGATTACGTGGGCACCACGTTGTCTTGCGAGTCTCAAGTCACTTGGCCAGCGTGGGCACGTATGGCCTTAAGCCTCTCCTGAGAGGAGACACGAGCTCGGCAGTGGGAAGATATGGGTTGTTGATAGATACTGATAGACAGTTTGTTTGTTTGTTTTTTTGTGTTAATCTCAAGTAAGGCTATTGGTTATATCGTATTACGTTACCACTAAAATGGACAAAAGACACAGAGTGGAGACGGAGTGGAGCAAGCAATGCTAACCTAGTTGTTAATCTACAAACGTAAACAATATTAGAAAATTAACAAATGTATGGCAATAGCGTCACCTCAGCGCTGTCACATACCTAGTCAAAAGTAAGTTGAATATACTTATAATAAAATTTAATACGGGGTAAAGAAGTAGACGAGTCAAGTGATTGTAAGTACGACCACAACCTGTGGGCACCTGCAAGTCCCCCCTTCTCCTAAAGATAGGAAAAAGGGGGACTCTGGTAACGTTGTAACCTAACTCGATAAAAACAGTAAAATAATTGCCTAACAGTGGTTTCGTGTTAGGCAGTAGTATCGCTCCGGTCGGTCACTCATAATATTTTAGCGTAATATTTGCCTTGAGACTGAAATTTAATATCTAAATTCGCTGTCATACAGCCGCAATGCGTAGGTGATTTGTGAGTGTAAAAATATAAATCTATAGTCAGGTAAAGTGTAACCTCGACACTAATAATTCATAGTCATGACGTCGTCATGAAGTCAATGCGTATTTAGGACATTTTGAAAATACTCTCTCAATTTACTTTTCATATTTTCAAAATGGTTTTGATTATCTTAATGTAGACCTTATTAAAGTATTAATCAATTAATTTAACGTGCCTTTTATAAATTTTGCATTATGTTAGGTGAATATATGTTTAGTGACCTTGATTGTTATTTAAAATATGTCTCTGGAATGTGGTAGCAGGCTTATCCCGTGATTGGGACTAAAATTCCTCAACATCTTTAAATGGGCTACTACTGGTATATATACATAGCCTGTTTAGCAAGGAGGTTTTGGCATAAATATAAAATTTGGCAACTCCAGAGGTGTCACGCGTGCGTCCTCACTCACTCGGTGAGTCACAGCGCCAGCTCTGATTCACACCGGTGTTCTGTGAGGCCTTGGTATCACTCCGGTCGAGTCGGCTCATTCATGCTGAAGCGTGGCTCTCCCACGGTAAAAAATATCAGACGTGTGCATAAATGTATAATGATTAGTGTTCTATTTCATTAAAAGATCCACCAATTTTTATTTCAATATTTTTATTGCATTTCCTGTCGTGTGCGTGTGTGTAAACATAGATTTCATGCACCACAGCAAGAAACCATTAGGCAATCATTCTAATATATGTCAACTATATTCATTTCATAGCTTATAACAAAAACCCATAACCCAAAGTTATTAAACCTGTATAGGTGACGTTAACGATTGCCGCATGTTTATTGCATAGCTATTAGCGCAGTAACGACTGCACAAATTATATTGAGCTCTGATTATACACACTCGGACTGGTTCGAGCTTTACGATAGTAAAACTAGCTTCATGGGAATTGTAGTGTTTGTAGATGGGGAATTCATTTATTGTAATCACTTATATGCATTGTGTTTATGCATTACTAATATTTGCGCGCGGCTCTGCCCCCGTGTTTGTCAGTTATCGCAGCAAAAAGTAGTCTATGTCCTTCCTCAGTAATCAAAGTATCTCCATGCCGAATTTTATTGAAATCGATGCAGTGGTTTGGCCGTTAAAGGAGGACAAACAGACAAAGAGAGTTACTTTCGCATTTATTATATAGGTATCGATTGTTAATCATTCGTGTGTACCTGTACCTGTATAACCGATTTTTGCTCGATATTTTCGATCGCCTGCCTAATAAATTTCATATAAACTGAAAGCTATTAGGTATCTAAAGCACTGAATGGCGCGCGACGTATGTAGGTATCAACAGCTTTCGTTGATAAAATAGGTAAGTATCTAATAATAGCATAATTAATAATATGTATCCACAATTTTTTTTAAATACACAGTGACAATGATAGTCACAAAAAAGAAAATCGCTGGTTTTTAAATTTACCTTTTGTTTTAACTATTATTTGATTTGGTGTGTGTCTTATTGCTCAGACGTAAGGTATATTTCAGAGCAGAAATTTTTAGAGTATGCGTAACAACGGTTGTTAATCCGTAGACGATAGTGCTTGATTAGATACATCGTGTAGTAAATAAAAATAGTGTCCTATAGCTAAACTACTGAACCGATTTTATTAAAATTTTGTTGGTGAACTTGTAACATGCGTAGATAGGTCTAGTTCAAATAAATGTTGTATTATCATTTCCACCCACATATATGAGATAATGATAACTATCTGAAACTTTATCAGGAACTGGTGAAACTGATCCTTGTTGTCTGCAAATTTCTATCTGAAATACCACCAGTTTTTTTTTAATTACACTCACACAATCACGAAAGTATTGCTCAACGATTGGTATTTATCAAGAAACTTTAGGCTTAACATTTAATTTATATTTCATATTTAAACAATTTTCTCATAGCGCAGTCATGACACAGTTCATCTCTGCAATTGAAGGTGTACAATTCCCAGACGCTATACATTGCGGGCAATCTACTCGAAATTAATAATAAATGAAACAGCATCGCTTTACCGTAGATAGCTCATTAGGAACGTTATCCTCCTTTTGCAACCACAAAAACAACGCTTCATATTGCTAATAAAAACTAACACTTTTTCTGAACAAAGGAAGAAATGTTTTTATTAGACGGTTCTAGGTAGTGTGCCTTAAGAAAATTGTTACTTTCAGACCTTTAAGCTCATTGTGGTGAAGAAAATCTTTTTATTGAACTGGATTTTATTTTCCTTATTGTTCTTTGCACATATATAGCGGGTTTATGTATATATTATCATCTGCCTACCTTTATCCGATTTTTATTTGGAATCGCCTCAACGTATGATATTAAAGAGGGTTTTGACTGACTTCGTAACCGCAAATACTTTAAAGATGTGTGTTCATTTTCATACGAAAGTACTATTAAAAAGTAGAGAAATGGAACAGCAAGGAAGCTAGAGTAAGTGATTTTGCTAGGCTCACTTGTGAAACTGAGAAAAAGACTGCACTTCTTCGAAGAAAGCAAGATTGTATACCCAATTGTTCATCCTGTGATTGGAGATGGTATTAAACATGGAAATCAACTAGCTTAACTATTAATAGAGTCTACCTATTAATAGTTGGGCAATTGGTGCAGTAATAACAAATAAACGATGATATCGACAACATTTTTGACTCTTATATAATAGCACATAGATTCTCTAGAACCTTTTAGTTGTAACAGCTGGAAGATAGATAAGCCCTATTAGAACCCAAATCATTTATCCTAGTTACTAAATGAATCACACTTCAATATTTAATACATATAATCAACCAGAATATAAATAAGCTACAATATAAAGCTTCTGATTTATTCCAGTTCCTACCATTATAAGACAAATTTATCCAATTCTGCTAAATAATAAATTTTGGATAAAATAATATATAGATAAAGTTTTTTAAAGTTCCTTCTAAATATTCTACGTAGTGTCAAAGTACCAATAAAATTTTTTTATAAATAAAATACACCCTTGACTTGCCGCATAAAACACACTGTGCAGCACACCACTGAGCGTGTGCCAAATCAAAAGCTTAGTGGAAATATTTTTCTCCTGTGTACGCGTCCAAATTGAAAAGGATACCGTCATGCCGTCGGTGCAAAAAAAATGCCTTTGCATTCCACGTAAAAAGGAAAAGGTGTTCAGATAAAACATAACTTGCATTTTTATCATCGCTTGTATATTCATGCATTAAATTAAAAGCAAACATGTAATATATCACCTGTCAAACATTTACCAAGGTCGCTAGGGTGTTCTTGAAATGCCAGTAAGGTTCAAGGCAGAAAATTAATTTTTGCTTATCTTTATCTTTACACATATCGTAACGTAATTTTGTTGCATACTTTAAACGAAATTATTAATTTTGTTATAAAATATTCAAGTTTAGTATAAATGTGGTTATAGTTTTTTAACGAAAACTAAATAATAACCTGCCAAATGCAAGACGGACTCGCGCACGAGCGGTTTCATACGTTTATAAAAACTGCAAAAAAAATCACGATTGTTGTATGGGAGCACACTTCATTTAATTTTTTTCTTGTTTTTAGTATTTCTTGTTGTGGCGGTAATAGAAATACATCATTTGTGAAAACTGTCTAACTGTCACTATTCATGAGATACAGTCTGCAACAGACGAACGGACAGCGGAAACTTAGTAAAACCCTAAAAAAGGTCTTAAAGTAAAAAGTCTTAGTGAAATTCTTATTCATCATTTCTATGTTCACATTGAAATAAAATTTTAGTGATAAATATCATTGCATTTTTTTCAGAATTTCGCTAACAATCATATTCAAACTATATTTTGAACATTCTTTATCATACTCAACTCTTTCTCTGTAATATTATAGCCATATAACTGTTTCATTCACTTACTTTGCTCTAGATTTCGCCTCACTATTTGTTTCGACTTTCTTCAGTTCTCACAATACGTACAAAAGTAACATGAAACCTTTTTCCTGCTTTTCTTGCGTGTTAATAACTACGGATTATTATGGTGCTTCATTTATTTATGTAAACTCATTATAACGTTTCCAACACACACCATAATAGGGCAATAATGGACACAGGTTTACCTCACTATGAACACGGGTTCTTGGCAACTTGCCAATGCTATAAATTAAATTACATGTACCGATTTAATCAGTGTCAAACTCAATTTATATTTTGCTTAGTCTTGCTCGTAAACGTTTTGTTTTGAAGTTTTGTCAAATAATGACGTCAGTGTTTTATTTTCGAACGGATTGCTTGGCAAAATAATTTTGGAAGTCAAAACTCAGTTAATAAAACTTCAGTATGTACGGGACGTGACAAAAACAGGTCTTGACGGATGTCTTGAATGTTTGCGATATTGTCTAAATTAATGACAAATATTTTCTCACTTAAACTGTTATTAATATATGTCATCAATTTTCACTTTTGAATTAAACATTATGTTGTATGCCAGAAATGTTATTTTTTGTTATACTAAACTTTTTTCAAAATGGGAGTAGTTGATATGCTTTTATGAGAATTTTAGAAAAAATCTTTTTGAAAATTCTTTTTAGTCTGGTTTCGTACTTTTATAATTCTCCACCACTGTGCACGAAACTTTTTACCGCGCTATACCAATTTTTGGACAAAATTGTACAGCTGCGATATTTCCCGGGTGATATAACTTTCGAGCTTGCTGAGCAAACTTATACTCCAAAGACTGGTAAGGCATTTGTAGAATTTGAGTTGTTGGTGTCCCTGGGCGGATATTGTCTTTGGCTCACTTTATGTTTAAAAATGCATTTTCAATATATTTCTAAATGTATTAAATTACTTATTAAGATTCAATAAGAAGGTCTATAAAGAACACATTTTAATAATTTAATTCATTTTTGATACTGTTTAAATGCCGCCAATAGAATTATGAAACAGTTACAAACTGGCAATGTCAATAACAAATGTAGATTATTTGTGTAATTCAGTGCAATTTAACCCTGATATTGACTTAAATAATCGATTAATCGACAGTAAAATTGATTTATGATTATTGTTTAGATGGATAAACTGTCGGTTTTTTGTTACCATTGTGTGAATACTTCGGTGGGATAGCACTTTTTACTTCGATATTTTTACGAAAATTTCAATGGTATTGGGAAGGGCATCGTTCGAAATTTGAACAACAACTAGCAGATTTCTATTTCTTAATTTATTTGTACTATAGATAAAATAGATTAAAACATTATAACTTTTAGAAATAATAACAGTTAATAGAAAGTGATAACGAATTTAAAAAAAAAAGTAAAGTCCAAAACCTAACTACGACCAAAAACTACAGCGAAAAATTATGAAACAAGTTTGAAAAGCCGTAGTCACACGTTGTTAAAGTGTTCTGGTACGTTTCTATGCAACCTGTGACTACTTTAACTTTAAACTATTTAAACCTTTTTTCATACTTCATCAGTGTCCTTTTTTGTCGCAGTTGAGTTTTAGTTTTAAATTTTTTTATTTAAAATATTTTGGTTCCGGTTGAATACAAATTCCTTTTCAAAGTATATTTTAAATACCATAGAATTTACTTTATTAATAAATATGCACATGAAATGTACAATTAACGCCCTTTCCAATAATACCAAACAGCATATTTATCTCAAATATATTTTTTAACATTGTAGTACTTTATGACCACTATGAGGGCACATTAGGTTCAGTGACACGTCATATAGCCTATAACCAACGGACGACCAAGACGCTTCTAACGATATCTCATTTGTCCAGTCCTAATAAGTAAGTAGTTAAGGATCTATAAGGGAACAGATGACCATACACACATACATACATAGCCTGTCAAAATCATAACCCTCTTTGCTTTACCTCTGGCTTTGACGTAGTCGGGTAAAAAATTGTTTAATAATTTGTTACTAATCAAAAGGACATGAGAAAGAATAGAACCGCAAAGAAAACTACAAACTTTCCATAACTACAAACTTCACTTTCATACCTTATAGGTTTCCACAGTGACAGTATTTCTAACCTAGAAAATGTTTCATGATCATATTTGTTGTTATTCCTTTAAAGTGACGCTTTTAAGGAATATGAACAATTTACAGAGAGGGCGCAAAATGGCGGAGCCACGTCGCCTTTGTGAAAGCGAAAGTCCCTGATGATAATAAGTAGATTGGTAGACAAACCTCCTGCATTTATAATAAAGTGAGTGAGACTTGTCCTTTATAACATTTGTATTAAATAGAACGACTTTCGTAGTTTCTAATGCAGAGTCTATGTGCTAATATTATTTTATAATGCATCAAATTAAAGATATAATTTTGTCACTATCATGGATTATTTTATCTGTACACTCAGATCAAATAAAAAAAGGTAGATAACGCACGGCTTTTGTTCTTAACGAGACTAAAAAAGCTCAGCTACTTCCAAGTAAACACATGCGTTAACGCACACATATGCCACAAACTACGCTACTTTTCTTTAGTTCTTGTACGAACAAGTTGTCGTGCAGTAAGTTTACCTACAAAATGCAATTAAGTGATGTAAAAACTACACAAAAGTGAACAAAAAGTCTGAAAGAATGACATTTTATGCTTAAATACACACAAAACACGTACTGTTAGAGTGTTGCCATGAGTTTAATTTATAAGGATCATATAGATTTATTTTTGCAAATTGCCTATTTTAATGCGATTTCCCTGGATCATGTTTTAAAAAGTTACAACACTTCAGTCACTCACACATATTTTCACTTCACTTTCTTATTCTACGTGTGTTATATATCTTTTTTATTTGATCTGAGTCTGTACATTGATACGTGAAGCAAAAACTTTGTACCCTTTATTACGAAAGTTATACGAACAGAGAAGTATAAAATTTGGTTGGTGACCACTGGGTCACTGGTATGTCTTTAATACCATTGAATCAGAACATATTTTTTGTAAAAGATTGAACTATGTAAAGGAATATCTAGGCTAAGAACTCACTAAGAGTTCTAAGCCCAGATATTGAGTCATCAATTTCCAATCAAAAAGTCAATGAAAAGAATTATGTGATGAGGACGATCATTTGTTGTAGCATAATTTATGAACAATTAGCTTTCACTTACAGTTTCGCCAATTCTTCTTCTTCTTCTCCTAGATTGGATATCTTTATCTATATCGAAATTCATCCAAATTGGTTTTGTGGTTTAGTCATAAAAGCATAACCGACAGGAAGTAACTAAGTTAATATATAATGTTAGTATGGATATGTGTGTTTTTATAAGTCTATTCATAAACATAAATAGAAAAACATGTTAATCATTAGTCTATTTATCACAGTTACCGTAATTTTAGAGACCAAATATAATGTCAATTTATTTTTGGATGATTTATATTCTTTAGTCTTATTTTGCACAACTTGAAAGAGTACTCGACACACCTGAAATTTAACGCGAAAATTAAATACACACTTGTATTGATTGGTAGGTAAACGCTATTAGCTTCAGCCTGTCTAGAGACTGACAAATTTTCGATGCCTGTAGAAAGTTCCTATTTCATGGATTTGAAATTTATTTTTTGTTGAAAAGGTCATACGGTATCTTGATAACTTCGTTACGAATCTTTGATATATTTATCGGCGAAACGAAATATTTTAAATTTGAATTTTTGAAGGATAGGTATGAAATTCGTTAATAAATCAATTGGTTATGTATATTTCTTAATCAGTTTAAGCATTCAACTTCACAACACATTAATTTTATTTATTAGCATTTTGTTTTGTTTGCAAATCAAGTTACATATCTGTTATATAACAGATATTTCATATGTACTTTATATACAATTTATATATATATATATATATATATATATATACTCTTTTAACTTGTTTTCATTTTTAAACGGTTTTATTTAGCTCACCCCGTTTGTTTTTTTCTTTCTTGGGTCAAATTTAGTAATTCAAATTTCACCCTCTTCCTGTCAACCGATTAATCTGAAGTTTTGTATACACTTTGGATTTTGGTGACAATACAATTATGTTTATTCATTATCATTATAAATTCAAGATGGCCGCCGCTACAAAATGGCGGATAATTTATGTTTTATTAATCCCATCAATATGGGTATCAAATGAAAGGGCTCAACAAGCAGAATACAATATACTATAAAAAATTGAAATCCAAGATGGCGGCCGCTACAAAATGGCGGATAACGTAGGTTTTATCAATCCCATCAATATGGGTATCAAATGAAAGATCTTTGCAGGGACTACGTATAGAGGAGTTGGACTGCAATAAACTAACGGGCAAGAAACCTTGCAATAATGAAGCACTAAATGAATTAAACAGAATGCGAAATAAAAACTAAAAAATAGAAAATAAAAATAGGTAAAAAAACTTTTTAAGTTGGTTTTATGTTAAATAAATGTACTAAAAACCAAAAAATAATAAAATAGATACAGTCGTGGGAATTATAAACATATGCATAGACTAGACTAAAATAAAACCGTGGGGCACGTCAATTGTCTACAAATTATCGACTTAATGTGCGATAGAAGAATCGTTTAATTCGTCGTTAGGCAGTTGGCCCGCAGACGGTGAGGAAATTACTTACTATTTTCTTGCTCATGGAAATTCCAATAGTTATACACTCCATGTTAACCCCACGGTTTTATTTTAGTCTAGTCTATGCATATGTTTATAATTCCCACGACTGTATCTATTTTATTTATTTTTTGGTTTTTAGTACATTTATTTAACATAAAACCGTTTAACTTAAAAAGTTTTTTTACCTATTTTATTCTATAATTTAAACAACTTTGCTGGAGCATTTAACTATTAGATTACCATACTATTAAAACACTAAAAGATAATCTAAAACGCTTTACAGGAAATGTTAAAGGCGACCTATAATTATTTTTTTATTATTATTTAGGGCATACGAGCAGACGAATAATAATAATAATACTTTATTTCTCCTCACAATGGTACACTTACAACTAGTCATTTTACAATATTTTGTTTATAGATGTGAGGAGCTGGTGTCTGTGATAGGCATATAATGCCTGTGTTACAAATCACCAGGTCCCCACCCCACGGACTACAGATACATTTTTGACATTTTTAACCATTATTCTATTGAGCACATAGAGTGAGAGAATGCGTAACAAAAAAGACGGCGCCAAGCATACAAATCTCTGTGGGTGTGTGTGATGTGAAGAGTAACGTGTCAGCATCATTGATGATGATCTGTGTGTGTGTGTATGTGTGTGTGTGTGTGTGTGTGTGTGTGTGTGTGTGTGTGTGTGTGTGTGTGTGTGTGTGTGTGTGTGTGTGTGTGTGTGTGTGTGTGTGTGTGTGCGTGCGTGTGTATCAAACACTATCGTCGTTTGATTTAATTCCAATGAAGAAGTTTTTCTGTTACATCATAATTTAGCCCACATAGCCAGTTCATAGCCGAAGACTTACATTTTGTTTTGCATAAAGGATACAAATTTAGAGCACGATTCAATCCATTGTACAGATTCGGACCCTGGTAATTGAAAAATCGCTGTGCAAGATTAGTTTTGCACAAATAGCACCGCGAATACTCTGTCTTTACGACGTTTATTTTTGTTCTTCTCTGGTTCAAATGTTGCTAGGCAATGTTGCTTGACCACGATATTTAATATATACAGTTGCCGCACTGTCAAGACCTCCCAGTTTTTGTAAAGGTCAATTGTCGGATAGTAAAAAGGTAGGAATAGACTTACCTTTAAAATAGCTCTTTGAGCTCTCTCAATTTTAAGCATGTTAGTTTTACATGCACCACCCCAAGATGTAATGCAGTATGTAAGAAGAGATTGACAAAGGGCACAATACAAGGATTTAACAACTGCCTTTGAAGCAACTTGTCTTAGAGCTTTGAATACGACAATTAGTTTACGCAACCTTGCGGCAAGAAGATTAATGTACTCATTGAACCTCAGGTTTCTGTCAATGATTACTCCTAGATATTTGATTGACGTCGTGTTTTCTAAGTTAGGACATATGCAAGTTCTATTACTGTGTGAGTAAGTGAGGGATCAGGGTTATATAAGTATCGCCTGATGGTAAGAAATTACCGTCGCCCATGGACACCCGCAACACCAGAGGCGTTACAAGTGCGTTGCCGGCCTTTTAGGAAGGAGTACGCTCTTAATATCTACAGCTTTAAATTTAGCTGTCAAGCGTTATTATTACTTTGAATTATTCTGTCTGTTTAAATATGTATCTTGGTTGACATTAACGCATACTATGCCATCCAGTGCAAGTCTAAAAGTTAATTTTAAATTAAATTGTGTGATATAATATGTTCGTTCAAAGTTAACTCACAAAAGCTTCTGAAAGCCTATTAATTAAATAAGATAATTAACAAAACTGTAAGTAAATTAAACAAGTTAGAAGCAAGCCACGGCCTTCGTCAGTGATGCCGAATCTGCGTTATATAAACGACGAACGAAGTTTCATTAGTTAAGTATTAAATAAGCCGTGAATGCTTTCTCAATGTTGCTATTTTATAAGTCTTTATATTTCGGAAATTATTTCGTTTTATCATTCATATAACATAACCCAAAAGTGCTGCAATTCTCTTTTAACAACTATTGTAGTATGTATATGAACTATGTAGACTATTAATTACTGCCTCGGTGGCGCAGTGGTAGTGAATGTAACTGCTGTGCTTGAGGTCTCGGGTTCAAATCCTGGGTCGTACCAAGTGTTTGTGTGATCTACAAATATTTGTTTTGGAGTTTGGGTGTTTTCTATGTATCATATGTATTTACAAAAAAAAAGTCAGTTGTCTAGTACCCATAACAGAAGCTCTGCTTAGCTTGGGACTAGATGGCGTTGTGTGTTAGATGTCCAAAAATATTTGAAATTATTATTATTTATTTAATGACAGCAGCGATGTTTACCCTTTTAGTAGTCATCAGATTCTTGAATAATAATAATACATGAATGACATAAATGACCATGATAAAATTACAATGGGTCCAACTTGAAAACCGCAACTAGAATGTGACTAAAAACAACTAAATTAAAAACGAATTCTTCACTCGGTCAAGCTATCGTTCAATAATTATGAAGAACCATTTTGTTAGCCAACTATGGTGGAACCAAAAGAAGAGCTTTTTTTATGGAATAGAGCAGACGTATATGGTAAGCGATTACCCATGGACACCCGCAACACCAGAAGCGTTACAAGTGCGTTGCCGGCCTTCAGGGGATGGGGGAACGGGTTGGGTTAGGGCCTCAGGTTTCCTCACTCACTCGGTGAAACACAGCGCAGGCGCTGTTTCACACCGGTTTTCTGTGAGACCATGGTATCACTCCGGTCGAGCAAGCCCATTCATGCCGAAGCGTAGCTCGCCTACGGTAAGAGAGAGAGTAATATTTTTATAGTCTATGTGTTTAGTATGTTCTACCGAAGCACATAAACTACTGAACCGAAATCAATGAAAGAGGCGTCAAGAGATTCGTGATAATGGTCCGGGT
The DNA here is from genome assembly GCA_916048165.1 of Spilarctia lutea. Classification (NCBI taxonomy): domain Eukaryota; kingdom Metazoa; phylum Arthropoda; class Insecta; order Lepidoptera; family Erebidae; genus Spilarctia; species Spilarctia lutea. The sequence continues at coordinate 5,356,395 of OU696479.1, read as the reverse complement.
AACATAGGTTACCTATATAAATTTTATCTGGTTCTAGTTTCTTGTTCGCTTGCAATTTGATTAATACATAGATGTGTATGTCTGTGGAGGATCGGGTATCATGTCCCTCCAACACAAAGGGAGGATCCTCCGACCAGGCGAGGTGAACATGCCTTGCGGGCTACTGCCCAACAATTGATGTTGGGATGTTGTTTATATGATAATCGGTGCGAGAACTATTTATTGCGCGATTCACGATTTGTAATTACTCCGTATAGTGCGTTACTTCGTAGTTCAGTGTATCTTCGGTAGATGGCGCTGTAGTAGGTTATTGCTGTGTTATATGTGGAAGTCGCCACATGTCTTATAGTAAAAGTAAACCTATATCTGTGATGATTATTACCATCTTATCCAAGCAAATATGAGGACATTCAAAGCGTATACATGTTTATTAAAATAAAGTGATATAATTTCCTTTAGCACTATCCCCTGTGTAATAGATCCGTTGTAAGTAGCCTAGTAATGGAGTTATTCTGTATTCATATCAGATTTCGACCCTTGTCTTCTTGAATGTTCCGTGACAGATATAATGCTTAGAAGATTGTTCAACTAAGCGTAGCCATATTGAAGATTCCATTATTAATTTAATAAGTAGAAACAGGAGTTGTTTTTAACATGCTTTTGTAGATTATTTTGTTACTATGTAAGAGAATTTTGTAAGCAAATATAAACATACATTTCAATTGACTGTCTCGGTGGCGTAGTGGTAGCGATGCGACTGCTAACCTCGAGGTCTCGGGTTCGATTCCCGGGTCACACCCGTACGCACACAAATATTTGTATGACCTGCAAATATTTGTTTCGGAGTTTGGAATGTATATGTTTATAAAAAAAAAGTATATAACCATGTTTAGCTTGGGACTAGATGGCGTTGTCTTTTAGATGTTCGGAATATTTATTTATTATTATTATTGTTTATTTATTTAAAAAAAATAGAAAGTTATATGCAATTCGGGTGACATGACTATACTTTGTGTTAGCATCTTGGTACGAATGTGTTAATGAATCCGGGAACTGGACGGAAGAATTTTACAGTAGCGGTTTTATTTCAATGGTATTTGTTTGTAGCCCCGACGCCAACACGACGGGATGTTATAGGTTTAACATGATTGGGTATCCCTCTGTGGTACCGTAGCTCCTGAACGGATGAACTGGTTTTAATTTCGTTATTGTTGCTTGAAAGTTGTTTGGTTTAGTCGGGAGTGTTCGTAGTTACGTCAGCTATTTAAAATGCTTACAGAATATAAACTATCTTCGACTAGGATACCAAATAAAGGGCATCATGCATCATAAATGTTCAAGTCTAATTAAAATCCATTATTTTTTTAATTTATACTTATACAAACTTATTGTTATTTACACTTTATGATTCTCTTATCATTGAAATATTATCGATTCTTAACTTAAGCTCGGTCAGAATATAAATCCGTTTTCTTATAATAAATGGAAAATCAAAGCAGGCATCAAGGGCAGGCCAAGGTATCCTTTATGTAAATTTATTTGAATTCAATATTGCGTGGGTCCACAGAATAATTTCCCTCGTGAAAATTTGTACTACCCATCATTTCAGTCAATCACGATTGTTTTTAATTAAAAGCAAACTCTAGTAAAGGATAAATCAAAAGTTACTTAGTGCGCAAAATTGTCTTATAAATTATCGGCAGAATTTTGCCTTTCGAGATTTTCAGATTCTACGGTTGTATTGGGAGGTAGACTACTGAATTTATTGACTGATGAAATATCTACATGATTTAAACCATTAGGGATAATATTTTTATATCTTTCTAATATAATTTTATACCATTGTTGCATCTGAAGTTTCAGGGAGATTAATATATAGAAACTTGAGCATGGAGATGTTTGTTAAAGGATAAATGATATTTATTTTGTAAGTAAATCTTAACAGATATTTTTACTCGTCGGATTTTACAGCTATGGGCCTCCAGTATCCTCACTCACTCGGTGAATTACTGCGCAAGTGCTATTTCAAATCGGTTTTCTGTGAGGCCGTGGTATCACTCCGGTCAAGTCAACCCATTCATGCCGAAGTGTGGCTCTCCCACGGAAAATGTCCTGTTCTGTTGTATGTCACTGTAATCAATAATTTAGTAGTATTAAGTTTCCGTTAGTTTTTTTGTCGTCATGAACCTACGTCGTCACTAACCCAAGAAGACTGCGAGATTGAAATGGGATTGGGCCGAACACGTATGTCGGATGAATCCGGACCGGTGGGCCAAGGTCGTCGAACGCAGGGTGCCTCAGAGTGGACGCCGACGACGAGGCAGACCCAGTAAAAGATGGCGCGACGATCTTGACGCCTATCACAGAGACTGGCCTTTTCTCTATTTAATGCCAGTTCCGGCTTTAAATATATATATATATTTATATATATAAAGGCGATAGAATTTTACTTAGTTCTTATGAAGTTAATACTTTGTTAGGTAAAGGCGAAAAAAGTTACATAAGAGTTTGTTGTAAGAGATTTTTAATTTAGACTTAATATTTAATTTTCTTCTTTCAGCAAAGTTTTAGTTTTTAATTTGTTAAGCGTTATCGTCCTTAGAACTTTCTCTTTTACGCTTAAGTTAGTACGCTTGAAATGCACGAAAGATTATTAAGTGACTTAGTAACTCATAGTAGTAGTTGTTGAAAGGAGTTTCTTCTTTTTGTTTTTTTTTTAATTTTATGATTTGTGATGAACCATGTTTTTCCTGCCTTGTTTATCCAAGTATACCTTTATAAATAATGGGAAAAGATAACAAAATAAGATTTGAATAAAAAAAAATTTATAAAAAAACTTAATTGTTTTAGTTAGCACAATTTTTTAATTATTTATTTTTTAAATGAAACTCTACAGTTATTTTATAACTTCCAACTTTACCTATGTAATTCCAGGATATTAATCATTTAAATACCTATTTTAATGGTATTATTACTTTTGATGGTTTGATACTTTTTCCGCCTACATTTTATCTGACTCTGTATAACGATAAGATAAAAACGTAGTTTCTGTGAACGATCCATAATGAACTGTCAGAAATGTCTTCAACTTTCTCATTAGTGGGGTTGTAGGCAAAGCTAAATTACAATTATAAGAAAAGTAATATGATATTCTTCGTCCCATAAGTTGATTTTGCTTACTACCTTTTCTTTCTTTTTTTTTATTGCACGAGGGACAAACGAGCAGACGTATTGCCTGATGGTAAGCGATTACCCCCGCCCATGGACACCCGCAACACCAGAGGCGTTACAAGTGCATTGCCTGCCTTTTAAGTCCTTCTTACGCTTCGTACGCTCTTTTCTTGAAGCTTTGAAGGTCGTATTGGTCCGGGAACACCGCAGGCGACAACTCATTCCACAATTTTGTTGTGCGCGGCAGAAAGTTTCGGTAAAATCGAACAGTTGTGGACTGCCAACCATCTTGATGAAGGGGATGAAGTTTCTGTCGCGTAGGACAATGGCGGAAAGAAGCGGCAGGGATCAGTCAGTCTTACACTTAGATAAATATAAATGAGTGAGTATGTACGCGCATAACTTCCTATCGACTGCACCAAATTGGATAAAAAAAAATATGTGTTTGTTATTGGCAGGACAAGGTTTAATGAGAAGGAAATTAAAAATGTCCGCGATTATACGCTACCCATGGAAAGCTGATGCGTGTATAAATACTTAAACAAGAATTTCCAAAAATAAATTATCATAAGTAAAAATGGCGGTACAAGTATAAGTTTGCAGGATCAGGTAGTTAATTATAAATCTTGTCGGGATTGAATTGCTCTAGCGATAATAGTTTAAGAGCTAGTCGGGATTGCATTGCTCTAGCGATAATAGTTTAAGAGCTGGTCGGGATTGAATTGCTCTAGCAGTAATAGGTTAATAGCGTCATCGCCGATTTACCATTTATTACACTATCCTACCTGTGTCAGCATCAACTGCTTTTCAACAAATCCAAAGCCTCGCAAATACAGCTCGTATGTGAACTCATAGATGTCAATATCCCTTTGAGGTGTGAATTGAAAGTACGGTACATCGGATCCAATGAAATTCATTAAAACCACGGTCGAATAAATCGTATCTTAATAGTGTTTCCTTCGACAAACAGTATATACTGCGTCTGTGGCACAGTGGTAGCGTATGCGACTGCTGTTCTTGAGGTCTCGGGTTCGATTCCAGGGTCGAACCAAGTGTTTGTATGATTTACAAATATTTGTTTCAGAGTTTGTAGGTATTTACAAAAAAAGAAGCATATATGTATTTATATTAGTCGTCTAGTGCCCATACCACAAGCTCTGCTTATCTTGGAACTAGATGGCGTTGTGTGTAGATGTTCGAAATATTTATTTATCATTATTATTTATATTCATCATTATTAACTGCCTCTGTGGCGCAGTGGTAGCGTATGCGACTGCTGTTCTTGAGGTCTCGGGTTCAAATCCTGGGTCGGACCAAATGTTTGCGTGATCTACAAATATTTGTTTCGGAGTTTGGGTGTTTTCTATGTATAATATGTATGTATTTACAAAAAAAAAGTATATAAGTATTTATATCAGTTGTCTATTACCCATAACACAAGCTCTGCTTAGCTTGGGACTAGATGGCGTTGTGTGTTAGATGTCCGGAATATTTATTTATTTATATACCCCAAATTTTTCCAAGTTCTTCATTACGAATGTGTTTTAAAAAAGATATAACCTTTTCTCCTAATTAAATTAACTAAAAGAAATTAAGCCCTTTCTCTGTGAATGTACAGAAGGTATTTAAAATATCAATATTAAGAAAAAAAACCATACAGTTTGAATGAAATTAAACTCCGATATTATAACTCTGACTGATTTTTGAAGCGAGTATTAAGTGATAAGATAGACAAAATTAAAATTTTCTAGCAGTTGTTCCGTTGGGCCAACATAATTTATAGCATACAGTCTTACGAGGATTAGAGAAAATGAAATAAGATAATTCTAAGATTTTATGTGTCTCAAATACAAATGTAACCAATATTCCTCTGGTCACAAAAGAAACCAATCAAAACCTATGCACATTGAGTCAACCTTAGATAAACACATGATGTTGTTCTATGATAATACAATTGGTACTTTATCGCCCTAGTAGTCTCATGGGACAAGTGGCACCAGTATTTTAGTCCCAGAAGTCCCATTACCGTCCACACAATAAGATTAGTGACCTTTATGTATGTCTCTTTTTCCCAAAAACACTGAAACACTGTCAAATAGTTATTCTGAAATACAGGCTGTGAGCCTAGCTTAGGCACCAGTCTCCCACAGTATAAAACCTTTTCCTATAAATGTGTAAACTGTGAAGTGGAATATGTATTGTGGCGAGTAAATAAATGTTTATTATTATTATTTTTATGTTTATTTAAAATGGCTGAATGCACAATACACATAAAATTTCATAGTTAATTCAGGCAGACAAAAACCTTACCTTGAAGTAAGTAGGGACAAATATAATCCATACGAATGTAACTCTATCTGTCTGTCTGTCTCGCTTTCACGGCTGAACCACTGTACAGATTTCAATAAAATTTAGCATGGCGATACTTTGATTCCTGAGGATTGACATAGGCTATATACTTTTTATCGAAATAACAGACATACACGCGGGCGGAGTCGCGAACAACAGCTAGTCCCCTATAATTTCAAAGGTACATTTACGATTACAATACAATTCCCTCGTATCGAATATCGTTCAGTAACTTATTTCTTAAAAGGCTTTTCGTATTGTTACATATTTGAAGAAGTCTTCTTAAAGGTATTCATTTTCTTTTTACGATTAGATGTTTACATATTTATTCAGTGTTTCAATTGCTTTTTGTAACTCTTTTATATAGAATTTTCCCCTGTTTTTGAAACATTCTTCATTGGTCTCTTAGTAGTAGCGTGATGATATATATATATATATTTAGTACTTTGTACATTATTACATTGTAGTATATACCTACTACAAATGAGGTTTCTTTTACCCATTTTGGCTACGAAACCCTAAACAAAACAGTACATAATTTTAGGTAATGAAAACTTTAATAAAAAAATTTACAAATGTTCCCCATATTTTTTTAAACATTTGATGTTGATATTTGGTTCAAATTGTGTGTGTGTTTAAAGAATTAATTCAACGATACCAGATAATTGGAAATTGATGATAGAGGCGCTTATAACCCAGTAGCACGCAGTGCGGTCAGTACCTGGATAGGTGACCGTTGGTGCTACGATAACATGAGCGTCTCCGTGCTTCGAGGGTCACGTTAAGCCGTCGGCCCCGGTCCTAAGCTTCGCGGCTGTTATCTTGATTTTGGGTGGTTTAAATAAAACATGCGGCAAGAATACGTAGCCACATCGATGTCTTGCCAGTTCCCAACCCTTACGCCGCCAGCGTGGGACGTGTGGCCTTAACCCTCTCCTGAGAGGAGAGTAGTGGGACATTATGGGTTGTAACTAAAACTAGTAAATGTAGTTATGTACTTTACATTTGCATTGTGCATTGCTGGGTGAAGTACTGTGAGATCAAAGTGCCTGTACAAGACAAGAAAATAAACTTGTACTATCATTAGGTGTAAAACTTTTCAGGCCACAGACGTAAAGACACGATTGCTTAGGAGCATATAAAAGATAATGAACAAATATCTTAATTACATCAAATAGCTTAAAATAAATTTCTTAAATAAATATGTCTCTTCTAAAAACAAATGTTTAATTATATTTGGAGCTTTTAGAACCTGAAGCAATCCTAATTACAAAAAAGGTATTGAGTTAGGTCATTATTTGTTAATAGTCTGAAGCCTTTGGGTATATATTCTGCAGTCTTGAGGATTCTTAATTTAGTCAACACAAGTATTTGCAATAAAATCTAGTGTAATTTTTAGATTACATTGTTTAGTTATTTGTTTAATAAATACACCTTAATTTTTATTGCTATGTCCTATCTTTTTCTTATGTATGGCTCTGCCAAAATGACTTTACTCTGCCTGATGGAAAGCATAAGCAAAATTTAAGAGAGGTGATCACCATACTCATTGCAAACGCAGACAATGCAATAATGCAGCATGGTGATACACACCATAGCGGGCTAGTGATGTTTCTGCAGCATTGTGCCTCCGGTTTCGCACTCACCAACGAAACATGACAGCATGAACGGTGTCATTATACGTTGATTTTCTATGCGAGAGTAGTACTGCCCCAGTAGAGCCGGCCCGGTTAACATAACTCAGGCTCTACCTAATTTAATTAGACTAGGCAGCCATGTGTTAGTTATGACTAGTTACGAGTATCATTGCATAAATACAAAACTTAGATGTCGTCGCGATTTAAAAGTAAGATAGACTGTAACTGAAATGTTCACAGGCTCAAGAGGCTCAACGTAGTAATTTTGTATACGAGTAATACATTCTGAGATTTTTCTTCTGGCACGATAAATTTTCCTTCATATAATTTATTTATAAAGTAAAACTAATGTTTCTAAGTTGTGTATTGCCTAAAAGATAATAATAGAAAAACAGAACAAATAACACAATTATTTATGGCGTCACGGGAACCTCTCACACCGGCTGTTACAGATGATCACTGAGAAAGCTTGATTCGGAGAGCACCTGTGTCTGATCCGCAAGGAGCCAACGCCTAAGTGCCACCACTACGATGGCCAGACCGTAAACACGACATTCCATACGAATGTAAATCGGACAAATATGTCATATCTGGCTTAACAGTTACGACCACTGGGTAGTGTAAAAAAATAGAAAAAAAAAAAAGAACTACTAACTAGACCAAAATGCCCTTAAAATGCCTTTTTAATATCTTTACTTGTTTCCTATATGGACTATATACCTTAATTTGTAATGATTTATCTATTATAAACCGACTTTCATTTGTAAAGATAAAAAGAAAACAAAACTCCGATAAACCAACGATAAAAACCCAACGATATATTATTGGCCATCCTTTGCATCGACGAAATAAAATCTCAGGACTATCTGCAACCACAAAATCAACATTGACCTTTGAAACGATATGTTCTTGTAAATAAAACGTTTCATACTACCCTAGTGACCATTCGATCCAAAACCTTTCGGTAGAAAAATCAACCGAACAGTAAGATACTGCTATCCCCAATATCCATTCGAGGGAGGTAATAAAAAAAATATTTCTATCCTTTCTATTTTTGTCGATTTTCAAAGGGTAAGGAAATATCAGCGTCTATTGAGAAATATTATAGCCAATAATGGCAATTGGATCCTTATTTCTATTACTATAACAGTCATACATGGTTGTTGTTTGTTAATAAGTAATCGAAACTTCGTACGATTATTGTCTTGGATAGTCTATCTACCGTTTATCACGATCGATCATGAATCAATTAGAAAAAGTTAAATTATTTAAATTTTAGAATCATCATATGTTTTGGCACCGAACTACTTGCTGACCCCTTTACCGAAATTTGTGACAATTTCTTACTAGAATACTTCAAGAACCGAAGTGTTACCACAGCCTCACAGAAAACCGGTATGAACCAGCGCCTGTGCTGTGTTTCAACGAGTGAGTGAGGATAACGGAAGCCCATTGACCAACCCCTCCCCCACCCCTGTTCCAATTCCCCCAAAGGTAGGCAACGGACTTGTGAGGCCTCTGGTGTTGCGAGTGTGGGTGCTTTACGTCTGCTCGTTTGCCCTATTCCATAAAAAAGGCATGAATCGAATTAGGTCTATATTTGATTAAGTTGAGACAATATTACCCGCCAAAATTATTACAAAAGCCTAGTTTCAAAACATAAAATCCATACTATAATATTATAAATGTGAATGTAAGTTTTTACGCAAAACTACTTAACCGATCATCATGAAACTTTGTCCACATATTCTTGGAGGTATTAGAAGTTACATAGGATACTTTTATTAAATGCGAGCGAAGCCGCAGGCGAAAGCTAGTGTACTAAATTTTATCAAGGTTTCGATGAAAACATTGAATACTATTTCAGTATAGCTCACATTTCCATTATATTGGGTATGGTACGAATTTGTGTAATACAAATCCCTTTCTATTTTTGTTTCAGATGTAACCCAAAGTCAAATGTTATGTCGAGGCGTTTCGGGCCACAAAGTGTGCGGTTTACGGGCACACGCGCCTCGTATTTCATTCACTAGCAAAGATGAATCTGATACTCATGAGTTGCGGAGGAAGTCGGCCAGTAGTCGACTTGGTAGTTCGCCTAGATCGAGCATAGCCAGTGACGATCGAGATGGAATCGCACTTAGGTAAGTCGATAGTTATTGAATTAGATTATAAGCTTTTTGATCATCATTAACCTGTAATAATGCTTAGCCGACACGAAGACATATTACGACTTATTTATACCACGTTGTCCAGGCTAGTCGGTTTGGTATAAGTTTTGAAGGTAGTTGAGCCACGCTGATTACAGTGCGAACGGGCCGGCTCGACCAAGGCGGTACTACCCTCGCACAGAAGATCAACGTAAAATGGCATCGTTCGTGCTGTCGTGTTTTGTTGGTGGGTAGGAGACCGGAGGCCCAATGATATAGAAGCATCACTAGGCCGCCATAGTGTGGGTCCGCCATGCTGCTTTATTGCATTCTGACTGCCTCGTTGGCGCAGTGGTAGCGTATGCGACTGCTGTAATTGAGGTCTCGGGTTCGATTCCCGTGTCGCACCCGCACGCACATAAATGTTTGTATGACCTGCAAATATTTGTTTCGGAGTTTGGAATGCATGTATTTACAAAAAAAGTATATATGTATTTATATCAGTTGTCTAGTACCCATAACACAAGTTCTGCTTAGCTTGGGACTATATGGCGTTGTGTGTTAGATGTCTGGAATATTTATTTATTATTATTATTATTTATATACCCTGCTTATTTCAAGTTCTTCATTAGAAATGTGATTTAAAGAAGTTATATAACTTTTTCTTCCAATTGAATCACCTGAGACTAACAGAAATTGAGCCTTTAATCTGTGCATGTACAGAAGATATTTAAAATATTAATATTAAGAAAAGAACCATACAGTTTGAATGAAATTAAACCCTGATATTAACTCTAACTGATCTGCAATTTCGAAAAATAAACATTTTCAGCATTCGCAATGAGTATGGTGACGACCACTCCTGGATTCTACTTACGCATTCCATCAGGACATACAGGCCCATACATGATAAAAAGCTTTTTGTGGGAAATCTGTGAAGTATTTCTTTCTGTAACAATATTGTGACTCCACATTTAACTCAGTAATATATATATATATCAATATTTGTAAGCTTTCTAAAACAATATCTTTAATTCAGACACAGACTAAAACCGAATATCACTAAAACTATCTCAAACGGAATTAAGTAAAATACACAATATTAATTAAAAATGGAGTGAGAACAGCTTTGACAGTATAAATTGCGACGAAAGATTGCAGTGCCGATAGCGTTGATTGGATACTCTGAAATTCGTCATTGTTAAATTAAAACGCACAGTAGCACGAAATTTTAACAATTTGTAAAATTGCAATAACATTTTATTATATTTCAATCATCGGCTTTTTAATATTTAGAGCACCTGAAATTAATTAATAGCGTATTCCAAATAATCAATCATATTAATATTAAAAACTAGCTGACCCTCGCAACCACTTATGTCTTCGTCGATAAATAGACTACCCAATACTGAAAGAATTTCTCGAATCGGACCAGCGGTTCCTGAGATTAGCGCGTATTCGCGATTCCTCTTCAGTTTCATTATTAGTATAGATTCGAAAGTAACTCTGTCTGTCTATCTGTCTGTTACGCTTATACTGCTAAATCGCTTTAACAATTTTAATGAAATTTGGCATAGAGATATGAAGGAAGGCGATAGGCTGCTTTTTACCGCGATAACTGACACGAAACACTTAGAAAAATCCAAAAGTTATACATTTTTGAAGATGACTGACTATCCTATATATAAACAAAAACTACAGATGTCAAATGAGACGTTGCAAAGAAATTTTCCTAGATAAATATGTAAAATTTCATAACTGTTAAGATAGCCTAAACTGCGGGAATAAACATTTATTTGGATAATATAAAAGGCACATTTATGTTGGTGATTAATAAAACCATTTACGTTCTGACCAAGTGTTACAATGAGAGTCGTAAAGTATGATATGTATTAGTCTAGTTGAATGCGGAATTTAGGTTGTCAGTAGGGTATACTTAATTAGAAATAGGCTTGAATTCTGATATTGGACAGTGTGAACTACCAGTATTTTACACATGTTGTTTTATTAAGGTGTTTGCTTCTAGACTTAAAATCTATTTAATTTCATTTATAGTTTTATGTTATAATAATAGGTCTTTACCTATGAAATTGCGTTTCTTCAATACTGGTCATTTCAAATAAAAAAAAGTTTGTAATGGCTCTGTATTCTAAATTCAAATTAATTTTGTTTTAAAACCATGACATTCTATTTACAAACTCAGCCTTTTGTTTTTTGATTAGCGTTGTATTTTCATTACATTTGAACATTTTTCGTCATAATGGATACTTTAAAAATTCGTGTAATTATGGAATATGAGTTCCGTCGTGGCACCAACGCGACACAAACGGCACGTAACATCAAAAACGTTTACGGAGAGAACTGTACAAACGAACGCACAACCCTTTATTGGTTTTCCCGGTTCCGTTCTGGAAATTTTGACTTGAAAAATGAAGCTCGTGGTCGTCCGGAGACTTTGGTTAACAATAATGAATTAAAGGCGATTGTGGAAGCTGACGAAACTCAATCTACAGCTGAGCTAGCAGCAGCTTTTAATGTAAGCATCAAAACAATATTGATCCATTTGCGACAAATTGGCAAGGTAAAAAAGCTTGATAGATGGGTGCCCCACGACCTTAACGATCGCCAGCGCAACGTACGCGTCGAGACCTGCCTTTCGCTGCTCAACAGGCAAAGAAATGAAGGAATTTTGAAACGAATAGTTACGTGCGACGCAAAATGGATTCTGTTCGACAATCAAAAGCGCTCAGCAAGTTGGTTAGACCCTGGTTCAGCACCAAAGCAATGCCCTAAACCAAAAATGACCCCTAAAAAGGTGATGGTCACTGTTTGGTGGTCTAGTGCGGGTGTGATTCACCACAGCTTTTTACAAAACGGAATGAGCATTAATGCAGATGTGTACTGTGAAGAACTGGAGAGAATGATGGAGAAGCTTGCACATCTGCAACCAGCTTTGGTCAATCGGTCGTCCCCACTGCTCCTTCACGACAACGCGCGACCCCATACTGCGCAACAGACAGTCTCCAAGCTGCAAGAGCTGGGGTTGGAAGCTCTCCCTCATCCGCCATACTCACCAGACCTTGCACCTACCGACTATTACTTTTTCCAAAATTTAGACAACTTTTTAGTGGGTAAAAAATTCAATTCCCGAGAGGCAGTACTAAATGCCTTTGAAGAGTTTGTTGCCTCCCGTCCAGCTGATTTTTACAAGAAGGGCATCAATAAACTGCCAATGCGTTGGCAAAGATGCGTCGATTGCATGGGTGATTACTTCGAATAACAGAAATAAAAAAGTTTGAAAAAATAAGTACTTTCACTTATTGCATACAAAACGGCAATTTCATAGGTAAAGACCTAATATTATTGTTTCGTATTTTCTGAAAGAGCAAGTTTAGGATTACAGTTTTGATATGGATTTGCATGTTTATATAGATATCGAGCTTATTCAATATGTAACACATTTTCCCCAAATTTATAATTAACTAGCTGACCCTCGCAAACTCGTTTACGTCTACTATTGTCCGTAGCGTAATAATTTTCCCTCGTTTTTTAAACATTCTTCATTGGGGCTCCGCTCCTATTGGTCGTAACGTGATAATATATAGCCTTCCTCGATAAATGGACTATCCAACACTGAAAAATTTTTTTGAATCGGACCCGGTTCCTAAGATTAGCGCGTTCAAACAAACAAACAAATTCGTCAACTTTATAATATTAGTAAAGATGAGAGAATTTGAGGGAGTTTATAGTTTTGTAGATCATAGTACCTACGTATAGTAAAACTTAAAGTACAGCTTAGCTTTGTTGTTGGTTCTAAACAGCCGTTATCTCACCAACTTCGAATGTGCTACATGATACATTGTGTTTCGTGTCACGTGCCGTGTTAGAGCGACTTTCCAGTAATGAAAGCGTAGCGTGGCAAAACTTGAATCCGAGTCTTGGTGTGTCTTACCCATTTTCCTTCAATCTCAGGTGTGAAGTAGGTCATTGAATAATAGATTTTACCTATCACAAGTATGTACATATATATGGGAAATATAGCTGATATTTACTTAACTTTTAAACCGTGGGAGAGCCACGCGACGGCATGAATGGGCCGGTTTGACCGGAGTGATACCACGCCCTCACAGAAAACCGGTGTGAAATAGCTCTTGCGCTGTGTTTCCGTGAGGATACCGGAGGCCCATACCAACCCTCAATTCCCCTCCCCATTCCCCAAAAGACGGCAACGCACTTGTGGCGCCTGTCCGGGTGTCCATGGGCGGCGGTAATTGCTTACCATCAGGCGATACATCTGATCGTTTGCCACCTACTCCATAAAAATAAAAAAATAAATTACCGCTAACTTCTGCTAAATCTATTCTTTAAATACTTTTTCATTTTGTGTGAGTTTTCATTTTTCATTAATATATCTCTTAAACCATAAGGGTTAACTGAAAAATTAAATTACATGGTATCAAAATACAAACCTTTTCAAGACATATTTGAAGTATCTCATAAAGAAAAAATATACTTAAACTTTCCTATCTTAAACGTAAACAGCCATGAAGTAAATCTTACTTTTGTTAAAGATAATACACTTTTTTCTAATGTTGCATTCGTTCCAATCCTTTTTGTTGTGTTTACTGGCTCAGAAATAACACGGTTGAAGAACGTTTTGGGTGTTTCTCTTCTAGGTAAATATATTTTTATACAAAGTATAATAAAATACAATGGTCTGTAATGTATCTAGAATAGTAAATCCATCAATCTTTGTAGAAGTAACTATAATCTTTGTAAAGTGTAAGTTATATGAGTAAATTGAAGATACGTCAAGTATATTTTAAGCGGTGGCTTTGTTGTTGTTGCGTGTGTGTTCCTAGGGTTTCGTATGTAGTTGCAAGGTCCCCCGCGACGCAGGATTAATTCCTACGGCATGAGTATTCTTTTCATAAAATGAAAATGGGTTTGTCCATTTACCTAATGTGCTATTAAAACTTGAATGTGGTTAAATAATACCACCGTATCAATGTTCCTACATGTAGATTACGCTACCTTCGTTAAGGTACTTCAAATAGTCGAGGCTTCCTATTGTTCGGCAGTTGGGCACTATGTTCGATTTCCTTTTTCAAAAATTGCTAGCTACGTCACATATTTTTGAGCCAGAACTTTTTTGTAGAAACATTGACATTCAGAAACATGAAACCTTTGTGGCTACTTTGAAATATGTATATGCAGAAAAGTACTTCACACGATGAGAATTTGAGTTATAATTTTGCAAGGTATAGGGTACAGGTTGTTTTATTCCGTGCCACAGGTTTTTGTATTATTTGAAATTATATACATTAGCCAACAATTCTTTAAAACTCATAGCACTGTCAAATACTATTGTCTCTTCGAAAGCTTTTGATTCATTCGAAGGTATCTTAGATTTACTCAAACAATCAACAACTCATAATGTCCCACTGCTGGGCTCGGGTCTCCTCTCAGGAGAGGATTAAAGCCATACGCGCAGGTTCGGCCTCACATGGAATACTGTCCTCATCTTTGGGCAGGGGCACCCCAATACCAGCTCCTCCCTCTGGACCGCATTCAGCGGAGGGCGACTCGTATCGTCGAATGCCGGGATCTTTCAATTCGGCTAGACTCTCTGGCACTGCGTAGAGATGTGGCTTCACTGTGCATCTTCTACCGCATTTACCATGGGGAGTGCTCCGAGGAATTGTTCGGATTGATCCCTGCCGCATCTTTCCGCCATCGTCCTACGCGACAGAAATATCATTCCCATCATCTAGATGGTTGGCAGTCCACAACTGTGCGATTTTCCCGAAATTTTCTGCCACGCACAGCAAAACTGTGGAATGAGCTGTCGCCTGCGGTGTTCCCGGTCCAATACGACCTTCAAACCTTCAAGAAAAGAGCGTACTCCTTCCTAAAAGGCCGGCAACGCACTTGTGACGCCTCTGGTGTTGCGGGTGTCTATGGGCGGCGGTAATCGCTTACCATTAGGTGATACGTCTGCTCGTTTGCCCCCTATACAATAAAAAAAAAAAAAAAAAAATACGTCCCTGCGCTGGCCAAGTGCAGGTTGGGCACTGGCAAGATAACGTTGGCTGTGTAAATCTTGCCGTTGGATGTTTTTTTAAGCCGCCAGAAGGCCTTCAGCTTCACGACTGTTATCCTACGATAACAACCGAAACCTACTGCTTAACCTGACCTCCCAATCACTGAAGACGCTAATGTTAATATACCACTAGCGGTCGCGGCCGCGCCGTCGTTGCTTACCCTCGGTGATTGTTTCTAATCACTGAGTGCAACTGGGCTGAGCGTCGCCATTACATGGACTGTAATCCCAAAAATCGACCATTTTAATTATATATCTGACATTGTGTGTAATCTCTTGTAACTCTGTATCACGGTGTACAAAAAAAGAGTTCTATGTTATATCTATAGGGTTGGTTTTAAGTTTCCCTACCCTTTGGAGTGATGTTGCGCAGTTTGATCTCTTGATTACTTACATTACGACACCCATGAGATCTGTCCAAATATGGATCAACATCAATTTCACTATCAAATACTCAAAGGACGAATTAGTTAATTTCAACGGAACTTTAATGACCAATTTGTTAGAATGTTAACATTAAGCGCAAATTACTTTTCTATGGAATGAACTAGTTAACGAAGAACTATATATAACTATTATTAATATTATATTGCAATAATTAACAAAGAATGAGACGAGATGAGACTTATTTGTTCCCCGATTCTGGAAATATTTATGTGACAAATAAAGACGCTATTTTTATTTACACGTGTAAGAATATATTGAACAACCACAAACAGGTGTACTCAATAAAGAGAATTGTATTATTATTTGTGAGAATAATTTAGTAGAATTTCTGTAATATTAAAATGTTTTACCCGTGCTTCGGCAAGCATGTTAAGCCGTCGGTCCCGGTGGTCATGAACATCTATGACAATCTTTATTGGGAAGTCAGTGCCCTTAAATATACTGACAACTAGTTCCACCTTCGAATTCAGTTCATCCTAAGGGTTGCGGTGGTCAGATGCCAGTCGCTCTGTGTTAAAACTGATATTCAGGTAAAATCGGTTAAACTAGTACCCGACCCCAAATAATCTTGGGAATAATAAAAGCTAGGCATATGACATTCACTCTAACAATATACAAAGCTCTGAACAACTACGGGATGTGAGGTCTCTTACATATTAAGGAAGCTTGTAGCTTAACTATCTGACAAAAATACCACACGGAAATATTCAATACTAATATCACTGCTTCAATGGAATCTGAGCTCTAATCTAAACCAAAATAAGGTAAAAATCTGTTCGAGGAAAAATAAAGTTGTAACATTACTAGGAATTTGTGTAACGTAACGCAAATCCAGTAGGGCAACTTTAATTGGTCATTCTTCCAATTTATTTACACAAAACCATTTTAGTGTGATCCACACTTTAATGCACCGAAGTCTTTTACTACATCTCTTAACTTGTGAAAAGGTAGGTATAATTTCAACGAACAAAAAACCAAATGTACCCTTGTTTTCTTTGGCATAAGACTGAAAATGTAACATTAATTTTGATAGAGCATTTCTCCGCACTCATTTTTTTATGAAAGAAGCTTTAGAGAATACATAAGCTACCATTCCAGGTAAAAAAGTCTACTTATGTTGAGAGCATACTCCTACAATGAGCTATATAAAAATCGCATTAGTCCGTCCGCTGACGACACGGTAGAATATAGTAAAGTATTTTCTACTATTAACGCTAAAGTCGTTTTGGAGAGCTTAAAGCGTGTTACTATGTCATAAAATAGATAATTATTTTGTTTGTGAGGTTATTCGTTTGTTAATTTTACCCGACTGCGAAAGAAGGAGGGTTATATTTTTCGAGTGTATGTATGAATGTATATTTCTTTGGGATACCCTAGAATCTAAACGGCTTGTCGTATCTTTATGTGAGTGGTGGAAATAGATTCCTCTTAGTCGTGAGAGTGACACTGGGTACTTCAAAATAAAAAAATAAATAAAAAAACCTGAATTTACTAAAGATGGCAGATATTGACGCAGACGTATTTTGTTTAAATAACTGCTATCATTAAAGCAAATGAAGAGTGAAATTGTATACGTATGTACTTTGAAATCCTTAGTGACATTAGTTTGCGGTTTTTAATTCTTTTTTTATGGACTAGGGGGTAAACGAGCAGACGTATCACCTGATAGTCAGCGATTATTGTCCCCATGAACACCCGCAACACCAGAGGCATCACTAGTGCATTGCCGGACTTTTAAAAAGGAGTACGCTCTTTTTTGAAGGTCGTATTGGTCCGGAAACACCGCAGGCGACTATTCATTCGATGGTTTAAGCGAAATGCAGGTTATGTTTTATTTCTAAGATAAATATTGTTGCATGAAAATATTTGAACTCAGCAGTAACTAAGTCCGAGGTTTCTCATGTTATAGCCTAAAGCTAGCAGGGCAAACGTTCATTTCCCCATTAAAAATATTAATAGCTAGAACGGCTAGAAGCAAGAAAATATGAAAGTCTGCGGGTAGGGCGACATTTTATACGGTTATCAATCATCACTCGCGACAAGCCCAGTCAGGTAGATTATAAAAATTCGAGAGGCAAAACTAAGTCTCATACATCATACATGACGTGCTTATTTAAATCTAACCATGTTTATAAAATAGTAATTGATCTTAAAATTTTACGTACTTAAAGTATTTATATAAATATTTTTAAGTGTTAATTTGTAAATTTCTTGCTGCAAATGTAAAAAGCAATTGCACCTAAAATCATAAAAATAAAACTAAGTTACTGAAATGTATAAAACACGCTCAGAAGGACTTCAAGAAACCAAGAAGCAATAATTCATCTTTAATTTAATATATCCACTTCTCTGGATGGTTCCGTTACAATATATATCTGAGCTTCACACTTGAATGTTCGTTAATCGAATGGCAGGCTGTCTGTGAAGCATGTTTTACACCGACCGTTACATATTATATCTGTCGGTGTCAAATGTGCCGCGACTATTTTATTTAACTACCCACAAAAATGTGAGAAATTCTAATAATTACTAATTGAACGTAACATGTATATACGCGCACATATCTTTCGATCAACTGCCCTAAATTGATTAATTCTTTGTTTATGTATTTGCTATTGTCAGGACAAGGTTTGTATTCAAGAAAATTATAAAAAAACGGATTCTTTTTAGCTCATGGTTGTACTATCCATGGGAGTACTTAGTCGTGGACTGAGGCGGACATAAATAATAAAACAAGCTTTTCGGCAATTTAGAAAATAATAATAATAAAAAATGGCGGTACGCAGTCAGTAAGTACAAGATAAAGAGCGGGTTTAAAGCGGACATCTTTGGAATAAGTATTTATAGCATCCGTTAACTGATTTTAATTACTTCCAAATTATTAGCCGGTCAGTATTACCAATTTATATTTAAGCTATGTGTCTATGGCACCTGACACTGACGTGACAGGCCGCTTAACCCTTTGATTATAAATCTCTGTCGTACAACCGTATACCTTTAATAACAACTTTACTATACCTTTATTTAATACTGGATTTAGAAACCAGTTTCGGTTAATAGACATGCAGAGTTTTTTTTGAAGGGAAACTTCTCTAGAATCGTTGTGATTTCAAACCGGATGCAACGGAAAAAACGACAGGTAAGACACACAAATACAAAAAGTCGCCTGTAATTAGTGAGCCGGAGCGAGAGAGCAAATGTCGGTCTCATTCTTTTGTCCATTTACTGAAGTTTCACTTCTATCGTGTGTGAATCGCACACACACCTTTTTTATGGGTTAGGTGGCAAACAAGCAGATGTACCACCTGATGGTAAGCGATTACCGCCGCTCATGGACACCTGCAACACCAGATGCGTCACAAGTGCGTTGCCAGCCTTCATGGGATTCGGGATGCGGGGAGGGGTTTGTATATGGACCTTCGGTATCCTCAATCACTCGGTTAAACACAGCGCAAGCGCTATTTAATACCGCTATGTGATTGGATCTATGTATTGCTCATTATAGTGTCATTATGGTTAATAATATGAAATATAGTGTAATAAAGCATAATTGGAATGGCAAATCTTTTAATTGATATAGCATTATATAAACATGTAGTTAATGAAGTTTCTCAGTGTTTTTAAGTAGCGGTGACTGCTTTTCATCGAATGGGCTGTGCGTTTTCTTGTTTTAATAGCATTGAAAAAGAAACCTCTGAATGTTTTAGTCTGAAGTACAACTTCGGACTAAAACATATAGTTTTATTCACACAATCTCAGAGGCTGCATTAGCGAGATATATGCTTCATCTGGTTACGATTTAATTTTCGTTAGATCCAGATTTAGATGTGTAGATATGTGATAATTGGTATATATAATATTTTTGATCTTGCTTTTCAATTACCATCTGCTCGATCATTGTTTCCTTTTTTGTTAAAAAAAATTTTTTTTTCAGCAAATGGCTAGTGTCAGGATCTCAAAATTATCATATTAATTTGTTTAACCTCTCATTAGATTCATCATTAAAACTAGTCAATGGCTCTACTAAGAATTAATCAAAAAGACAATTGGTTTTTATCCCCTACTAGCTGACCCGGCAAACGTTACTTTACCATAAAAATAACAATATTTAGGGGTGGATCACCCTTATAATTTGAGGATATGAAAAAAAGACTTTGGCCGAATCTCAGACCTACCCGGTATGCACACAAAATTTCATAAAAAGCGATCCAACCGTTACGGAGGAGTTTGGTAACAAACACAGCGACGCGATAGTTTTATATATTACATTATATTTACGATTATAACATTATAATCCATATTAATCATATTAATTCGAAAGTAACTCTGTCAATCTGTCTGCTACGCTTTCACGGCTAAACCGCTGCACCAATTTTAATGAAATTTGGCATGGAGATATTTTGATTCTTGAGGGTAGACATAGGCTACTTTTTACTGTGATAACCGAGATAACGCGAGCTGAATCACCACGCAAAACAGGCCCACTGAAGTCGTCGAGTTGCGGAGACCCAGCCCGCGAGTTTCAAGTCAAGTTCAAGTCAAACGCGGGCGGAACCGCGGGCAAAAGCTAGTGCTTAAATAAATATAATATTTTCGGTGATAACAAATACTTATATCATTATTACACTAGCTTACCCGGCGAACTTTGTATCACCTTATTTATTTTTGTGAATACTTTTTAATTATCGAAAAAATCTTTAAATAAGCCCGTGCCAACTTCCCACAGAGCTGCAGCGTACATAACTAAGGGGATTAAGATAATATAATAGCTCCTTTTTTATTTTCTCCTATACAAACCTTGTCCTGACAATAACAAATACATAAAAAAAAGAATTATACATTTTGGTGCAGGCGATCGAAAGTTATGGGCGTACATACATTCTTATGATTAATTTGTATTTATAAAGCTGAGAGGCGCCAGCAAAATTGTAATATTTCTAAATATACTCGTATGTATGTAAAGATGTAGTTATGTTAAAATTACATTTATTATTTCTCGTGCGGAAATTGTATTCTTTTCTTTCAATAGAAAAATAAACGCTTCCGAAGTTTTAGTTTCGTAGGTCAATATTCGCGTTTCTAGAGTTCCTAGACCTGAATAAATGCGGACGTGTGAAATATTGGCCATGAATTATTTATCGCCGCCCAAATAAATACAGCGAGATAATGAATATGAAATGTTTTGTTAGCGAGTCGGGGTCGTGACTTTTGGATAAATGTGGTCTATATTTATACAAAATTCAATGTTTTTTGTTTGATCAATGTCGTCAAACATTCATTTTATAGTACTTTCTTGTTGTCTACACTTCTACACTAATATTATTTACATGCCTCGGTGGCGCAGTGGTAGTGAATGCGACTGCTGTGCTTGAGGTCTCGGGTTCAAATCCTGGGTCGGACCAAATGTTTGTGTAATCTACAAATATTTGTTTCGGAGTTTGGATGTTTTCTATGTATAATATGTATGTATTTACAAAAAAAAAAAAAAAGTATATATGTATTCATATCAGTTATCTAGTACCCATAACACAAGCTCTGCTTAGCTTGGGACTAGATGGCGTTGTGTGTTAGATGTCCGAAATATTATTATTATTATTATTTATTATAAAGAGGAAAGATTTGTATTTTTGTATGTAACGAATAAACTCAAAAAGTACTGGACCGATTTTAAAAATTCTTTTACCATTCAAAAGCTACATTATCCACGAGTAACATAGGCTATATTTTATTTTGGAAAAAAATAGGGTTCCGTAAGATATTTGCGTTTTTCAAGAAACAAGGTGTAAAAAATCAACCAGAAAAGTTACTTATTTTACGATTTACAATAATATAGCTTATACATTAGAATAACACGTAGGCTATAATTTATAAAGATACTAGCTTCGCCTCGCGACGTTGCCTGTGATTATTGTCGTACCGCGGGTAGCACCGCGGGGTTCAGCTAGTATTACATAAATTAGTATTCTTCACTGTAAGTAAGATCTAGGTGGTGTAATATACAGATATTATATTTAAATTTATCTTCAGAGTATAGAAGAATTGGACAAAAAATCACCTTTTAGCAAAATCAAAAATTATTTTGATTACCATAGACATTCACCATTTTATTTTCATTGCTCCAAGACAATAAGTATTCTTTTGTCATATACTCGTATACATATTTTATACTAAAAATATTTTACCATACTGCAGTTTAGCAACAAAGATTTGCTAGCTTGCCTGCAAAGATTTAGCGTAATAAAACGTAAATGTAACCTAAATTTAAAATAGATATATATTTTACACAGGGCTATTTGAACCTGAACTAGTCTAGGCCTATACTATACAAACTTCTGCATATATATTATAGATAAAACGTATACATACACACCAAGTTACAATTTAAAACGCAATTAACCTATCAGACACAACATTCTCTGGTACAGTAACACCTCGAATTCCACGTGTTAATCCGAGGGTATTATTACGTGGAAGCTTTAAAAATACATAGAATTCACGAGGACCTTAAAACGAGGGCATGATATAGCCATTTCAATTATAGACATCCACTTTCGTACCTCGCAGGTACCTCACGTTTACAGAACAAATAAGCACTAACATTTACGACCGCTTTTGATGCCGCTCTTAAACGGGTTTACGTTTGTCCGAAGTATTTTATCAAATACGTTTCGGCTATACTCTATTTATTTGTTTTCGGTTATGTATTTACATAAATGTCACATGTTTTTATGTCTAACTATATTAGTAGTATAGACTAACAATTCTTTAAGACTGTATCCAATTTAATCTATACTAATATTATAAAGAGGAAAACTTTGTTTGTATGTTTGTTTGTAATGAATAGGCTCAAAAACTACTGGACCGATTTTAAAAATTC
The DNA here is from genome assembly GCA_916048165.1 of Spilarctia lutea. NCBI lineage: Eukaryota > Metazoa > Arthropoda > Insecta > Lepidoptera > Erebidae > Spilarctia > Spilarctia lutea. The sequence goes on along the minus strand of OU696479.1, from coordinate 5,333,661 downwards.
TTTCATCATTCGAAAGCTACATTATCCACGAGTAATATAGGCTATATTTTATTTTGGAAAAAAATAGGGTTCCGTAAGATATTGGGGTTTTTCGGACACAAGGTGTAAAAATCAACCAGAAAAGTTACCTATTTTACGTACGCTGCGTAAACTATAAAAGATAGAACCATAAAATGTTCTAATTAATCGTAGATCTTATAAATATCTACAAAAAAGTCCGCGACACACTATACGGGGGAAAATTTTTCGCTACGGGCAATAAAAGACGCAAATGAGGTTGCGTCGGTCAGCTAGTACTTAATATAGTAGCACTTTGCCTTCAGATCTAATAAAGCAAGTACATTCAAAAAAGAACTTCACAAATATTACATCTCATTACTTACTAATGGGTAACAGTCCCTTTTTTAATATAAACTTTTATTGACTTTGTATCTGAATACACTATATTATGTATAGGTATTTAGGTAAGCGAGAACTTCTGCCGTCAAACTGTCTTACGGTTTGACGGCAGAATGTGTATATTATTTTGAATAAATAAATAAAATAAAAAAACTACAAATGTTCTTTCGAGATTGGATACCATACGTGAAAAAGCGAGACGAAATATACATTCTTGTTCGATAAATCACAAAAGATTCTCGCGCGAGTTGTAGACAACAATCTTACCTATATATAAATAATTCAAGCAAAGAATTTGTTCCCGTGTTACAAAAATTGCGCAATTTTTATAATTATGAGGTTTTGACCCAATTGAAGATTATACAGAAAAAATGAAACAATTTTTTTTTCAATGTATTATGGACGTTTTCCAACTACTGGTATAAAATAAAATCAACTTATTCCGTGGGCGGACTATGTTTTGGATGAATTGGAAATTAAACCAAACCTTATCGATTAAAATACTACCACTTATATATTTTTGTACATATAATTATGCATGTTGTTACAAATATCTACATTAAGTCTCAGAAATCTTATTAACAAGTCAGAACCGCTATTTCAAGTAATAGCTTTTAACATTGGTTATGCTTATAATATGGCTTGCCTTTCAAAGCAACCGCAAACCGACAATACTCAAACAATTTCCTTACAATCAAACGTCTTAATATTTATATAGCAATCATAGTTGGAATATTACAGATACAGCGGCATTGTAAACCTAAATATTAAAAAGTTCAAAATAATTGTTCAGTATAATAATATTAAAATAAATTTTAATAGTTTAGAATATCGTATTTATATTTCTAGAGGTCGCCTGAATTTGGTTTATTTCCCTGACCAGTAAAGTTTAAACTATTTTTAAGTTACACTTGCGCTCAATGACAGGTCAAATTAATAAATACTGAACATTGTGGCTTGACCGTCTCCTTTCAGCGTAACAATTAAGGTAACATTCTACACGTATGTTTTAATGTATCATTTTGCGAAATTCCACTACCGTCAAGCAAAATTGGGGAGGAGAATGAATTTGTAAATAATGATGATGTGGCGACTTCCAGATATAAAACAACAATAACCTACAACAGCGCCATCTACCGAAGATACCCTGAACTACGAAGTTACGCCCTACACGGAGTAAATACAAATCCTGAATCGCGCAATAAATAGCTCTCGCGCCGATTATCATATATACAACATCCCAACATCAACTGTTGGGCAGTAGCCCGCCAGGCATTATCACCTCGCCTGGTCGGAGTATCCTCCCTTTGTGTTGGGTGGAACATGACACCCGTCCCCCCACAGATGAAAAATGTGTTTCATGACCAACAACTGAGTTAAGGAAATAACGGCAACAGTAAGTTTACCTTTTTTATGTATCAGCTGCCAAAATGACTCTGCCCTGCCTGATGGAATACATAAGCAGAATCCAAGAGTGCTGGTCATCATCCTCAATGCGAATGATGATGATAATGATGAACAAGATACTTACAGTATAGAAGGAGCTATATTAGGAAAAATGTTTTTATATTAACTTCTTTAGAACTAAAAACGGATTGGATGTAAATAGTATAGCAGCTTAAAATTTTCCTAAATGTTATGTACTATATGCACTCATGTATACATAAGGCCATGCATCTCGGAACCGAATACAATTTCCTGCAGTCGAAGTTTAATATAGAATTTGTGGTCGTGTTATATAGATATTCTGTGTTCAGCAATGTCTAGCAATTTTGTCTAAATATATGCAAGCTCTATGTAGCAAGATCGTCTTATTCCTTCACATTTAGAACTTTACCTTTCATTGCATTTTTAATATTAATCTATATACTAATAATAAAGCTGAAGAGTTTGTTTGTTTGTTTGAACGCGCTAATCTCAGGAACCGCTGGTCCGATTTGAAAAATTCTTTCAGTGTTAGGTAGTCTATTTTATCGAGGAAGACTAAATATAATCACGCTACTACTAATAGGAGCGGAGCACCAAAACGGGGGAAATTTTTCACGCTACGGACAATATTCTTATATTGCCCGCAAAAGAGGTTGCGTGAATCAGCTAGTATTATTATAAAATTATCACATGTATTAAAATTTGTAACAAAACTGAAAGAGGCTTGAATATGGCGTCATGTATGAATTTCCTTCTTAGCATTCGAGAAAAATCTATACAGAGATATAGAATTAATTAAAGTAAAGAGAAATAAAATTATAGTCTGTGATGTCATATTAACAGCTTTTCACTAAATGCGTATGGAAGTACCTATATACGGTACTAACATCGAAACATAAATTTAACTCAAGCCTCAGTTCAATTATCCAGAAGCAAATTTTCTGTCTAATAAAAATAAATTGGCAAAAAATTAACGACTACGTCGAAAGTGAACGTTTATATTTTAAATTGGTTTATCGCAGAGACGAGTTTGACTGGCCTTCAATGCTTTGAGTACATATCTTTATATGCAGCATCTTGGCCAACTGCAGTCTCTCTACGATCCATTATAGATTGTAGATCTGAAATTTAATCTCTCTTAAACGAGGATTTTTATTGCATCTCAAGAATTGTCTTGATGTCATCCTACTCAAACGTTAAGAGTGGATCAGAAATATAGTACACACGAATGTATTTTAATCTAAGCAACACTTTATAGGTTACTTAACTTTCATTATTATTTATTGAATGCCACGGTGGCGTAGTGGTAGCGTATTCGACTGGTAAGCTTGAGGTCTCGGGTTCGATTCCCGGGTCGGACCAAATGTTTGTATGGTCTGCAAATATTTGTTTCGGAGTTTGGGTGTGTTCTATGTATAATATGTATGTATTTACAAAAAAAAGTACATAAGTATTTATATCAGTTGTCTAGTACCCATAACACAAGCTCTGCTTAGCTTGGGACTAGATGGCGTTGTTTGTTAGATGTCCGGAATATATATTTATTTATTATTATTTATTTTAGCCAAAATAATGGCGGCTTCATGCCAAACTTAAGTTGTAACTTTAAATTGGCACTGGTTGCTTGCTCATGATAGGTTTTATATTATTGTTCTAAACAACCATTTCCACCTCTGGACATAAAAGTTAAAATAAATTTTAACACTACTGTATTTAAGAAAATTTCTTAGCATTTTTTAAATCATCAAAAACCTATTACGTCCCACTGCTGGGTTCGAGTCTCCATACGTGCCCACGCTGGCCGAGTGCGGGTTGGAGACGGGCAAGACGTTGTAGCTACGTAAATCTTGCCGTTGGATGTTTTTAAGCCGCTCAAAGGCTTCCAACTAAGCTTAACCTATGAAAACAATAGGGACCGACTGCTTAACGTGACCTCCGAATCACGGAGACGATCATGGTATCATGTCACAAGTGGTCACCCATCCAGGTACTGACCGAGCCGTCAGTAAGCACCGTCGTTACTTACTTTAATTTTAAGAAATTCCTTTGTATGACACGTGAAGTTAACCAGTCGGCCTTCAAAGTTCCAGTCTAAAATATTATTTAGATCAAATAAACTAATAAACTTAGACAATGTTTCCAAGTTATGCATATTTCAATATATCTCATACTCTGGTGAGTAAAGACAACATTAACTTTGCTGACAAACTTGATTATCACTGTTAACTTATTTATTTAAAACTCTGTGCATAACGATTTAGCTTTAAATAAATTTTACTAAACTATTACTTAATGGTTATTTGAATAGTCAATTTAAAATTTAGCCTTAAACCCATATTGTCTACATAAGGTACAAATGAGTCAAACAAACGTACAAATCAAACCAAACGTGCAAAACTTCGTCTCTTTATAATATTACATAGATAAGACTTTAATATAGAAACAAATGAACAATCAACACAGTTCATTACTGAATTCTTTTTATTATCGTAATCAAAAGACAACAAAAAGAAAGATGAAAATAAATCATAACTTTTTAGCGCCCCTCTAATGAGGCCGTAGTCTATGGTACTACAAATCTGAAAAAATTCTCGTTGAAATGCGCTGAGTACTGACAACTCAACCAACTCGCCGACAAAGTAAAATATAAAAAGACCGATAAGTTTCCACGGTTAAAGCAGCACTAGAACGAATAATAAATCTACTGTGAATTCTATTTGTGAAACAAAAACTTAGCCAACAGTGAATATGAACATTTTGCGTCCTACCCTTATTCAAAGAGTATCTTTTTAGAACTCATATAAATGTTAACATTATGCTAAAGTGAAACTTTGTCTATACTAATATTATAAAGAGGAAAACTTTGTTTGTATGTTTGTTTGTAATGAATAGGCTCTAAAACTACTGGACCGATTTTAAAAATTCTTTCACCATTCGAAGGCTACATTATCCACGAGTAACATAGGCTATATTTTATTTTGGAAAAAAATAGGGTTCCGTAAGATATTGGGGTTTTTCGGACACAGGGTGTAAAAAATCAACCCTATAATACGGGGGAATTTTTTTCGCTACGGGCAATAAAAGATGCAAATGAGGTTGCGTCGGTCAGCTAGTATTATATAAATTACAAAGTATTTTCACATTGTGTAGTAGATTAATTGTTATTAAGTACCTACATTAAAAAATTTAAAAGTAAAAATAATAAAATTGTAAAAAGATTTAGAGCCCAGAACAATATTTTATCACATATTATTTTAATAAGGTAATTGACAGAAACTTCGTCCTGTTCAGTTTTACGAGGCGGTAGTAATAGACTTCTAGTAACTAAAATGATGATAGGTATATTAGGGGCCATCCATAAATTACGACACACGTAAAGGGGGAGGGAGGGGGTTGACGAAGTGTGACGTTGTGTGACAAGGAGATAGGAGGGGTCCTAAACTTTGTGACGTCACATTTCCAAATCTATTATTATAATCTGAAAGGCCTTTTACGCGGTCGGGACCAACCGCCGACCATCGTGTCCTTGGTCGGGTCAACCTATTTTCATATTCGTTCTACACGGTCGGTGGTTGACTCAACTTGTTAGTCCTTCTCCGGTATTTACGCCTATCATGTATATCATGGCATTCCTCGCTTTTTAAATAAACAGTAGATCGGTTTGGCAATAACTTTTTTAAACTTGAGTGAAATAAACCAAAGAACAAAAAATGGATGAAGCAGTGACTCAAAGAGCGAATAACTTTAAACCACCTTTAAAATTTTACATATTCTTGAGTCTTATGATTTTCTGTTTTTTTCAGAATGGCTTAAGACACTTTTAATGAATTACTTGAAAAATATGTTACGACACACGATGGGGGGGAAGCTCACTAATGTGACCAGCTGTGACAAGGGAGGGGAGGCAAAAATCATAAAATTCGTGTGACGTAATTTATGGATGGCCCCTTATCTAATTTTTTTTTTTTATTGAATAGTGTGCAAACGAGCAGACGTATCACCTGATGGTAAGCGATTACCGCCGCCCATGGATACCCGCAACACCAAAGGCGTCACAAGTGCGTTGCCGACCCTTGGGGGGATGGGAAAGGGGATGGGGGGAGGGGTTGGGATATGGGCCTCCGGTATCCTCACTCACTCGGTGAAACACAGCGCAAGCGCTATTTCACACCGGTTTTCTGTGAGTAATTAACACGTTTTGCATTATTGGTGGAAATTAATAACTATTTTAATCCCATTAACCTTTCGACTAATCTTGATAACTCCATTGTGTTACCAATGGTCTCAAAAAGTGATATTGGCCAGCAAAGGTACTTAGCACAGTATACCGCAACCTAGAAGATATATCGAGGCATGTGCTGATTATCCTCTGACAGAAACTGTCATAGTTTACCAGTGCACAGTTCGTTGTTTCCTTTGCCTCTATACATACAAATTAGAACCTTATTAGCCAAACGTAGTGTAGGGAGCCAAGATGGAACGACGAATAGCGTAACAAAACTGAGATGATGGGCGCTTTGGTTGAAGTCTTCATTTAGTGGTAGACGGCTATAAACTTAAGTAAGAACCTATATGAAAGGGTATTTATTAAAGGACCCATACCCAGTGATACCTGAAGCTGCTATACGTAGCCCGCTGTTGAAATATGAATGACAGGCTCATATGAAGGCGTTTTTTTCCTCTAGAGCGCTTTGTGGAATTCGCCATAATAATGATACAGATATATGATACGATATCTAAAGTATATCTCCTCAAGGAAAAAGTCTCAGGTACATTACAGTAACAATGTGAGGCGTGACAGTGTCCCGCTCCGAGGGTGACTCTGGTTACCCCGGGATGCCCCTCAGTCATGTGGTACGGCAGGGGGAACTCCAGAAGCCGCCGATGGTGTCCTGGAGCTCCTCCCGACTGCCGAGGTAGACCACCGCGGGGTTTAGTACGTAGACCGGTTCTCCGGGAGTCCCACACACGCCCTTTGTCTCCCCACGAACAAACGAAGGGTATGATGCGAAAAGCATACCCTGCCTTAAAAATAAAATAAAAAAGGTACATTACTGTCAGAGAATGATAGAATATTTACCGCTATTGCTTGAAATGTGTTAGCTCTGTTGGCCCTTGTCGAAACTAGGCATTTCCTCCGCTGTTTCTGAACGTAATATGTCCTAAAAAATTTACGATTGCTGTAAAATGTTATGTCTTACTATTTGCACATAAATTTATTTGGGTGATATGAATTACTTTTCTTCTAACGTACAATAAAAGTAATGTTGACTTTATTAAAGATATGCACAAAGCAAAATGAATGTACTCATCACACAATATTTGTTCTGAGTGGCAATCGAGCCTGGCTGAGCTGAGCAATCAAGCATTAACCACTATTACAATTAAGTTTTATACATAACAGCGCATGTAAATTTATTTCACTAAGGAACAAAGTTATATATTCTTTATGGCATTGTCCTTTTCTGCAGGACACTTAAAAAGTAACAATAAAAACAAAGCAGGTTTTAACAAGTCGTCCGCTTAACGAGGAAAAGAAAAGATTATTCTTTTCTCTAAGTACTTATGTTGGAGGAGTTCGTGATTTATTTTACTTAGCATTCTTTCCCCACCCGAGTGAGATACTTTAGTAACTTAGGTCAACGGATCTTCTTTGTGAGTAACTTTTCATTTTCAGGTGACAGTTTAAATACAGAACATTCGTTAGAAAATGACAAGAGATTGTAGCAATTTTTTTTTATGGAATAGTGGCAAACGAGCAGACAAGTCGCCTGATGGATTTATTTATAATAAATAATTTTTAATATAAATAAATTTAACATTTCCTTCATACATTTTGGCATAGTAAAAATGTTCCACTTGGTACATTGTAGTCTCAGACATAAGGCTCCTGCGTAAGTCACCTTAGCCTGTGAAAGTGCTGCTCAATATTAATGTAATATAATATCTTAAAACTAAGTGCCGTATACGTACAGAATGCTGTCTTTGGAAGTGCTTTTCCCCCAACAACCGTCGAAACTATAATGGTTTTCGAGCTTAAGTATATAAAACGTGATACGGTAGACATGTGATCGTAATACACAGTAACACTACTTAATCTTCTACAATTCGTTCGTCAGTAAATAAATAACAAATTAATATTTCGAACATATAACACACAACGCCATCTAGTCCCAAGCTAAGCAGGGCTTGTGTTATGGGTACTAGACAACTGATATGAATACCTATATACTTTTTATTTGTAAATACATACATATTATACATAGATAACACCCAAACTCCGAAACAAATATTTGTAGATTACACAAACATTTGGTCCGACCCAGGATTATCACTGCGCCACCGAGGCAGTCAGTGTCAGGCAGGCAGTCAGTAAATACGTGACGTCTGTATAATATGTATATAAAATCAAATCGTTGACCGTCGTTGCGTCTTCCGAGATAAATGGTATTAGTCTAATACTCTACGAACGGTTCATGTGGGACGGGTATATAGATAGATAGTTAGAGATAACATATTCGTTAGATATACATCGTAACACACTAGATTAGATGACTTAATTGCAAATACAACTTACCTATAAACCACAGACCCTGTAAGTAAATACAAACCCATTGAGATTATGGAGTCGATAAGCCCATAAGTCAACTTGGGACACATACGCTTAACCAAGTTACTTAAGAGAGATGTTAGAGATATCGAGCGTTATGACGTTACGCTTGATATGATGTCTGTACACATTGCACGTTGTGTGCCCTCTGGCCAATAACTAAAGCATAAGATGTGTTGAATATTGTTACGGTAACTAAGCACAACAGCGCACAAAGTTGCCAGCTGACGTTTGGTTGCATGATAACATGCTAATTGTTTGTGTGCATAAAACACACAGAGCATTAAAATAAAATATTTCCTGACAGATCCATTTTTTAAATTCTGTATTTTTAAACATGGTCGTTTGATTCTCAACTAGGCAGAGCATGTACTTTATAAACACACTACTGATATAAACTGACTTTTATGATTCTATAAATACGTACCTTAAAATTATAGATAAATGACATAAAGACACAGAATAAATGATCGTGCCCATCGAAGTTTAAGCGGTCATCAAGCCGCTTAGTCTCACATAGGACAACACTTTGTGTTATCCACAAATTGTAGTTTTGAGTCTGGTTGTTCTTTGTGTCTACTTCAAGCACGTTTCCAAAGTATCTCGCGACACAAGATGTATATTTCTAAAGCGGTTGTCTTAACAATATTAAAATAAATACGAACCTACACTCCCCTGACAACCTGTGACCACAATTATACAATCGTCATTGCTCAAAACGTCAAAGTTGAAAGGTATGCTTTTTATTTCTAATCAATGTACATATTTACTTCGTATTATTATCCGTCAAACGATAAGAAAAAACATTGCGGACAAAAAGATGTTATTCATGACATAAAATATTACATTGTCTCACATTTCAGTAAAATGAACAAAGGTTTTTTTGCTCCACCTATATTGTCTTTGTGATAGATTAGTTCAAAAAGTGAAAATTTCTGTTCAGTTCTTACGACACATTTGTCAAAGTAATGAACTACCATTTGTTTAGACAATAATTTTATATTTTCAACTTCGTCACGTGGCGTGGGCTTCGTAATAATTATTGTCAATGTGAGATTAAAAGACAAAGAGACAGATGCAGAAAGTGTAACTTAGACAACGCCTACATTGTGGTTATAGCTTCTATTTTAGTTTTGTAGATTCACCAATATAATATGAAATATATTTAATTTATAATTATATTTAGGACCGGTATAGTTGGTGCTCCTTTGTGGAAACCTTTTTTTTTGTGCGGAAATCCTCTCGTATACCACGAACTAGTGGTTATGTCGGACACGAACCGACCAAAACCGCACACCGTCTCGGGTACTAGAAACCGGAGAACCAGGTATACCCTCGAAAAGGAGTCCCTAGAACCCCGACGTCCCTCACCCTCGAGCCACCCACTGTTAGGTGACCCCCTCCTGTGTAGGAACCCTAACATACCCACCCTCTATTCATAAAACCTTGGGGGAGACCTACGTTCAGCAGTGGACCGCAAATGGTTGAAATTTTTATTTATCTTTACTTTCTATAAGTTACATACTCTAACTATATAATAAGACCTACAAATGGATACAAACTATACTCAAATTTGGTCTTTATACGATAAAGATTAATTTTACAATGTATATATTTTGTTGTAAAATGATAATTAACCTTATTTTATCTCTTTCTTTTCGGATAAAGATTAAAATATAATAACATTTTTGCTATGTTTTTCCTCTTTTCACATGCATTATAATTTCCAGGCTTAAACAGCACTAAACATACATTAACACATGTTTACACGAACAGACTGACAGGGAGACATTTTTAAAATTAACAATATTATTATTTTTACTGTATAAGAATACGCTTGATATATAGATAGCTTTATTTTTATTTAATCAAACAGCTTTATTGAACACTACTAAATAAAGTAAAAAAAACAGACATAATACAGACATAACTACATGAAAACTACAACTGGTATAACAATAGGCGGTCTTATCGCGCACGACAATCTCTTCCAGACAACCTTTGTACAGATATAGTGTAATTTAATTTTGAGTAGTCTAAGCTGTACCTAAGTTTGAAATAATCGAAATAATAATTAATATATAAGCATAATTCTAGATCTAAAGTAAACATACCAGTACATAACAAGAACATGATTACATACATATATACGTTTAAAAAATACACATAAATTTACGACTTTAGAAATACTAAACTGCACTCGTTGAACTTTAAAAACGATGGCCGATAAATTTTAACAGACTTAAAAGCCATTAAATGGGACTTGAAATGAGCTTTCTAAACTTGAACGATTATATAACTCGACTCTTCTGAAACGAAGAATTCTTTTAGATGTTTTGGTCGTTCCAGTCTTTAATCAATATTGAAGAAATTTATTTATTACTTTAAAATCTATATAAGATTGTTAACCTTATTTAAGTGCGATTCAAAGTCTGAGATATACACCACACCTATCACAGTCCACTTCTAAACATAGGCCTTTCCAATAGGATTTGTGTGAAAATGAAATCAGAAAAGAAACAATCATGTACTCAGAAATATTCAAGTAGTTACGAATTTTACAAGCTATTATTTAGTTTCACCTGTCCCGAGGTTTGTCTGTAATCTAATATTGCAAGTTATATTTGATCCACTTTCGATTTCTAGCTAAAATTTGAGACATACCTTCAGTTCTGATGACAATGCAATTACATATAATCGATTATTATTAATCCAAAATGGCCGCCATAACAAAATGGAGTCGTACACATTATAGTCCGGCCACTCAGAGAATGCGTTTCTGACACTTGTAAATTGGTCATGAGTAGTGATGTGCCATGAATATCATTAATAATATTTGGTAACAGTATTTATAGCATTCATTATGCAAAGTGTCTAGTCGTCCGATAAACGGACGAATAACATAAATTAGTCGTCCGATAAACGGACGGATAAATAGGCAAAATAAAGATAACTGTCAATTTGTTGGAAAAAATATTTTTTTTTGGTTAGGTTAGGTTAGGTTTTTTTTTTTTTTATATTAATACTGTCTTCCTCTTGCATGACAAGAGTCCTTGTTCTGCACTTCTTCTTTCTTTATCTGTATATATATTTGGTTTTTCCTTTCCTCTTCGGTTCAGTTCGTTACGGACGAATAATATAAATTAGTCGTCCGATTAGCGGACAACTAGCAATAGCCTTCATTATGCATAATTATTCAATTTAGATATATTTTATATTTTAAACACAATATTAACAAAATTGTTGATGGATGAATTAAATTTAATCGTAATTTCTGAATGAAACCATGGGAAAGAAAATAAAAATACTGTATTTATTGAAAAATATATATTTTGAAATACATAGTTTTAAGATTTCAATAATGTCAAATCAAAATTTAATCCGACTCCGATTCGCTTGAGGACTCGCTGTCATCTTCACCAACATGTATTATCATGTTATTATCAATCATAGTGTCTATACGAATATCGCGGTCAAAGTCATCAAATATCATTTTTTTAGTTTTTTCAACCACCTTCATCCAGTCATCTCTTGTGACTTTTTCGCATGCTTCTCTTAAAAGCGTCTTCATCTTTTTTATGCCATATGGTGGAGAAGTATTATGGTGGGCTGCATATTATAACCTGTAATTTGAGCCCAGATTAGCTCTATGGCATTGTACTGGCAGTGATATGGAGGAATTCGGAGAACGCGATGACCGTACTCCAGAGCCAGCTCATCTATTTCGTATCGAATATTTGATAGCTTATGGTCGTTGACTAATTTCATCATCTCAGCTTTTAGCATTGACATATTTGCGTCAATGCCACTTCTTTGCAGCCAAGCCACCAATTCCTCTTTTCTATTAGCTTGAGTAGGTGCTTTATTTATTTGCACCGAATGATAAGGGGCGTTATCCATTATTATAACTGAAGGCTCTGGAAGGCCAGGTAGCAACACATCCTGGAACCACTCCTTGAATACAGCCGCATTCATTTCTTCGTGGTAGTCAGTAGTAGTTTTTGACTCAAATGCTAATAAACCATTTTCCACAAAACCATACTTCGCACAACCAGCGTGGCATATTATGAGACGTGCTCCTTTACCGATTGGCACTTTCGACGTCAACGCTTGAGTGTCATCTGTCCAAGAACGAGAAAGCTCGTGATTGGTGTGCCCTGTCTCGTCAATGAAAACGACATTGTCCCAATTATCAATTTTTTTGCTTCTCTTAGAAAAGTAATTCTTTTTACCAGAAATATAAAGGGATAAAAATAGTTTTTCATTTATTTTTAATTCAGCTGACTGATATCACGACAATTATTTTCATAAGTTTGGTTTTGTCGTACCTATATTATATTATAAACTATATTAAATATGTATTAAGTACATTATACACACTCTCGAATAATTTCTCCGATGTCCCCAGGAACTTTAATGTCGTTCGTATAAATGCCCAAAGCATTTCGGCACATTGCCCTGAAATGGTGACAACATTCGACTGTACAACATACTTACATACTTTGTAACTCATCTTGTTCTACTGTTTTTTTGTGTATTCAATAAAGATAAATAAATAAAATTATATATTATAAAATTAGAACGTTTTATCTAACAATATATCGACCGACAGAATATATTACGGCGAAAATAACCGTGGGAGAGCTATGCTTCGGCATGAATGGGTCGGCTCGACCGGAGTGATACCACGGCCTCACAGAAAACCGGTGTGAAATAGCGTTTGCGCTGTGTTTCACCGAGTGAGTGAGGATACCGGAGGCCCATACCCCAACCCCTCCCCCCATCCCCCAAAGGTCGGCAACGTACTTGTGATGCCTTTGGTGTTGCGGGTGTCCATGGGCGGCGGTAATCGCTTACCACCAGGTGATACGTCTGCTCGTTTGCCCACTATTCAATAAAAAAAAAAAAAAAAAATATTCGATATATTCCAAAAATACTCAGTTACAATTCAGTATTATTTTGTCTCATCACTACAAAAACAAACTATTGACATAACCTTAAAACAGCGCAGTTTGACGTCGTTAGACTTTTAAAAATTATTGTTCTTAAATTAATTAATTGATTAATTGTTAATAACTTTAGCCTAAAATAAAAGGTTTATTGTACATTGGCATGATTATTCAATTTTTAATGTTATTACTCATTATTAAGGTTAATAAAAGATATTTAAAATTTTGCCATAAATTGTACACCAATTCAAAGTTACATCGCCCATTGGATCACGACCTGTCAGGAACGCATTCTCTCAGTGGCCAGACTATACTAAACAACCCACCAATATGGGTATCGAATGATAGGGCTTATTTATTTTATTAATAAGTAATAAAAGTTGTTTTAAAAAAAACTTTATAAATTAATTACTTGTTTAATCAAATGGTTGTACGTGAGATGTTGCCCTACTAATGTGAGACATCTAATGCCGAGGGTCAGACTTCTAAATGGCGTGACAATGCTAGGTGTGGTGACGTAATTTGAATGTTTTACATCTGCGAGGCATCCAGCGAGGGACGGTTCAACTTTTTCATTTTATGTTAATTACTGTTGTCATCAGGAAAAAATAGTATCACTCGCGCTATAAAGTGCTACTGCTATATACTCCACAGATCTTAGAGAATGAAAGGAAATGTTAAATATTGTGATCAATTTAGAGAATAACGTAAGGTCAATATGTGAGTGTCACGCTACTGTGACAAGGGTCACTTGTTTAAGGATTGCTCACTGATTATAAACACAAGGTGATATAGATAGGGACCACATCAAACTGTATTTAATCGTTGTGTTGTATTTTGTTGTCTGTTATCGGTTAAGAGTGTCTATTGGTCCGAGAGCTGGCACCAATTTTTGGGTAGGTATTTGAGGCAAGCTGAAAACTTGTCAGATACCTCTCCTATTATATCCTAACTCGGGACTGCAGACCTGGCTGGTGGGTAGCGGGGCTAAATCAACCCCTACATTTTTTAATTTTTTTTTTTTCTTTCCCAAAAATATATTTGAGGCACTACGCAATTTATATATGTTGCAGTGTAATACTTAATGAATACGAAAAAAAATAAGCCAGATAATTTAATCGGGGATTTAACATTGCCAGACGCGTGCAAAAATATTTTGCAAAAAATTTTAAAAAATGTTTTTGAGGCAGCTTGAAATTTTAATGGAGTGTTATTTATAACTAAAAAATAAGATTCCCAAAAAGACAGATCATTTCGGTGGGGCTTTCTACCTGCCAGGTGATCAAACAAATAATGAATTGGTACGAGCCTGTAGTGCTATAGCTATGCCTTGCCGCGTTACTATTGGCTCTGGCGAGGTCACGTGACTTATTTTAATTATTGCTTTTTGTAATACGTAACCTATACCGTAAATTTTAAGCTAAAAAAAAATTAAATTTCCGTATAAATTTTGATTTAGAATACTGCCCGAGAAAAAAAATCAATTTTTAGTTTTGAATGTAGGGGTAATAATATAAATCCTGCACAAAAAATTTTGGAAAAAAAATTGTTAAAATTTTTTTTTTTTTAATTCTCTTCAAAAAATAAATGTTTCTGCGGAAATATCAAATATTTAAACAGTTTATTACGTTCAAATTCGCATTAAAATTGGCAAAATAACTAATTTTTGAAAATTAAAAAGAAATCACATATGTCCCTTTAACGTCGATTCAATACAATCCCTTTTATGCAAAATGTTTTTAGTACAAATTCAGAAAATTTTATATTTTTTACTCCAAAATAATAACTAGAAACCTCATGGGTTATTGTAAGTCACGTGGCACCGCCAGAGCCAATAGTAACGCGGCAAGCAAGAACGAAGACAGCTGTCGTTATGCGCTCTCTCTCACACTACAGCTTGTATATAGCACTACAGGCTCGTACCAATTCATTATTTGTTTGATCACCTGGCAGGTAGAAAGCCCCACCGAAATGATCTGTCTTTTTGGGAATCTTATTTTTTAGTTATAAATAACACTCCATTAAAATTTCAAGCTGCCTCAAAAACATTTTTTATAATTTTTTGCAAAACATTTTTGCACTCGTCTGGCAATGTTAAAACCCCGATTAAATTATCGGGCTTATTTTTTTCGTATTCATTAAGTATTACACTGCAACATATATAAATTGCGTAGTGCCTCAAATATATTTTAGGGAAAGAAAAAAAATATATTTTTTAAATGTGGGGTTTGATTTAGCCCCGCTACTCACCAGCCAGGTCTGCAGTCCCAAGTTGGGATATAATAGGAGAGGTATCTGACAAGTTTTCAGCTTGCCTCAAATACCTACTCAAAAATTGGTGCCAGCTCTCCTACTATATGTGGAGTAAAGAACTTTCAGAAAAACCTTGAAATCCAGACCGACGGAGATAATTGCTTTCCAATATACAATATTAGTATAGATTTTTCGCCTTCATTGCTCCCTTTCAATAATTTAAATCGTCGTTGTTAATGCCTGATCACGTGACACAACGATAAGTATTTAAATATTTGCAGCTTATTTTAAAACAATACCTTATATGGCGTTAAGTGTTATCTATATTACTTATAATAACATGGAAGTTTAAATATAAATATAACCTTAATTTAAGTTAATAATAATAAAACTTTATTTGCAAAACACATTACATTAGCAAAATATAATTTTTCAAACACAGTAAAAAAAAAAATAAGATTAAGAAATTGTTTTTTGTAAATTTTCAGCTAGCTCTTCATGAACGAGTTAAATATACAATTCACAATTATGAAAAAATAAACCTAAAAAGTTAGAACTTAAAGATTTTATTCTTATTTACACACATTCAACTTGAATCTCAGTCAAAACATAAGTTAGATTTCTTCATCGCTTTCGGATTTTAAAGTCTGCTTTCAAATACATCCCTTAAAGCTGCAATACTTAAGTCAAGCGTATATCGAAATACGAGACAAGATCTAGACAGCAGCGTTGTGTCAATGCACGCTAAAGAACTCTTCTCGTCCTCCACATAAGCTTTAGTTGGTCAAGTAGGCGATAGATTTGTGATAATAGAAGTTTCTATTATCACAAATCTTGACAGCTTCGGTGGCGTAGTGGTAGCGTATGCGACTGCTAAGCTTGAGGTCTATGGCTCGATTCCCGGGTCGGACCAAATGTCTGTACGATCTGCAAATATTTGTTTCGGAGTTTGGGTGTTTTCTATGTATAATATGTATGTATTTACAAAAAAAAGTATATAAGTATTTTTATCAGTTGTCTAGTACCCATAACACAAGCTCTGCTTAGCTTGGGACTAGATGGCGTTGTGTGTTAGATGTCCGGAATATTTATTTATTTATTCTATTTTTCGTTTAAGTATGTACCTACACATTTTTGTGGTTTCTTGGCATTCAATTTTATTTATGTGAAGACCTTTAACTTACTATATAATGTCACTAGCTGACCCACGCAACCGCGTTTACGTCTTCTATTGCCAGTGTAATAATTTTCCCCCATTTTTGTAATATTCTTCATTGGTGTTCCGCTCCTATTGTTCTTAGCGTAACGATATTTAGCCTATAGCCTTCCTCAATAAATGGGCTATGTAACACTGAAAGAAATTATCGTATCAGCGTTTCCTGAGATTAACGCTTCAAACAAACAAACAAACTCTTCAGCTTTATAATATTTCTTCAGTTATTTTGCAGCAAAAAAATGAGATTATTATATAAACTTTAGGTAGATCTGGTGGGCTAGCCTATGGTACTTTTTATTTAGTTGTCGTTAGGAGTCGTTCTAAACTCAGCGTGAGCGGAGCGGGCGCGGAAGCGGAGCGAGCAGCGGCGCGTTTCGGCGTCTTCTAAGGGTGTGTTCACTACGAGCGGTGCGCACCAGTGTGGTGGTGTCACTTATAATTTTGACAATGTTGTGATTTTTCCAAGTTTATTTAATTATTAATATTTTATATTTTTATTGATTTCTTGCTATTAAAAAATTTTAATCATCTTCGTTACTTGTAATGTTGTTCGCTTGGTTGATGGTTACGTGGCGATTGTTTTTTTCATTATGCTTTCTGTGATCTCATATAAGGTGAATGACTCTAGCAACCTAATACCAATTGTCTGCAATTACGACTGATCAAGATTTTTTTTTAAATTAGAACACGTTTTCTTTTTTTTTTTAATGATGTTTGTTTAGACCCACCAGCTTTTCCCCGTCCATAATAACGACAGGACCTTGTTGTTCCATAATTCTTTTGCTACCTTTATTTGTTTTATGTGATGATTTTCTTATTTATTTTTACTCAGTTTATTTTATTAACTCTATTTATTCATTCATTACATTTATATTCCATTTATTTATTAATTATATTTATATTCTATTCATTTGTCTATTTATTGTATTTATTATATTCATATTCCATTTATTTATTTATTATATTTATATTCTATTCACTTATCTATTTATTGTATTTATTATATTTATATTCTATTTATTTATTTATTTAATTATAAGACTTACGTTGTACGATTTTAGAAAAATAAATTTTATATATTTATTTTATGATGCTATTACATAAGTACCTACTTATAGTATAGTATACTACTTAGTTTAACAAAATATTAGTAAACATTGATCGATAAACATTCATTAGTTATGTCAAATTACTAGTTATTTATTAAGACTTTTGTCATCCGTATCAAGCTATATTTTACGAGGTATAATTTCTCCTAACACAACACTAAAACGGTCTAGCCCTGCTATCCGCTCCGCTGCCGCTGCCGCTCCGTTCTCACTCTGCTCCCCGTTGACTTCGAAAACGAGGCGAGGGTAGCTATTGCTGGCGCCCGTTGTATACCAAATGTTCTTGGCAAAGCAATTGTTCTTAAGTTGTAAAAAGGATAAAGAAAAATTGGGGTAAAGAGATAGATATCTGAAAAATGTCTAGGTAACAGATAACAGATATGGCAATTTGGATGAGAATACGGAACTAAGACTGCATGATGTCAAAGAGTCTAAGTTTATATATTCATATATTCGTCATATGATGAAAAAATAACAGGACAGGCCAATCGATTTATTTTTCTAAATTCATACGTAGTTGTTCTTAATCTAAAGCGTTCTTCTGTGTGTGGAACACTTCTAACGCTTTCTCTATAAATTTATTTTAAACCATGTTATAGCTGCAGAGGTCTGAACTTTATGTTGTAAAGTACTTCTGAACAGTCGTATAACAGAGTTTAAGCCAGATAGTCTTATATAAAAGTCTTATACAGGGTGTCTCAAAAGAAATTTTATATTTGTTTAGCTTACTGCGTGAACGCTGCGTACTTGAGGGGTGCGGGGGTTATGTCAATTGGTAGCTTGGCTCTTGGGGATTCAGTCGCTATGGAGCGTTTCTCGGGAGCAGACCGCGCGTTGTGCGTGCGAGGGTTTTACAAGAACGGTGATTCGACAACTGTCGCGCGTAGAAAATTCTGCAGTATTCGAGGTTTTCGCCACTTAAATGATGCGCCAAGCCTTCCTCTCATTCGACATTGGGTTAAAAAGTTTGAAGAGACTGGATCAACGCTGGATAAATAAAAATCCGGGCGACCTAGGTCATCAAGAACGGTAGAAAACGTGGAGAGTGTTAATCAATCTGTACGTGACGACCCGAGCCTTTCAATTCGGAAGCGCGCGAGTGCTGTAAATGTGCATAGATCATCATTACATCGCATTATGCACAAAGATCTAAAGCTGCACCCCTACAAAATTCAATTGGTGCAAGAATTAAAGCCCCAAGATGCCGGTCAGAGGCTTAATTTCGTAAATCAGATGATTGAGCGATTTTCAACGTTTACCAACATTTTGTTTTCGGATGAAGCTCATTTTCATCTTAATGGCCACGTAAATAAGCAAAACTGCCGCTACTGGAGTTCAGCCAATCCGAAACGCAAACATCAGAAACCCCTACACTCGCCTAAAGTGACCGTATGGGCTGCCATGTCGGCGCGAGGAATTATCGGCCCTTACTTTTTTGAAGACGAAATGGGGCGTACAGTTACAGTGAATTCAGAGCGTTATGTGGAGATGTTAGACAACTTCTTGGTACCTGAACTGCAAAACTTTCCTGGCTATAACCAAAGAACATGGTTTCAACAGGACGGAGCAACTTCACACACGTCCAATATATCTCTGCCACGTGTTCGTGAAATTTTCTCAGGAAAATTGATCTCCCGGAGAGGTGACATAAATTGGCCTCCACGTAGCCCAGATTTAACCCCTATGGACTTTTTCCTATGGGGTTATCTTAAATCTAAAGTTTACGCCAATAAACCAACTTCACTGGCGCATTTGAAAGAAAATATCCGTCACGAAATGGCAGCCATCCCTCACTCCACCTGTCGAGCAGTCATAAGTAATTTTACTGTTCGATTAAATGAGTGCCAACAACGTGAGGGTTTACATTTAGACGATATTATTTTTAAGAAATGAATTCCCAAAAAGTGTATTTTAACAATAAATAAACATTTTTTCTATATACCGCTTCCTTTTTTTTTAATCAATCCACTAAATATGAAATTTCTTTTGAGACACCTTGTACAATGCTCCTAGGTTTCGTATTCTCGACAAAACGTCATGAACAAAAGATCACGTAGGTTATAGAAGAAATATATGG
Source organism: Spilarctia lutea (assembly GCA_916048165.1). Classification (NCBI taxonomy): domain Eukaryota; kingdom Metazoa; phylum Arthropoda; class Insecta; order Lepidoptera; family Erebidae; genus Spilarctia; species Spilarctia lutea. Next base: position 5,313,620 of record OU696479.1, on the reverse strand, counting down.
TTGTCGATGTTTTCTACTAAATCTGTCAGGACTTTAGTTGAATTTCTATTTATCTATATTCTTTTAGTTATTATTTTTTAATGGAATAGTGGGCAAACCAGCAGACGTATCACCTGATGGTAAGCGATTACCGCCGCCCATGGACACCTGCAACACCAGAGGTATCACAAGTGCGTTGCCGTCCTTTCGGGGATGTGGTCTCCAGTCGAGCCGGCCCACTCATGCCGAAGCGTGGCAGTCTCACGGTAGGGACTTTTAAGGGTTTGTATTCCATGTCTAATCATCATCATGGAGTGCCATCTTCCAAATGAAGTTTGGAGGTCAGCAGACGGTATCCCTCGCAACAAAAATATAATTATAAGTATTTTTTTTTCTCTATATTGTGTGTTGTTGAACTATTCAGATGCCATCTCAAATTGATCTGAGTTAAGTTTTTTATAAACGGTTACAATGAGAGAGTTAATTGAAAATAAAGTTAAAATGCCATTTTTTTGTAAATAAGGTTTAGTGAGAGTTACTGGGTAGTGGAGCGACTGAGCGTGGTTTTTAGTAAAAGCTTCGTTAACGATTTTTGGGAATTATAAAATTTGGGAATAATTCCTCCAGAAAATAAAGTCATCTAATGACTGACTTGTGCATTGTATGCAATTAAAAGCAAATTTATGCTCATTATTTGTACATTTTTATGTCACCATTATACAGATACAGGTAGATATTGTCACAATGAATAGTAAAATAAAGGAAACTAATCAACATGCCCGTATACTTATTAACTAACTAGCTGACTCACGCAACCTCGTTTGCGTCTTATATTGCCCGTAGCGTGAAAATTTTCCCCCGATTTTGAAACATTCTTCATTGGTGCTCCGCTTCTATTAGTATTAGCGTTATGATATATAGCCTTCCTCGATAAATGAACTATCCAAGCGGCTTCTGAGATTACCGCGTTCTAACAAACAGACAATCTCTTCAGCTTTATTATTAGTATAGATTAAAAGAAATAAATTTCTTACTATTGAAATAAATTGGAAAACATTCCAACAAAATTAACGCCTTCAACTCACTTCGCAAAAATATTACATTAAAAAAAAACAGCGAGTAACTCATCAACGTTCGCTATTTCCACGCTGCGTTCCTACTTGTGAGCTTGAATAAGAAATTGTTCCGCTTGCGTGGCTCCTCTAACACACTCCACTCGTTCATACACGTACTCATATTCACACCTCGCTCCTTAACGAGCTAAAATAACAAAGCTACTTGTATATTTTTATGTCACGTGCTTTAGCAACGCTTATAGGTATGCTGTACAGCTTTTTGAATAAAGATAACTCCTGTACCAAGGATAAATTATTCTCTGGTATTTAGCAAAGTGTTGTTGAGTTTTCTTACAAGAAATTCTGAATAACAGTTCGGAGTACGGAAATTTGCGTCCCACGTGCGATTATCGTGAATATCTATGGCAATTGTTATTGAAAAGTCAAAGTGCTGCCTCAAATATACTGACAACTAGTTCAACAGTTAACCTTACAAACACATTTATAGAACAGAATACAAAGAATACCCACACTAAGGTTGCTCAAAAATTTCTGAATCACATCGTGTAATTTTTAATTAAATAATAAATAAATAAATACTCTGGCCATCTAACACAACGTCATCTAGTCCCAAGCTAAGTATAGCTTGTGTTATGGGTACCAGACAACTGATATTAATACATACATACTTTTTTTTGTAAATACATACATATTATACATAGAAAACACCCAAACTCCGAAACAAATATTTGCAGAATGAATTTATGGTTAATACAAATATGTTATTGTTCAAATGACTGCACGGTTGGCCTAGTGGTTTAAGCGGTCACTACGCCGCTTGCTACTGCGCCAAGTGCCGTGGGTTCAAATCCCACGTGGGACATCACTTTGTGTGATCCACAAAATGTTTTCCTGAGTCTGGGTGTTCTATGTGTCCGTTACATGTATGTTTGTAAAGTCCCCCGCGACACAGGATGTATATTCCTAATGCGGGAGTTGTCTTTTTAAAAAGAAAGAAAAAAATGAAAAGAATAAAAGCAACCGAAAAATTCTCTTTTCATTCCTAAAAAAATTAACGCGTATCCTATAACAACATTCCACTTTCTTAATATAAACATTACCCGATATCGGTATTACGTTTACTTAAGTCTTTGTTAATTATTTTTTTCTTCAAAATGTTTGGGTGCACTCAGTTTTGTAAGAAGACTCTATAAATTTGGCAGTTTATTATTCATGACTAACATGCCAAAATAAAGTTGGCTAACTTAAAAATATTACAATTTTAAAAATATAACGGGTTATTCCTACTAGAGAAGTAATTTGTGGCACTTGTGTGATCCACGAATTGTTGTCCCGAGTCTGGATGTTCTTTGTGTCCGTTTCATGTATGTTTGTAAAGTCCCCCACGACACAGGATGTTTATTCCTAATGTGGGAGTTGTCTTTTTAAAATAAAAAAAAAAAAAAAAAAAAAAAAGAGAGATTAAAAGTGTATTTGTGGATGCTTCAGATCAGTATTTGATTCATTATCTACTCTACTTATTAAAGACTAGCTGCTCCACCTCTTTTGCGTCTCCGATTGCCCGTAGCGTCAAAATTTTCCCCCGTTTTTTAAATATTCTGCGTTCGTTCTCCGCTTCTATTTGTCTGAGCATGATGATATAAAGTCTATAGCCTTCCTCGATAAATGGGCTATCTGACACAGAATTTTTCAAATCGTATTTTTTATTTTATTTTTATTTTATTGAATTGGGGCAAACGAGCAGTCGTATCGCCTGATGGTAAGCGATTACCGCCGCCCATAGACACCCGCAACACCAGAGGCGTCACAAGTGCGTTGCCGGCCTTTGGGGAATGGGGGGAATTGGATGGGAAATGGGCCTCCGGTATCCTCACTTACTCGGTGAAACACAGCGCAAGCGCTATTTCACACCGGTTTTCTCTGAGGCCGTGGTATCACTCCGGTCGAACCGGCCCATTCATGTCGAAGCGTGGCTGTCCCACGGTAAATTCGTACCGTTACTTCTTGAGAATAGCGCGTTCAAGCAAACAAACTCTTCATGTGAATGCACAAAATCCTGTTGTCGCAAATTTTGAAGGTCAAGCCGCGAGATGTTTACAAAATAACTACAATACATAGCTCAATCTCAGTATACTACGCTTTAAAAAATATATAATATACAATCCTGTACCCTGCACACCACATTGTGGCACATTACGGTTGGATTGATAAAGTGTCAAGAGCAAAGTTTAAAATTCACTTAGTATAAAATTTGAACTTAATCACGCACATGCACATGATGTTGATGCACAACTTTTTGTGTATTTTTTTAAACAACCTCCGCATTAGGAATATACATCCGGGTGAGGGGGGACACAAAGAACACCCAGACTTAGAACAACAATTTGTAGATCAAACAAAATGTTGTGAGATTTGAACCCTCAAAACTTGGCGTAGTAGAATGTGGAGGGTCGACTGCTTAAACCACTAGGCCATCCGTACAATCAAACTTATTTAAAATTTATATAGTATAGTATATAATAAAGCATATAAGTCACCAAGAGACACGCCTACGACTCGGTTTCTAATTACAATCTCCGCATTACGCGGCTATATAGCGAACGTGACTCGTTACAGCAGAGACCCAAAGCTGACGTTAAATATAATTATCCAGGGTTATAACGCCTTTAATAATTATGAATGACCGCTCGTTTTACTTCAGATCTTTATAACTTAATTGTAATATCATACTTACTACAACTGGAAGTAAGTTCTAAAGAGAAAAAATACCAAAACACTATCCACCAACATCCCCAAGGGTGTAGGTAATGAACCACCCAATAACCAAATCTATACTAATATTATAAAGCTGAAGAGTTTGTTTGTTTGTTTGTTTGAACGCGCTAATCTCAGGAAACGCTGGTCCGATTTGAAAATTGTTTTCAGTGTTGGATAGTCCATAGACGCACTTGTAACGCCTCTGGTGTTGCGGGTGTCCATGGGTGGCGGTAATCGCTTACCATCAGGTGATACGTCTACCTTGCACCCCATTCCATAACAAAAGGGAAGGTTTAAACGGTGAAAATTTAAAAATAACTTGAATATGCAAATGTCACTTGTTCCTAGCAGGTATAGCTACTACCCAATAATATTTTTAAGGGAGACAAGCTGAAATGTGACTTGCGAGACTTGAAATTCAACTTCAATTTTAGAAAGAAATTTCAAAGATATCCTAGAATTGGTTACTGACAAAGCTGTTGGATGATTCACCAGAGTCTGACTAAAAATTAAATAATTGATATCTATTTTTATTTATTAAATAAAACATACAAAATTACAAAAATAACACAAAGGATGAGTTACACAATATGCAAATGTTACGATAGGCGGTCTAATCGCTCACGGCGATCTCTTCCAGATAACCACGACACGGTTTTTCGGTATACAAAAATTTGGGTAGCCTACATACAAGTAACACACCTAATCGTCTAAGCCTAAGTTAATGGTTAAAAATATAATTTAAACAATCATGCACAAAAATAGCACCCATTCACTTTCCCATTACACACTTAAGAATATTTAATACATATAAATAAATAAATATTTTTCGGACATCTAACACACAACACCATCTAGTCCCAAGCTAAGCAGAGCTTGTCTTATGGGTACTAGACAACTTATATGAATACATATATACTTTTTTTGTAAATACATGCATATTATACATAGAAAATACCCAAACTCCGAAACAAACATTTGTAAATTACACAAACATTTGGTCCGACACAGGATTTGAACCCGAGACCTCAAGCACAGCAGTCGCATTCACTACCACGGCGCCACCGAGGCAGCCTTAGTCTCAATATGAATTACAACATAGTTACCTAAGAAATTATTATATTCATTCAGCCTGAAATTGATGAAAGTCTTTCAAAGGATATTGATACAGACCAAACCACAAACAAGAGCCGATGATTCAAGGAGATGATGTTATGTTTGTTTGATTATATTATTTACGCTATCCCTATATCAACTGTCACTTATCAAAACAATTATTTGAATAAGGGTATAACTGTATGATACCCCAGTCTCGTTCTACTGTTATTTAAATCGAACAGTGACAAAACCATACATTGTTTTGCGACGGAGTGTTTTGTGGTAACTGTCAAATAATCACAGCTTAGGTTAGTTTTAGTTCTTACAAAACGATGGAATGGGTTTTAGATTGTAGTTAATCAGTAACAGAAATGGTTCACATTAAGATTTACAATAGTATTGTTTTTTTTTTTAGGGTTAATAATAGATATCTTCCCTATGATACCTACAGGATGGTATCATGCCACAACGGACATAAATTCAAATATAAAATTGGTCTTTTTAGATAATCATTTTCATCTTCCTAGCCTTTATTATTCCCAAAATTAATTAGGGTCGGCTACTAGTTTAACCGGTTTTACCTAAATATCAATTTTTTCACGGAGCGACTGGCATCGGATCGCCGCAACCCTGAGAGTGAACTGAATCCAAAGGTTAAACTAGTTGTCAGTTTAATAATATTTGAGGGGACTGACTTCCCAATAATGATCGCCATGGGTGTTCATGACAGCCGGGACCACTGCACGGTCCGCTTTGAGGCACGGGTGGGCTACATCGCCATATTCCATACTACGGGCTGCTATTACGAATTACTTGTAAGAAAAATCCAACAGCAGTCCGACCCGGGAATCGAACCCGAGACCTCTTGATCGGCTGTCGATAACGCTAGCCGCTAAACAAACGAGGCAGTAAGCTTTTTCAGATAACTTACGTTTAAAAATGTTAATTGTAATTTAATAAGTAGGTATATTCATATAACTAAATATATTTTATTTCATTTAAGTACATTCTTATAATTTTAATTAGAACCTGAAATATTAAATAATGCAAGCTTTATCAATGTGCTCTCTTTAAATCTTGACTGTACGGTTGGCCTAGATGTCACCCCGCCACATTTTACTACACCAAGTGTTGAGGGTTCAAATCCCACATGGGACTACACTTTGTGTGAACCACTAATTGTTCGTAATCTTAATGTTCTTTGTGTACGTTTCATGTATGTTTGTAAATTCCCCCGCAACACAGGATGTATATTCCTAATGCAGAACTCCCGCATTTTTAACAGAAATAAAAAAGAATCAAATGTCTACAATCTATTTAAATATTATAAAATTTGAGTACATAAAAACGAGATGACAGAATATTCATTTTTTTAACAAAGAGATATTCAAAACACAAAGAGTAAATTGAAAATATTGGTGTATTTGTTGCGGAGTCTGGATGCTAGTCGCTTCGTGGAAAAACTGATATTCAGGCAAAACCGCTTGAATTAATTGTCGACCCTAAATAATATTGGAAATAATAAAGACTAGGAAAATATAAAGAGAGTGTATTTAACATATTTTTGAAAGAAGATTTGCAACTAAAGACAATTCATGTTGAACGCATATATTTTTTTAGTTGCCTGCCAAAATTTCTAAATATAATAATCCTAACTAATACTACAACACCTAACTAACGAACCTTAATCCATTGCTCCAGAGTCCCAACTCCTCGCGGTTCAGTGTCTAGTACTAGTAGCACTAGTACCGGATCGCGGCTGGCAAGGCTTCTTACACAGGGAGTCAGAGGAACTCCTGAAGATGCCGCCATCGACACTCCTCGACGACTCAGCTGGGAACGGTGAGTATTCATCAAGTTTATTAAGAATTGTCATATCCAAATTATAGTACCTACTAGAAACGTCGTCAAAGCAGACTTAATAATGACATACAGGTCAGGTGCAAAATAGGCAACTTATAAATTTTAAAAGCAGTGGTAGTTCATACCATTAACGTACCTTACACAGAGTTATCTAATTTCTCATGCATTATGGTTATCGAACTACTGAAAAACATTTGTATATAATATATATTTCTAAAGACATACATATTACAGATTAGTTGCAGAACATATAAAAGTTTTCCGTGAGGTCGTGGTATCACTCCGGTCGAGCCGGCCCGTGCATGCTGAAGCGTGGCTCTCCCACGGTTATAAATTATTACACAATATTAAAAGGAATGGGTACGCTTTTAACCATATTAGTAGCGTGTGTCCCAAATGGATTGTACCAAAAAAACTAGCAATTTTTCATTTTACATTGTAAATCAAAAATTCAAAAGTATTCACTTCACGTGTGTATGTACATCCAAAAAACATGTTTAAATAAGAAATATCTTACAAAAAGAAATAAAAGCTTCCTACAACAGAAGTACATTCCTTATTACTTTCCTAAATACAGAATTATCTTTGTACCTAATTTTTTCGAAATTTCACACGCGAGGTACTAATCTGATCCCGAAATTGCTCACAAGTAAGAATAACACATTAATATTGTAGTGTATCTAGGCAGAAAAATCTCACTTCTGCTTACAAAAATTGTCGACGTAGTCTAGTTATGAACTGTATAATACTATATGTTTCTTAATCGTAAGGAGCGTGTCTTTTATATTTTTCTACTGGCATTGTGATACTTTTATTTATTTGCTCCAAAAGTTCTATGAAATATTTAATGATTATATAAACCTTAGAAAATTTTGTCGATCCGTAAATCAGTTGTGCTATTTTGACTTTTTAACGACTTTTGTGATCATGATGATTTTGATTGTTAGCTCATTTCTTAGCAGCATCTCATATTACATGTTAAACTCTTAAGTTCGCGACTAAAGGCTCTTTGCAAGACCTAGCCTCAGTCACAGTTTTTTGACTGAGACTTGAAGTCAAAGTCCTCTCTCTTATCCGGAATATCTATCAATCCAAACTTAATTCATTTTTAATCTGGTATCCAATTTTATAATTACTTTTAGCGGTTGATAGCCCTTATATTGATAGAAATTCGGCTTCTCTCATTGAGTTAACAGATTAATGTCTTTTAAATTTAAATATATTTTCATTTTAGTTTACTTCACTGCAAAGTTCTTGTCACCATTACATTTTTTACGCTTCAAGCCGCTTAATAATGTACAAGACAAGATAACTTTCCCTCAGAATTAACACATTATTTGTTTTTTTTTTATAAGAAAACTTTAACACTTTTGTGGTTTACGCAAGACAGCTAGCTGTTTAAAATAACAATATTTTTTTGCCTTAATAAAGCAATTTCTAAGCAACTGCGCCGGATTTTTTACCCGAAATGGGAGAAAAGGGTCTAGTCTGTACCCAATAAACGTACAATATCTTTTAAGACTGTAAAATGTATGTGCTTTCACAACTTTGAAACTAATTTGGTGGATAAGTATCCAAAATTTATCCACAGCTGGAAATATGCTTCCCCTAAGGTTCTATACAACAATCGGCCCTGTGCTGCCCGCATTCAACAGCTTCCCGTGACCTTCACTAGGTCGTCGGACTACCGTAAAATAATCAATGTAAAATATTCGTTATACGTTCACGATTGTGCAAATATTTGAAAGCACGTATGTCCACCTGCTTGTGTCCTAGATCTTTCTTAACAGCCTTTAATAGCCCTCTACTGGAACTATTCCTCTCTTTACAAACGAGGATTTGGCTTACCATACCGCGCTGGGCAGTCGTGCCGGTATCATCAACAACCCATAACGTTGGGCTCGTATCTTCTATCAGGAGAGGGTTAAAGCCATACGTCCCCACGCTGCTTGAGTGCAGGTCGGAATTGTCTATCTGTTATGTGTGTACAATAAGGATAAATAAAAAAATAAAATAAACATAAAATATTTTATGACTTAGATTAATAGAACAAAATAAATATTGTGCACCAGTTAATGCAGTTTACATAAAAGATCATATCAATGGTGTGTTGATGTTTTCGCTAATAATCATGAATTTTAACAAAGAAACAACAGACTTCAAGAACTGAACCAAATTAAAATGGGAATACACGGAAAGCACCAGGTTTCAAATAAAACAATAATCATCAAAATCGGATCACCAAGTCGAAAGTTATGAGGTAACAAACAAAAAAAAATACAGTCGAATTGATAACCTCCTTTTTTGAAGTCGGTTTAAAAGCAATTTCTGCCAAGCAACCTTGGGATGATGACTCAGATTACAAAAAAGTATCTCTCTGGGAATAACCTATTACTTTCGCCTTAACTATGAACTTATCATCCTTATTACACCTATGGTATCTCAAAATAGATTGGAAACACCCTGTCATATCCTGCTAAATCTCATGTTTGCGGAGTTAAAAGGTTTACTGAAATTATGATACATCGTCTGCGGTAGTGACGGATATACAAACCTATTTTGATGCTATAAATAATTATAATCCTTAAATCAATCGATATAATTTATACGTTCATGATTGTGCAAATATTTGAAAGCACGTATGTCCACCTGCTTGTGTCCTAAATCTTTCTTAACAGCCTTTAATAGCCCTCTACTGGAACTATTCCTCTCTTTACAAACGAGGATTTGGCTTACCATACCCGCTGGACAATCGTGCCGGTATCATCAACAACCCATAACGTCCCATTGCTGGGCTCGTATCTTCTATCAGGAGAGGGTTAAAGCCATACGTCCCCACGCTGCTTGAGTGCAGGTCGGAATTGGCTTGACAACGACTACGTAATCTTGCTCTCTGAGCTTTACGACTGCTATCCTATGATAACAACCGGGACCGACTTGCTTAACGTGGCCTCCGCCTCCGAATCACGGAGACACCCATGGTATCATGCCACTAGCGGTCGCCCATCCAGGTACTGACCGCGCCGTCGTTGCACACCCTCGGTGATTGTTCCCAATCACCGAGTGTGCTGGTATAGGGTTTACTTCAAGTTTTTCTTCTCTTTGCAGTGCTAATGTCTTACGGTTTGGTTTTTTAGTCGGCTCTTACGAAACCCACAGTATAGGTGCTGTGCCACTCCGCGTTCTTAATCCGTCACGACACGGATATTTTTATGTAATGTTAGAGAATTATTATGTTATCCAAAATAAAATTTTTGAGACCAAACTTCAAGTCTCAAATATAAAAGTATTTTCCAAATCGGTGCCTAAATGACAAAGTCAAAAATCTTAATTGAAAACTTTCTACGTTTTAGAAAATGGATGTTAATTAATAATCTTATATTTTTCTCTAAGAATTTTAAGCAAACACCACATAATACGGCTTAGACGAGATAATGACTCAAATGAGAAATTAGAGAGTTGTCTCTAGAGAAATATTAATCGTTGAGGTTAACGATTAATTATACGTATATATTTATAAAGATTTATAAATATATTTTTTATTACTTGTCTATTTCGAGCCGCAATAGGTTTGATGGAAGCGTGAGGCTAATAACACGCAAAGCACAATTATCAGTTGTTTGTGAAAGAATAAAAAAAGTAGTAGCGTATTAGTACATCTATCTAAGTCATTATAATACTTTGGAATCGCCTGATACAACTGTAGAGGAACGGGTGTCATGGTCCTCCAACACAAAGGGAGGATCCTCCGGCCGGGCGATATGATCATGGCTGGCGGGCCACTGCCCAACAGTTGATGTGGGATGTTGTATATATGATAATCGGCGCGAGAACTATTTATTGCGCGATTCAGGATTTGTAGTTACTCCGTGTAGTGCGTTACTTTGTAGTTCAGTGTATCTTCGGTAGACGGCGCTGTAGTAGGTTATTTTTGTGTTATATGTGGAAGTCGCCACACAACTAATGTTTCCTAAGGTGAAGTAAACAGCGTTCAGAAGAATGGAGGGAATTTGAAAGGATATTTATATGATAAGAAGAGTGAGTGAATACTGATGAAAAAGTGTGGTGATAGATAAATTACAGAGAATCTCAGTTACATTATCCGCAAATCCATGAAGAAGCTGGCATGCTTACATTCACAATACACTGGTATTAAGTGAAGCTAATGTCATACAAATTCATGGTTATCTATACAGACACATATGAGTACAAAGTGTCACACAAATTTATGGTTGTCCACAGATACATTAGCAACGATTGAACAATGGATGTACGAACAGGACTGAACAAGCACAGTAGATAAACACAGCCATCTGGACAGCTGACACTATGTTTACGGAGCATTACATAAACTGAGATATATCAGCACTGACATTGTTTCTGGAAAGCTTGTCAACCACGCTAATATTCCTGATATTAAAATCTATTTACTGAAATTAATCTACCTTTAAAATCTCTGAATATTTTCCTTTAGAACATTTTCATTGGTGTGTTGAACGTTAAATATAAACGTATTAATAGTGGTATTACTATCTTTGTGTACTCCTTCCCAAAAGGCCGGCAACGCACTTGTGACGCCTCTGGTGTTGCGGGTGTCCATAGGCAGCGGTTATCGCTTACCATTGATTTGAATATTTTAGGTTGATAAACCCCTTTTTGTAAACATATTTATTTATTTATTAATTTTTTAGGTATACCAACAGCACAGCACACATACGATACACTTTTAAAAAAAAATATACAATAATATTTTCTAGTATGCATGCCTATTACAGGTACACACAACATTCACCATATGAAATAAAATAAAGTACGCCTAACAAACAGTGTTAGGAGTAAGGTATCTTTTACAAAAAACAAAAATGAAGGAGCTTAATACTACTTAATTCTAAATTAAAATTACGATGCTCTTATTAATATGAAATATGAAAAAATTTAAATTAAAATAAAAGATGAAAAAATTAAAATAACAAAAGTAAGACAGGAAATGATTAATTTTGGTTAGTTTTGTTAATATTATCAGCAAACGTCTAAATTTATTAAAAGGGGCATGGATGTCTATGTCTCTCTGTGAACACATGCTATTGTATTCTCTACATATACGCGTCAGAGATCAGACCTAGATTAGATTTGTATTTGTATATAAAATTTTCTGGTAATGGCATATCTCGGCGGTTTTGTTGTCACCGAATAAAGTATGCGTTCAGTTAGACCACTAATTTTTATTGAGCCGTTTACTATTTTGTGAAGAAATACGAGATCTTGAATACGGCGACGGTTACGAAGAAAATCCATTGTGAAATATTGTAAACGGTGTTCATAGGGACAACGGTGAGTGATGTTTTGTGAGACGTAGGCAAGATGTCTGGAAAATGTTCTTTGTATACTTTCCACTCTTTGTGAATGTACTTATTATGGAATCATTAAAAGAAACATATATGTTATTCATAAAAGGTACTGGTTGTAAGGGGCCAATAACTAACTACTTTGTTAGCAGAAACTGAGTCTGTTTGTTCATTTATAACACTTTCATCTCGAAAACACTGAACCGATTTAAAAAAATCTTTCACCAATGTACAGTTACATTATCAGAGAGTAGTATTTGCTACTTTTTGCGGCAATAACCAACACAAACTCAGTCCTAGCCGGGAGTAAAAACTAGTTATAAATAAAAACTGTGTAATAATGTTTTTAATAGAAAATCATTAAAGTCTTCTCAAGGTAGATTTGTGTTTGTATTATATGCATATTAAGCAGATTGATGAATTTCTTGAAGTTCAAAGTTCGGTTTCTAGAGGTTAATAGACTTGGATACAAAGAGGGCAGACGATTGTTTAACCTTTATAGGAGATGTACGAAATGAGATAGTTAAAAAGATATTAAAAGCAAAGATTCTGCAAAAGGTTAAGACATTAATTACAGAGAGTACGTTAAAAAACAATAGAGTAGTATATGCTTAATCAAATTAAAAAAAACAGCAGACAATACATGTGATATTTTTGATAATCATTTTACGTGAGATGAAACGACAGCAAAAATTAAGGGGAGGAAAACCTGATCACTACAACATAATCATTTTCTAGTTAATATAGAATTAAATAGTGATATTTAATTATATATTAAATTATGCGTGCTAGTGTCTGTTCCACATATTACAGTATCTCTACCACTAAACATGATTTATAAAAATATTAACGTTGTGCATTTTTGATATTTTGGAAAGGTTAGAGAATAATTTTGTACGAATTGCTTTCATTATCAGTATAAAAGTAATATTATTTATGTGGTGGAATACAATATTCATTTATTGCGCTGTCGTACACAAACATGACAATTTATATTACATACACACACGAACATTCGCGCAAGCACCCTGCGCCGCCTGTCCTGTCACTCGACCTGACGCGAGTTTATATGTCCTCTTTCCATCCGTCTTACGAATTTTCGATCAGGTCACGTGACCTGACGCGAGTTTATACATTTTTACCCATTCCAAAAAAGTAAACAGCGCCGCTAAAGAAGTTTTCACTTCAAAAAATATATAAAAAGTGGATGACATGAAATGGGGACCGTCTTTCGAAAAAACAAAAAACGATCTCTCAATCTAATACAGACTTTAAAGAAAGTCGCCTACCATGACAGGTTTACTGACGTTCTGCAACATACTAAACACAGTTAGTAATATAGGGATGTGACATCCCAACTGTTTAAAAATACGGTGCAAAAGAGTCATAATAAGTAATATAAAAATATTTATATTTAACAAACTTATTGTTCCTTACATAGGAACAATAAATTTGTAGTATTAACATATTCACATTAGATATAGATTTTAATATAAGATATCACGCGCGGCACGCTTCGGCATGAACGGGCTCGCTAGACCGGAGTGATACCACGGACTTACAGAAAACCGGTGTGATAGAGTGCTTGCGCTGTGTTTCACCGAGTGAGTGAGGATACCGGAGGCCCATACCCCCCACACCTCTTATGATGGCGCAATTGAAACATAGATTGATACCCCAGGAGGGTACCAAGGCTCAGGACATAACGAGCCTGAGCATGGATGCCCAGGCTGCCCCTCGTAATCCGAGGTGGGCAAAATTGCGCTCAATATTTAGGCAACTACATTACGTCTGGTGTTGCGGGTATCCATGGGCGGCGGTAATCGCTTACCATCAGGGGATACGTTTGCTCACTATTCCATAAAAAATAGATAATTATCTATAACTTTTCCTATAACTGGTGGAACTAGCCTTTAATCTATTAAGATTCTACTAAGCTAAAGACATAAGCGATTGTATGATTGACAAAAAGACTTGTGCAGCTTCATGAATTGCTCAAAACTGCAAATAATGCTGACTATGCCTAACTTTGACTCCATATTGGAGGAATGACTTGTTCGTTCGAGTACCGAATGAAGTTCGACAAATGAATGATGGAACGATTGAACTTTGCTCAATATGTAGTGATGGGCAGTGATAAATTATTTGTTCGTAAGTTAGGCAATGGGGAAATGGAGCTTTGTTTAATTCTGAATTATTAATATTTACCTTCGTGAAAATATATAAGCGATATAAATCTCGGATCTAACTTTAATGTAAGTTATTTAATGTGCAAAATAATTTTATAAACTAACACCTTTATACGAGTAATTCTTGTATCTACCTACATATATATATTTATAATCTGAATCTTGGAAATGACTTTAACAATTTTCATGAAATTTAGTACGCACGGAGGTTCGGGAACGATAAATCGATGTAACTAAATTTATTTTTAAAATAAATTCCAAGTAAAAAATACCCAGCAGAGTTCATAACAGGTACTATTTTTACACATACATGGAACTTATAAGTATTTTAATAATAACTGAACAATTGTGTTAGTTTTAATTTAAACCGTAGCCGTACATGATTACCACTTCTTGTCTCTATTTTGAAAAATGCTTTGAACATCTAATACACCACGCCATCTACTTTTTATACAAAATACCTATATAACTTCTTTTAAATCTATATCTTATACTCAGAATACGGAGTGTATTCTGCGAATGAGATCATACAAAAAATTTTTTGACTTAGGAATCGCATCCGCGACCTCGTGCACAGCTGTTGCGTATGCTTCCACTGCACCACCGAGACAGTTAAACCATATGGCAAAATATTTTTATCGTAATTTATAGTATATACTTCATCATCCCCATCACCGTCATCAGCTTATCGCAGGTCATTGCTAGACATAGACCTCTCTAATTTATTCATCGTAATATTATAAACTAGCTGACCCACGCAACCTCGTTTGCGTCTTCTATTGCCTGTAGCGTGAAAATTTTCTCCCGTTTTTGAAACATTATTTATTGGTGCTTCGCTCCTATTATTATTAACGCGATGATACATAGCGGTTTCTGAGATTAGCGCGTTCAAACAAACAAACTCTTCAGCTTTATATATTAGTATAGATTCCAAGTACCTTTGTTATTCTGTCTTGTGGCACTTTGACGGCGAAAGCTTTGCATCGATTTCAATGAAAAGTGTCAGGTAGATAATTTCATTTTTGAAGAGGAGTAGGTATAGGCAACTCTTTCTTTACCGTGATTATCGACGTAATTATGAAAATGTATACATTTATCAGAAAATAACTCCTAACATTCATCTCGAATCTCTTTTTCATTCATATTAGCACCCCAATTTGTCTTCATTATGTCCGTCAAAAAAATCACGTTCCCTTTCACGCCGTTATTCCACACGTAACATCACTAATTACTTTGCGTCAAGCCCCTAGTCGGACATGTTGACCGGGTCAGCACTAGTTCCGGCCTATTGTGTAGGGGTAACGTGACCGGTTAGTATCCGGTTACTTGGATAACAGCGGTCTTCAAATAAACAGGTCAACCGATCGTCTTCCAGGACTGACGTAGTTAAGTGTGCTTCTAGTTGCTGGTTAAATGTAGGTTAATCTATTGCCGGGATATTTTACTATCCAAAATTGGTACTTTGTGAACCAATATTTAAATCCCGTATTTAAATTTTTAAACTTTCAAAACATTAATGATGATGTTCTCCTAGCCGACTATGGCGACGGCGGCCAGTCTCAACGGAGACTAGCCAACCGATGGACCAGTTAACTGACAGATTCGGGTAGAGATAAAGCGCTGGACCTTCAGCTTTACGTGCTCTCCGAGGTATGGGGGTTCACACCCCAACTTCCAATACCGAGCTGTTATATATTAAGTATTTCTATAATTAGAATAATTCAATAACACTTTTGACCCGACCCGGGATTTGCACCCGAGACCTCTTAATCGGCAGTTGCATAATAATAATAAACATGTTATATAGGTAGTCTTATATATGTGAGCTTTAACAGCGGTTTTGCTCGCATGCGATAAATCTACTTTTTTTCTCTATTTTTTTAGAAGGGTTACATACAAATGAATTTATGGTTAATACAAATATGTTATTGTTCAAATGACTGCACGGTTGGCCTAGTGGTTTAAGCGGTCACTACGTCGTTTGCTACTGCGCTAAGTGTCGTGGGTTCAAATCCCACGTGGGACATCACTTTGTGTGATCCACAAAGTGTTGACCTGAGTCTGGGTGTTCTTTGTGTCCGTTACATGTATGTTTGTAAAGTCCACCGCGACAGAGGATGTATATTCCTAATGCGGGAGTTGTCTTTAAAATAAAAAAAAAAATGTTATGTATATTTTTCACTCAGAGATTTGTGGCGACTTCCACATAACATACTACAGCGCCATCTATCGAAGATACACTGAACTACGAAGTAACGCACTACACGGAGTAACTACAAATCCTGAATCGCGAAATAAATAGTTCTCGCGCCGATTAGCATATATACAACATCCCAACATCAACTGTTGGGCAGTAGCCCGCCGGGCATGATCACCTCGCCTGGTCGGAGGATCCTCCCTTTGTGTTGGGTGGAACATGATACCCGTTCCCCCACAGTGGTGACCCCGACGTGATTAGAAGCAGCCTTCAAGGAAGCGCCACCATCATGTTCACTCCCACAGCAAGTCTCAAGCCAGCCAGCAACTTCGGCCTCAACTGGGATATACCACACGCGGGACGCGACCGCTCCAGCCTGGTAACCCCTACGGCCTCTACAGCGTCTAGGCACAGCACACTGCACCTACGGTCCATGTAAGCAGAGCACATCTCTCCCGTCTACGCAGCAGCCAGCCACTACGCAGCAACCGCCCCGACTCACTGGGGACCTCACCGCAGCACCGCGCACCGCATGCGATCCCGACTCACTGGGATCAGCGGACTTCAGCCCCGACTCACTGGGACTAGCGGCATTCAGTTCCGACTCACTGGAACTTGCGGCACTCAGTTCCGACTCACTGGAACTACTCACTCCTGGCACTGGCAAGCTCCGCAACAGCACAGACAGCTGACTCATCAGATATCGACCTCCAGTCTTGGAGGGCAGTGATGTGGCGACTTCCACATAACATGCTACAGCGCCATCTATCGAAGATACACTGAACTACGAAGTAACGCACTACACGGAGTAACTACAAATCCTGAATCGCGAAATAAATAGTTCTCGCGCCGATTAGCATATATACAACATCCCAACATCAACTGTTGGGCAGTAGCCCGCCAGGCATGATCACCTCGCCTGGTCGGAGGATCCTCCCTTTGTGTTGGGTGGAACATGATATCCGTTCCCCCACAGATTCTTTTGCTTAAGCCAGGTAGGTTTTTAGGCGAGAGAGAGTTAGTCTATTAGTGTACTACAACGATTAAACAGAAATTAGTAAAGAATAATTTTTGTAAGACATCAAGCACAATGACAATATAATTTTTTTATAATGTCAACAGATTTTTGCATATGTGTATATATATTAATTATAATCTAAGTATGCACAACTCGCAATATGCATATTTGAACAGGAAATTTCTAACCACATGTAACATACACTCAACCATTTCGAGGATCGATTCCGACACATCTAGTGTAGGCTAAACCTATTAATACCATGCTGATAATCCACGTTGATTGCGTATAAATTATGTAATAATGCTTACAGTTCCTAGCTCGATTTAGTTGAGCGTGAAATGCGATATGACGCGACGCGGGCTGTGTGTCAATATTCATTACGTCCGATATGTAATAGTTGAGTCATTGTATTCCACACAGAATATTTAATGAATATTATGCATATTCAGTTTTGTAAAATGTCAAACTTACAAAATATATAAGGATGTCGTCGTTCAAACAAGATTTAAAAATATCGTTAGATAACCATTAATAATGCCATAGGGGGAAACCAGTCAGGATTTAAAAGTCGTTACGCAATGTCTTAGCAAAATGATTTTGATAGTTAATTCCATTTAAACTTCAGAATATATTGCAGTAATAAGTCTTCAAGATAAATTAGATGATTAAAAATGTATCTTATTGTAATTTAAACATAAGTATTAAACTCGACTGCTAAGAATTATTTACATAGTTCTTCAATTATAAATTAAGCTAATTAATTTTATTTTTAAATAGACAATGGTGCTAATTATATTTAAATAATTGCAAAACTAAAATTTCCCAAAGCTGTTTTCTTTTTACTTATTTTAATAAAGCAATTTCCAAAATACTACGTCTGCTCGTTTGCCCACAATACAATAAAAAAAGTGTGTTTAGAAAAAGACAATTTTTAGTGTGACAAAATTAAATTTAGTCAGTCTCTGATATCTAGAACATCGTTTGACAGAGGAAAGCAATTTTTAAAAGACTGAGGAAAAAGAGAGAGAAAGAAAGGAGGAGGTTCTCATTTCGACTGTATTTTTTAATGGTTGCTACGTCATAACTTTCGACCGGATGAACCGATTTTGATAATTATTTTTTTTTTTAAAGCTGGTGCTTCCCGTGTGGTCTTCTTCTTCTTGAAGTTGGTTATTTTTCTGGTAAAATTTGTGATTATTTATGATTATGTGTGAAAAAAGTGGCACCTGTTCTACTACAGCATAATTTTTGCTAGTTACAGTGTCAGTATATGTTTCTATAAAATCAAAGATCCACCCCTAAATAAATGTATAAACGACGTCAGTATATTGAACGAAATTAACTTTAATTTGTTTCTGTACTGAACTTTGATTGACTGTTAATTGGTCGAATTAACTTTGATTACATTTCGGACCAATCATTTAGTATATGAATGTTTAAGCATAGTGTGATTGGATTGAATAAATGACAAAATTAGTTTAAAAATCAATTAAAAACACCCGAAGTTTGTTAGGAATGTCTTAGTTGTTGTAAAATGTTCATAAAATTAAGTAATCATATTTTCACATATTTGACACATGGCAGTCTAATCCATGCTACGTAGAGCCGGAGCCATGGTAACCAGACTGTTAAAAACGATACTCATATATTTCTAAATACATACACATCTATATATTAAAATTAATGGCTCTTCGTTAGTCTCGCTAAAACTCGAGAATGGCTGGACCGAACGAAATGTTTGTCGTAGTCCAGGAAAGGTTAAAAAGGTGAATAAACGTAAAAATGCTTTTTTTTCTTTTAATGTGTTCCCCATCGTTCAGAAATCAAATTAAAAGCTTCGCCCAGCGGCGTTACCTGCGGTACAAAAATAACTGCGGGTAACACCGCGGGGTTCAGCTAGTTATAGATAAATTACACCAAGACACGGAACACATGATCGTGCTGATCATACAAATATTTGTCCTGTGTGAGAATCGAACAAAAAACTACTAAACGAACAGGCCCGTCAAGTATAGTTGACAGTACGATGGATGACGTGACGTGAGCAGACTATAATATACTAACATACTTTTCGAGTGGCGTGCTAATCTTTTATCGCCTTAATGGTTTGACCAGGATAATTGTTTCGATAGCACGTATGTAGAAATATTTAAGTAAGTATACAAGTATAGCTATCATACTACGAGTTCTCCCTAATCTGGGGTCTGAGAGCATTGAGTAAGATATGCCAGCTAATTGTTACCATTTCATTACATTTATATTTTTTATTTTATTTATTTAGGTTCACCAACATTTATTTACAATAAAACTAATATAAAATACATTCACAAAGATCTCAATAATGTGTAACAAACACTTATGGGTAAACACAATATGCTAATTACGAGTTAACAACCTATATTTATTAATTTAAATACATAAATATGAAGGAACAAGCAAAAAAAGAAGTTTTTTTGTTGTAAAGCAAGACATATTCGTGATAAAATATTTAAAAGGTAACTATACCTTCTTAAGTCTAAAAACAGTTAAAAGTTATATTATAAAACGACCATAGCAGAAAAAAATTATCTATTATAAGCCGTTGGTTATGAAATTATAACCTTGAGAGGAGAGCTACGAGAAGTATATTCCTCTTATCATAATTTCTAAAGTATGATAAGAGGTATTTCGGTAAAGGTCACATCTCGAAAATATGATAAAGATGGATACATAATTGATCATAGTTTCGTTCAGAAACAGCCCATTATTCCATTAGAAGATGATATTTCTGACGTTGAACGTGAATAATTAAACGCGTTTGTGAGATGATCATCTCTTACAAATGCTTAGAATTATAGACGTTACATAGGGCGTTATTTTGCGTAGGAGAAATCTTTTATAGTAATTTATTCGATATGTATCCGGGTATTAAGTAACGCCATGTAGTCCCAAGCTAAGCAGAGCTTGTATTATGTATACTAGAGAATTGATACATATACAAGCGGTCAAAGCCTGGAACTCACTGCCAGCGCACGTGTTTCCGTCCCACTATGATCCCGGGTCATTTAAGCGGGGCGTAAAAAAGCATCTCACTAGGCCGCCATAGTGCTGGTCGCCATGCTGCACTGTCCTTGTTTGCATTGAGGATGGTGACCACCACTCTTGGATTCTGCTGGTGCTTTCCATCAGGCAGGGCAGAGTCATTTTGGTAGCTCATGTATAAAAAAAAAAAAAAAAAAAAAAAAAAAAAAAAAAAAAAAAAAAAAAAAAAAATTACATTTTTTGTAAATACATATACGACGATCATACAAACATTTACACACAGCAGTCGCATAAGCTACCACTTCGCCACCGAGGTTGTTACTTTGATTACGACTTCATTATTTAAAAAAATAAACAAATTCCATTCCAAAAAATCTCCCATTAGTAATCTGAAATATAGGTAACAAATATAAAACTCATAAAATATGTATGTACGTCAATAATGACACGCACATCGAATAGCTGTAGCACATAACCGTAGAATGTTCACATTCGTAGCACTCACGTAGCTACGAACGGATCACGTAGCATGGCAATTTACGTAGCTACAAATAAATCGGTTTCATTTAATCATAGCGAGATGTTGAATGTGACCGGTAAGAATTTCAAAACGGTGAAAATGCTTTGGCGAAATAACTACTTGAAGATTCACAACGTGTAGTGTCCAAGTATATTTATTTTAATCTTATAAAAGGTAGTAGAGCTATGCTGATTTTAGCATGAATGGGTCGGCTCGACCGGGGAGGTACTACCCTCGCACAGAAGATCAGCCTAAAATGACGGTTTTAGTACTGTCGTATTTCGCTGGTGAGTGCGAGACCGGAGGCCCAATGATGCAGGGGTGACAGTTATCGTGGTAAGTGTGTGAGCAGTGGAATGTTCGTAGAGTCATGTTGAGGGTGACGTGGATCGAACTGTCGGCCAGGGAGACCCGTAGAAACGGTGGTGCCGCTGGCCGCCCGCGGCATAGAGAGGGGCCCAACCACGGCTAACCACCCTGGGAAGCTGCCCCGTCAGGTCGCGCATAATCCACGGAGTGGCTCGTCGTGCCGGTTGGTGACCGGACGGTGGGACCAGGCGACCACTTCCGGGAGGGTACGGGGGCCCTTCCGTCCGGCGGTTCGGTCACCGTCAGGCCTCACTATTGTATGGCGACACAGCATTCCGAGCCTCAGTATTACACTGCCGCGATGACTGTCACGCCTTTTACGCTCCCACTTCCCCCCCTCTCTTTTTATCATGGCAGCAAGGAAAACATATACACGTTCAACAGCGGCACGCCATTCTCCCACCAACCCGCTTTTTGAGGTGGAGTTCACTAACATCCGTGGACTCCATGCGAACCTCAACGCCGTCCACCAACATCTTGAGACGGCTCGGCCGGCCATGCTTTTCCTAACGGAGACACAAATACGCCGCCCTGCCGACACGAAATACCTTCTATACCCCGGCTACGTGCTTGAGGAGCGCTTCCTCGCTAAGGCTGGAGTGTGTCTTTTCGTCAGGGCGGATGTTTGTTGTCGCCGGTTACGTTGCCTTGAAGACCCATCCTTCTCCACTATTTGGCTACACGTAGATACTGGCTCCACGAGCCGAATCTATGTGTGCCTATACCGATCCCATTCTGGAGACTACGAGACAACTAAACTCTTCGAACATCTCAGTCAGTCAGTAGATAAAGCGCAGGAACAGTTCCCGACCGCCGAACTGGTGTTTCTGGGAGACTTTAACGCCCACCATGAGTCCTGGTTGGGATCTTCCAGAACTGACCACGCAGGTCGGACTGTCCGCGCATTCGCTCTCACGCATGACCTCACCCAGTTGGTACTCCAGCCCACCAGGATATTTATTTATTTATTTATTTTACACTTTATGCACTTTGTACATCGGCGGACTTAATGCCCATGGCATTCTCTTCCAGTCAACCTTAGGGTGGTGTAGAAATCTTGTAGGGAGGTGCACAGGGTTACATAATAAGTGAGAAATATATATGCCATACATAGACTTAAACATACATAAACATACATACACATATACAATTAATACGACATAAATACAGATATATTTACATAAAGATACATATATATACACATACACACACACACATATTTATAGGTACAATATTCGTACACTATGACGACTTGATCCAATGTATCAATCACCGATTTGATTGTTCTGCCATTTCCTTAAGAAGGAGATCGTGTACCTTCTTTTTGAAAGTACAATGGTTTGTGGACAACTTGATTTCGAGCGGGAGCGCATTCCAAAGTAATACTGCCTGAACGAAGAACGAAGAGTTCACGAAGTCGGAGTTGTGGGAGGGGCATAAGAGAAGCAGATTATATTCTGAGCGAAGATTTCTATTGTGGTTAGAGGACAGATAACGGAAGTGTGGGGCGAGATACGAAGGTGAAAACGGTGAGTTGAGAAATGAAAATAGGGAGGTAAGTGCTCGCTGATTACGGCGTAGGCGAACAGGCAACCACTTTAATTGGGAACGTAAAGCAGACACATGGTCATACTTGCGAAGATTAAAGATGTATCGAATGCAGTTATTGAGAAGTCGGTCTAATTTATTCAGGAGGTCTGCATTCAGGTCGAAATAACATACATCACCATAGTCGATTATTGGGATTATTAAGGACTGCATGAGAGTAATTTTGGTTTTAGGAGGCAGAAAGTTCTTTAGTCGATATAAAGTGCGCAGGCTTCCAGTTACTCGCTGGCTGACGTGAGTAACCTGAGCTTGCCAGTCAAGGGTCGAGTCAATGAGTAAGCCCAAATCTTTAACTACAGAGCTGAACGGAATAACTGAACCGTTAAAGATGATCGGTGAAAGAGAGCCAGTATCGAGTCTGCTCATTATACGTTTGCTGCCCACTATAATTGCTTGACATTTGGTTGGGTTGACCGACAGTCCAAATTTAACCGACCACGACCTTATGACCTCCAGGTCCATGTTGACTTCGTCAATAGCCCTCGCTATGTCTTCCATCCTCGCCTGAGAATAAATTTGCAGATCGTCGGCATATAGGTGATACGCACCGCGAAGTTGTTGAGTGATAAGGTTAATAAATATTGAGAATAAAAGAGGAGATAGAATGCCGCCTTGAGGGACACCAGTGTAGAGGTCGCACCAACTTGAGGTCGACTCTTCAATGCGAATACACTGCTGGCGCCCCCGAAGATAATTGGAGAACCATTCCAGTGCCTCAGAAGAGACCATGAGATATTTAAGGATAGATAAAAGGATATCATGACTGACGGTATTAAAGGCATTCGAGAAGTCAACTAATACTAGTACTGTGACTTTAGTGTCTTCCATGCCCTTCCTAATATCGCCAGTCACTTTAAGGAGAGCAGTGACTGTGCTGTGACCGGCCCTAAAGCCAGATTGTAGAGGGCTTAATATATGATTTCTGTGTACAAATTTTGATAGTTGCTTATGAACGCAGACTTCTAGAACTTTAGACAGAAAGGGAAGAATAGAAATAGGTCGAAAATGTTCAGGAAGTGAAGGATTGTTATGTTTTGGTAGGGGAATAACGTAAGCCTTGCGCCACAAAGAGGGGAAGGTTCCGGAGTCGAGAGAAAAGTTGATTATATGAGTGATTGCCAAAAGGATAGGGTCCAGGATGGTGACAATCATGCGACGGCTGATGCCATCACATCCCACAGCATTGGAATGGATTGATAGGATAATCCCCTTGATATCCTCAGAAGGCACCGGAGAGAATTCAAATGAGTCAGTGGTAGGACTGGTAAGACCTGATACGTAGTTCAACGTTTGACATTTAGTTTGAAGGTCCAAAGTAGTTGTAGAAGAGAAATAACGGTTTAAATCATTCAAACTAATAGTATTATTGAAAACGAGATGTTGTTTTTTACCAATACCTAGGCTATTGAGAAATTTCCAGATACTGGAAGACGAAGAAGACTCTATGTTTTGAAGAATATGTCGGCGTTTAGCGTTGCGTATCACCTGGTTACACCGATTCCTTGCAGATTTATAAAGGTTCCATTTATCCTCGCAACGATTTTTCTTGAACCTAAGAAATGATTGATCTCGTCGCCTCATAGCTATTCGGACTTCCTCAGTCATCCAAGGTGCCGGGGCACGTTTTAATTTCACTGTCCTAACGGGAGCATGAAGGTCGTATAGTTTGACAATGGTGTCATTAAAAACTACGATTTTGTTATTTACGTCAGTGGCAGCTACCATGTTCGTCCAGTCCAGCCCAGCAGCATCTGCCCGTAGTTTATCAACGTCCATGCTTCGAAAGCTGCGCAACTGAATAGTTTTAGGTGCTAATTTGGGAGGCTTCAGGATGTACAAAAGGAAAATTAAATCATGATGGGAGAAACCAGGAGCTGAGAGTTGGCCGTGGGAAGAGACAAGGTGTGGGGCAGACGTGAGAATCAGATCAAGCCAGGTATCCTGATGTTCAATGTTGTGATGGGTGGCTTGGAGAGGCAGGACACGGAGGCTTGCTGCTTGGATGATTTGAAGGAGACTGCGAGTGCGACGGGAGTTTATAGTTAGGAGGTCAGTGTTAAAATCTCCCATGATGATGTGATGTGAGTGTTCCGACCCTAAAGATTCCAGTACTGTTTCCAGACTGGAGAAGTAGTTAGCAGCTGGAGGGCAATAAACTACACCCAGAATGACGCTAACTCCCTTTACACAAACCTTTAAGAAGAGATATTCCGCGGTAGCTGTGGGAGGAGAAGAAGAAGAGGCTATAATATTGTAGGGTAAGCAGCTGCGAAGGTAAATAGCGACGCCGCCACCTCTTTTATCTAAACGGTCATTGCGGATAAGGACAAATCCGGGGAGAGCATATGAGGTAGAAGGTAAGTGGGGTTTAAGCCAGGTCTCTGAAATCAGAATGGCATGAACGTTATTATCAAAGAAAGTCTCGGTTAAATCAGCAAAATGGCTGGGGATACTTTGTGCGTTTATGTGACAGACATTCAGGTGAGGACGAGATTGTATGAAAAATGTTTGTCGCAATTGATCACCCAGCGTCTCAGGCAAGGAACCGAAACTTACGTCTTCTGAAGAGTCGTCGGCAGAAAAAAACAAATCAACTTCATCATCGCTCATGAGTGTACCTTTAAAATGATTTATATATATAAATAAATAAAATAACCTACAAAAATGCTATTTTTAAATATAAATAACTATGTAATACAAAAAAAAAAAAACACTTTTGATTATCTAATAATCCAATGCTATAGATAAAATTTCTACATCACCCGCCAGCAGATTTACAAAACTTATCTTGTACTCAAATCTTCAAAAAAAAAAAAATCAATATAATAAGAGAGAGTGATGAGAATAAACAATAACTAAAAATTAAGAGAATTAAAAAGGAACTAAAAAGTTAAACAAACAAAACAAAAAAAAACAATACAAACACACTCCCATCTTCGCCATATTCACGTTTCTGAACAAAACGCAACCTGACAGATGACAGAAGCTACAGTTGTCACACTTGTCACAAAACAGGATAGGTAAAAAAAATATGTAAACAATACAACTCGGCAGTATTTGTTTTGAATGTGAGCAATCTAATAAATATATTTAAATATTAACAATAAGTGTGAGCAACTTGTAATGACAAGTGATTATAAAAGCAGACTGTTATTATTAATGTCTCCGTGAATTCTTAGCGGCAGTGCTCGAGGTCGCTTTCGGCGTGGATGTTGCCCTTGGATATTTAGCTATGAGGGGTTTCAACTCGTCAGGGGATGTAACCTTGTGTCGGCTATTATCGGATGACTTTATGACTATAGTGCCATCCTGTGTCCAGCAGGCTGACATTCCAAAGTGTTGTCTGGCCATGCTGAAGGCCGTCTGTCGTGTTCTAGTTAAAAACTCCCTTACCGAGAATCCGGTCCCCTTCAACTTTGTCTTCGCTTGCCAGACAGCAGCTCGAGTCTCCACTGTGGAAAATCTGACCAGTACCGGACGTCGACGCTCCTTGGACGGAGTACCTAAGCGGTGGCAGATTTGTATGTCAGATGTTGTGACATCTTTTAGACCCATGTTCTGGCTGAGTATACCTATCAAAGTCTTACCGCAATCCTCCTTGATAGATTCAGGCACTCCGAGAAGCACAAGTGCCTTACGTCGATGGCGTGTCTCCATAACATCAACCATTTTGGCACATTCACTGATCTGCTTGCGGAGCAGACCCAGCATGGTGAACATTAGCTCCCGGAATGTCTTGAACTCCTCCGATACCCGTGCCACAGTTTCTTTTGAGTTCCCTCCAGACCGCAGTTGTGCTTCCAGCTGAGCCATTCTCTTAGAGAAGCTTTCTTCTAAACTGCTCTGAGCCTCTTGAATGTCAGCAATTTGAGACATTATGACAGAAAATGGCACTTACTGTTTTGAAGGTTTGAGTTTGTTAATCTTGTTGATGAAAGCTGTGCAAAACAGCTGGCAGGCGGCAAACACTTAACTCAACATATGATCAATACTGTAACTATAAATATTATTGAAAGATTTTACATAAATGGGTGGTAATTAAGGATGAAAAATATATTTTCACTTAGAGCTTTTAAAAATGTATGTTGATGTTTTTAGCACCTACCCACCAAAAAGATACCAGACATACTGAGTCAAGCGCCTTCCTTGCTGGACCTTCTGCTGACGAGTCAGCCTGAGCAGTATAGTGTATCGGTGTTCGCCCCTCTGGGATCCTCCGATCACTGCCTGGTGTCCACCACTGTGCCTCTTGTTGCCCCGCCACGAGCAGTGGCAGCAAAAAGACGGCTATGGCACTACTCGTCTGCAGACTGGGATGGAATGCGGGACTATTTCGCATCTATCCCGTGGGCACAACGCTGCTTTAAATACAGTGATCTGTCGCAATGTGCGGCCGCTGTGGCCGGCGAGGTCACTGTCGGAATGGAATACTACATTCCCTGCAGTGAGGTCGCCGGCGCAACGACCCGTCGCTGGTTCAATCGGAAATGCGCCCATGCAGTTGCCCAAAAGCAATCGGCCTACCGCGCATGGACCAGGGCCCGCGCCCACGGCCACCCCGACGTGGATCGACTAAAAGCAGCGTTCAACAAAGCCACTAGGGAATGCAAGAAGGCTTACATCACAGCGGATGCCCAGCGCATTGCGCGGCTTGGCCACGAACTCGTCGCATACCCTACGGGTAGCCGAAAGTTCTGGCGATTGGCTAAAGCCGTGCAGTCCAACTTCTGCCAGCCCTCGCTACCACCGCTGAAATGCCCCGACGGATCGCTCGCCCATCAGCCGCAGGAAAAAGCAAAACTGCTTGTCGAGCTCTTCGCGGCTAACTCCCGAGTCGATGACCGCGGCATGCACCCACCTACCATTCCGGCCTGCGATGCGACAATGCGGGATATTCGCATCCGGCTGAGTGATGTCCGTGCGGAGCTTCGGTCACTCGACGTTCGGAAAGCCAGTGGACCCGACGGTATCCCAGCGGTGGTTCTTAAGAACTGTGCACCAGAGTTGTCTCCGGTTTTGACGCGCCTGTATCGCCTGTCATATTCCTCGGGAACTGTTCCGGAGGCCTGGAGGGAGGCGAATGTTCAGCCTATTCCCAAAAAAGGCGACCGCTCCAACCCGGCCAACTACCGCCCAATAACTATCACCTCCATTATCTGCAAAGTGTTCGAACGGATCATTAACAAGCAATTGGTCCACTACCTGGAGGATCACACCCTACTTAATGATCGTCAATATGGTTTCAGGCCGAACCGATCCACGGGTGATCTTCTAGCGTATGTCACACACCTTTGGGGTGAGGCTATTGACAGGCACGGGGAATCTTTGGCTATTAGCCTCGACATGGCCAAGGCCTTTGATAGGGTTTGGCACCGTTCGCTTCTCTCCAAGCTACCGGTATTCGGCTTGCCCCCCAAACTCTGCAACTGGGTTGCCGCATTCCTGCACCAACGCCGCATCAGAGTACTTTGTGACGGCGCGGCCTCCGACGTTCAGTCGATTAACGCAGGAGTGCCGCAGGGTTCCGTCCTGTCGCCCACGCTGTTTCTTCTGCATATCAATGACATGTTAGCCCTTGGCAACATTCATTGCTATGCAGACGACAGCACAGTTCATGGACGATATTTTGGGCGCCCTGCAGCAAAGCCAGCAGATGTAGAGAATAAACGACAGGAGCTTGTCGCTGAGCTCGACCATGTTCTAGGCCGCATTTCACAATGGGGCTGCGAGAATATGGTCGAGTTTAGCGCCAAGAAAACACAGGTGTGCGCGTTCTCTGCCAAAAAGTCTCCATTCCTTCCCCTTCCGACTTTTCGGAACACTCAACTACCATTACAAGGCAGGCTCGATATCCTGGGCATGGACATCTGCTGCGACCTCAATCCGCGCGAGTACGTCGAGAGCGTCACTAAGGCGGCCTCGCGGAAGTTAGGTGTTCTCAACAAGGTGAGACGGTTCTTCTCGCCGGGGCATCTGTGTCTCCTTTATAAGACTCAGGTTCGCTCGTGCGTGGAGTACTGTTCGCACCTTTGCGATGGAGCCGCGCAGTATTTGTTTGACGCTCTCGACCGGTTGCAACGGCGAGCAATTCGCATTGTCGGCAATCCTGAAGTCACCGAGTCCCTTGAACCTCTGCAAATGCGTAGAGAAATCGCCTCTATGGCAGTCCTCTATCGCCTATATCATGGGGAGTGTTCCGAAGAGCTCTTCCAACTGGTCCCCCCTTCTCCCTTCCTCTACAGGACAACACGTGCTGGCCTCGGAAGTCACCGCTTCAGAGTGGAAGACATACACTCTCGCACTCATCGATTCGGCTCTTCCTTCCTGTGCCGAGCGGTTAAAACCTGGAACTCACTACCAGCGCACGTGTTTCCGTCCCACTATGATCCCGGGTCCTTTAAGCGGGGCGTGAAAAAGCATCTCACTAGGCCGCCATAGTGCTGGTCACCATGCTACACTGTCCTTGTTTGCATTGAGGATGGTGGCCACCACTCTTGGATTCTGCTGGTGCTTTCCATCAGGCAGGGCAGAGTCATTTTGGTAGCTCAAGTATATAAAAAAAAAAAAAAAAAAAAAAAGCTCAAGGGTAAATAATGTAATGTCAAATTCTTATGATTATAAAAAATGATTTTTTTTTATTTATCTGTGTTTTTGATTGTTTCGGCTACTGTCTGGAACCGCTAGACGGATTTTGACGGAATTTTCACTGTCAGATAGCTGATAATAAAGAATAACTTAGGATACATTTTCTGAAAGAACTTGCGTTTTTTTTTGGGTTCCGTACCTCAAAAGGAAAAAACAGAACTCTCATTTTGTTGTCCGTCAGTATGTCTGTCAAGAAAATTTTCTCAGGAACGCGTGGAGGTATCATGCTGAAATTTATATCAAATACCCAAGTCTACTGACACTTGGAGCTATAAAAAAAATAAACTTCTAAGCCAACACAATCAAAAGATAAACGTGCACTGCGGGACCTAGGCCTCCCGGAGGTTCTCAACAAAAGGTTCTTCTAAAATAGTCAACATGTTGATGAGATTCTTCAGAAAATCACCTCCTGATGAATAAGTTACTAAGTAGCAGCATACGGTTACCACGATAAGCGTGTGGAATAAATTAGTAAAGTCAATGTTGACTTTGTTAATTTATGCCCAACTTTATTAAATTACTGAGACCTGCTGTTGGGCCTTATTCAGACCAAACTAATTTATGTTAGCTTATCTATATAAGGTGTGTAATGAGACAATATTCTACAAAATGTTCTGATATATAGGACCGGTTCTTGAGGTAAGGCCAGTGCAGTGGAGGTCCTTAGGTTGAGATAACGACGATAATAATTTTGACATATTTCATTATTAATTTTAGTGCATTGTAAAACTCAGTAAAAATTAACTACACAAACCAAAAAAAACATAAAACATCCAACGGCAAGGTTACGTAGTTACAACGTTGTCTTGCCAGTCCCCAACCCGCACTCGGCCAGCGTAGGGACTTATGGACTCTCCTGAGAGGAGACCCGAGCCCAGCAGTGCGACGTTATGGGCTGTTGATAGAGATACACAAACCAACTTTTTTCATTATCAACAACAAACGCCTTCAACAAACTGCTGGATAGGACTAGGACTTCATTAGAAAGAAGGTTATGGCCTACCATACAACGCTCACGTGCAGGGTTTGGGTCCAGTTTTCCTTCTCTTTGCAACGGTCTTGTCCTGCGTAGTTTGTTCCCTGAGACGGTTTCTACGACACCCAAGGGAAAAAATACGGGTGTTGACACTCCGTACTTTAAATCCGTCACCACGCGAATATCTATTTTACTAATTTAAAACTCTAAATTAATAAATAGTGTAACTTTTGTATCACAAGGTTTTTATTGTATCGAATGTATTCCGAAAATTATGATTTATTATAAAATCTATACTGATATTACAAAGCTAAGGAAATTGTTTGTTTTGTTGAATATACGAGTACCAATCTTAGGAACTGCTAGTTTGAATTGAAAATATTTAAGTGTTGGCCACCCTAATTTACGAGGGAGACAATAAAAAAAGAGAAAGAAGAATTACCGATGTAAAATTTCGCGAACAAGGAAAAAAATAAGGCTTTTTATAAAACGCAGACGAAATTCCGTGGCAATCCAGTGTTGTAATATAAAAAATATCGAAAAAAGAAATATTCAATTTTAATGATCTTCATTCATAGTCCAGTAATTACATAATTGTGAATCGATGTTAGTCCCATTAGGCTTAGTCTAAATCTAGCCTAGCATCAATTTGAAATAATTAACCTTCTATGTATTGTAAAAAAATACTACGTGTAAATATGCCATTACATTTTACGTGTAAACGAGCCATTAGGTGGTCCCAATCGCATCAAATGATCGTGATCGGAAATTGTGTAATACGCAAAAAGAAATATCATTTTTTATATTTCACAACGTTTCGGCTAGTGATAGATTTTTCATTTCATGAATGGGTATGATTTAATTTATTAGTTATATAAAAACGTTACAAGACATTTATGTTGAATTATTTTTTACTAAACCACATTTTTTAAACAATCACTGTGTTGATAAAGTTAAACAATAAGTTAATAATATATATAAAAAAAAAGAATTTTGAAAACACGATCATTTTTTAAAATAAAATAATGCCCCGTATCCGTACTTCTAACCCCTTTTGAAGATGATAATAATGATGACCCGTTGAAATAAATATAGTGTAGGAAAGCATAACACTTTGAAACAATTATGTTAACTCATAAATATATATATTTATGAGTTAACATAATTCAACTCAACAAGCTTAAAATTTTCAAATAGCGTGTGCTACGAATTAAATATTATTTAAAAAAAAGGAAACCGTCCCTAAAACTTTGGTATATAGTGGCACAAAAATCCAAATTAAAGATCGACAGAAGATCAAAATCTCCGGGATCGGCGACGACTAGGCGATTCCTAAATATAATTTCGATTAGTAAAACGGTAATTGAAAAAAACTGTTTATTATTTTGTCACAAAGACAGTTTATGTTCGCGTTAGAAAATTAATTGTTACCTATATCGATTTAAATGGTGTAATCGAGACTCGAATTTCGAGTGGAGAGCACATTCAGCTGTTGAACTGGTCCCGGTTGTCATGAACATGTACATCAGTCGTTTATTCGTCGTCGTCATTACATTGTGAAGTCCTCAAATATACTGACAAATAGTTCAACTTTCGTATTCAATTGGTCTTCACAGTTGCGTAGGTTTGATGCCAATTCCGCGTAGAAAAACTGACATTCGGGTAAAACCGGTTATACTAGTAGCCGACCCTATACGGTTTTGGGAATAATACAGGCTAAGAAGATGAGTGAATAATGAAATCAGGCAAGGTATTCAAGATATTGGTTAAATATCCACAAACAAGTGAATCCGCCGAGAATCGATTGACGAGATGGACAAAACATTTGCATAGAAGTTTGCTTGGTTACGGCACCTTGTTTGGTTACTAAGCAAGTAAATTTTCTTAACAGACAATAATTTTATTACTCTTATATACACACACTTTAAACCATTTTAAAGAGAGAGAGAGAGGGACATAAATCATGTAAAAGGAGCTAAAATGT
This sequence comes from Spilarctia lutea, assembly GCA_916048165.1. NCBI lineage: Eukaryota > Metazoa > Arthropoda > Insecta > Lepidoptera > Erebidae > Spilarctia > Spilarctia lutea. The sequence continues at coordinate 5,280,972 of OU696479.1, read as the reverse complement.
TCTAAAAATTCATGTTTGACTATCAAACTTTAAGCAAAACGTCAGCAGTTCCTTTCATGTCTAGCTTTAATTATAAAGTTGGCAAGGACTACTCTAAAAGGACCTTGGTGTTGTTTGACTTTGGTTTACTCTTTAAGATGTAAAATATTCTCTGTTCTGACAAAAGGAAGCTTACCGCCTTCTAACTACAACTATATAATAGACTGCGTTGGGATCTCTGTATAATATCTTTTAACCCCTATTTTATCAACTTTGATTTTAAAAGTTTCGTGTTGGAGCTTTCCTTTAAGCAAGTAATGCCTGTGTTAGGAAGCTCCGCTCTTCCATAGCAATGTAGTACAAATTTATCATATAGTATAACATAAATAGAAATGAAAATAAAACAAGATGTAGGTACAGGTGTATGATAATTATATATGAGGTACAAATGTAAAACAACAAGTATTTTTTTAAAATTTAAGAAAGTAGTTTGCAGTTATGTTTCCATTGTTAGGTATGTACTTACTAAGATACAATGTTATGTGTAATGGAATGAAGTTATGTTGCATGCGTGTGAATGTCTATAGGCCGACCGTTTATCTGAGTCCTCGCCTGCGCGGTAACAGGGGCTTTCTTTACTATGACGTCACATATCTTAGGAACTAACTTGGCGCATTTCATCTCGTGTGTATCTCACCCCGCCGCCCGCACCTGTCTCAATCCCCTTTGTCGTCATACCCCCGCGCCCCTGTTACCGCGCAGGCGAGGAGTCAGATAAACGGTCGGCCTATAAATTAGTGATAGTGTGTTATTGTTTAGTATTATTATACTCATTTATAAGCGTGTGATTTGCAATATGTTTGTGCTGTGTGTTTACTGTTTATAGCTGTGGATGTGGTGTGGTGTATGATTGTTACTACTTATTCAGTTACTCATTCAATAGGCGCCAAGAGTGCCTCCGTGTCATTATATGTCAGTGATTTTTGAGTATATGTAAACCTTATTGTTATTTTATTATAAAACATAGCCGATCGCTTATTGTATTGTCTCCCAGCAAATACTGTTTTGTTCGTGGGATTTGTGCAATTAGGTTTCCCTCTTTGAGATGTTTCGATTAAGACATATTTCGGAAATATATGTATGTTCATAACAGTTTGAATTATTATTTATTTATTTATTTATTTAATGCATCATGCACTTTAGGTGCATTGGCGGACTTAATGCCTAAGGCATTCTCTACCAGTCGACCATCGGGTGATGCAGAGAAGACAAGAAGTGGGTGCATTTTGTAAACCAGAATGTATTAAAATAAACATATCTGGCAACATATCAAATACAAATAATATATAAAAGCTAATCATACATACAAGAACTAATACATACTATACATATAACTAAATACATATCAACTAACATAGATACGAGTACATACATACATACGCAGATAGGTGTACCTACTAGGAATAATAGATGACAATTATGTAGACGTTGATTCTGCAAGTTGTTTAATAAGAAACTGCTTTACTTTTATCTTAAATGAAAAGACATTGGTGACCATCCTGATTTCGAGAGGGAGCTCATTCCAAATAAGAACGGACTGAACAACAAAAGATGAGCCAGCAAACTCAGACGTATGGGAGGGACAAAGAAGAAGGAGGTTATTAGTGGACCGAAGGTTTTTGTTGTGGTTGCTGCATAGAAGTTGGAAGCAGGCAGTTAGATATTTAGGTGAAGAAGGGTTATTTAAAATTGAGTACAAGAAAGTGAGAGCTCGTTGTTCTCGTCGTAAGCGAATAGGTAGCCAGTTGAGTTGCGTACGGAAAAGGGAAACATGATCATATTTACGGAGATTAAAAACGAATCGAATGCAGTTATTAAGAAGACGGTCTAGTTTATCGAGAAGATCTGAATTACATACGGTTTTCTTACAGAAATCAAATCAAAGAGAAAAAGGTTGTCAGTAGGGTATCACAAGTTCTTGATAGGGCCCGTTGGACGCGTTGGACGTTTATAAAATTAGTTTTTGCAGCTCCACCTCTAACGGATAAATAGAATAACTTCGCATTTCTATAATTAATATTGAAAATTGCAAAAACATGTTATTTTCATCCGATAACTATTCGCTTTAAATATATTTTACACACACAATAATAAATACATTTAAACAGTACCTAATGAATCAGTAGCTATATAAGTAAATAAGTTGATACACTGACTTTGTAAATACCGTTGTAAGACCGATGCAAATGCCCATACAAAGATATACAATAAGCGGGAATCACACACGATATTGTTATAAAATATATAATACTGTGGCGACCTCCACATATAACATAACATACTACAGCGCCATCTACCGAAATTACACTGAACTACGGAGTAACCTACAATACGAAGAAACTACCAATCCTGAATCGCGCAATTAAAGTTCTCGCGCCGATTATCATATATACAACATCCCAACATCAACTGTTGGGCAGTAGCCCGCCAGGCATGATCACCTTGCCTGGCCGGAGGATCCTCCCTTTGTGTTGGTGGAACATGATACCCGTTCCCCCACAATACAATTGGGAGAGCCTTATGATGGAGGAGTGAACAGAACAATATGATCAGGATACTGTGAATACTGTTGCTCACTCTGTGAACTAAGGAGTCGAGTGCGAATGATGGCATGAAAATTATCAACCCATCATAATGAGAGAGACTCGACCATTAACAGTGCACTTTTAATTCTCAAGTTGCAGGTCAATGGACGGCGGTAGTCAATTGCTAACATGTGACTTCTCTGACCGTTTGTTCTATTGTACCAAAAATAGAAGATCATATATTAATATTATATTATATATTATATTATGCAAAAATTTAAAGTGTATCTAAACTTATCTACTCTAAATGTTTAAAACGATGAATGTTGGATATTTGTTAATCTTTTACGCAGCAATTGCTAGACTTATTTAGATTAAACTTTATAATTATCTATCTTATACATCATAACCTTAAATTCTTTAGGAATAATGATGAGACGTACGAGTAATGAAAATGTATGTAAATAATTTGTTTGCTATGTTGGTGTATTTGTGCCTGTAATATATTTAATTATATGTCTTGATACTACTTGGTATTGTCTTGTGCACTTTAACTTTATTCTGTATTACATAAGCGAGGATTTGTCATTGGCTGTCTATTTATTTGTATGATAGTATTTATTTATTTATCTTTATTGTATACACAAACAAAAAAAAAGTAACAAAATGATTAAAAGTATGTAAGGATGTATAACAATTGGCGGTCTTATCGCTCACGGCGATTTCTTTCAGACAACCATAGCACGGACATTGGGCATTTCAAAATTCAGAGCACCTTACACACTGGTAACACATTAATATTTAAAAATATCAGTGGAGATCCATACACAAATGTTATACACTATTCACACCACACATACACACCTATACCCTCACCAATATAAATACACACTGACATATATGTGCATATATACAGACCAATATATATATATATATATATATATATATATATATATATATATATATTGTAAATCTCCATAAAATGTCAATAAATAAATAACAACACATAGGCTACTATTTACCACAATAACCGACAAACACGCTAACCGAGCAGGCCAAAGCTAGTCTTTAAATATTCGTATTGAATCGATGCAATCTGTCAATCTGATATTTTCTAAAGATCATTTGCCCTATTGTTCTCAGTATAATGATTTTCAATGTTGTGACATATTTAAAAAACAATTACATTTCTGAACTATAAGTCAATAAAAACCATTATAGTTAGTGCAAACTCATAAAAAGTAATAAGTTTGAATAAAAGGGGCTGCTGCCTACTTAGAAATACTTTCTTATGACCGCTTCTACCAGTTTCTATTACATAAGGGAAGGATCTCAAAAAAAAGCTTTGACAAAATCATTACGTAACGGATATTAGGTCTGTATCAGGTGACGAATGACGGTCAGACATTGGAGCTAAGTGGTTAGATTAATTGAATAGATTGGACTCGAAATCACTATATTTACTTTGATGAAAAAACACTAGTGCTAGTAAAAGCATTTCATATATAACGTGCTTAAATTCCATTCAAAATTTTTCTAGATTTATGTTTTTTTTATTTGATTAAGTTCGTCTATAGAAATAATAAATCCTCTTAAGTTTTTCAAGTCTGGTTTAAAGCCTCAATGTATATAAAACTATGTATATTGTTTTTATGTTTGGAAGATAAGGATGAGCAGTAACCGATTCGAATAGGATTGAATTTGACCGAAATCCATCTTTTTTAAACTTAATTACATATCTTTAGAAATAAAATCAAACCTGAAAAATTTATTGGTTATTGTTCGTCACACAGTAACAAAATTAAAAGTGTTTCTGGACATGCATGTATTCTAAACTTGAATTTCATTTTCAGCTGGTTTTCACTTCAAAACGTTTCACCAGTGTAGTATAAACACAATTTTTGACCGAACAACCCTTCTTGAAGGTCTGAAATTTTCCTCCCTGTGGGCAAACAAAACTTAACACAACCGCTAACCACAAGCTACTGTACAAGTTGAGTACAGTTTATTCAAAGTTTAGCAAGTATTCACTCAACGTCAGTACAAGATGTTGTTCATGAATTATCCCGTGTTTACTATGCGAATAATTACACAGCATCGTGTACGTCTAGAGTTTAACAAAGTTATTGTAGATATAACGTTACATTTGTACCAGAATCGTTATCGTACCGAAACCGAAATGACCACAAATGAGTCCGATTGAAACAGCACCAGCCAGTCTTATAGCCTTATAGAAACCGCAGTTAATCATTGATATTGTATCATTAGCGTTGTACTTGTGTCACTGAGATGTTTATAGAAATACAGGAATTTAACACATATTTCACAAGTCATATTGTTAAGTATATATACCTAATTCAAAATATAAATAAATAATGCTAGTGATTAGGGCCGTCGAAATCTACAGGTAGGAGGCAATATTTTGAATAGATACCATATTGATTTTAATAATACAGTAACTATTTAAAAAAAGTTGGCTTTGACTCCATTCGTTTCATATAATTTTAATACATTATGTTTTTTACACGATTTATTTAAGAACATTTCGGTAACAAAATACTACACGCATTGTATTTATGTTTGTTTTAATTAATATCCATACCTATATTTACCTCTCGAAGGTTTCAATGATCGTTAGCAAGGCTAGTCTAGATCCATGTTCAAGATTTATTAAGCGAAGGGAACGAACAGCATCTTAAGAAAGCATAAATCGTACGGGTATCAGAGAAAATCCAGGTCTTTGTTGTAAATTTAAACAATCTGTTAAACTGGCAATAATAAATGGTACGTAGTTTAGAGAAAAAAACAAAAAGGAATAAATATTTTTGACCAGTTTTCTACCAAGCCTCCGCCAGCGTTATGAGGTTAAAAAGCAGCCTATTTCCTTTCTTTTTTTTTTTTTTTTATGTCTTAGCTGCCAAAATGACTCTGCTCTGCCTGATGGAAAGCACGAGCAGAATCCAGGAGTGGTGGTCACCATCCTCAATGCTAATAGGGACATTGCAGCATGGCGACCCACACTATGGCGGCCTAGTGAGATGCTTCTTCACGCTCCTTCGCTGGGAGGGAAACACGTACGCAGGTAGTGAGTTCCAGGTTTTGACCGCTCGGCACAGGAAGGAAGAACCGAAGCGGCGAGTACGAGAGCGTATGTCTACCACTCTGAAGCGGTGACATCCAAGACCGGCACGTGTTGTCCTGTAGAGGAAGGGGGAAGGGGGGACCAGTTGGAACAGCTCTTCAGAACACTCTCCATGATAAAGGCGATAGAGGACTGCCATAGAGGCGATATCTCTACGCAACTGCAGAGGCTCAAGGGACTTGGTGGTCTGGGGACTGCCGACAATGCGGATGGCTCGCCGCTGCAACCGGTCGAGAGCGTCGAATAGATACTGCGCGGCTCCATCGCAAAGATGAGAACAGTACTCCACGCACGAGCGAACCTGGGTCTTGTAAAGCAGACACCGATGCTCGGGCGAGAAGAACCGTCTCACCCTATTAAGGATACCTAGCTTCCGCGAGGCCGCCCTAGTGACACTCTCAACGTATTCGCGAGGGTTGAGATCGCGGCTGATATCCATGCCCAGGATATCGAGCCTACCTTGTAATGGCAGTCGAGTGCTCTGAAAAGTGGGAAGGGGAAGGAATGGAGACTTTTTGGCAGAGAACGCGCACACCTGTGTTTTCTTGGCGTTGAACTCGACCAGATTCTCAGAGCCCCATTGAGAAATGCGGTCCAAGTCATGGTCGAGTTGAGCGACAAGTTCCCGTCGTTTTTTATCATTATCTGCTAGCCCAGCTGTGGGATGTCCAAAATATCGCCCGTGAACTGTGCTGTCGTCTGCATAGCAATGAATGTTGGCAAGGGCGAGCATGTCATTGATATGCAGAAGAAACAGCGTGGGTGACTGGACAGACCCCTGAGGTACTCCAGCGTTGATCAGCTGAAAATCGGAGGCCGCACCGTCGCAAAGGACTCTAATGCGGCGCTGGTGCAGAAATGCGGCAACCCAGTTGCAGAGTTTGGGGGGTAAGCCGTATGCCGGTAGCTTGGAGAGAAGCGAACGGTGCCAAACCCTATCAAAGGCTTTGGCCATGTCAAGGCTGATTGCCAAGGATTCCCCATGCCTGTCAATAGCTTCACCCCAAAGGTGTGTCACATACGCTAGAAGATCACCCGTGGATCGGTTCGGTCTAAAACCATATTGACGATCGTTTAGTACGGAGTGATCCTCCAGGTAGTGAATCAGTTGTTTATTTATTATTCTTTCAAATACCTTGCAGAGAATTGAGGTGACGGCTATCGGACGGTAGTTTGCCGGGTTTGAACGGTCGCCCTTTTTGGGGATGGGTTGAACATTCGCCTCTCTCCAGGCCATCGGGACAGTTCCTGATGAATACGACAGGCAATACAGGCGCGTCAATACCGGAGACAACTCTGGTGCACATTTCTTAAGAACCACCGCTGGGATGCCATCGGGTCCACTGGCTTTCCGGACGTCGAGTGACCGAAGCTCCGCGCGGACATCATTCAACCGGATGCGAATATCCCGCATCGTAGTGTCGCAGGTCGGAATGGTAGGCGGGTGCTTGCCACGGTCGTCGATTCGGGAGTTAGCCGCAAAGAGATCAACAAGCAGTTTTGCTTTCTCCTGCGGCTGATGGGCGAGTGATCCGTCGGGGCATTTCAGCGGTGGTAGCGAGGACTGGCAGAAGTTGGACTGCACGGCTTTAGCCAATCGCCAGAACTTTCGGCTACCCGTAGGGTGTGCGACGAGTTCTTGGCCAAGCCGCGCAATGCGCTGGGCATCCGCTCTAATGTAAGCCTTCTTGCATTCCCTTGTGGCTTTGTTGAACGCTGCTTTTAGTTGACCTACGTCGGGGCAGCCGCGAGCGTGAGCTCTGGTCCATGCGCGGTAAGCCGATCGTTTTTGCGCAACAGCATGGGCGCACTCGCGATTAAACCAAGGACGGGTCGTTGCGCTGGCGACCTCACTGTAGGGAACATAGTATTCCATTCCAACAGTGATTTCGCCAGCCACGGCGGCCGCAGTTTGCGACACATCTTTGTCTTTAAAGCAGCGTTGAGCCCACGGGATGGATGCAAAATAATCCCGCATTCCATCCCAGTCCGCTGACGAGTAGTGCCATAGTCGTCTTTTCGCTGCCACTGGTCGTGGGGCGGCAACTAAAGGCACCGTGGCAGACACCAGGCAGTGATCGGAGGATCCTAAAGGGGCGAGCACCGATATATTGTACTGCGCTGGGTGACTCGTCAGCAGAAGGTCCAGCAAGGAAGGCGCTTGACTCTGTATGTCTGGTATCCTGGTGGGCTGGAGTACCAGCTGGGTGAGGTCATGCGTGAGAGCGAATGCGTGGACAGTCCGACCCGCGTGGTCAGTTCTGGAAGATCCCAACCACTCATGGTGGGCGTTAAAGTCTCCCAGGAACACCAGTTCGGCGGTGGGAAACTGCTCCTGCGCTTTGTCCACCGCCTGACTGAGATATTCAAATAGTCGAGTTGTCTCAGAGTCTCCGGAGTGGGATCGATATAGGCACACGTAGAATCGGCTCACGGAGCCAATATCCACGTGCAACCACAGGATGGAGAAGGATGGGTCCTCAAGGCAGCGGAAACGGCGACAACAAACATCCGCCCTAACGAAAAGACATACCCCAGCCTTCGCGAGGAAGCACTCCTCAAGAACGTAGCCGGGATAGTGTAGATATGTCGTGTCGGCAGGGCGGCGTATTTGTGTCTCCGTTAGAAAAAGCATGGCCGGCCGTACCGTCTCAAGATGCTGGTGGACGGCGTTGAGGTTTGCATGGAGTCCACGGATGTTTGTGAACTCCACCTCAAAAAGCGCGTTGGTGGGTGGATGGAGTGCCGCTGTTGAACATTTAAACTTTTTCTTTGCTGCCATGATAAAAAAGGGGGTAGGGGAAGGGGAGCGTAAAAGGCGCGACAGTTGTCGTGGCTGTGTAGAACTGAGACTCGTAGTGCTGTGTCGTCATACAACAGTGAGGCATGACGGTGACCGAACCGTCGGACGGAAGGGCCCCCGTACCCTCCCGGAAGTGGTCGCCTGGTCCCACCGTCCGGTCACCAACCGGCACGACGAGCCACTCCGTGGATTATGCGCGACCTGACGGGGCAGCCTCCCAGGGTGGTTAGCCGCGGTTGGGCCCCTCTCTATGTCGCGGGCGGCCAGCGGCACCACCGTTTCTACGGGTCTCCCTGGCCGACGGATCGATCCAAGCCACCCTCAACATGACTCCACGAGCATTACACTGCTCTCACACTAACCACGACAACTGTCACCCCTGCATCATTGGGCCTCCGGTCTCGCACTCACCAACGAAACACGACAGTACGAAGCCTGTCATTTTGGGTTGGTCTTCTGTGCGAGGGTAGTACCGCCCCGGTCGAGCCTGGCCCATTCGTGCTGAAATCAGCATGACTCTACTACCTATTGAAACTAACTAACTATCTTACGAACTAGATACCTCTATACCAAATTTTATTGAAAGTGGTACAACGATTTTAGCTGTGAAAGCGTAATAAACAGTCTAACAGTCAGAGTTACTTTCGAATTTGTAAAATTAGTATCATAATAAATAATATTGCAGTGTACCTCAAATATTCGTCGTTTCTAAAAGGATTTTCAATTTTTTTTGTATTTGGGATGGAATTCTTTTGTTTTTCTAGGAATACTTTTTACGTGAAAATATTTTTTTGTAACTTCTGCATTAAGAATAATTATATCTACAAAACATACATGAAACCAATCCAAAAATACCAGAAGTTAAAGCAACAATTTTTGGACCACACAAAGTTTAGTCCCATGTATCCATAACGCCATAAATAATAACAATCTATAATACTGAACGCCATAATTAAGGCTTAATCTTATTAAAAAACTAGCTGACCCACGCAACCTCGTTTGCGTCTTATTTGCCCGTAGCGAGAAAGTTTTCCCCCATTTTTTTAAACATTCTTCATTAGTGCTCCGCTCCTATTTGTGGTAGCGTAATGATATATAGCCTATAGCCTTCCTCGATAAATGGACTATCCAACACCGAAAGAATTTTTCAAATCGGACCAGCGGTCCCTGAGATTAGCGGGTTCAAACAAACAAACTCTTCAGCTTTATTATGTTAGTATAGATAAGTAATGAAAAATATATTTATAGAATTCATTGGAATTTAGGCTCATTGAAGTTCATGCAATTTTTGATAGTTAACAATTATAAAACATTTAGCAAGGTATTGCAATGGAACTAACTTTTAAATCAAACATAGGCGATTTAGTAATTCTAGACTATTTTCTAACAAATAAGAAGTGATTTTCCGAATCGACAATAAATCCCTGATTTACAATAAGATATCAAAGTTAAATTATCGTTTGACATACTTAATCCAATTGGACAGAATATTGAATTACGTCGGTTTTTTCGCAAACCAGTGATTTTCAAACAAGAACTCGTCCCACTTTCTAACGCTTCCTTTCCTTTTATACAATTTGCAAAATTCACTCCAACAAACACATTTTCTGATAAAAATTTTATCAAGAAACATAGGTCTTTAGTAAAACGTGCGATTTAACAAAATTACTAGATTAATGTTGTATTTTACTATCAAGTAACTTACTTTGTTATCAGGGCTATCTACTATCAAGTACAATTTACTAATTATATCATACTAGCTGTTGCCCGCGGCTCCGCCAGCGTTTATGTCGGTTTTTTCGTGTTTTTTCGCGGTCGCGGATATTCGACTGATGCAAAAATTAGATAAAACGATCCTTGATGCGGATTATATATCATTCTAAAATTTCAGCTCGATCGGTGCAGAACTTTTAGATATTTTGAAACGTACACAAACCAACATAACATTTATATATATATAGATAGATATACGGCTTCGGGACTGGCAAGACACGTTGTGGGCACGTAAATCTTATCGTTGGATGTTTTTAAGCCCCCCAAATGCCTCCAACTAAGCTTCACAACCGTTATCCTATGATAACAACTGGGATCGACTGCTTTGCGTGACCTCCGTATCACGGAGATGCTCTTGGTAACATTCCACTTGCGGTCACCCATCCAGGTACTTACCGCGCCGCCGTTAGTTACCCTAGGTGATTGTTTCTAATCACCGAGTGCAACTGGGCTATGAGCGTCTACTACCCAGTCATGACAGGTACCAACTATTTAATTGGTAGCTGACATCTGTGACTGACTGGCCCTTCATCAAAAATAACCAAAAATCGAAATTTAATTATGTATTTTCTACGTTTTCATTGTAATATTATTAAACTGTTTTCCCATAAACAACTTATATCCCTATAACCTTTTTAATAAAACTCCTCCATTTCCTCAAATCATTTATTGGATATCAGAACCCATAAACCGTTATAATAACAGTAAGAATATTAAACCCCTATCAAAGTCACGGCTACATCATAAACTGGCAACATTCGGTCGTGTCCTAATTTCTATTAATGTAACGACATCTGGCTACTCTGGTTTTGGCGGTGGTGTTGCCCTCGTAATATATTTTATGAATAACAATGGCGGCTATATGACAGAGATATAAACAACAGCTGATAGTCTGTACACTTCTACGTATAAATTAGTTTTAAGAAAACTATACAGCATTTTCCATCTCTACAAATTGTAGTTTTTCTACTCTCGCAGATTTCAACGATCTAATTTATTCCGTGGGAGAGTACGCTTCGACATGAATGGGCCAACTCGATCGGAGTGATGCTACGGGCTCACAGAAAACCGGTTTGAAATGGCACTTGCGTTGTGTTTCACCGAGTGAGTGAGGATACCGTAGGCACATACCTCAACCACTCCCTCTATCCAACTCCCCATCCCCCAAAGGCCGGCAATGCACTTATGATGCCTCTGGTGTTGCGGGTGTCCGTGGGCGACGGTAATCGCTTACCATCAGGCGATACGTCTGATCGTTTGACCGCTATTTAATAATAAAAATAGGCGTATCTTCTCATTTTCTACTTACCTAGAGCTTTAATTTGAAATTAAAGCCAAAAAATATTTTGATAATTTGTAGACGATACGACCTTCAACATTGAGGAGTTCGACACAAAAATATTACAAAGGTATGCATTTCTATGTCAAAAAGATTACTAATTACTAATTTTACGATTAATATGTTTAAGTAGTAGAAAATTAATGTTTGATCTTACCAACTGAAGTAAATTTAAACTCTATTTAAATAAAAAATAATTCATTAAACTTTTGGTCGGGGTATTACTAGCTTATAAGTTATATTACGTATCTATTCCACCACTAGAACAATTTTTTTTTTAAAAAGCAATTCAAACAAAGGCAGATTTCAATAAAATTCCAAAATTTTTCCTTAAATTTGCCTAGCGTACAAATGTACGCTAGGCAAATTTGTAAATTGTAAATTGTAAATAAAGTAAATCTTTATCACCATAAAACAAATCTTTGCACCAACCACATTATTCTCATAAAACTCAATATCTCAGCATATCCTAAAACTATTCTTTATCCAGATAGGTATCCATTAATTGTTACAATCGAAGCAGAATGATCAGAGAAAGACATTGAGACTGTCTGATAGTATCCAAGAGCAATTTCGATGTATACAGTACTACGTTTCGAGAACGTTGCATGTGCAATATATTTTTTAAATGGGTTTGAGTCGATATTTCGAGAATTACTCTATTGAAGCATAAGTTTAAAAGGTTTTCCTAAGTGTTAAGTTGTGTTCAAAAACAGTATATTTTTAAGAGATTGAGGTCCAAAATACCTCCGGGACCCTAGTAGACCTTTGGCTTAGCTCTATTATGCTTTACAATTGTTGATTTGAATCTAGATGTTATTTGTGACCGTTTCATGTATGTTTGTAAAGCTCTAGGATCACAGGATATATATATATATATATATATATATATATATATATATATATATATATATATATATATATATATCCTGACTGCCTCGGTGGCGTAGTAGTAGCGTATGTGACTGCTAAGCTTGAGGTCTCGGGTTCGATTCCCGGGTCGGACCAAATGTTTGAATGATCTGCAAATATTTGTTCCGGAGTTTGGGTGTTTTCTATGTATGTATTTACAAAAAAAAGTATATAGGTATTTATATCAGTTGTCAAGTAGGTACCCATAACACAAGCTCTGCTTAGCTTGGGACTAGATGGCGTTTTATTGTTATTATTTATTATGCTTTACAATTGTTGATTCATTCTAGACGTTATTTGTGTCCGTTTCATGTATGTTTGTAAAGCTCTAGGATCACAGGATATATCCTGTGTCCCGAAGCTTTACATATACATTCCTAGTGAGGGAGTTATATTTAAAATAAATATAGTAGCAAAAAGAATATTAGAGCTGAAATTAAATATAATAGTCAATATACGACAGTTAGAAATATTTATTTACGTCGTCCAAGCGGATGACGTTTAGATTTCTAATTACCCGCATCTGTTATTCATGAGCCTACCAGTTTTTCCAATCTGCGTGCCGGAAAATATGAGCAGAATATAAGAGTAATGGTTAATTGAGTAATTTCCACGTAACTAAGATGTACTTTTTTTTTTTTTTTTAAATTAAGAAAAGATTTCTTGTTAATGATCCTTTCAGCGACGTCCTCGAAGTGATGGCGCCAGTTCCTGACCTTCAGTCTTTTCATGTATCACAATACCCACGCTAATGGCATCAATAACCTATTAGACGCTATTATTTTATAAAATAGAATTATGTTTTCTGTTTATTTTCCTTTCGAAGTACGTGTTTATTTGACTCATAACTTATTTGATTGCCTTTGATCATTAAAGGTTTTTATTTAAGTATTTCGGACATACATGTAAACAACGTTTACAATAAACTTCATTCCATTTTAGGGAAATTCAAAAAAATTGCAGTATGTTGTAAGTAGAAAATTAACGTATACCCTTGGCAGACTTAAATATGGCCATATGGATTTACATTTCCAACACATCTAAACAGAATTCACGATTCGCAGATAAGACTACTTAAATTACTTATTGATAAAAAAACAAAACAAGCTTGAATAAAGATTACGTTAAATTATTTAAAATCTGTAAGTTACTTCCGATCCGTCTTAAAGTTAAATGTATTGCCTTTAGATCCAATAAAACATTTCTATTTTCCTTTCTTTTTTTAATATAAACCGTTACTGGTTTTGTAAACATGGTCAACTACTGTTCTTGATACAGTTTAATTAAAATAAAACTTATTTTGTATCTTAATACACTATATTATGTATCTTAAAGCGAGAATTTCTGCCGTCAAACTGTCATACAGTTTGGCAGACTTGAGCATATAGAATGTGTATATGATTATGAATAAATAAATAAAAAAACCAACACACAACATTCAGTCCCAAGCTAAGGAAAGCTTGTGTTATGTAGCATATAATTTTTATTTGGAATTGGGGGCATACGAGCAGACGTAACGCCTGATGGTAAGCGATTACCGCCGCCCATGGACACCCGCCACACCAGAGACGTCACAAGTGCGTTTCCAGCCCTTTAAGAAGGACTATGTTATTTTTTTCAAGGTTTGAAAGTTGTATTGGTCCGGGAATACCGCAGAAGACAGTTTATTTCACAGTTTTGTTGTGCGAGGCAGACGATGAGGATGAATCTCCTGTCACGTAGGACGATGACAGAAACAGGCGGCAGGGATTAGTCCGAACAATTCCTTGTGCAATAAGTGTTATTACTATAATTATCGACAACCGTAGTAATCTACTATTGGACATAGGCTTGTCTTGAGAAAGGAGATTTATTTGTTACTAGCTGAATTCCATGGTTGCCTGGAAGAGATTGCCTCTGGGCGATAAGGCCGCCAATTGTACCTTCTAGTTTTATGTTACCTCTTTAAGTAATCTGGTGTACAATAAAGAGATTATTATTATAATTCCGCAGTGCTACCCACGGTACGACAATGACCATGAGTAACGCCGCGAGGCGAAGCTAGTATCTTTATGAATTGTAGCCTTTGTGTTATTCTGATTTATAAGCTACATTATTGTAAAGTTTTATCCAAATCCATTCAGTAGTTTTTGCGTGAAAGAGCAACAAACATACTCACTTTCATACTCACAAACTTTCGCGTTTATAATATTAGTAGGATTATTTAATTTCTAATAACTTTAAAATCAAGGAAAGTTGAAGAACAATGTTGAACTATGTCACCGCTGTGTGCAGAAGAAAGTATTAAGTCGATTAAAATGCAAATGGGGTGGTAAACAGAGTGTAGGCGACACGCTGTCGCTCCATCCCGGCGCCTCAACCTACACATACTAAGTACAACATTGATTAAAACCTGCAATCGATACTACTGTGGGAGATAGTAAGCCGATCATGACTGTTATTTCTTGCACCTTTTGTTTGTGATCGCTAAATATACAATCGAATTTATATTTAATAGATTTGTTTAACAAAAGTAGAAATAACATTAATTATAGATTCAGCATTACGGCAATAATGAGTGACTTTGTTTTTGTTTACACAATGGTCTTAAAATATTAGATGAGAGCACTGAAAAGTTGTAATTTTTAAAATTATATTATAATTATGTTCAAATTCGAAGTAACATTAACGGCCACGCCACGAGCCAATAACAAGTAATAGGTATTGTGAAATTTTACCAATAAATTTTAATGTAGTAAGTATAACAATTCTAGATGATGACATAAAAACGTATTGATTAAGGCTTATTTAACCTGAATGACTTTTATAACATTTGTAAGGGAAGTTCATCATCATCAGCCTATCGCAGTCCACTGCTGGACATAGGCCTCACCAATTTCACGCCACTTAGTTCGATCCTCGGCTTCTCGCATCCAGCTCCTGCCAGCCGTCCTGCGCAAATCATCACTCCACCTGCCCAAAGTTAAGGGAAGTGAATAAATACCAAAGTCATCATATATGACGTTATTTAAATGACAAAAGAATTAACAAGTAACACAAAGTCGTGTGGTAACAAAAACAATTAATGTTAACATAGGACAGAATCAAATTAGGATACAAACTGTGTAAATATTAAATATAGCATACAAATAAAAAGCTTTCTATCTATCTATCTAGAATTCAATTTGGCCTGAGGAATGAAATGAAAATGGAATAGTGGAAAACGAACAGAGAGATCAGTAGGCCTGGAATGGGATATGGGGTAAATATGCGGACAGATCACTTGATAGTATGATGATGGTAAACAGGCTAACGCCGCCTCTATATCTGCAACTCAAAAAAATACAAATGCACCGGTTTCTTCTTGTACTTTCCCAAGGTACACTCTGTTTCTATGATAAACAGAGTTTTGTAAGCATGGTTGTGTGTGTGTGTAAAATCATATATTTGTGTTTATATTTGTTGATCCTAAGTTAGATAGGGGTTTTATTACATCCAACTATTTGAAGTTGGTATGCACCTACCTCATTCTTTCTCTGCATCGCATCCCGTCGACTGATAGAGAATTCCTTAGGTATTAGGTTTGACAATGTATATATTTGTACGTAAGGTTGTAATAATTATAAGAAAGTTTACATGTTGTTTGTATTTAACTACTTATTTATGTTACATTATTTATTCCATCACATGGTATGTTATATTTGTGGCAACAAAATAACATAATTACACACATCTATACTAATATTTTAAAGAGGAAAACTTTGTTTGTATGTTTGTTTGTTTGTTTGTTTGTAATGAATAGGCTCTAAAACTACTGGACCGATTTTAAAAATTCTTTCACCATTCGAAGGCTACATTATCCACGAGTAACATAGGCTATATTTTATTTTGGAAAAAAATAGGGTACCGTAAGATATTGGGGTTTTTCGGACCCAAGGTGTAAAAAATCAACCCTATACGGGGGAAAATTTTTCGCTACGGGCAATAAAAGACGCAAACGAGATTGCGTTGGTCAGCTAGTGTAATATATATTCCTACATATAATATATGCCTACTTTGATACATATGATATGTTTGATAAAAGTAGTCTTTGTTTAAAGTCTAAAAAGATTTATTGATGTATGTTTTTTTTTTAAGGTTTTAATGTGAATACACATTAGATTTCTAAAATTATGAGTATTGATAACAAAACGCGGCTTACTGGTCAATGGGCGACTTAGCAGAACCTGAAAAGATTAGTGTAGGGACTACGGGACATGCGGCTTTTCTCTCATTGATCCTACGAGACAGTGGTTTTTAGAATTACAAAATAATTAAATTTTATGAGACTGAAGAGTGAGGGGTCGAGTTTATTTCTATGTTGATGCTCTAACGGATAAGTTTCTTACCAGGCTAAGGTTTAAGTCGCTTTATTTATCCTCGTTAAAGAGAACGAATAAAAAAGATAATTTTCTCATTTGCTGCATCCTAGACGCTGCAACAAAGCAAAGAATAATCACAATCTTGCATACTAAGGGAAAAAAGTTTTATTATCTAAATTGCACTGCACAATTACTCAAAGTGTTTCAACCGTAAATCTCTTAATTGCAAGTACGATACTACAATGGTTTAGCGATCATTTCTCTTTTCCTATTTATACCTAAATACAACCAGTGCAATGACTTTTAAAATATTGATATCTCTTTAATGTTCTTATCAGGTCATCTGCTATTGCTGGCTGATCGTTGCCATCCCATTCTTTTACATTTAAAACAAATGTTTGGAGGAAGCATATGTGTGTACATAAACTCAAAAATACTGTTTCATACAATACCAAGTTTTATTGCGGAGATTCTACACGGTAGATATAAAGGACACGTACGGTTACAAGGTTCACAAAGTTGGCCATCCCCAAAGTTTCTCCATCAGATTCATGATTGGCTTACGTAAATATATTCTCGAGTTTTGCAAAGCTCAAAAGACTGTACATCAATTTTATCCTTAGAACTCATATTTTTAATCCCTAAATAGAGCTTCCTACTGCAGGAATAAGGAAATAGGAAAAAAAATGGAAGGCAGCCGTAAATTTTTGGAATGTATGTCATATTTATTTTCAAAGAATTTAATGTACAATTAAATCTTACGTTCTTTTCTTCTTGGCGGTTTTGTTTATTTGGTGGCTTTATTCAACAAAATATGGCTACCACATCCTCAAATACTTCAAAACAGACACAACTACTATACCACCATATACTTCAAGACAGATGGAGGCATAAGAAATTGATCTCAGGTTCTGTGAATCCTACTTATGTCAAGAAAATGCAAGTCTTCTGATGGTTTTTATATAGTCCTTTGTACTTCTTCAAGAGTAATTCTCCAAACTAAAATTTATTTTCTTTCTCAACAGTCGCGAGTCTGTGGGGCAGCTTCCTCGGTCAGCCAGCATCGATTCGATGGTCGAAGCAGCTATCTGCGCACGTCACTCCGAGCCCAGCCCACCGACAACACTGCAAATACCAAGAGCCGACCGCGCCTTTAGTCTCGCCTCACCAGTAGTTGGAAGACGCGCTAAAACACAACGAGGACAGGCTGGTGAGTCAGTTCTTAAATATTCTAAATTCTTCAAAACCGACGTGCATCATACCAGAATCTAGATGTCAATTTTTTTAAATTCAATTGGAAAAAGTTAAACAAAAACATAAGCCAAAATTCATTAAATGTGTTCACGTTTTTAACTTTAGTACTGTAAATACATTTTTTTGAGTTATAAGCCAATTTTTGTAAGAGAGTCATACAAATAGAAGCACAGGGATTCTTCAGAACCCCTCTCCTAAGAGGAGACCGGATCCCAGCAGTGGGACATTACGGGTTGTTGATGATGATGATTCTTCCAGAAAATAAAATTAATTTTAAAGAATTAAAAATTTTGTGTATTTTTTAATATCTCCACTACTACCATCAGGTAGCCAACTATTTGTCTTCGTTTGAATATAACAGTATGTTTGTGCTCTTTCTTGAGTTCTTCATACATATTTCCATCTGTTTCACTCCCACAGATTGTGAGAAAGTGAGAGAAAATATCCTAAACATTAAGAAATTATGCTAAGTCAAAGAAAGTTATTTAGAGAAACGGTCTCCAAGAAAATTTAACTTAGCATGATTTTTTTACGTACCTACTCATGAGTTTTTTCGAACATATAGAACGTTTTTATCTACTCTCAAAGTGTATATTGGTTATTTACTGTTTCATTTATTTTCTGTGTTAAGCTATAAATGTATCAAAATGAAAATACAATGGAGCTATTTACGATTTCGTCAATACGGAACGTCAGCCCAGTCAAAGTGGTTCGAAACCGTAAATAGCGCATGACACCCTGATAGATAGAAACAAGCATCAACCTAAAAGGTTTTTGTTTTGAATTTGGAAATATAGACCTTAAAGTACAATAAATAATTCAGTAATTAAATTAAATTGTGGCGAACACGTTTGAAGACTAGTTACTTGAACTTACTCCAATATAAAGTAATTAAAATTGTTTATGAGCTTTGTTAAATGCTTGTTTAAGGAAAAAAATGTTTTAACATTGCCCTTTATTATTGAATAACTGCGTCCTGCGGTTTTTTTACGCCGTTCTTGTTGTACTTTTACCACATTTGCCCGCCTCTAATCTGTTTACTCCTTGAAGGTAAGATATTTATATTTATCCAGTATTGTACAAAAATTCAGTTAACAGACAGTGAACACTTATAATTATTGATGTTTACCATTTCTTACGTCAGAGCGAATCGAGCTATTAGAAAGTCAAATAGTACCAAACCAATTTAAATAATGGCTCTATCGATGGCTAGCCCCACGACTCGACGCATTGCTATTAATGTCTCACAATATCTTGAACGTTTAGCTCAGTAAAATTTACTGCGAGGCATATAAAAGTAATGTTTATCATTTTACATTTATAGACCACTTATTCCTTAACTGTGTATTAAGAAGTCTAGTCCTTTAACCGTGCTTGTAAAATTTATGTAGAGACCACGATATGTCATTTCTTATTAAATATATCCCTAAGTAAACCCTATACAAGATGGTCTGACAGATAAGAGCATCTATCATAGTTTTTATTTTATGTACAAGCTACAAAAATGACTCTACCCTGCCTGATGGAAAGCATGAGTAGTCGGCAAACGAGCATGCGTATCGCCTGATGGTAAGCGATTACCGCCGCCCATGGACACCAGCAACGCCAGAGGCGTCACATGTGCGTTTTATCATTAGGTTTTATCAAGCAGTGGATGGCTTTCAGCTGATTACTGATTTGATGATATCCAGCTTATAGTCAACTGTGATTGATGAGAGCTACAAGAATCACTCAAAAATTATTTGATGATTAAATATCTGACTATTCTTTAACGTTATCACTTATACAACTGTGTTCATCAGTTCAATACTTTCAATACTTTAAATTGAATATTTACAACAAAAATTAAATATACAAACTTCCAGTCTGGACTTAATTTGTATCCGTTAATTGCGTACTGTTTGTAAAGATGTGGAGGAACGAGTGTCATGTCCCTCCAACACAAAGGGAGGATCCTCCGACCAGGCGAGGTGATCATGCCTGGCGGGCCACTGCCCAGCAGTTGATGTTGGGATGTTGTATATATGATAATCGGCGCGAGAACTTAAAAACAACATTATTTATTACCAAACAGAGGATACACGATGAGTATGATAACATACAATCCAACTCACGACCTCTGATCTGGACTCACTAACCTACAACTAAACAGGACAGACAGAAACATAATCGAACAATATGGCAAAGATTGCTTTCGGTATGTAATCTCTCCCTTTTTTATTCCAAATATGTTGTATGAGGAACCCATGTCTGGCCTACGTCACATCTTTAAATAACTGGTGCCTCCGCTGTCATTGAGATTGATTATAGTTACACATATCAAAATAAATAGTCCGAGTTGATTTATCCTCCCTTTTAAATGGAACTTTCTGAAATGCATTTTTGAAAACCGATTTCGCGTCTTGAATTACCGTGTCAAGAAATACTCCTGTATTAGCGAATACTATATAATTATATATAATTATAATGTATATATAATTCTACTCGTACATCAGGAAATACTAACGCTTTAGAGAATACTCAAGCAATAAGAAGTACGGCCTGTAGATTGTGTTTACTAAATCAAATGGACTACAAAAAGCTAGAATATGTACACACTAATATCATAAACGTGAAAGTAAGTTTATTTGTTACGCTATCACGCAAAAACTACAAGCCTGAGACCTCAAGCACAGCAGTCGCATACGCTACCACTGGGCCACCGAGGCAGTCATGATGTTTCTTTATTACGGTATAATTTGTAAATTTCCATACTACGTAAGTATGCTATTGTAGAAAAATAAAAACAAAGAATTTTATAATTAAACCGCGAAATGGAAAAGCTTTGAAAATATACATAAAAATATATATGACGGACAGAGTGGCTGAGCTTTCTTTTGAGATGTTAATGAGCTTGCCACGGAACCCGCTTTAGTGATGTACCCACATTCAAATAAAATAATAAACTTACCTGAAGTAATTGTTTCTTTTTACATTTTTTATTCAAATAAGACGACACTAAGTGACATCTATGAACGTTAAATTGAAGCTACAGTTATACATCATAGATCGACACAAACAGACTCCATAGCATGTACTGGATTGTCAAGGTAAATTAGGTGGAAACACCAAAACCTACTGTCCGCTTGTATCAATCCATAACTTTCAGTTTTCAAAATGCGTAGAGCCTTATAAGAAGAATTCTGACAAAGAAACTCATGGTCACTCTTTCACACATACTGGCAGTCAGAGTTGTTCAAATCTATACAAATAAATACTAAATGCATATGTATGTTTACTATACTATACTAAAATAACATTAAAGGAAAGGAAACAGGTAACTTTTTAACGTCATAACCGACATATACGCTAGCGGAGCCGCGGGAGAAAGCTAGTTAAAATATTTATTCCTTTTGTTTAATTCTCTAAACTACGTACCATTTATTATTCTTTGTTTTACAGGCTATTTTTAGTTTACAATTAAGACCTGGATTTTCTCTGATACCCGTACGATTTATGCTTTCTTAAGATGCTGTTCGGTCCCTTAGCTTCTTAAATCTTGAACATGGATTTTAGACTAGCCTTGCAGAGGACCATTGAAACCTTCGCGGGGTATGGATATTAATTAAAACAAACATAAATATAGCATCATGCGTGTAGTATTTTAACCGACTTCAGACAATTGAGGAGGTTATCGATTCGACTGTATTTATTTTTACGTTTGTTACCTCATAGCTTTTGACTGGGTGATCCGATTTTGATGATTATTTTTTTATTTGAAAGCTGGTGCTTCGCGTGTGGTTCGATTTCAATGTGGTCCTATTCTTGAAGTTGTTTTTCTTGTTAATTTTTTTGGTTAAAAATTTTTAAATTTGTCAAACAAATTTCTTAAACTTTATTAGGTAAGCTGGATTATGTGATTGCTTTTATCGTATTCAGGAATCTACCTGCGTAACCTAGAGTAAATACGCCAAGTTTGTCGCAGTAGGTATTTCATGGTGTTATTGTATTTTTGTGTTGAAATTTGATTTAGTGTGTTGTTAGTGATAGTGTCGTTTATTTAGTGTTGTATTGAAAGTCAAGTAAAGAGAAAATATACATAAGGGTGTAAAAAGTTGACAACAGCATTGATTTAAAATGTTAAAAAACGGTATTCTTTCAAAAATAGCGAAATAATATTCTCTTATGTACCTATTCTACTTGTTTTTAAGAAGATGCAGTAGGTGTAATTATAATGCATTAAATAGGTATTCATATCTCAGACTCAGCGCCATCTCACACTTATCGGACACTTTCATCTCTCTTTTTTTTATTGAATAGAGGTCAAACGAGCAAACGTACCGCAATACCAGAGGCATCACAA
Source organism: Spilarctia lutea (assembly GCA_916048165.1). Taxonomy (NCBI): domain Eukaryota; kingdom Metazoa; phylum Arthropoda; class Insecta; order Lepidoptera; family Erebidae; genus Spilarctia; species Spilarctia lutea. The sequence continues at coordinate 5,258,503 of OU696479.1, read as the reverse complement.
ATGCGTTGCCGGCCTTTGGGGGATGGGGGAGGGGACGGGGTTCGGGCCTCCGGTATCCTCACTCACTCGGTGAAATACAGCGCAAGCGCTATTTCACACTGGTTTTCTGTGAGGCCTGAGATAGCACAGAATAGGAAAGAATGACGCATTCTACTGTCGGAGGCCAAGACACACTTTGGGTCGCTGAGCCAGCGAAGTAGTAGTAAATATTTATAAGTTCATTTGCTTTCAAAATAATTTTGTTGAAGCGGTTTACTTTTGACTTTACTATTGAAATTTTACAAATAACAGTTCCTTTATAAACTAATTTAAAATTCCATTCCTTTGGCTTGCATTTCTTTGCCTTTACAAAGTGCATCGAAAATATTAAAATTGTACAAAAAGTGTAAAAAAAAATCTTTGATAAAATGTTGGGTTATTAATATATAACTTTTCTTTATTGTATTTTAAACATTATTTTCCCAATCGTAAGGATCGCTAGCTACCCAATCATTCCTACTTCCTACTCTGATGAAATTCTTAGCCATGGAATGGAGCTAATCGACTGATAGCCAATTTTAATTTTTATTTTTCCTACATTACAATTGCGCGAAGCAGACACATGGCATTATCTACCAGTTATGTTATCAAGGTCTGTACAAGAATCAGCTTGGTCGTACGTGGAAGGAAGTTCTTCAGTCGATACAGTAACCGCAAGGCTTCAGTGACTCTCTGACTTGAAATGAATCCATAAGCCAAGATATAACAGCTGAGTTGTAAATGACTGCTGGCAACTTTGACGTGTCTATTATACTCATCATTTTCGGGCTACCTATAATTATTGACTGACACTTGGAGACATTGATACTTACGCTGAACCGCTCGGATTAGTTTGTGACTGCCTCCAAATCTTTGTTATTACGATCAATTGCCTCCACCAAGCTATCGGGTCTGGTCAGAAAATAAATTTGAAAGTCATCTGCATTCAAATGATACGCACACCGAAGATCGAGAGTGATAAGATTGATAAATATAAGTAATAAGAGAGGAGATAAGGTGCCACCTTGTGGGACGCCAGAAACGAGGTCACATCTTGATGATGCTTCATCATCGACGCCAAGGTGGACCTGTAGTTTAATTTCTGGTTTTAATACATGTTTTAGATGTAGTCCTACTTACTTATCAAGTACATAATTAAAAATTTCCAAAAAAAAATTACCAACTAAAGCTTTAAATTGAAATCATTTGTTCATCAAAAATTTTAATATTTATTATAACAAAGAAAAATCCACTGAAAAAATTAATTTCATGAAATATTTTCTTTTATCTTTCTACCTAATCAGCTAAAGAAAGTAAATTAACGCGAAGAATAAATCAAAGCTCTGAGCCGCCTGCGTGATTCTTAATTGCTAACAACGTGTAAGTAGATTGGTATAATAATTTAGACAGGCGCTTTGTAGCGTTATTTGAATTCATTTCGTTTCCTACATTCATTCTCTTGTAGCCTAATGTGATTAACATTGAAGCAATTATAAGTTTTGATAAATTTGAAAAGAAAATAAATAATAATTTAATATCTTTGGAGAAATCTGTTTTAGTATTTTAATACCATTTATAAATTAATATGTATTTCAAAAGTTATTTGTTGCAATTCGAGAATGGTCGACAGTTAGAAACTGATACTAATAATGGCTGTACTTATCTCAGCATCCCGTCTTAGTTGACTTCTCCGAATAAAAATCTCAAGTAACATTGTGGAGGAACGGGTGTCATGTCCCTACAACAGAAAGAGAGGCTCCTTCAACCAGGCGAGGTGATCATGCCAAGCGGGCCACTGTCCAACGGTTGATGTTGGGATGTTGAATATAATGCCAAACGGCGCCAGAACTCGAATTACAATTGGCCACCGTATAGGAGCAGTAGATATATGTTAACAGATTTTAAAAGTCAATTAATTTCATCAAACAATGACTAATCACTAGTCGCAATCGTAATGTCTTCATGAGTGCGTAATACTATAGGAGTTTCTTTAGATAGTGAAGACATATTAGGATAGCTGTGCCTAAGGCTCACACACTGCCGCGCCGTAGGTTACACAAGGCAACGGATCGCATTAAACTCATTACATTGGCTTCATTCTTTTACGTATGAGCGTCTTACACTGTTTAACTAATATTAAGATACTTATTAAAAAGATTATAGACTACTAACGTAACCCCGCGTTACCGCGGTACGATAATAAACGCGGGCAACGCCACGAGGCGAAGCTAGTATCTTATTTATAAATTGTAGCCTATGTGCTATCCTGATGTATAAGCTATATTATTGTGAAGTTTAACTAATATATATTATGGCTGAGAACATAAACTCGTTTCGCCAAAACAACATTAAAACGGTTTTTCAACAACAACAAAAGGACAATTGCCTAAAGTTGCCATCTAATCAACTGCACTGTTAGCCTAGGTTTAAGCGGTATCCCCGACGCTTTCTACTACGCCAAATCCCACAAGGCACAACACTTTGTATGATCCACAAATTGTTTTTCTGAACCTGCATTGTTGTGTGTTCTTCGTGTCTATTTCGTGTATGTTTGTAAAGTCCCCCGCGACACAGGATGTTTCATCATCATCATCATCAGCCTATCGCAGTCCACCGCTGGACATAGGCTTCTCTCTCTCTCTCTCTCTCCTTCTCTCTTCATAGGATGTATACCTACTCCTAATACGGGAGTTGTTGTTTTCATATTAAACAAAATTGGGACTGCACAATATACTTGATGTTCCGTATATACGAAAACGCTTAGAAATATACATAAATTACTCTATAACAACCTTACGTACTTTTTAAAGTAACTCCGATAGCTCTATACCCCTATATTCCTTATTTCCATATCTATGTCTGAATCTACATTAAAAGTAGCTATTTTAAATACTTTACTGGAATTTTTCACAGCCTAGTAATCTATATTTATTACTAAAATTCTAACAGCACATGTTCCATACTGAAAAAAAAAACTAATGTCACATGGACCATCAAAATTAATTCAATTAATAAACCCGTCAAAAATATCTACTCACCCTGATGGAATGGAATGCGCTTCACTTCAGGCTTCCCGACGCATCACCCCGCTTTCGCATAACTATTACCGTGGCCAACGCAAGAGCTGACGCACGTGTATTATTCTTGCTTTTGTAATCTCATTATTTTTTATTATTTATCTGTTCAGTGAAATATTAACTGTCTAGTTTGCATGAAGTCATTAAGCCAAGTTCGCAGATATTTCCGACGGGTTGCACAAACAAACAAAGGTTCCCTCTTTATGAAACTCGTATTAAGTTGTAAATTAAATACAGCTTTGACATAAGATTGAGTTCATTAACTAATTGCAATGACCTCTACAGTTGTTGTACAATTAATGTGACGAATTTCATCAACTTGTAATTGAACTGAATTCGTTCACCAGATGATTACACTCATGTCTTAATTACCATCACCATACGCAACGCTTATTATTTCTTAAAACTTACCACATTGTTAAGTAATTAAACGCATATTTTTTTCATTATATAAGATAACAATGAATACAGAGCGTGTATTTGGCCTGTATCAAATAGAATATTCTCATCGCTAGCCATGAACTTACACGTATTTCCTCATATATATGATCATTTCATTAGATTTTGTTCCATTCATTATTACTGCTTAACATGCTGTTTTATTATATACAGCATGTATTGCACGTATTCTGTACCTATTTCTTCATGTCCGTCAGGTCGCCCGTGGAAATACTGACACTCAAGTAAAACCTGTTGAGCTACTAGGCGACCCCAAATAATCTTGGGAACAGTAAAGCCTAGGAAAAAAATGTAAGGAAAACACGTTTTCCAAAATGTAGTGTAGGCGCCCACAGACTAGGTGATTGACGTTTTGGGGAAGGTGGCTGGCAAGATCTGGATGCAAGAAACCCAAAATTGAAAAGAAAAGAGCATACTACTTCCTAAAAGACTGGCAACGCACTTGTAACGCATATTGTTGCGGGTGTCCTTGGGCGGCGATAATAGCTTACCATCAGGCGATACGTCTGCTCGTTTGCCCCCTGTAAAACGTGCCATGATAGAGTCGATAGAGTCCTATATCGAGCAGTGTACTGCTATAAGCTCACGACGATGAAGCTTGATGCCCATTCTATACTGTATTTGATTAATAATAATAATGGATACATACTTTTTCTTTAGATTTTAGAGCATCTACGTCCTAGCTTCGGTATGGTGATTTCTTGGGAGAAACCGAATGTTTTGTCTGTGCGTTTAAGGACGAAGTTATCATGATGAATAACTGAAGGATGGTAGGGTCGACATCTGTCGGGCATGTCACCATCCTGGAGAATCAATCAGGCATATTATTTCTGGTTGTTCTCGTCTTGCTAACGGCGAGTAAGTATAAAGTAGCCAGGATCGTACATCAACAACTTGCAATACAAAATACAAACTTGTGAATTCAGAGGTGCCATACTACAGATATGTGGCCGATTCAGTTCTCGAGAATGGTCGAGCTACATTGTATTGGGATTGATCTATTATCACAGACAGGACTATTGTTGCCTATAAGCCTGATATTGTGATGATAGATCTATTAGAGTGCCGCGCAACGATTGGCAACATCGCAGTTTCTCATGACGAGAATCTCGTGAAAGTCGAAAAAGAAAAACAAATGAAAAATTTCGCTTTATCTCACGAGATTGTCGATATGTGGAATGTGAATTCGTTGATCATTGTTCCGGTAGTCGCGGCTGCTTACGAATTAATAGCCAAAAGGCTCACGTTAGAAGGCTGGATCAAGGGTCTGATACAGAAGGCAGTCCTCCTTGATACGGCACGTATAGTGAGGAGCTGTAGTCTTTGTAGCCTTCACCAACGGTTACTTGGTCCGGTCGGTGGTTTAATATTTTTATATTTTTAAATATAGATTTCCTTTTCTTTTTTATAAATTTAAAAATGTAATTAATATGTTTGTTAATTACATGTAAAGTGAAAAATAATAAATTATTCAAGTTAAGGGGATCAAGTTTTAACTCGATTAGTAAAAACTTATGATAAAATTTATAGAGCCTGTGTCCCTTAACTATTTTTGCGAACCTATTAAACATACACCATTTATTAAAATCGGTGCAGTAGTTTAGATGGTACAGTGGAACATACAAATATTATAGGCTCACAAAAATATTGTCATTTCTCTTGGCTTCGTCGTAGTAGGGTACAGAATATGGAATAACGTAAGGTACGAAAAAATTCAGCATACACGGAATACAGCATATTTTCTCAAGGTTTAATAAACATACATGGCAAGTAAACAAGGACATTTAGATAAGACGTATATAACCAACTAACTGGCCCACGCAACCTCGTTTGCGTCTTCTATGCCCTATGCCTACGCCCGTAGCGTGAAATTTTTCCCCCGTTTTTTAAATATTCTTGAAATCTAACCAGCGGTTCCTTAGATTAGCGCGTTCAAACAAACTCTTTAGCTTTATTATATTAGTATAGATAATTAACTGCACATTTGGCCTAGTGGTTAAGCGGTCGCCACGCTGTTCCCTACTTCGCCAAGTGTTGTGAGTTCAAATCCCACATGGATTGACACTTTGTGAAATCCACTAATTGTTATTCAAGTCAGGGTGTTCTTTGTGTCCGTTTTATGTATGTTTGTAAAGTCCCCCGCGACACAGGAATTATTCCTAGTGCGGGACTTGTCTTTCATTAAGAAAAAAAATGCCCTTAATGATTTATAAATAATCATCACCGTCCGATCCTGAAGATCCTCTAGGGCTATAAAATACATACACAATGTAGTTATGAATTCCTACAATGATACAGTCGTTGAAAAAAGTCTAAACTAATTCGTAACCTATTACAAAAAAACTAAAGATCGAAACAAGGTTAATAAAGCTTTGTGCTAGCAAATCGAAAATTCTATCGCAGACAGTACAATAACTGTTTTGGAATCTCACCAATCTCCACTCATCGCAGACGGTAGCAATGTTCAACAAGCTACCACTTCAGCTACTCATGACATTAGCAGTAATTCTGCTGTACCAAATGAAATATCAAATTTACTCGACTACAGGGAAGCCAAAAAGAATGGTAATCTATTTGACAGTCTATGTATGTTTGTATGTTCCACCTAATGTAGCGCCTAAGCTGCTGAACCGATTTCAATGAATGAGGTGTCAAGAGGACATTTCTAATCGGCTGGATTCTCTGGCGCTGCGTAGAGATGTGGCCTCGCTATGCATCTCTTACCGCATTTACTATGGGGAGTGCTCCCTGACTGATCCCTGCCGCCTCCTTTCGCTATCGTCCCCATCATCTAGATGGTTGGCACAACAAAACTGTGGAATGAATTGTCGCCTGCTGTATTCTCTGACCAATACGACCTTCATGCCTTCAAGAAAAGAGCGTACTACCTGTTAAAAGGCCGGCAACGCCCTTGTGACGCCTCTAATGTTGCGGGTGTCCGTGGGCGGTGGTAATCGCTTACCGTCAGGTGATGAGTCTGCTCGTTTGCCGCCTATACCATAAAAAAGTGTTTTAATTTCATCTTTTAAATCAAACTTCATAAGAAAGACAGTTTTATTTGGTAATAGAACCGAAAGTTTAAAAACGATTTTCTATTATTTTACTTGTTCTAAAAGAATTAAGTAGTACCTATCCTAAATTTAACTAAGCATATAGAATAAGATTAGATTAATTTAAAACGATTTAGATGCATTAAAGTCGATCACACTTAATGCACACAAAGGAAATATGCTTCAAACATTGCTGTTTTCATTGAGCCCTTCCGATTTAAAAGTGTAACTAAAATCGGCGGAGTTTAAAGTAAACAGCTTTAGACGTAATGATATCTTCCTTTGAAAATACGACATTCATTACACGGACGGCTTGAAGATAGCATAGTGGTGTAAGTAGTTTCCTCGTCACTTACTATTACGCTTGAGTTTCGTGGATCCGATCCTCCCATGGAACAATATTTTGTGTGATTCAGAAATTATTAATCTGAGTCTGAGTATTATTTATGTCCGTTCGTACGCTACGTACTGCTAAACTGCTGCACAGATTTCAATAAAAAAATTCATGGAAGGACATAGGCTATTCTTAATCGCGATAACCGACATAGACGTGGACAAACCTGCAGGCAAATCTAGTTTCAAATAAACATACCAATCAGCCAATATAATCTATAGACAGATATTATAGTTATAATGCGGGTAGCGAACCGATGAAGAGAGCCAGCTCATTAAACACAACCAGTTATCGTATACAGTTATTCCACGGCGAATGGTCACCATTACGATTCCATAACACATTTCTTAACACGATTTACTTGGCCGTTCAATATTGTTAAAATTATAATTAATGAAATGATATTAAATACCTACAATCTACATATTTTAAGACAACTAAAGATAAAGGGTAGGCAGAAGTGTGTTAAGTGCTCACATTTCATACAAGCTTTAAACTCACTACCTTTATTCCTATTTGCTGGATTCTGTATTAAATCTAAAGAAAGCTAATGGGAAGATAGTGTATATTAGAAATAGCTAGTAATTGCTAAACCTAGTGAATTGTCTGTTACCGGTATGTCCGAGCGCTCAATCTGACACTCCTACCAGTTATGAATATAAAACTACGTGTATGATAGTCAAGTTATCAGTCAGAGAGCGCAAACATCACACTCACCCTATCTGATGACAAACACTTATGAACACCTATAAGTATGTATAAATAACTCAATTAAGCTGCTCCTCCATTACCAATTAAATGTTATACAAACCTGGTCATTACAAATTGGTGGTCATTTACCTCAAACTTCATAATAAAAACTTATTTCGAATCCCATAAAATGGTAATTAAAAAACCGGTTTTCATTCTCATAACTTGTTGTGACAAAATGTTGGCTGCACTAAATATTTGAGGATTGCATAAAATTGATTACGTAATAACTTTTAATTATTTATTATTACATTATTATGCTGTTAGATTGGCACCTCCTTTTTTCTGTGCGGAAATCTCTTCTCTCTGTGTTTAAATCATTAAAATGGCGGGAAATTACGATATTTTTAAATTATTAATAAAAAGTATCCTATGTTGTTACTTCTAATACCTCCACTAAACTAATCGTCGTAGAGTAAGAAATAAATGTAATAGAATAAGAAATAAGATTAAGAAATAAGTTTGTATTATCATAGAACGTATAAGAAGTTTAGAGTAGGCGTGGGCTGGCTTAGAATGTCTCGTGAGCAGCCTGTGCTAAACAATGTTTGCGAAAACGCAAATTTAGTAGACCTAGACCCCATCAGGGTCGACATATATCTGACCCCATCAGGGTTGACACACAAATTGTTACCATAATGTATTTATTTATAGTAATAAACGAGCTGTGACACTAAGTCTGAGTCACAGGATGCAGAAGGCAGCAACACCCTGCGATGGCGGGTGCCTGCAATAAAAAAAAAAAAATACCTCCAATCATATGTGTAAAAGTTTTCATGGAAGTGCAACTGCCTTTTACCTTTATAATATTAGTGTGATACAGTACATACAGATAAAAATAAAACGAAATTGTCTTTGCTTCCAAAACAAAAATTGTGAGTTCGATCCATATTTTATTTTCGAACGATATCATATGGAGCCTCTAAGTGCCTGTAAACAAAAATAAACACATTTTTGTATAAACACCAACTCCTGTACACTAGGGAAAATCGTGACAGAGAAGGTCGTAAGCTCTTAACTTAAGTGTTCATATTCCTTATGGATTAGAGTGTATACGTTGCTGATTTGACATTAATAAGGTATATTTTTGAAACCAGGAAAGTAATCCTTACTTAAACGTAACTTAATTCTAAGAAATCATAGGTTTTTATAAACGCGTAACTGACCCTCTAAAACCGTTTTAATGTACGAGTATACGTTATATAAGTACGTACGCGATTTTCTTCAAAGTTATTCGTCAATGAATAAGAGGGTTTCCTTAACGTGTGTTATTTAATGTATTTTACTACTAGGTTTAGATACCGTTGCTATTAAATAGAATTAGACTTTTCAATCGTTCTCGTTTGCCAGGAATGCGAGAAATTTAGTAACTTTCAAATAAGTAAACTGATTTACTTTTAATTTACACCATTATACTTGTAAAATTGTTCAAAAGCATTAACTCTATTACCTTTTGTCTGACTGTTGACTTATCACATAAGAAACTTAACAATAAAAATAAATGAGCTATAATGAGCGCAGAGGATATGTTTTTTTTTATTCATGGGACCTATCTTGGAGCCTTTTTTCCAAACTAGAATGAGGGTTGCCCTTTAAGTCTAGGAGTGACTGCCATCAGACCTCCACAACCCAAGTAGTAGACGATATCAAACTTGTGTAGAAAGACTGTCGTCAGAGTTTTTAATTCTTCAATAAAGAGGAGGTTATCAATTCGACTGATTTTTATTTACGAGTATGTTTGTTACCTCATAAAACTGGGTGAACCGATTTTGATGACTCTTTTTGAAGTGAAACTTCTTAAGAATCGTTGTGATTTCAAACCGGATGCAACGGACAAAACGACAGGTAAGAGACACAAATACAAAAAGTCGCCTGTAATTAGTGGGCTCGAGCGAGAGAGTAAATATCGGTCTCATTCTTTTGTAGATTTACTGAAGTTTCACTTCTATCGTGTGTGAATCGCACACACACCTTTTTGTTTTTTTTATTTGAAAGCTGGTGCTTTCTGTGTGGTTTCGTCGTTTTTTTTTGTTAAAATTTTATATTATTAGAGCTGTTACTACCTTTTTAACATCGTGCTATGGGAAATGAATGTACTGCACATTGAAAGTCTGCCTTTAAAAGAGTACGTTAGGTAACTTCCATATTTATAAACCGATAACACCGCCTATTGTACTGTTACTGAAAATAGCATTGCTCAAACTAATGTGATACTATGTGTATTGATACTAACAGTATACCAGTACCAGTTTTATTGTACAATACGGTAGTCACAGCATCCTGAACGTATTGTTTGATAGATGGGATTGCTCAATGTTGGATCAAAGCTCGATATGTTTACATACGCATACAGGGTCCAAATGTAATATTATGTAAATAATATGTTTTTATTTAATTTGCTTGTTTCTTTTTTATGAAACTAGGGGCAAACGAGCAGACGTATCACCTGATGGTAAGCAATTATCGCCGCCCATCGACACCCGCAATACCGGCGTCACAAGTGCGTTGCGTGTACAGGTAACCGAACAAACAGGTAAACATACATGTAATGTTACATCTGTTATTACCTTACATATACATATATTTCTATTTGAATATATACATTAATAAAAGCGTCTAGCCATATCTTTACACCATTTAGAAATACCAGCTATTTACGTCACCCGTTCGGTCCTTTTATAACTGCTTCTATTATCGCAAGGTAAGCAACCGCTGTGGTTTATTTGAACTACATTTTGATCAAAATATATTATATTATCAATAGATTTTTTATGATTGGTTACTATTTTAGTTCTAAAAAATCAAGGTGAGTTTTTATTTTTATAAGGTTAATAAGTATAGGACATACTACAAAGTTAAATGTGTCTATTGGGAAGGAACGGGAATTTTAGTTAAGGATCGACTTCAAAGATTGACAAATTATTTACAAACAAGTTTGTTTGTTTGCAAAACTCTCTTCAACACACTTCGCCAGATTTCGTTTTCGAATCATATATCTAAACGTCATCCTTAAGATATAATCATTAACGATTAAAAGGCCAAAATTGTACAAGGATGACATATCCTAACACGATTTTATCTATTTGAATACAAAACAATCAGCCTCTGTATCTTAGATACCTGTCGAAATCATTACTTAAGTTACCGCAAATTAAAAACCTAATAACCTTCACTAAAGTTAGAAACAAGTTAAATGTACACTTAAATAAGTTTATAAAATATATTAAAACGACATACGATGCATAAGTAAACGGAAGTCTCGCGAATTCATTGTAAATCAAAAGCAACGCCTACATTGCAGTGTGCATATTTTAATCCGGGCCAAAGTGGAGGTTCGGGTTAGAGCTTTAAGGCTGCGACATCTAGTTTCTCGCTCTCACTTATGTGTAAGCTATCATTGTCTCTTTCACCTCGCTACGCACGCCAACTAGCGGTAACCCGGCGGACTAGTTGACAGTTGTGTGTTGCCTAAGCGCATGTTCTTTGTATTGTGTCGCGCACTTGTTATTAATGTAATAACTCCGTTTAAAGTGTTAAAAACTGCATTTAAATTCCAGATGTTAGAGAATGATTGTGAACGTGAGAATGGACGTGATAATAGCGTGAGTTTGTGTCAGTAAATGGGTGCCCGTGGTATTGTTGATATACCAGGATTGTTTTTTACTTGGAGTCCAAAGAACAGTATCAAAATAAAGCTCAAACGTACGTATTCCATTTCTTGTTTATATTTTTTATGTATTTTATACCGCTATTTGATAGTCATTAGATTAAAAGTAAATACTAAATATTTATAGTTATGTTTTTTAATTTTACAATATTATTTTATAGCTCCGATGTATAGAACTATATTAAAATTAAAATTATGTATATAAACTAATTTTCAAATAATAATTGAGTATCAAATATAACTTCTTAGGTATATCTTAATATTTCTGCCTTATTATATTAAAGAAAATTGGTAAAAGAAACATAGGTACTTGTGTCAAGTTTTAATTAATAATTTACAAAATAATGTTTTTAATTTTTCTTGTAGTCCTTAATATTAAAATAAAATAAAGAAATGAATACTGGCAAATAACACGAAGAGCAACAGTTACATAAAAAAACAATGCCCCTATTGTTTTTGTCACGAAGCATGCCATTGCAAACAACTCACACGAAAGATTCATTATCATAACCATAAATTACAAGCTCATTTCTGAACGACAAGCTTGTCTATTGCACTTTACCTTTTTATTCGTTTCAGGGTCGCATTAAATTTAATCTAAACTATCCTCACCTCTATTCCGGCTCTACATATAAAATTCGTTCATAATTTAAAATTTTGCAAACGGTTGCGTCTGTGGTACAAATCATGGCGCGAATTTTAATCAGCCAAGTACATTCGTTAGCAAATTCCTTACTATATTAAGTGTTAGTTGAGAATAATAATATATTATGCACGGGTTATGATTCTAGGAAGCTGATAAGGGCGTAACGTGTGTATAGATTTAATTGCCGACTCGGTACGACGGTCATGATAATTATACTCGCAATATACAAACATGTATATAATGACTTCCGACGTTTGTATACAGAATTATATAAGATTATTATTTGAGGCTAAATCCGAAGGTCTTATCATAAACCAAGCAAACTATAAATTTACGAACAACTTGTATTGTCCACATTCAATCAATTAATGTCAATTATTGAATGCAAATGAGAACAATCAACAACATAGTTGTCATTACCTATTAACGGTAGTGTTATCGATTTGCTTGAACTAGATACAATTTGACACACAAAAACACAAGTATTACCTGTTTTTGTGTGACTGAGTTATATTTCAAAGGTATTTGATATCTTTTATGATAAAAGTTGGTGTATTTTAGGGTAGGCTGCTGGCTTGATAATTATGGTACCATACCGTTGCCGATCCTTTAAGAAAACTTTCTTAATGCCATTTCCCGCTTCTGGTCTTGATTTGTATTTAACCCTGTGGTCAGTTTACGTCCTAAGGCCTCTAAAATCAAGGGAAATAGATAAGAATTCGGGCCTCCAGGATTTTCAATAACAGTATCACTCTGTTCCTGCAGTATTTCTTTCTTCTAGTAGTACTGTAAGAAAGGATTAATGGGTCCGTTTTCCTTATTTCAATTTACTATCATCCTTTTCACGTCTAAAAAAAGCAGCAGCTCGTCATAAAAGAAAGCAGTGAAAACCATTTGCAACGGAACATGTAGATGGTAAAGGTTTTATGAACTCTACTGTAGCCTTATTAAAAGTTCGAAGGGAAAACACGAAGATTTCAAAATGATACACACTTCCACACTAATATTAAAAATTCGAAAGTAAATATCTGTTTGTCTACTTGTATATCTGTCTGTCTGTTTACTATTTTTCCATATAACGTTTTTGTCGTCACATAAATAAATGCGTGAATGTATAATACTGTATTGTGCTATGTATTCCAGACGAGTCTGATTCAATGATTACATGAATGTCAACGAGTTGTCTGTCGGTAGACATGTTGTTTTAAGTTTATTGACATGACATAATTTTAAATAAATGTTAGCTAATCTTAGACTTTATGGAAATTGGCAAGTAGACTTCTTACGAAGATCGTCAAAGTTGCCTTAGTTTTATAAAAACAAGTGACATCGTCTACGAACTTTAAAAACGTGAATAATAAAATCGTTCGATGTTTAAAAAATGACAATAAGCGCCACACTGCTTAACAGTTATGTAATCATAGATTAACAAATATGTTTTTAAAAAAACTTGATATAGGATAACACTTTTTATCAAAAAATTTATTCTTTCGTATTACATACATATTATTGGTCGGTACACTGTTCATTTGCATTTCGTACATTCATTGGCATCTCTCAGACAACTTAGATTACAATTCAACTTTCCTAACCACATATTCTGATTTAAAAAAGTTTGAAATTCAAATTCTTATTATAAATATCTATTGCGTATCCGCTTCGTACAAATACCAAAACCAAGTATTTGGTTCGAGCCATTGCATAAATATAATGACATTTCAGTGGCGTGCCGCAAATGTTTGTCAGAAATTACTCGTTTTATACCTGTTCTGAATAAAGAAACTCAGATCATTGAATTAGGGAAATAAAAATAAGATGAGTATTGGAGAGCGCTTTAAAACTATTTATTAAAAGTCAATTGTCCTTTAATCCTTACCACTTTTATAAAGATGACGATATATCTTCAGTAAATAGGAATCTTTTCAAGGGTTTAGTATGACAACTCTAACTCTCATTACTCACTCCAGCTAACACTAGTCAACTAAGAAATTTGGTATATCGAAGTGGTGGTATGCACCACTAAGGTGCATAGGTACGTGCCATGCGTGCCGAATAAGCCTCTTCTTTCGCTTTTCGTAATCTTTGAGTTGACCTGAGTGATAACAATACCTTACATAGAGAAACCAAAGACTCTTTCTTGCTGAAGGTTAAACTTCGTAGGTTGAGTGGCTGAAAGGGCGGTTCTTAAATTGCTGCTCTTTAAAGAAATATCCTTGCTAATAAAAGGCAGTAAAAATAATAAAGAAAACCCCTATAGTTTATTTAGACCACATCATCTGTGGGATCGCGGTCTGCTCTAAATGAACTAGAACCTACACATCGTCGTCACATTCGACTGTCAACCGATTCGGGACCAGTATAGCCGATACGGAGCGAAATTACGCTTTCTCTACAGTTTAGGTCACCTAACGGACGACACTCGCCGACTATAGATATATATTATATCATTATATATTTATCATTTATTGTTGCGTGTTTTAAATCGCAGTTATGATTGTGTTAATTAGGCAAGCATAAAATGTGCCGGCTTATGTCGGGCTTGTGGCTATGTTTTTGAACAGAAAGAATTGATGTTATCTTCATTTACTTTTCTATAACTTATAGAGAATTATAAAAAAATAACCTTAGTCTACAGCTTTGCTCAAATTTGTCTAAATTGGTGTATTAATTTAGGTATATCGCAAGAATAATGTTTATGTTACAAAAAACTTGTATTTTTGTACGAAATGAAATCGAAAAATAATAACTTTTAGCACTACAAAATAAGCTCTGCATTTGTAGACCATTTTTATTTCTGATTTCGACCTTACATTAATAGTAATCAAAAGCAAAATGTATCCATATGGACGTTGCAATGAGCACTATTTTCTCCAAATACTATTTTTATCTAAATTTGCATTTTTTATCTGTATAAAATAATTTGCCGTTTTATTGCTGTGGTCATTGTACATTGTACATAATAGCTATTTCATTAAAAAATATAAAAGTAAATTAAGTAAGCAATGTACCAAACTTCCCAAATTATGTTAGTCTCTCTAAAAATATTGTCTTGATTGTTAATTGACAGCTGACAGTTGTTTTGGCGGGTAAATAATTTTCACGCACGAGAATACGGAATCAAGCTTGACTGGCATTAAAACTATTATGAGCTCACTCTGACGGATAGTGTCAGTAACCCTGTTTATATATCATTATTATCAACAGTAGAATGCTTTAATTTATAAATCGCACCTATGTTTTTACTCGTATATAATTTTTCGTTTATGTCTGTACAAGTTTATGTCACTTTACCTGTTTTGATGTATGGCCCTTAGAGTGAATTCATAAATAGTTTAGATTGTGGTTTAGTTTTATAATTGAACCAGGTACCTACAAGTTAGGGTCTAGGATTCTTATGTAACCTTTAAATTAAAAGCCATAGTCTGAATGCTTGTTAAAATATTACAAACAGGATTTTGCTATGTTCCTTTTCAAGTATTAGTTTCCGAAATTGCGTCACTGCTGTAAGCGACTACGATCAATGCTGACCAGTTTCAGTTCATTTCATGATAAATGTGACGTTTATAATATAACTTATCGAGTCAAGATAACCACGGAACTTTAACTCAATACTACTTATATTTACCCGTATCTATTATTGAAACAGTCAATAGCTAAACAATTCTATGACTAACAGGTATTGATTTTACATTCGCCAAAATTTTTTTCGTTGTGAGTTTTACTCAATTTTTTCGTGTGTAGGCATAAATATTGGTTTTTTTTGGGTACAAATTAAGAATATATTGTCTCCTAGTGAAAAACTTTATATTAATAAAACCTTAACTAGAAACTCGATGTCCCCGTATCTCTGTAGCTTCTTTTAGTATTTTATTTTAATTATGAAGTTATGAAAAACTATTTTATGAAAGACATCAATAATATCAATCTGAACTGTATAAAAGGATAAATTTAAAATGTAAAACTTTACTTTATAAATGTAGGTACAATTCATTAAAACCGTTTTGCTCAAATAGGGAATTTCAATACGATAGTCTAGTTTGTAAATCTCCAGTTCATACGCAAAATATAACATAAAAACTGTATTATATTTGCCTTGAAACGAGTAAAACAAAAATTCTCATGGGACGAAATAACTTTGACGACATAACATTACGAGATTACTAAGCAAGCGTGAAATTGGGGAAACATAATTAGTAGACAAAAGATAATAAATGGCCTAAGGAACATTATTACACGAATTTAGTTCATAGGGGACATTAGTTTATTGCATATTATAATTTAATTACAAAGACCTTTCGACACGCAGGTGTTTTAACACCAGCATATTTGGGTTTCATGTAATATAGTATAGGTTTGGATGATGTAATTGTCGTTTAGATATTGTCCACGCTGGTTCTCTAGTTTCTTTTTAATGTCTTCTAAATAAGATGCTGGCACACATCAAAACAATATTGTAGTAGATTTAATCATTTTATACTATCTATTTTATATTTCTAAAAATTGTGACCGTGACTTTATTTAATATTTATTCTCATAGAAACGGGAGGTTTTTTTTCATGCATGGTCCTGCCAAAATGACTCTACACTGCCTGATGGAAAGCATAACCAGAATCCAAGGTGGGTGGTCTTAATACGCATTGCAAATGCAGACAATGCAACAATGCAGCATGGTGATTCACACCATGGCGACCTAGTAATGCTTCTTCATCATTGGGCCTCTGGTCTCGCACTCACAAACTAAACACGACGAATGATAAGATTTTAGATTAATCTTCTGTGCGAGGGTATTCCCACCCTGAAAGCTCGTGCTGAAATCAGCGTGGCTCTACTACCTTTATAAAAAAACTAGCTGAACCCCGCGGTGTTACCCGCGGTTATTGTCGAAACAAACAGACAGACAAAATTTAAAAAAAATGTTAATTTGGTTATGTACATGCATTTAGTAAAGAGCGGTCATTTTAATATCACAAGCAGACAAAAACAATATTATAAAAAATAATAATGGCTTAAAAAAATATGTAGGAACAAGAGCATATTCTACCAGCGCCAAGAAATAAATGATAATACAAAAATCGTGACTGCACATAGGCATATTTGTGGTAATGAAACATGACTATAAACCCACAGAAGCATAAAAATAACTATATCGGGTATGTATCCGTGAAATCAATTCGTAACAATATTAGTTAAGGCTTAGGATTGTTTGAAAACATTTTTTTAAATGAAATGAAATGTAATCATCAATCGAATTAGATATATAACTGAAAACGTATACACTTACATGCGTAATATGACTTTCGCAGGACAAAAATTCATTACTAGCTGACCCATGCAACCTCGTTTGCGTCTTCTATTGCCCGTAGCGTGAAAATTTTCCCCCTTTTTTTAAACATTCTTCATTGGTGCTCCGCTTCTTTTAGTATTAGCGTGATGATATATAGGTTATAGCCTCCCTCGATAAATGGACTATCCAACACTGAAAGAATTTTTCAAATCGTACCAGCAGTTCCTGAGATTAGCGCGTTCAAACAAACTCTTCAGCTTTATATATTAGTACAGAGTATAGATTATTGACAGCCTCCAATAGTCCACTGCTGGACATAGAACCCTTCTTAGAAAGGTGGTTTTGGATTACTATATCTCACTAGCTAGATAAGTAGCTATAAGTATTGTTTCTTCTTTCCTGTGTCAAGTTTTCCTTCTCTTTGCAGTATTGTTGTCCTGTGTAGTTGGCGCTTACGTCATCCACGAAAAAAATGAAGGTGGTGACCTTCTCTTCTTGAAAGTCCTACTAATAGTAATGAAGAATTCAATGTTCAATTGAACAGATTTCCTTCATTTCAACTTCGGTTTAAACCATAACAAGCTTACGCGATATACCGTCAATACTGAATTGATGTTACTATAATTAATCGCGGTCTGTAGGGAAATACTCGTAACTAATTCTGCCATAGCAATACTGTTTATTATGTTAAACTAATATTTCTGTGAATATCCCTACAAACAGCTATAATTTATACATTTTCATGAGTTAAACAGATGATTTACCGGCTCGCTGAATAATTACCACTCCTCAAGATAGCGTTAGATAAATTAAGTAATAAACCTAATCGCTTGTGGGATGCAAATAGCTTCAGAGGTGAGATCCTTACTTAATTAGATCTTACAATTTAATATAACGGCCATGTTTATAGCCGGTGGGTATATTCATTAATAAAATAAGTGTGTGGATTAAATTGGGGCATATTGTTATGGCTACACAGCCCATTTTAAATGTCAGATTAATTCTGACGTTTAAAATGAGGTAAGTGTACCGGAGGACCATACCCCAAACCCTCCCTCCATCCCACTCCCCATCCCCCAAAGGCCGGCAACGCACTTGTGACGCCCCTGATGTTGCGAGTGTCCATGCACGTCGGTAATCGCTTACCATCAGGCGATACATCTTATCGTTGGCCACCTATTCCATAAAAAGTGTTTTTTAGTTAAGATGAACTAGGCAAGTCCGATGTCTATGGCATAAGTTTCTGTGATTTATTTGTACGAAGTATAAATAAATAAACTCGATAAGAAAATACTTCAGTAAAATTGTTACTATAAGTATTTTATCATCATCATGTGCCTATTGCAACATATATATATACCATGAAAACTATCAAAACATGATATATAAACCTATTCTGAAATATTTTACTCTGTTCCCACCCTAGTTTGTTAGTAGCTCGGACTGCCTCGGTGGCGCAGTGGTAGCATAAACGACTGCTGTGCTTGAGATGTCGGGTTCGATGTTTTTATGTATTTGCAAAAAAAATAAAAAATAAGTTGTCTATAGTCGTTCCAATACTTTATTTAACTTTTGACAGATCACGCACATAAAGTTTTGTAATAATTTTTCATACAATGTACTACAGATAATACTGTACTTTATGGGCGGGCTCCGCCTACTTAGGGATGTGTCATTCGTAATTAATGACCACAGACTATAAAAACGGTTTTGAAATAAATCGATTATCGATTATATTAATAAAACATACAATAAAATTATTGTGATTATATTTTATATCAAATCACGTAAAAAGCTTTATTATTTTGCATTAAAATGCCCTAAATGTCTCTGTTTCAATGCATAAATAATTTGCGTAATGAAAACAGTTCCATCGTACTCGTACCTAGTAATGGGATCGAATGTATTCGCCGCAAATTAATGAATCTAAAATAATTGTTTAGACTTACTATAGTTGGTTCAAATAAAAACTACCTGCGGTACCTACTTGTAATGAACAGGTACAAAATGTTGAAATTCGTAGTAATTTACGGATTAAAAATAAAACAACCAAAAGAGGTACTGTAATACTAATTTTAATTATAAAGAATCGTCTTCTTCGTATGACCAGGAATCATCATCACTTGAGTTCTCAGTAATATTGATTATCATTTCTTGGATAGATAAATTGTCGAATGCAACATCCCGATCCCAATCCGACATTATCACCTTCTTTGTTTTTTCTACAACATTCGCCCACTTTTCTGGAGTTACTTTTTCACACGCATTTTTCAGTAAATTCAGCATTTTTCTTGCGGTGAAAGGAGGAGTTGTATTGTTCCTCGCAGCATATCCTTTAACTTGTGCCCAGATCATTTCAATTGCATTATATTGGCAGTGATATGGGGGAATTCTGAGGACGGTATGCCCATGCTCTGCTGCCATTTCATCTATGACGTATCGTTTTGGCAGCTTCTTTGTTTTTAATATCTTTACTAACTCTACTTTTAGTAGGGACTCATTCACCTCTTCGCCATTGTCACGGAGCCAGTTTATAATTTCATGTTTTTTGTTGGCCTGTGTTGGTATTTTATTAATATGACGAGAGTGATAAGGTGCATTATCAATAAATATTATTGATAGCTCTTCGAGTGATGTAAGCATTTCTCTGAACCACTTTTCATACACGTTCGAATTCATCTCCTCATGATAATCTCCTGTTTCCTGGGATTTAAAAGCTAATAGAGCGCCTGGCACAAATCCTTTTACTGTTCCTGCATGACAAATAATCAGTCGTTCGCCTTTTCCCATTGGTACTGTAGAAGTGGAGCCAACGGTGTTGTCAGTCCAAGTTTTTGACAGCGTATGATTCGCATTGAGCCAAGTTTCATCTGTGAAAACAACATTCGACCAATCTTCTATTTTTTTTGCTTGTCTTAAAAAATCGCATCTATACAAAGCAATATCATTGCGTTCCATTAAAATTTTTCGTTTGTCACATTTTTGGAATAACATTCCAATGTCTTTCAATACCTTTGTCAGAGAAGATTTTTGACCACGGAACAAACCACTATTTCGAAGAGATTGTGTTAGTTTTTTTAATGTTGGAATCTCTTTTCTTTGTTAATAGTCGTATATATGACGACGAATAGCATCAGCGTCAAAATTGTCAACGGCTGTAACTTTACTAGGCGGACGTTTTTTCTTAGGTGTAGATAGCTTATTCTGTTCCATGCCACTGCTGCCGTAGCCTTCTTTTGTTATTTTTGCCACTGTTGGAGCACTAATACCTAATGCTGCTGCAACACGGTCTCTAACTTGAGTCACTGGTATAAGAGGCCCACCATTACGGCTTTCCTTTTCAAAGTATTCACGAAGTCGCAAGACAAACTCTCTTGTTTGTCCTTTGAGTACTTTCTTTTTTGGCATTTTGACAGTAACGAAGGCAGGAACGATACGCTCAACTCAACCAAACGTGAGAATTCACAAATAAATCAATACGGAGGAATATAAATACTCAACTATATTGAAGGTTACTCATTGAAATACTGTAGATTATTTTAAAATAGACATAGAGAGATTTAATAAAGATCATCAATAGTTTAACAAATACAATATTAACCACTGAATTACAACACAATACAATAATACATTTTGAAAATTCAGTTCCTTTTATATATTTTTTCATGACATAGAACCGTCATATTTGAACAACATTCTTTTAATCCATTTCTTCTTTATTTTGAAAAAGGAGGTCGCACATTGAAACACATAGAAATATGAAGTACGAAATTATCTATAAAATAATGAGTTTGTTAAATCGATTAAAACTTCTTAATGCATAAAATCGATCGATGAAAGAACTCGAATAGGTAACGGGTCAGGGTATCACTATTTGATTAAGTATTAGAGCTGTCAAAAGTTAAATAAACTATTGGAACGACTATAATATAGCATATAGCATAAGCTCTGTTTAGTTTGGGACTAGATGTCGTTGTGTGTTAGATGTCTCCGGAAAATATTAAACTCTTAAAATAGGAATTGAAGTATATATATTTTGTCCTGTTTACACTTTGCTAAGCTTACTTCTAACATGGTCTTGGTAACATTCACATACTCGTCTTAGTTTTCAGAACTTCAAATACAATTTAATTTTAAACAATACAATACATTTTTGTATGTTTTTATACAAAATTAACAATTCGCGTGCGTACTTTAGCAACGGCACGTGCATAACGTTGAGATATGAGGTCCGTCCAATTAAGTTTCACTCGTGCTTAATGTCTTTGTACAGAATACTCCTAATTGTAAGCACTCCATAAAATAGGTATAAGATTTATTTTTAACTTCCACAAAAGTAATCTACAGTTGACCATACATTCTTCAGATAAAATATTTACACAATGTCCGGAGGGGTCATCTTGGAAACAAGTTTTTGGGTCACCGCGACCAAAACTTATTAATGTCTTAGTGGTAATGGAACCTTACATCAGTATCTGTTGGGATTTTATATTTTGTAAGGTACTATAGATAATGACGGTCGAGACTGGTCGTATCCAAATGGAAGAACAAAGTAAATTTACTTTTTTGCAAACATAACAAAATAAATCACGTAAATTTCAGAGCTTTAGGTGTTTTTTTTATGTAATAGGGGCAAACGAGCAGTCGTTTCGCCTGATGATAAGCGATTACCACCGCCCGTGGACATCCGCAATACCAGAGGTGTCACAAGTGCGTTGCCGGTTTTGAGGGGTTGGGTTATGGGCCTCCGGTATCCTCACTTACTCGATAAAACACAGCGCAGGCGCTTTTTCAAACCGTTTTTTCGCTTTTAATTATACACACGACGTATAGCATAAACGTGAAGTCATATAGGATTAAGAATGTCGTGCATCTTAAACCAACATTTGGATATAGTTCCCAAATATGTAGGATCAAATCATTTGTTACGTGAACAAATGTTAAAAAAAATATTCTTCCACATTTTTATTAACATCTTGCTAATAACGTAATCTTGTTTCACATAACATAAATCACCCGAAGTCCTAGAGAATTGAAAATAAACAAGAAGTTTCAACATTGTCTGAAGCAGTTTAAATATGTAGAACAAAAACAAAAAGCAACAAAAAAGTTTGAATAACATTGAACTTTTGTAGCGCTTACCTACTTGGAAAAAAACTTATGGTCATTCTATTTGAAACGAAACGCGGTATCACCTGGTCGGTTTATAATTAATTATGTTTATTTAGATACTATCTTCAGAAACAATATGGCATTATTGAAAAAAAAACGCGTACATTATTAGTTGACTTAAAAAAATTTAAGACCCTCGCTCGTGGGAACTAAAACGTTATCTAAATTCCACAAAACTCATAGACAGTATTTCCCGCCGATTTGGCTGAGTGAACAGAACAGTTGCTCTGACATATGGCGGCAAATTACAATAAGTGCATGGTTCTTGGCTCGTCATGGACGCCTGGTTGCATTGACTCAACCATCCTTTTTCGACCACCTTTTGTTATGAATAGAATGACGGATGACGTAAAGTGCATTCTTGATAGATAGGATAAATTAGGTTACTGATTTGTATATTAGGACATAAATGATTTTCAAATGGCTGATTTAAAAAAAGTAGTGTTTGCCCTGTGGTCGAAATTCGAACATAATTCTTTTTTTTTAGTTTTCGGCGCTCTTCGTCTATATAATAAATAAAATAAAACAAAATAAAATAAATATTCCGGACATCTAACTCACAACGCCATCTAGTCCCAAGCTAAGCAGAGCTTGTGTTATGGGTACTAGACAACTGATATAAATACTTATATACTTTTTTTTTGTAAATACATACATATATTTGCAGATCATACAAACATTTGGTCCGACCCGGGAATCGAACCCGAAACCTCTTGCTTAGCAGTCGCATACGCTACCACTACGCCACCGAGGCAGTCATATCAACTTTAATTGTGCCAAATTTTATACTCCTTCGTTCGCATAATTTCCGTAAAAAGGTGTACAAACTTTTTGCTTTACGTATTAATATCGAGAGATAGAGATATTTTAAAAAAGACACATTATTAAATGTTTCCTGGATGAGACGCATCTAGACATTTTTTCTAACTTCATCGTTAGTCAATATGTCTATCAAAGGAAGGTGCCCTTTGATTTTGTTAATACACAAGTACACTAAAAAGACATCGTCGAAATACTTACATTTTTTTCTGTAGAAATCGGGGAAGCAACCCCTTCTTACCTAATCGAATTTACCGTGCCTTATTTCCTTAAAATCTTTACCGTTTTCCTTACATTTTTTCGTGTTTTATTTCGTGTCTAAAATAGAATGTAAAAGACAAATGTTTTTGAATTTGTACATTTTACATTAGTACATTAGACATCTAAAAATAAATGGTATGACATGTCTGAAGATATGAAAGAAAGACAGAAAATATGTCCCACACGGAACAAAAATAGAACAGGACATTATAGGTACAACACAGAAGGAGAAGCTTTATTTCAATCCCCAATTTAAATTTAAACTATTTTCGAGCGATTGAAGGTTTTTAATAAAAGTTAAAAAGAATACGGACGACATTATTTTATTACCTATGTTACTAAGTACTACGAAATAATCTTCTCAAAATATCCTAAATGAATACCTAAAAGTACCCTGCAAGTTATTCATATTTTCAATTCAAACAAAATAAACAAAACAGCTTAGTTAACCTACCAACACAGGGTTGTACAAAAACGAAATTGCAATTCCTTATAGATAAAAGACCTCATTAGCATTTGAAAACGACAAAAAAAACACTACTGAAACGATTTCGATTAGCATTATAATTTAGACTCGTCCGGACCAAACGTAAATATTTAAATTAAAAAAGCAGAACAAAAGAAAAGACGGCATAATAAATATTTAAATGTTTTTCAGCCAGTTAACCTTGAACTTTGGCAAGATGATTCTGATTGAATGTGATTCTTAATACCAACATTCTATGCACGAAATAAGAGTTCTAATTACTACCCGTTTTATTACCTGAATATTTAAATACGATAAAGTATGTTGTAATTCATTTACAACAAGCGTTATTACTATCAATAATGAAACAGTATGTTACAAATTCTATGTTTAGCGAAACCCTTGTGTTCTTCTGTAAAGTGTTTGTAGCTGTCTCTGCAAACGCACCGTAAATTTTCCTAAACTGTAGCAAAGACAGGGTAACGATAATAGGACCTAACAAGGGTTACCATATAATCCTTAAAAAAACAGGACAGGTATCTAATGGAATAAATAGTAATGTAAAAGGTATTTTAAGTTCCTTAAGTTGGCATTTTAGTACCTAAGTAAATTAGATAAAATTAAATTTTGTAAAACTTTTATAGAATTTTCCAAAGCTCTTAATGAATAGTGTTTTTGTTAAAAGAAAACGCTTTAATTAAGTTCACGTGTTTGTTTAGATAATTAAAATCAATGTCTGCAAAATTTTAATTGTAAAGCTTTTACAAACTTACTCCAAAATTGCTTATAATTTGCCCAAAACTTCGTATAATTTTCATATTTTGTTCTTTAAAATTATTATTTTTTTACTGTAATTATTTTTAAAGCGTCATTGCTTCTACAAGAAAACAGTTTAATTGTATTTCTGTACGTAAAATTAAACAACTAATACACTGGATGAAAATAACTTATGAATTTATGTTCAACTGGCTGACCCTCGCAACCTCTTTTACGTCTACTATTGCCAGAAGCGTAATAATTTTTTTTAAACCTTCTTCATTGAGGCTCCGCTCCTATTGGTCTTAGCGTGATGAATTTTTCAAATCGGACCAGCGGTTCCTGAGATAAGCGCGTTCAAACAAATAAACTCTTCAACTTTATAATATTAGTATAGAAATATAGATTAATTTATACTACATTTTGTTACGAGTAACACGAGCGACCTATTACTAATTCAGTCGTTAGACCGTTCAACTTGATAAATGTGTTGTATTGGAATCGGGATTATTTCGGTATTAAGTTACGAACAATATTTAATTTAAAGTTTCTTTGAACCGTAACAAGCTAGCTAATTCGAGGCTTTGTGCCATTTCTACTTTACATAAATGTTATGTGCAAATACAGTATAACATTTGTAATACTTTATTATTTTACAGTACCAATCTAAATTGTAATGATTTCACTTTGGCACGATGTTTTAAAACAAATTTAAATATTCTTCTCTAAGCTTTCACTTAAGTTAATGCTTGTTTTTAATATGGACTCCGACTCAATATGGATCGGAAGTCCACCCGGTCCACACGATATCTTAGAAATTGCTATACCACTCCTGATGATTATAATAATAATAATTTAAATTAAAAATAGTACAAATGTTGGTTACATACGGCATCTGTGTGAATTACAAATAATAACTAATCTTATTTATTTTGTTACATTTATCTTGCCTGATGAAATACCTGGTAAGAATGTTATTGTTAAGTCTAAGCCTTTAGGTAGCCGTTTAGGGTTCTAGTTAGGTAGCGAAATGAAACACCAGCGTACCGTTGATAGTATAATGCAGAAGACAAAGTTGACGGTAGCGTAATATTAAAATAATTACTACTACCGTCATTACATACATCACAGTTATGACATTAAATTTTAATTACAGCCGTATAAATTTTGTATAATATTATTTGAGAAAAAGAATCTAAGTTTCCGGACAAATCCACAAATATTCATTTTTATTGTTACCTAAACAAAGCCATTCAAGATACTGAAACGGTTTAAATATTAAACAACCCATCTAATCGTACTTCTACAGATGACACTTCAAACTAGAGGAATTTTACTCAGGGATAATCGACAGCCTTAAGAAGTGAAACCAACCATTCAGCCATTAAAAACAAAACTAGTATCTCTGGCGCTGCGTGGAGATGTGGCCTCGCTATGCATCTTCTATAGCTTCTACTATGGAGTGTGCTCCGAAGAATTGTTCAAACTGATCCCTGTGGCCTCTTTCTGCCACCGTCCTTAGCAACAACAATTTCATTCCCATCATTTCGATGATTGGTAATGTGTGTGTCCACAAATGTGTGCTTCACCAGAAACCATCGGCCTCGTACAACAAAACTGTGGAATGATCCGTCGCCTGCCTGTATACCCGGACCAATGCGACCTTCAAGAAAATAGCGTACTCTTTCTTACCGAAGATACATTGTACTACGAAGTAATACACTACACGGTGTAACTACCAATCCTTAATTAGAATATCGCGCAATAGAAGTTCTTGCGCCGATTATCATATATATAACAACCCAACATCAAGCGTTGGGCAGTGGCCCGCCAAGCACGATTGGCCGGAGGAATCTCCCTTTGTGTTGGACTGACATGACAAACCTATCCCTCAAAACTATCACACTTGATGTTTTTTAAACCTTTCATTAATTTATTTAATTTTACATGAACTGAAGATCTCTTTATTTCAGCGTCTACCATTAGAGACTAATTTGTTAGCGCCAGTAACAACGCAGTGTTTGAACAGGAGAGATTTTGCATAATAGAATCATCTTCAAGTTCGTTAGTGTTTTAGCGCTCAAACGGTTTGAATAATTCAATAACATACAATGCGGATTACACGGTGTATTCTGGTTAGTTTAGGGTGCAGTTTAAATCAATTTATATAACTCGTATTTGTGCTATTACTGGCTGGAAAAGGCGAACTAGGTTAATCTGGTGAACTATGTCTACAATTGATATATAAGTTGAATTGGAACGTGAAAAAAAAGCTTCGGTGTATTGTGTAGTTCGTGTGGTGACGGATTAAGAAAACGAAAACAACCCCTTATTAATCCAGTGTGTCGTAAGAGGTGACTAATGGAACAAACTGTGCTGGACAACATCAGTGCTAAGGAAAACTTGAATGCCTACCTGTCTGACCAGCGTGGTACAGTAGACATAACCTCTTTAACAAATTCTTTAAATAATAAATAAATAAACTGCCTCGGTGGCGCGAGTGGTAGCGTTAGCGACTGCTGTGCTTGAGGTCTCGGGTTCGATTCCCGGGTCGGACCAAATGTTTGTATGATCTGCAAATATTTGTTTCGAAGTTTGGGTGTTTTCTATGTATAATATATATGCATTTACAAAAAAAAAGTTTATAAGTATTTCTATCAGTTGTCTAGTGCCCATAACACAAGCTCTGCTTAGCGTAGGACTAGACGGGGACCCACATTTTATGTCATCCACATTTTATATATTTTTAATCATTAATTCCATCACGACGACGACTTAAAGACTCGAAGACTTGAAGACTTATAATATATATATATATATATATATACATATATTATAAACTATAAATACTTGACATTGGCAGAAATAGCTGATCAGCGAGTTCCGGCTGGTTACCATTTCATCAAAAGAAGAAGAAGAAGAATTGTCTAATGAATATAATTAGAAACACATTATAGCTTTAAATAATTTGTTGTAGAACATTATTATTATTAAAACATCAAACATTCATATGTGCCTTATACATCGCTAGCTACACCTGTGTTAACACTTAATAAGGCAACGCAGACGGTAATCCTAATATTATATGCAACCCACGTTCTCATGCCCCGTGATCCTGCTAAGAATTTTCTGGTAGAAAATCGCAGTTACAATTTTACCAACCTAGTATCCCGGAACTCTTAAAGCTTAAATTACACGCAAACAACAACTAACTTACTACAGTTCTCATGAGGAAGTCTATTTTGTAAACCTACGCTAAATAACGAATGAACTAAATGTATGTAGTTTCAAAGGTGTTGACTTTGAAACAAACTAAATCCTTTAAAAGTTAAGTTGTTTTTTTACTCTTTATATTCTAAAAAGCAAACTTCTTAAAGGGTTTTAGTAGAATGTTGAGAAACTGAAAATTTTAGCTGAGCTGCTGCATGACACTCCGCAGTTAAAAGAGTATTTGACCTACTTCTAGTCAAACTGCTCATAAATATTACTTTAAGAGCTATTAGTTTTCGCTGCTAGTTCTTTAGAAATAGGAAGTTTTATGTTTTACGGTGTATTTAAAGAAATAGTTGGTTAACAAGTCGAATTAAACGACGAATAAAGGTAGAAATTATAGAAATTAAAAACACAATCACCAACGAGAAAATGTTATAATAATTAGCTCCGGTGGATCTCAAAAACATGCACAGGAAGCCAAAATATTAAACCAGAGGCAACACCGTCTTAAATTTAAAAATAAATATTTGTTTAAAGTTTAATTTAATTACTTACTTACTTACTACAACCTGAAGGTATAATGTGTATAGTATGTGGGGGAACGGATGTCATGTTCCACTTTTTTTTTTTTTTTATTTTAAAAAGACAACTCCCACATTAGGAATAAACATCCTGTGTCGTGGGGGACTTTACAACCATACATGAAACGGACACAAAGAACATCCAGACTCGGGACAACAATTCGTGGATCACACAAAGTGTTGTACCGCGTGGGATTTGAACCCAAGACACTTGGCGCAGTAGCAAGCGGCATGGCGACCGCTGAAACCACTCGGCCAACCGTGCAGTCTTCCACTCAACGCAAAGGAAGGATCCTCCGACCAGGCGAAGTGATCATGCCTGCGAGTCACTGCCCAACAGTTGATGTTGGGATGTTGTATATATAATAAATAATCGGCGCGAGAACTATTTATTGCACGATTCAGGATTTGTAGTTACTCCGTGTAGTGCGTTACTTCGTAGTTCAGTTTATCTTCGGTAGATGGCGCTGTAGTAGGTTACTGTTGTGTTGTATGTGGAAGTCGCCACAAGTAGATGACTAATATTAAATTGAAAAAAAATTTCATTATCAAATTTCAAATCCCAAAATTATGCCTTGGTTTTACCGAATCCACATATTGCTTAAGTTGTTTTAATACAGTCCACAAGAACTTTAATGATCCTCATAATAATGTATGTTTCGGTTTATTTCTGTGGTAGAAAACGTCATTAATATGAATAAAACAAAAAACCATGGACAGTTTGAACAAATATTGTTACAATTTAGCTTCGGTTCGGTCACTCTCATAAATTCCAATAGATTTATGAGATTAATCATTTGAGTTTTGGAAGCTTCTTCCACAAAAGTTGGGGATTTTTTACAGAATGGTTTTGCGTAGCGTTAAATATGTTACGAAAAATGTTTGAATGATGATGAATGAACCGCAATCATTGTTTTCCCATTTGACCTTTTTATTTGAATAAATTGAAGCTCGGGAGAGGAAGGGAAGATGTAAATATAAAAATATGGTTGATTTGGGTAACAATTGTATTATAAAGATAGGTATTAGTTCAATGTGTTACAGCCGTATTTAGAACTTTTAACCTGACAACAAAAAGGTTGAACTGTAGATACATCGTGTCCTTCATCATTTTATCATCTAAGTAGTTGACCCACGCAACCTCGCTTGCGTCTTATATTGCCCGTAGCGTGAAAATTTTCCCCCGTTTTTGAAACATTATTCATTGGTGCTCCGCTCCTATTAGCAGTAGCGTGATGATATATAACCATAGCCCTCCTCAATAAATGGACTATCCAACACTGAAAGAATTGTTCAAATCGGACCAGCGATTCCTAAGATTAGCGCGTTCAAACAAACAAACAAACTCTTCAGCTATGATCAAAAGTTATAAAGATACAACACAATACAAACAATTTTTTTTTATACCTGACAATGTGTCTCTATTCTTCCTGATGGAGAACATGAGAAGAAGCCAAGAGTAGTGGATACTATACTCATTAATAATGCGGTATGGAAATTCACATGCCGTTGATTCTCCTGATTCTAGGAGGAGAAAGAAGCGTAAAGCGTTGCAACATTCTTATGTCTTTTCAGTTACAGATTTCCATGGGCGGCGGTAATCACTTAACGTCAGGTGATCAGTCTGTTCGTTCATTATCCTATCGTATGAAAATAGACATCATCATCATACCATCGCAGTCCACTGCTGGACATAAACCTCTCGGACTTTACGATCTCCACTTTGATCGATCCTTGGCTTCTCGCTTTCAACTTCTGATAATCATCTTGCATACATCATCATTATAAAAAAATATACATTCTTTCGAAACTTTCAAGTACTAAAAACTTTATTCTATATTGTCACACTTTTCTTCAATACTTAATAACTTCTAAATAAGTCTAAGAAACTTAAGAAATTAACATACAAATTGTTTTCAAAGATTCATCCACAAAGTTGGTATTGGTTAAAAAACTAATATAAGTTTATAAACCCATTCTTTGCTATTAATTCAAGAAGGTCGTGTTCCAAAATATTTGAGGGCTGAAATCCTTTTTAATAACTTGTCAAGAATTTATAATAGTCGAATTAAATCCCATTTGTCAACTTGCTGATTGATTTTTTTTTTTTTTATTGAATAGTGGGCAAACGAGCAGACGTATCACCTGATGGTAAGCGATTACCGCCGCCCATGGACACCCGCAACACCAAAGGCTTCACAAGTGCGTTGCCGACCTTTGGGGGATGGGAAAGGGGATGGGGGGAGGGGTTGGGGTATGGGCCTCCGCTATCTTCACTCACTCGGTGAAACACAGCGCAAACGCTATTTTACACTGGTTTTTTGTGACGCCATGGTATCTCTCGACTCCGGTCGAACCGGCTCATTCATGTCGAAGCGTGGCTCTCCCAATCCTCCAGTTTTCTTCTGACTAATTTCGTTGCAGGTTGGAACCCGAAACTATATTTGACTACAGTTTCTTTTTCCTTTTATTTCATTAATAATTTATTTATTAATTTAGGAATATTTGCAAGACTAACAAGAAAAACTATAAAGGCAATATTGCAGGCTTAACAATAACAAAACAATTTTTACATCAATAAAACAATTTATTACAGTTAAAAAATATTTTTATAAATATTCTAGAGAATAATTTACATAGATATAGCAATCTAGTTGCTTTTATCTATTTAAATGAAAATGAATCATCAAATATGTTGCTAAGCGCACAACTCGAGAACCGTTTAAAATCGAGAATTCGGTTTTTTTTTATGTTCGTTAAGGCTTACAGGCCGTGTGGTGAGAGGATTAAAAGTGCCGTGTACTGACAAATTTAAAATACAAAGAGTCACCACCACATTCATCCATAGGAAACCCGTAAAAACAACACTTTTATTTTCCTACTGCAGCTAGTTAAAATTCAACGTACCTAATAAAAAATAATGCCAATATATATTACACAGTTTTACGATACATTTTAGAAGTATTAATTTCAACTAAGTATCCATATATTTTATATTTAACGTTGATTTATCATTAGTTTTCCTCACAATCCTAAATGCATATTATTTTTTATTTTACACTAGCTAAATTCTCGGGTACCTACTGTTTTTTTTGGCGTAATGTTATAAAGCCCATCGCTGTTAATGAGTCTTATCACGAAATTTCGTACGTTTAACTAAGTAAACTCTTCTTATCTATAATATTAAAGCACTGCACGTATTAATTATATAATCAATCTGAAAACTAGTGATGTAACGAATATGAGCACGGATAGTTACGGATAAATGTTTTAGGGTCTAGGTTTGCGAATATGAATTCTAACTTGTTTACTCAGTTCCAATGTTCAATGACATATTTTTTAGAACATAAATCGTGCTGGATTATTATTTTAATACAGATAATATTACAAGCATTTGAGACCTAATCTGATTAAAAAGGTAGTTCAATTATTTTTTGACATTCCACTGATACTTAATCAACGTTATGTGTAAAACAGTGACAATACTTTCAATAAATTTCAATTATTTTTGACATTCGACTGATGCCTAGTTAACGATATGTGTAAAACACTGACAATTATTTCAATAAATTTCCAATGAACAGTATTATAAAATAATTCTTTAAATTTTGAATTAAAACTAGCTTTTGCTCGCAATTCCGCCGCACGTATATCGGTTTTCGCGGTAATTACACAAACAGACAGATTTACTTTCAAATTTATAAAAAATACTCTTAAACTACAATACAACCTGAAAAGATAAGTAACAGAGCGTACTTAACGCAATACCTCATTACGTAACTGAAGGGTGATCATAAATATTTATAATTCACGGGTATTACACAGTGGTCCGTCTATCCGGCTCCCGAGTTCGAGTCCCGGCTCTAATTGCACCCAGTCCGTCCACGGCATATTTGAAGCACCAATTATATTTCATCGCAGTATTGTGGCCACGTTGGAGCATTAAGTGTGGACTCTGGACGGCTTATTATACGAGTATATTTTTTTTTTTTGTGAGTACCTTCTTGCTGCGTATTTATCTAAAGTACATATACAAATCATAAAAATAGAATATGAGTCAAATTAGGTAAACATTTAGTGAATTTGTACTGCTTCCGAAACTACATAATGTTAAATTAATTTAAAAAAATCGTGTAGATACCTACTTAATATTTAATTCAATTTAAGCATAAATTTCAAAAACAACACCTCTTACTACAACCCTATTGTCAGAATGTGTCGTCTTTATAATGAAATTACAGAAATAAATGATGGCAAACTCGACATTTTCGACTCACGAGCTACTGTTTTTAAAAGAAATATTCTCGCTCTATCGCTTTGAAAGTGTAGTATAACCATTATCATTTTATCTGTTAGAGTATAATTGTCTAAAAAAAACAAATTATGTTATCCTGTGTACTTTAAATATCATGTTGTGTGATTACGGAAGGGTACCAATCAGTACTGAACCTTTATTTATCCTAAAAATGATGACTTGTTTGTTACCTGTTGTAATTACCTTAATAAATAAATAAATAAATACGGTAGGTATTTTGCTTCTTTAAAGTCATTAAATACTAGCCGAGCCCTGCAACTTCGTTTACGTTATTCAACAGAAATTTTTGGTATTGCATTTTTTCCCACAATATTTTACACTGTTCAAACTTTCCCTGGATAACCACAAGGATTCCAAGAACAAAATCAGCGAAATCGGTACAGCTATTCTCTAATTTTAGTTACAATTCAAGATTTGAAGTATTGTCAAATCATATTAAGGTTAAATCATTCAGGAAAATAGTTGTGGTGTTAGTATTGAATATAATTCTATTGCTAAAATATTATCCTAAACGTAGAATTATTAATATACCATAGGGAAATTTCATTGTTAGGGTAGATATATTTAGTCACAGCCGCTTTACATTCATGAATTTATATTCTAACACACAGCGCCATCTAGTCCCAAACTAAGCAAAGCTTGTAGTATGGGTGCTAGACAACTGATATAAATAAAAACATAAATACTATACATAGACAACACCCAAACTACTAAACAAATATACTATACATAGACAACACCCAAACTACTAAACAAATATTTACTGATCATACAAATTGTTTAATAACCAAGAAGGTTACAACTCTATACATTTTAAATTCAAACATTTTTGTTTACTTTGTCGAATCACTTACATCCAATATTCCTTCCGGCTTCAAACTTTAAAACTTCAAAGCTTATCTTTTTGTTAACATTTCCAATTTATTAAATGTTAACTCGATGAACTTGATTGAAAGCAAGACGCTCCATTTAATATTTGCTTATCTTTTCTTAAACCGCTGAACACAAATTAAAGTTTTGTAAAGGAAATGGTTTTAAATAATTAATACTTAAACCCCCCCCCCCCCCCCTCCTCCTCCGGAATACGTCTAGGGTCAATGTTTCTGACAACTCGAGGTAATAATTGACTGCACGGTTGGCCTAGTGGTTTAAGCGTTCACTACAACACACAAAATGTTGTCCTGAGTCTGGGTGTTCTTTGTGTCCGTTACATGTATGTTTGTAAAGTCCCCCGCGACACAGGATGTATATTCCTAATGCGGGAGTTGTCTTTTAAAAAAAAAATATATATATATAAATACGAGAAAT
This sequence comes from Spilarctia lutea, assembly GCA_916048165.1. Lineage (NCBI taxonomy): Eukaryota > Metazoa > Arthropoda > Insecta > Lepidoptera > Erebidae > Spilarctia > Spilarctia lutea. The sequence goes on along the minus strand of OU696479.1, from coordinate 5,224,267 downwards.
AATCATGGATGTTTTTCTCTCCTGTAATTATGTGTTTTGACTTCGGGGACACCCACGATTTATTATAACTTCACTTAAGCTTAATCATGCTCACGAAGCCTAGAGTAGAGAGTACTAGGAGTATTCAACTAGAAATTAGACGCCAACACATGGACGTAAATAACTATCAATTTCGGATCTGCTGCCTATGCGGAGCAACTTGCAATTCCCTTCCAGCGCACGTATTTCCCTCCCACTATGATCCTGGGTACGGTCGATTCTACGAGGATTTCTAGAAAATAAAATGACTATATCCCTGTAACCGTAATATTATTATGATAAAAATTGAGAACTGTAAAAAATATCAATAGTGTATAAACATTTCAAGCGGGGTTTAACCCCAAAACCCATCACCTAGCTATGTCCATGATCCCGGGTCCATTAAGGCATGAAAAAGCATCTCACTATGCCGCAATCAGGATGGTCGATAAATCCATGGTTCGATAGGTAGTTTCTAAACAAACTTTCAAACAAAATTTTGTATCATTGATTTCAAAAGTCTAAAAATACTTTCGTCTTAAAGTCCTGTGATACCAACTTGAGACACTATTACAAAAATGAATCAAAGATTTTCAAATAAAGAATTATTTAAACCATTCATTCAATTAATTTAAATTCAGAACGTTTGCCAATATTTCAGTAGGCCTCGGCTTGTTTCTACAAGCACAATCGATTTGGCAACGTATTTTTTTTCTTTTACCGTACATTTTTCTATGCAAATGAAGGCTTTGGTAGAATAAGTCCGTAATTAATATTCAAAATGAAGTGCATGCAAGTCGATGATAATGATATTAAAAGTATCAGTTTTGACCAGTTTAGTTTTAATAAATGCTGATTTATTGCAATCAATGATCTTTATTTTTTTAATAGATGCCTATTCAACGTTTAAAGTTTAGTTATTAAGGTGAACTCGAGCAAAAGGTTGTACCTGTATTACAAGTTAAATATTCACTTTCTACTACCATAAACATAATGAACTAACTAATACACGTCATTAAATTGTTAAAATTTTATTAGTTACCATACTAATTGCTTAAAAACATAAAATAGAGCTTGGTTCAGTAATTTACTAGTTTTTGACGCAATATTTCGTGGTTACTAGTATTATCCAATGAACATAAAATTGTGGTAATTACTTTAGTAATTGATTAGTAAACACCATTCATTCCACTACAAATTAAATTAGTTTTAACAACGTGACTGTAATTATTTGATTTTATTGTTTGAGTTCTATTTTTTTATATACTTAATCTGGTTATAAATACTGTTACAATTAAAAATGAACAAAATATAACTTTTGAATTTGGAATCTGTCATTGTTATACGATTGTTCATTGTGTTTTCTTAATTTGGCGCCAATATATTGTAAAATATTTTGTGAAATTAAAATGGAGTGGGTGATTAAAGAGAACCGAATCGCTGTGATTGCATTACATAAGGTAGGTATGGAGTCAAATACAATTTTTAAAATCCTCCATACGCTTGGTATAAGTCAAATGTTTTTGTACCGAGCTATTCGTAGGTACAATGAAACCTCCTCTGTTTGTGATAGAAAGATCTCACGAAGTGTTCGTACGAAAACGGCGATTAAAGCAGTAAGGGAAAGAATTTGAAGAAATCGGGTCCGAAACCAAAAGATTTTATTCCAGGAGATGAAGATAGCACCTAGAACCATGTCGCGTATTTTAAAAGATGATTTAGGGCTTGACTATCGAATAAGCTTATATATTTAATGCGGGTTGTTTTTCTTTGTAACAATATTTATGGCAAGACTTAGTATATAAGCCTCCTAAAGTCACTCTACGCTGCCTGATGGATAGTATGAACAAAATTGAAGAGTAGCGTTAGTTGGTGACCCTCACCATGAAGCCTATGACGGCCTATTGAGATGCTTTTGCATCACTGGGCCTCTGGTCTCGCACTCACCAATAGATCGGTCTTCTGTGAGAGCTGGTGGGGCTCGTGATTAAATTAATATATTATTCAAGTATGTAACTTAAATAAATGTGTAATTAATTGATAGGTGAATGGTTTGCCATCTAATTACGAATTACAATGCGTTTTGTAATAGTTGAACACTATTTAAAAAAACACTTACTACCAGTCAATTATAGATTTCCATAATTATTTATTTTCTGTAATCTTTACATAATATAATACCAAGTCGTTTCCGCTGCCTAATTTAAATACAGATTTCATCGGAAGGTTTATAATATGTGCAATACGTGTGTATTTTAATAGAGAAATCTCGAGAATGTCAAAGACTTCAATTTGGCCGGATCGCTAGTTTAAAATAATAATATATCATTATATTGTACATTAGATGAATTACAAAGGTCACTTTGAACTAAGGAGGTACAAATATTGAGGTTGCAGAACGATCTCCGTCCTCCATAAGCGCATGTCTGGGGGCCTGCTAGGGTAACAGATGAGGCCATCTGTCACCTTAGCAGAAGCAGGCCTAGTTGACTGGCAGACCGCTAGCGTGTGCACCGTCACCTGATTTCCCGGCATCTAGTACCCTAGACGGTATGATTTTAGATTTTATTCGGTCCGAGTCCGACATGCCACCAGGACACCTCCTGTCCTCCTCCTCCTCGGATATCACCATATCTGAGAGGATTACTGCATAAAAATAAACGAGGTACAAATGTTAGCCTTAATCTTTACTTCTAAAACTTACCTAAGTATTGTACCTTTATCCCGTACAATATAGTATAAATTCAATAAAACCTTGCTATACCTAAGCCTTCATTCCGCACAGCAACTACCTACCATATAGTTCATCAAGAATCAATAACAACAAAGAAAAAATTTATACAAAAAAATATATATATTCCCGTAAACAATTTATAAAGACCTCAAAAAATAGAGAGTTGGGCCAACATACTTTCATCAACATACGATGCTTATCTCATACGCAAGAACATCTACCCTTACATAAAACACATAACGACGCATCGAGATAAAAGGTGAAAAGCTAATTGTGTAGAATGAGATTGTTATAACAAAAGAAACACTTTGTTGCATAATCTTAGGGTGCTATTGTTCTGACAAACCGTTTGAGTAAAAGCAGCTTATTGTTCCATTTTTTTGTTGCTGAATTTATAAGACTGCCATGTTGTGAATCGATCTTTTAATACTGTTATTTTTTTGGTACTTATTTCATGACTTGATACAAGTTTTATTGGGATTAATCTCACCCAAACGTTTTAACTTCTATATACTAGAATCAACAGCAGTGACTTACGGACAGAGAGTTATGACACTCGGAAAGTCCAAGGAAAAAAGAAACTGTTGTCAAATATAGTTTCGGGTTCCAACCTGCAACGAAATTAGTCAGAAGAAAACTGGAGGATTGGGAGAGCCACGCTTCGACATGAATGAGTCGACTCGACCGGAGTGATACCACGGCGTCACAGAATACCGGTGTGAAACAGCGTTTGCGCTGTGTTTCACCGAGTGAGTGAGGATCTCGGAGACCCATACCCCAAGCTCTTTCCTATTCCCCAAAGGCCTAATACGCATATATAACGCCTCTGGTGTTGCGGATGTCCGTGCGCGGCGGTAATCGTTTACCATCAGGTGATACGTCTGGTCGTTTGCCCCCTATTCCATAAAAAGAAAAGTTGGAAATATCGAAACAAGTTATAACTATTTCTCTTTAATCTTTTTGAAAGACATATCTTGGTGCGCTATCCAGGTTTAAACATGCAATACCAATATTGTTGAACCTTAAAAAACCTGTCGTCCTAAATAATTTCTTTTGCTATGTACTAAAGTACTTTTTAATAAATTAGAAAGCACGCGTTGAATTGCTATCTACCTACTAAAGTACTTTTTAATAAATTAAAAAAGCACGCATTGAACCATAGTGTTTGTACCACTAAATTCTTTTCTTTAAAGTTGAGGTGACAGCATAAATGGAAATAGCACATTATTTTGTGCTAAGCTAGAAGTATAATGGTTGTATATAGATATATAATGATACTAAGATTGACCAATAGAGAACGCCCTAGTTTAATTCAACTTTTATATGAAATTTTAAAGAAATATCTAGTGCAGTTATTATAGTATTTTAAGTGACTGTTAAAATTGCGATCTATAAACCAATCTCTTTTTCAATTTTACAACTAATTTAAACCGTTAAAATCAGACTATTGAAATTTCTAAGTTTAAATAGGTAGTTTTTTAAAGTATTGAGTGTTTTTTATTTCTGTGTTGAACTAAGTTCGCTAAACGATAATACTGGCTGATTATCTAGCCTAATGGTCACCGTGGGAGAGTCACGCTTCGGCATGAATGGGCCGGCTCGACCGGAGTGATACCACGGCCTCACAGAAAACAGGTGTGAAATAGCGCTCGCGCTGTGTTTCGTCGAGTGAGTGAGAATACCGGAGGCCCATACCCCAACCCCTCCCTCCATCCCACTCCCCATTTTCTAAAGGCCGGCAACGCACTTGTGACGCCACTGGTGTTGCGGGTGACCATGGGCGGCGGTAATCGCTTACCATCAGGCGATAAGTCTGCTTGTTTGCACGCTAAAAAAAAAATACATAAAGACATCATTGCTTTTAATAATCCAATGCTGGACTCAAGCATCGCTTTAGACCAGACTGCCTTATTTCTAAATTCCTTCATTATTTAATCATTAATTATGATTAAAGTTTTCCTTCTCTTTCAACCTGCTGTTAGTCTGTCAAATTCAAAAACATTTATTCAGTTAGAACACTAAGTGACATTTATGAACCTTAAATTGAAGCTACAGTTAAAAATCATAGATCGACACAACAGTAACGCCACAGTATGTACTGGATTGTCAAAGTAAATATGGTGAAAACACCTAAATCTATTGCCCGCTTGTCCATAACTTTCAGTTTCCAAAGTGCGTAGGGCCTTATGAGAAGAATACTTGCAAAGAAACTCATCCCCACTCTTTTTAAAAGTCATGATATTAAGGTGTCTATTTCGTTCCCTTTTCAAAAACCTATCTCCAGTTAAAGCTGAAGATATTTTATTTATTTTTTTAAATTTTTTCTTTGATGCACAGGATTGTTTTTCTTATTTTACGGAAAAACCAGTTTTTGTTGTCAAAAACAGGACAGATACTCTTTTTAGAATAAATTTAGACAGTTTTCAATAACCTATTTCCATGGTTAAATAAAGATAGGTTATTGAAACCGGCCGTTAGTCAACTCTTATACCCCTGGTATACATCTACACTAATATTATAAAGAGGAAAACTTTGTTTGTATGTTTGTTTGTAATGAATAAGCTCAAAAACTACTGGACCTATTCTCAAAATTCTTTCACCATTCGAAAGCTACATTATCCACGAGTAACATAGGCTATATTTTATTTTGGAAAAAAATAGGGTACCTTGAGATATTTGGGTTTTTCGGACACAAGGTGTAAAAATCAACCAGAAAAGTTACTTATTTTGCGAACATTTTCATGATACGGGCTATATAAGACGCAAACGAGGTTGCGTGGATCAGCTAGTCATAAATAAGGACATTGCGTGTGTGAGAATATGGAGGAATATTCTTTATTAGTCACCCCACGGGTATCAGACTTAGTTCGAACAGTATCGAAACTAATCTTGATCTATTTCCTATTGATTTCTCTGTTGCAATATAAGTAGCGGTTAGCATGAATAACGTTACAGCTATCAACAGTTCAGTTAGCCCGAGCACTTTCACTATCCTTACTACTCTACCGCATCGATACGTGTGCTTGCGATTTCATGCCACAAATGGGCCAACGGTATTAATATTTATTGACAAATTCATGCACTGTATTTAGTACATGAATTTGTCAATGTAGTTACAACGTGGATAACATTAAATATTGAAATATTGGGTATTGCATGCATTTCCATAGTTAACATACCCTTAATGTTTGCTTATACGCTTTCATTAACTTCACTTGTCTGTTTCTTAATTTAACGACGTTTTTACTATTTTTTAAAGTAAATACCTAATTTTTTTTTAAATAAAATTGTATAAATAGGTTACAGGAAATAAAGGCTATTTTTATTTCTTTATTTTATTTATACATATTTTTAACTTTTTGTTTATTATTTTAACGTAGAGTTTTTTTTTAATTTTTTAATTTATGGAAATAAAGTTTTATAACAATATTGTTGAAAGAACTTTATTACATTCGAAATCTTCTAGTAGTTTCAAAATAAAGTATGGAGTCTGTATCTTATCTATCTCGCTTCTTATCTTAATCTTCGTGCCATCAAAAGTATCAAAATTTCTGAAGATGTATTTTGCGTTGAAATAACATGAATTGAATGAAATCTGTATTCTGAAAGGAGTGCCGGATACAAACATTACAATACCTCGCTTATTTTATTTGATAATAGAGGTAGTTCTATTAATAATACTAACACTGTTCTAGAAATACATTAAGAATAAAATCTAAAACATTCATAACTTAAAGGTAATCTTAACTCTTAAAGTTATCATTTACATATTACAGCTTATAAGTTTGCCTTTAAAAACAATATCAAAGTAAAAGAAATAGGAACAATATAAGAACTAAATGTAAAATATGTAGGTACATGAACTATGCTGCATGTAAACTAAGTGATGGCAATAAAACTGACCGTGTGCAAGTCACGCATAATTACATCCGAGTTTCAATCCTAGTAATTTAACATCGACATAGCAACCTGTGCAAGAGCAGAGCAGAATGCACATGCACTGATCGAACAGGTTCGTCAAAGTTCATTCGTTCCCATTCATTACTACAGAGGCCGTTGACTGTGTTAAAATATATACCCGCGGTCGTCGACGTACGGTCACTTGATCTCTCATATTGGCAGCTCTGTAAATTCAAGATTGACGGCTTGCCGCCATGTTGATGTTGGTACCCCTGCGCCGCTAACTTCACACTACAACGGTTTTACGTGAACGTTACTTTAGTTTTGTTTTGAAGTGTTTGTGTACAGAGTTATTAGACTTTATGGTCCATTATTTTGAATTTTATCAATGGAACATACATTTTTGTGACCATTGATTTATAATTATGAATTAGTTTAATTTATTTGTGTAAACATGTGTTGTTTATCCATCAATAGACGTAAATTATTGTCTATCAGTGAAAGTTTGGTTATATTGACAGTTGAGTTTATTATTACAGTTGATTGCACTGTGTCCTAATGTGATTTAGGTAAATAAAGGAATGATCACTTTATATGGGTAGAAGAAGTTGATTATAATGAGGTAAAGTTCAACCCTACTGGAGAACTCGGAGCCCGGTCTAGACCTTCAGTCTCTTATGGCGTTGTCTCGAATTAATTTTCTCAAAAAGGCTTGGTTAAATTATAGACTACTGAGATAAATTTACACTGATAAGAAATTGTTTCCGGAGGTCAAAATATGTGTTGTAAAGGTATTTAGAATTTATTGTGATTTATTGATACTGAGATGTTACGAAAACAGTTTTAAATTAATTATTTGTTTTATGGTCCCTTGGTACATTCAATAAAGGTGTTTTGGTACAGCGACTATATTTACATAATAGTCGACTACTTACCTAGAAGGTACTTAATATATATAATGTTATAAAATTATTATTACCCTTAAGTTGATTGTATGACCAATTACCGATTATATACATTTTAATCAATTGAACTAATATTACTACGTTATTAATCACATTAATTCCTGTTTCTCTGTAGGTATATTGATTAATTATCAACACAATATAACTCGCTGAGGCGCTTAACTTAATACTGTAAGCACCTATTGCGTAAATTATTTTGGCAATTTTACCCTCAGGGGACAAAATAATGAATGAGCAGCTAATGGAAATTCGTCATTTTCAAAGTTAGAAACACGAAATAACAAATATTCATACGAGCAAATACGCGTCCAATAGCTGGTTAGTTATATAGGTACACCATACAGTTTCAAAAGATATACATACATAAAAATCGAATTCAAGAAGTTTCCATTAATAAAAAAATTTAACGATTCGCATACCTTATACCGCATAGACAAAGAGATTAAGAAATTAGAAGTAAGTGTACTTATATGGTCCTACGAACTTCTTTAATCATTTATAAAAAAATAATGAAACAAAAAAAGATCTATGACAACAATTACTAAAACTGTTTAATACCTATTCATATTTATTAATAACAAGAAAAAGTTTAAAAATCTATTACCCGGCTACGTAAAAAGTTTCAAAAAAAGTAATATAGCCTATGTTGCCCGGACCATTATTACAAAAATATTGAAACCAGGTATAAATAAATTTTAACTCCTGCATTTTAGGAATTTACAAAGCCCAACACCTGATCTAACTGTTGGCCATTATCAGACAGGCTTATAACTAAAGCTCATTAAAAGCTTCAACGGTTGTCGATTGAATCCGTTCCTGTTGATAACCGCATAATGCATATGCATAACACCATGTTCGTCTTAGATGTCTTGTTCTGACTCATAATCCGTCTATCAAGATAAAATATTAAAATCAATGAAAATCAAAAGTCACCATGGCTTTAGTGTCAGATAACTTTAGTTCAGTCGTTGAATCGATATCAAATACAATACTTTGAATATTGTGCAATCATTATGTCTGTGGTTTTCTGATGTCTATCGAAATACTGTAATCTGTGCTTTCAAGTGTCGTCTTCGTGTGCGTATTCTAGAAAATCTTATTTTACCTACTAACTAAAAAGGCTCGTACTCAAATAATTATGAGTATCATAATTTTTTTTCGTGAAAAATAGTTGAAAACAATTCTATTGAACAAAAACTACAAACAATTCATTTTCAGCATGCTATAATTAAGTGTCAAAGTGCTGTGCTTAGTCAAACTTAAGTTTATCATAACATGTATCTGACAAGCATATCGCATTATATAGATACACCTTCCTTTCCTTTTCCCTAAAAAAAGCTTTAAGCCGTTGGCGAAGGTATGAGCAGGTAGAAACGAACCTTAAATTCATGCATGAAGTTCAAAACTGTGTGTTACAAAAAAAGGACTAGAATTAATAGCGTGTTCTCATAACCATATGTCTAAATTATGAATTTAACCACGTCATCACAAATCAGATCGCTCTCTGTTTTCAGGCCTTATTCGTTTACCTCTTTAAATCGGAAGACGATAATACCTATTTTGGCGTTAAAATCCATAATAACTTAAATAACAAATTTCTTAAGTAAATAACTAGAATTCCTAAAAATTAAAATACAATAAGGAACCTGCCTGACGTGCCTCAAAAAAAAGAAGGCTCAACCATCCCTTTCATGATGTATGATCGCGTGATGATATATAGCCTATAGCCTACCTCGATGAATGGACTATCCAACACTAAAATAATTTTTCAAATAGGACCAGCGGTTCCTGAGATTAGCGCGTTTAAACAAACAAACTCTTCAACTTTATAATATTAGTATAGATTTTTTTTTTAGTAGTTTTTATTTAGTTGCCTTAACTTGCATATAGAAGTACTGTTGTCGAAAACAAACAAACTTTGTATGAATTATTTGAAAAGATGGTGCACATGAGTTTCTTACCAGCTCTTTTCATGAATGCAATACCCATCGGAGCTGGTACTTGGATTGATTTCAATTTAAACCTTTGAGTTGAATCGAAATCAATCTAAGCTCCGGTAATTCAAATCATTTCAGTGCATTTAGTATTAGTACCTTTTATCACCAAATTGATTACTTAAGATGTTTTATATTTTGATGTTTGTATTTTTGACGTGTTCAAGTGCCTTTTGGGGCCTATGGAAATAAATGATTTGAGTTTGAGTTTAACGTAACGTAAATGTTCACGTAATGTTGTTGTATAGAACGATAAGGAATTCAATATACTCAAACACCCTCCTTTGAATCACAAAACCGCACTAACCATTATTACTTGTTTACTTCTTAAACTTACACACAAATTCCAATTAAGTAGCTAATTAAGTTATGTTTTTGTATGTTGTTTTTCCTTTTTTTTTTCGTTACCAGAAACGTAAGCAATAAAAAGACACTTTATTTTATGACACAGCTTTAATTGTTGTTATACAATTGTGTGATCTCATAATTACTTAAATCTGTTATAATGTGACCTTAAAAGTATGAAGCAATTTAATTACACTCGAGATTTTAAAAGTGTGTTTTAAACGCAAGTTCTTAATTTTGTAGATGTCTTATCAGATAAATCTCTTTGTGTATTTGTGATTTCAAATTAACATCTCTACACTAAATACATATGTAAGTATATTTGGTACTTACATAAAATAAAACGATTTGTATGTCTTTCTGTCTGTTTGTTTGATCCGCCTAATTCTGGCAGATAGCTGATCTTATTACGGGTAACTTAAGCCACTTTTATTTAAAAAAATAGAACACACTATTATTAACTTCATGCACATGTACATCGGCGGACTTAATGCCAAGGGCCTTCTCTACCAGCCAACCTTTTGGGGGTGTAGAAATCTGGTAAGGTGAGATTAAAGTTGTAATCTAAATTAATCTAACCAATACAAAAATAAATGATAACCTATGAAATAGTGAAGAATATCCGATTCCAAAGCTACAAAACCGCGGGCTATACTACTTGTAAAGTATATATATACAATTTACTAAACGTCCCTTTTGAGGAGAGGTATATGCACGCCAGTGAACTTACTAAAAAAACAATAATCAAACTTAAATAAAAATATTCCCACATATATCTCATAATTCCACCAATAATAAGACCACATATTAGATCACTAACGATTGCAATTGTGTTTGCGTGCTTATGTAACATACTGTATGCACATAAACATGCTAAAAAACAAAAAATAATAAAACAGAAATAATAAGTAAAAAGTATTGATATTAACGTAAACTGACTGTTTTGTTCCCTTTTCATTCTAAGCCACTGAACTAACACTATAAATAACAATAGCTGTCCAACAAACTTAATTTCCCTACTTAGTTTATGGAAGCGAATGATTTCACAGACCGTCGGGCTTACGAACGAACCTAACTACCTACTCTAAATTACACACAACTCTAATTCGAACTTCCAACTGCTTTATATTTGAACTGAAAAGTTCAATTACCTAGATAATACATTTGAAATGTTTGGTAACAATTCGCAATTTAATTCTTGTTTTAGGATTACTGTATTTAAAACACATTACACACATACATTTCACATTACAATTCAAATATCATCATCATCAACCCATAATGTCCCACTGCTGGGCTCGGGTCTCAGAAGAGAGTTAATGCCATACGTCCCCACACTGGCCACGTGCACGTTGGAGTTTGACAAATACATAAGTTAAACAAAATATAATAGTGTGGAATAACCTACTTTAGAAGAAACCTTCTTTTTGAGTAAAGATCTATGTCCAGCAATGGACTATAAAAAACTGTTGATGATATATGTACTTATAATACCATTATGTCATGTTCATCTAACAAAGATAGGTGTAGAACGAGTCCTTAACAAATCATAACAAATGCCAATCAATTCTAGGTAACTGATGGACAAATCGACTGTATGTCCCTTTTTATTCCTCGACAACGACCTACAAAGTCATTGGGTTCGTTTAAACAGCTTAAACGCTCAAATCTAACTTCCATTAATACTTATAATGGTAATAAAGATAACATAAGGATGATGGATATTTACATTACACTGGTTAGTGTCAGGGACCTGAGAAAGACAGAATTGGTTCAATAAGCTTTAACATAATACGTTATTTTCCAGTTTAAACAATTTTTACCTAGCCTGTCGTGAGTCACGTTTCTAATATATAAGAATTTATGTCGTTTATCGGCTGCTGATTTCGCTAATCAAATAAACGAAACAAATATCCAAATACATTCTGTTCTCGAAATTCAATGCTTAACGAACATCGACTTCATTTTCTGATGTCAATTTTACTTGACATAACCGTGAAAATTTAAACATTGTGGATGGTTTCATATAATACTGCAAACTCTCTTTTGTTAAAAAGGACAAAGAGATATAAGGGCGGGAGACAAAAAAGAAATAAACAAGCTCATCACAATTATATATCCTGAGGTGGAATCGAACCAACGATATCTGGTTAAGCGATCACCTTCACTGACTACAAGACCTATAGGGCCGTCAAAACGTGCGAGACGCAATGTGCGTTCGTAAGAATATACCCATAACAAACATTGTCCTATTTCTAGAATACGCGATTTGCAATTTAAAGTGAGTAGTTTGCGACAGTTAGTAAGTTGCAACGTCTGCTGATCACGTGTATTGTCCAGTGAATCGATGCAACTGGTTGAAATACGTTCATCAGTGACATTGTGTGCATGCTTTAGTTTATTTTATTTCTTCCTTGATAGTTCAAAGTGTGGAAAGTGAGCACAAAGTTACTGTATGAGTTCGTTAGTTGCACAATTTGTCTATTCAATACTTTTCAGTTTGCTTTCACTCTGTCATCTATCTACCATCTATGTTAACACCTAAGAAGTAAACGGAGCCGCCTTCTGTTGTCTCTAACCGGGCATTGACTTCTACACTAGAGTAGGTAAAAGACCCGAGAAAAAGAGAGAGAGATCTATAAAAATATCCTCATCAGCTCTATCATGGATCTGAGAATGAATCCAGTACTCGGATACTTTAAACCACAAGGGAGAAGAGAAGTTAAAGCTATCAATCATCAAGTTAAAAATATTCGTCATCTCTCTCACTGTATCATTTACCTGGTCATTCTGATAATAGTATGACGTGTCATAGTTATATGATGGCACTACATCAATATGTCAAATGTGTCACCAAATAATGTAATAACAGCAGCTGTAAAAGGAACTATGAGTATATTGAGTTAATCGATGATAAAAAATATTTGTACAACATGTTAACTACTTTACAATCAACAAAACTTGGCTGTATTGTAAGAATTTTTGAACAATAATATAAATCATGAAATTTTGAACCTGAGACAACTTTTTTATCCGACAACGGCGAAAGCAAAAGGATGGGTAATACTATTTCCGTCTATTTATGTTTGTATGTTTCCCCGTAGCACCTAAACTACTGAACCGATATAAATGCATGAGGTGACACTAGATCACTACATAGTATAAAACAAAGTCGCCTTTTCTGTCCCTATATCCCTATGTGCGCTTAAATCTTTAAAACTACGCAACGAATTTTGATGCGGTTTTTTCCAATAGATAGAGTGATTCAAGAGGAAGGTTTATATGTATAATACATGCATCATATACTAAGGCAACATTGCTAATTTTAGAGGTTTCTATTTTATGCCCGTGCAAAGTCGGAGTGGGCCGCTATGTTTTTATATACAACGTTCATAGTTTTTCTGTAGTGTATTTAATTTAGTATCAGCATTGCACCCGTGCGAAGCCGGGGCGGGTCGCTAGTTCGTTATAAAGGACTAGGTGACATAGGTCACATAAATTTTAACAATAGTTTTTACGTAGTTTTTTTAACCTTTTCTTGTTCAACGGATGAACTCTTCCGATTCGCTATCAGGTGTACCACCTGATTCTCTAAAATATCATAATATATATTAAAATCAAGCATGAACTAAAAGAATATTAACTAACCGTAACTTAGTTTTGTAACGAAACGAATTGAATATTAATTCATTTATCTTCGTCAGATATGAAAATAGAAAACAAACTGATACCAGCTCTACATGATAAAGTAATAACTCAAATTGACTGCATAACACAAGCTAAAATCTTTTTAACTACACCAAAACATAGACTCCCCTTTTAAAATGACATTTTATTCCTTACGTAGACAGTATACAGTAGCTTTTTACAATCTCACTAAACTACAGAAGCATTGAATAATAAGCTCAATGGAATGTAAATAAGACACAAATCCGAAAAAGTTGTACCGCTCGCAGGGTAGATCGTTCTGCTACAGCGGAAATTACCATTTTAATAGTATTCTTCGGAGTTCGACTTCCGTAACATGTACAAAATCAGTGATTTACATAAATATCACAAGCTGACGATAAAGGGGCGAGCATTAACTCATTTCCCTTCAAGTTATTTCATGCTTTTGATATAAATATATCCGGTAGAAAAAAGTTGGTAATATTGACAGATTGTGCAATGACTTGATGTGACGCAATAATTGCTTTGCAATAACCCATTATATGAGTTTTATGAAACAACTAACTAACCCAGCGAACTTCGCATCGCCATACCTTTTTTCGTGAATATATTCTAAATTTAGGAATAAAATTGTTTTAATATTTATACCCGTCTTAGTTTCCGGTAGCGCTAATAAAGTGCAAATTGAGTCATTGACGTAAGGAACATACCTACATTGCTTAGACAACAGTGAGTGCTTGTAATATATGAACTCTATACAATAGCAATAAAGCTCAAATTGACTTTACGTTTTAGTTAGAAAACGTTTGTATGGAAAAAAAAAGGGTTGTTTCTAGAGCTTTTCCGGCCATTATTCGAATTTTTCTCGCCGTAAAAACCATCCTTGAACTTCAACGAACATTTAAAAAAAAGAATTGGCCAAATTGGTCCAGGCGTTGTTGAGTTATGCGCTTACCAACACATTGAGCGATTCATTTTTATATTATAGATAGAAGATATAGATTAGCTTATAATTTTTACGCATGATATGTGTGTTTAATTTTGTAAGTAAGTTAATCAATACTTTAATCATCCAATCATGATTTGTGTCATATCATGACGTCTTTTGTATCACAACTTTACTAACTGTAACTTTATATATACTGTAACTATATTTGACTGTAATTTCATGCTTAAATCAAGTACAAAAATACTGAGTCTGCTTAATACTCGTCTGGGTGTTTCCATATATGGTAATAACTTAATAAGCTAACTTAAACTAACACCATAACTTAGACACAGTCGTCTGATCCGAAACTTGGCAGAAACTGTACCATAGTAATTAGATACACTTTTATATTAATCTGTAATATATAAAATTCTCGTGTCGCGGTGTTTGTTACCAAACTCCACCGAAACGGCTGGACTTATTTTTATGAAAGTCTGAGAATCGGCAAATATCTATCATTCATATCCCTAAATGATAAGGGTGACGCACCCCTAAACATATTTTTTTATTTTTCATGGCAAAACTACGTTTGCTGGGTCAGGTTGTAAATACATATAAATTATACCCAGACGCAGAACAAATTATCATGCTCATCACACAATTATTTTTCCTAGGTGGGATTCGAATCCACGACCTCTGGCTCGGCATTCAGATTCGCTGAGTGCAAGACCAGCAGTATCCATCCACAATATATATTTAAGGAGACTTCTCCTTAAATGGGTGTTCTTTGTGTCCGTTTCATGAAGTCCTCCGCGACACAGGATATATATTTCCCTAATGTGGCAATTGTCTTTTAGAAAAAATGTATCATAGCCAAGGACTTTTCCTTAAACAAATATCATAGACAAAGAGCCTTGCTAGACATAAACCTTCATGTCTAGAATGGATTATTAAAAATTGTCGATGATGTATTTACTTCCCAAGAATAAGTATCGGAACAGGTAAAAGCATGTTCTAAAACTCATCTTAGGTATGCCACGGTATGTTTAGGTGTGAATGCCATTGTGTAATGTCAGAATTGTGGTTGATTACGCCACAACACCTAAGTGATCGTGTAAAGTACCTATTCTAATTTTTCATCTGTTTGTTGGAAACTACAGTATTCTCATTACATGTAATGAAAACCACATAAGGATAATACTTGTATCAATTTTGTTTTATGTTGAAATATTACGCAAATAATTATATTGGAGTACAAATTTTCAAGTATGCTTTAAATCTCAACTTTTGCAGATTTAATTAGTTGATTATTAAATTTTATTTTTAAATTAAACATGTTTATGGGTATTTCCCTGATACGAATGTAACTATACAAATATATAGGTATAGGAAAATTTATATAATATAGGTATTGCATGAGTTAAACCAATAAACCAAGGTAATATTAACTTTAGTTGATTTTAGTTTTCTTTTGTTCTATAAAAAAGTAATATGCATGTATTCTGTAATAATATTAGTGTAACAGATGTGTAATGGGGACACGTAACTTTAATTACCCTCATTCGTGGCAATTTGTATAGGAAATCGTGTTTGCATAATAGTGAGATATTTTCCGTTTTGATTTTGTGTATTGCTATTTCGTAATTCTTACAAGTATGCTACAATGGCAGACTACAAAAACTGATTTGCTTACACTTTTTTTTTAAATTTGAATATTTAACTAAAACAAGATATAAGGCAATGTAGTATTTTTTTTTTTTTTTTTTTTTATTGAATAGTGGACAAACGAGCAGACGTATCACCTGATGGTAAGCGATAACCGCCGCCTATGGACACCCGCAACACCAAAGGCGTCACAAGTGCGTTGCCGACCTTTGGGGGATGGGAAAGGGGATGGGGGGAGGGGTTGGGGTATGGGCCTCCGGTGTCCTCACTCACTCGATGAAACACAGCGCAAACGCTATTTCACACCGGTTTTCTGTGAGGCCGTGGTATCACTCCGGTCGAGCCGACCCATTCATGCCGAAGCATAGCTCTCCCACGGTAAAAAGTGAATGATTAATTTATCTCTGGCTACCTGATACTCCTTTAAGTCCGTGTTTATAATGATTTTATCTATCGTGTATAGTATTGATAATGACAAAATGCTGGAAAGTTTCGCTTTGTTTGATTTTTTTTATTATAAATTGACACATCTAATTTCAATCTAGACAGGGTGTGCACTAAAATAGCCAGTCTTAGATAAATTACACTTCAGACAAATAACATGCTTATTACAAAAAAAATATGGGTAGAATCGATCCAACGATTTCTGACACAATAGTTTTGATCAAAAACAGGTTTCTGATATTACTGCAGCGCATCACAATACCAGTGACAGCTCGACTGTTGTCAATATAATCCAGTTTTGGCTCTAAATAAGACCTCCCTTGTCACTCAATTAGAACAGTAAACTATGGAAACAGTTACATCAATCAACATAACAAAATCAAACAACAGATTTCCAAGCTTCAATAAACAGTTATAGGAATAACATAATACGGAAAGTCCGGTTTTCATTGTTATCTAC
Organism: Spilarctia lutea; assembly: GCA_916048165.1. Taxonomy (NCBI): domain Eukaryota; kingdom Metazoa; phylum Arthropoda; class Insecta; order Lepidoptera; family Erebidae; genus Spilarctia; species Spilarctia lutea. Next base: position 5,207,145 of record OU696479.1, on the reverse strand, counting down.
ATTAAAATTACTTTTAAAAGTGAAAAATTCAGAAGCATCCGAATACCACTTCGTTATTTATTTAATAATTGTCATCTCATTCATACTGATAAATCTGTAACAAAAACCTCAATGAATGACATGCAAAAAACCAGTCGATGCTTGCGAAACAATTCATGCACTCCCGTATAAAACTCGTCGGACATAACTAAACGCATTGACAGATAACAAAGAAATGGAATGGAGGGTCGCACTTATATTAGGGAGCGAAACACCTGCTACCTGCTCAATATTCGGCCAACTTCAAGTGAGTTAAGGCTATTGTGATATATTTTTTTAATCCGTATACATTTGGGAACGTTAGAAACAACACGCAGCTGAGTCTTTTCACTTAAGAAGATTACTGTAGATGAAAAAGTAGTGTTGCGTGAACAAAATTTTATTCTTGCCAATGATAAATGTAATACTTTTGAACGAATTAAATTAAGTTTATCTAATTAATTAGTTAAATAATGAAATTAATTAGTTATTCAATATATGTAGTTCAGTAGTTTTTTCTCACTCACACATATTGACGAAATATTCTAACTTAGCTAATCCACTTGTATTTAAATAGCCATTCTGACTTAATCGTAATTAATTCTATTATATAAACAAACTTATCAGGAATGTTCCATATTTTTTCAACAACTTTTATTATCTGCTCTGCTATATCTATCGGTCATAGGTATATTCGTTGTTATAATTAATTACCTAAATCGTGTAGCAATAATATCAACTTGAAAATAATAGTAATTTAGTTTTATTCGTAATATATAGTTGTATACGTTTTTAATGAGAAATGAGGAAGTAGACTGCGAGGAATAAAGACAAAATGCCGCTCGACCGAGACAGTACTACTCTTTTTTTCCGTGCGGAAATCCCCTCGGACACTATCTCCTGGTGGCATGTCGGACTGACTAAAACTGCACGCCGTCTTGGGTACTAGGAGCCGGGAAACCAGGTGCACCCTATCTTTAATTAACCTAGTTTTAGTTAAGTATTGTAGCACAATTACTAAGATAGTTATTACAAAATCTAAATAATTTGCTACGCCTTCTCCACCATTCGTATTCGTCATAGCCAACATGATACACAATTCTTCAGCTATCAACAAATCTGTTGATGTGATAATCTAAATTTTCTAAAGCTAAAAAAGCTCTACAAGTCGCTTAAGTCAAACCTGTAACTGATCCATCGCCTAAATATATATAGGACTTAAGTTGCTTCTAAGATGTGTGTATTTTGACTACCTCGGTGGCGTAGTGGTAGCATATGCGACTGCTTAGCTTGAGGTCGCGGGTTCGATTCCGGGTTGGACCAAATGTTTGTATGATTTGTAAATATTTGTTTCGGAGTTTGGGTATTTTCTATGTATAATATGTAGGTATTTACAAAAAAAAAATATAAGTATTTATATCAGTTTTCTAGTACCCATAACACAAGCTGTGCTTAGCTTGGGACTAGATGACTTGTGTGTTAGATGTCCGGAATATTTATTTATTTCAAAATTATGAACGTCATGAAAGTTATCATCAAATAAATTGTGATGTTTTGTTGCAGATGTGTTTTATTACACAGTTGTAAGAAAAAAATCAATAATCAATCTAATCTGACATCTACAGATTACTTACGTGACGTTTAAAATGCATCGCTTCAAGATTATCATGTGATTTGATGACAATTTGCAATACAAAAAATAATACATAAATTGTACTAGGAACGGTATACCATCATTTAAAAAAACCTTAAAATGTTTTTTTTTATTTTGTCATAAGATAAATGACTTATAAAAGTAATCAATTATTCTAATACAGCAGAGTTGACGACATCATTATGAGGTTTCATTGTTCTGCTTTTGACCGCGGTTCCGTTAGTGTATATGTCGATTATCGTAAAAAAAGGATCCTGTGTTCTTCTGCAAGGTCCAATCTATCTCTATACCTAAAATCATCCAAATCAGTTCAATGGTTTACCCATGAAAACGTAACAGACAGACAGACTTGCTTTTGAATTTCTATAAATAAAGTAGGTATGGATGTCCATTTGACATGAACTGTAAACATAACATAAACAGTAGATTAAGTAGTATATAAGTATATTTCTTTTGGATTTTTGTTCTAACCCTGGTTTTGCTTATATGTACCTTGTATTATAATTAGGTACTTATTAATTTTTCTTTTATTAACCAGTTGTTTAAGTAAGATAATATTATTATAATTATTCGACTCATGGTCGAATTAATCTAGCTTCTTTAGTAGTAACTACATATATTTGCAAATTAAAACCTTTTCAGATTATACACGTTCCATATTCAAAACTTATTGAATTTCTTGAACTGATTATTCGTTCCAGCACTTATTACTTTGTATTCTATTTTATTTAAATTAAAATTTCCGGAATAAGTAAATTAATATTATAGAAATATAAATATATTAAACCATAAATATGTATTTGGTAGGCCCAATCGTTCACGTACACTAATGGTGGATGAATCGTCTGTTTATGCGTCACACTCTACTTGTTGCCTAACTTGTGATAACTGTTTACGCTTGACATTATCTTAAAATTTTAACAAATAGGTAAGTTATGTACGTGCATAGGTTTTTTGTCTTGTCATTTTTCTTACATAACGGTACAGTTTATATAAACCCTTTGGTGATAAATTAGATATATTATTTGAGGCACTCCAATCCAGGGATTATATTGTATGTAAATTATTTGTTTGTTCCTAGGTGTTATTCATTTTATGGTTAGTTTTCTTACAGAAAAGTATAAATCACATTTCCAAACACACACAAAAGTATAAGCCAGAGTATAAGTCTTGCCATAACATAAAAAATATTTTTGCTTAGTTGACATAATCAAAATAGACTAATGTTTTGTTATTTTTTATTATTAAACTCAATTACTAACAGGCACACTCACAAAATAACAACTTATAAAAAGTTGATGATAGATCTGCTTACGCCTGTAAACTGGGCGAAAACTTAAAAATATAAATTGAGTATCAATTTCAAATTTAGAATTCGTCGCGTTCCAAATTACTACAGGAGTGTGAAAGTTTAGAATTGTTTAAATTTAATAATCTGTTGTTTTTTTATCTGTTGTGGTTTTGTAATGAAATTTACTCCCACAATTATTTTTTTGCTATTAATATTTGAGTAGTAATGATTTAATCATTGCGAACAACCGGAAGTGGAAGTGATATTAACCAATAAACGCGCCCATCTGATAGTGGCTTACCGCCATGTAAGGACGATGTCACTTACGTATTGGCAACCCTGCCTAAATCTATATCAGTTTAAATAATTATACCAAATACAAGACCTTGCCGGTCTTACGGAGATGTACGTGTGTGGTGTGTGTGTGCACATGCTCCATTTGCGTCATTAATGGAGATAAACTTTATCTACGCAATACTTTTCTAATTACAAGCGAAGTCGTTAATTAACTTTTGTGTCGTTATTAAGTTTGAAATAGGTTTCAAACCATGGTTTATATAAAAACTTGCGAAACTTAATAATTGACCCAAGATTTTCTCTTAAGCGTTCAAAGTGTTGGGGCCTTAAATTTGGCAGGTAACCTAAATTGTCAGAAGAAAATAGCAGCCTACGATTTTTCTTTTTTTTATGAAATATGGGGGTTAGTGAGCAGACCTATCGCCTGATGGTAAGCGATTACCGTCGTCCATGGACACCCGCAACACCAGAAGCGTCACAAGTGCATTGCCGGCCTTTGGAGGGTGAGGGGTGGGGAAGGGGTTGGTGTGTGGTCCTCCAGTATCCTCACTCACTCGGTGAATCAGTGGGCTAGGGCTGTTTCATACCTGTTTTCTGTGAGGCCGTGGTATCCCACAATTTTAACCCGATTATGGCGAAACCAAAATAAGGGTTATAGGTTTAGCACTCTGTGCACATATGTATGTTTCACCGTACCGTATAATAAACCGATTTGAAATAATGAACGAAGTGTCAAATAGATTTGTTATAATAACCTGGATGACTTATTCTATATAAACTTAATCATATTTTTTTACGTTGTGGGGTATATTTTTTAAACTTTTTCTTGTTTGGGTGTCGATTTCTTTTAAGCGTTCATCTAAATCAACTCTCGTCGAAGTTACTATGAATCGAACCAACCAAAAAAAACAACACATCTTCAAATCACGTGTGGCTATTGACTTGGGTTCAGGTAGGAATATATTATGTATATATAATCTTAGAAGGGATTTACTGTACTCCCGAAAAAGAACAAATTAATATTTAAAATTTTCTGTTCCGTTCTTGCGAGACTGCTAGTGTTCATTAATTTATAAATAATAGGTATTGTTTTCTTTTTAAATATAACGAAGAAGACTATTCTTCTCTTGATATTTACTGTCTTTAACAATAGAAAACGTAAATAAAGAATAAAATCATAAATGACAAATGAAATAATCTAGTATCAAAACAATATAATTTACATTCATATATTTATAAACACAAAAGTTGTATGACTTAGGAGGCGGTCTGAGAAGAATGACGAACTCCTGTCACTTTGAATTACTATCGAAAATAGCAGAGTTATTGATATTTTAGAACTAAATACTAAAACCATATGATACTCACTTTATTAATAATCTAAACCAATCGCTTACAGTGCCATTCGTTACTAAAGTATCAAAATGAACCATAAAACAAACACCTTTCTGCAATTCAACATTCGTCCTCAGAATTTATCTCAGTTCAAGTCACAACAAATCTGTCTAGCGAAATGCGTATGCCAAACAATCATATCTTATCAAATGATTGTGCAAATGAGAACAGTGTTTATCAGAAGAGCTTGTCGCTCCGGGCCGGGCTGCTGCGAGGTCTTGAGTATTACCCTACCATTTACCACGTTGTTGCAGACCGCATTCGGCACTCCGACGCGGCACCGAGTGAACGTCGTCGGGAGGGAAGCGACTCGCGTAACTATAATTAGTGAATAGAGTGCGCGTAGTTGATCGTGACGTGCAATGCTCCGGGCCCAGCGCGCCCCACTACCCCTTACAGGGCTATGGAGACCCTCATCGATAAGTTCAAGAGGGAGCAGGGTGGTCTACGACGGTCCAGGTCCGTCCGCGCTTCCCTTCGATTGATCGGTAACCGCTGGCGGTCTAAAGACGAGGAACCCAATGATAATGAAAAAATACAGAATAGTACTATACTTTTCTCAAAGCAGATTTGGACAGAGAAAGACTACGACGTAGCGTACACGGGTATTGAAGGTACGTACAAATCAAAGACACCAGTAATGGCGAAGAGGAAGCCAGATCCAGCAAAACAAAGAAGAAAAAGTGGGGATATCGACTTGACTCTGAAGCCGCAAAGGCCTAAAAAAGTGGAAAAAAAGTTTAGTGATTTGTTTACGAATAAAAAACAAAAAAGTGTCTCAGCAAAAGAACTGATAGTGCCGGAGAAAATACCTCCGAAAGCGGCGGCTATTCTTCACATACATTCGCCGGAGCATGAGAAAGTGAAGAAAAAACTGAAGGGGATGGGAAAATCCGAGTCAGCGAAATCAATTTCAGAGTTGACAGTCCATAAGCGCGTGCGCAGGGGCTCGGAGAGTGACATGTGCCCGAACCAACCAAGAGGCTGCGTCAATCCTGCGTTTGTGTACAGCACCCCACCGAAAGATAGAAAGATGCCGATGTCACCTACTGCCTACCTAAGTATGTATATTCGATATTTTATCATAACTAGGTTAGCTGACAATAAATTAAGTTAATAAACCATTTTCATATTGGAATAATTAAATACGGTACCTATTTTTTTCATGTACATTTGACTTCTTTAAGATTAGGACACACAGTTAGGGTGTTAAATCTCGTTGTCAAAATTCAGTTACATAATATTCGCACCTAGACTTAGTGTTTAATTATTAAAGATAATTTAATTTTGATATTTTGTATGAAATTTAAGAACCACTCAAGTACTTATAACAATTTGATATTGGATTTAAATGCCAACTTTCCCAGAGATCTATTAACCTTATGAAAATACCCAATTATTCATAGAATCACACCAAACTCTTGACCAATATAAGTAATTACCTATTGTTATTAAAAATAGTGTTACTGAGGTGATTAAATTATTTCAGAATATGAATTATTATATAATATAATTAAGTAGGTATAAATATTTAGTTCATATCTTATTCTCATTCTGTGCAACTTTATAATTCGAGCTTTTAATGAGTATTTTTTTTATCTAGCATACTTTATTGTACATAAAAACTAGTAAGTATTTCGAAATACATCAAGCCTTATATCTAAACTAGGTGAACCTCGTCAGCGTGTCCTATTGGCCGTAGCGTGATGTTACAACAGTGTGAACGAATTTCTTTACCATAAAGAAGGTTATAATGAATCAACCTTAAAATATAGACATGTATTGTTTTTTTTTTAACATGTTAGCAGATCAATTGTTTCTATATTTTAATCTTTTACGCAGCGCACGCAATGGAAGCTCTCAAAATTATTGATATTCAACCCTTTTTTCGGTTTTAGTGTGATTATATATGACTTATAGCGTTCTCGATAACTGAGCTATTTATCAGTTATAGAAAAAATATAGGTTTGTGTTACTTACATGATCACGTAGACAAAATTAATTATTGAATTACTTTATATGTCTACAAATTGAACAACCATATATGCTACATGTACGTTAGTAATAATAAACAAGCCCAAACACAAGTGTCATGTAAACATGCAGTGGAGCAGTAGACATATTTTAGAAATTTAAAAATCGATCATCTTGTCCAGCGTAAAGAAGAAGATAATAGTTGTAAAGCTTTTCTAATCTTCTATATAAATAATACCTATTACTATTTTCAAAATATTGTAACAACACTTTTGATTTATCAATTAATTTTAAGCCGTTGATCTTCAAATATAGAAAAAGAAACATTGATAAGTTCGATGCTTATAAATTTAAACACACCTGAAACCAACAGCATATCCTTTTCCTAACTTATTAGAAATGTTAATGTAAGTTTGTTTGTTACGCTTTCACGCAAAAACTGCTTAACTTTGTACACATATTCTTGAAGGTATTATTAGTAGTAACATAGAATACTTTTTATTAAATACGAGCGAAAACACATTGCCTGAAGAAAACGCGGACGAAAGCTAGTCTTCTTCTTTTATAAAAAATCGATTGCTGTTCGTTTGTCTCGCTAAAACTCGAGAATAACTGGGCCGATTTAGCTAATTTTAGATTTGAAATGTTTGTCGTAGTTGGGAATGTTTAAACGTCATGTGTACAAACAACTGCATTCGATATGTTAAGACAAATCTTTAAAAATTGAGTAAATTTTATAATTTAATCATTGTGAAGAACCGACTACGTCAAGTGTTCGCTGTGATGATAATTTTTTACAGTTGATCTGTGAAGAAATGGTTTCTATACAAGTGATTAAATGCACATTGTTCTTACATAATAACAACAAACATTATATAAAAGATGAATGCATATATATTAATTAGCACATTTATTTACAGTTCATGTTTAATGATGATGTAAATGACGACACAAAATATCTATTTGTCGTTAACAATGTCTCTGCCGTTTATGCATATAACAAACATAAGTATTATGATTTGTTCAATTAATAATAATAATTATAATATTTATTGAGCTAAAAATTGTTTACAAACACCGAGAAATGTATAATTTCACATCTTAGGTAGTGTAATCAATTTATGTGTCGATGACACCTTAATCACAGGTGCCGGCGCCTTCACATTGGTTTAAGATTATTTATGTTTTAATTAGAATAACATTTTATTGTCAAAAACAAAGGAGAGGCTAGGTCCAGCAGTAGGCTATTAAACGCTGATATTTACCGTGGGAGAGCCACGCTTCGGCATGCATGGGCGGCGCGACCGGAGTAGTGTGAAACAGCGCCTACGCTGTGTTTCAACGAGTGAGTGAAGATACCTGAGGCTCATACGCCAAGATCCCCCCCCCCTTTCCATGCTCCCGAAAGCCGGCACCACACTTGTGACGCCTGTGGTGTTGCGGGTGTCCATGGTAATCGCTTACCATCAAAATATCGTTTGCCCCAAATTCCATAAAAAAAATATATATAGTTCTCCATCGCTTTTGAGATGATGATAAACTCTTTGAATAAGCGTAAGCAAAAAAATATAAATAAATAAATATTTCGGACATCTTACAAACAACGCCATCTAGTCCCAAGCTTAGCTGAGCTTGTGATATGGATACTAGACAACTGATATAGCTACATATATACTTTTTTTTTGTAAATACACACATATTATACATAGAAAACACCCAAACTCCTAAACAAATATTTGTATATCACACAAACATTTAGTCCGACTCGGGAATCGAACCCGAGACCTCAAGAACAGCAGTCGCATACGCTACCACTGCGCCACAGAGGCAGTCAAAAAGTAACTTAGTAACATGACATTAAGTACGAGTATTATGTATTACTTTAAACGGAATTGATTTTATTAGTGACCCTATTATGCAAATATAACTTCCGTATGTAATAACGAATATAAGTCAAAATAATCTGTGTTACAACTAGAAGACCGGCTTCAAATGTGTGTTACCAAACCACGTCGTAACAGTATAATCGATTCGAATGAAAGTTTACTCGGACTTTAATCGTAACAAGCATCGGATATTAGATTTTAAGAAGTATGCAATAAGAGTTTCGATTATAAATCGTATTGTCGGTAAATCGGCACTCTTATTACACATTTGTTATTTGAAACGGATAGATATTTTATACATTCATTACGCAAATATCAATAAAAATAGTTATTTGAATAGCTTTATTGCGAAAGTACCGGTTGTTATCGTACATATTCAGGTTGTAATTAAAACTCTTTCGTGGTGTATATTTAAATAACCTGCCATAAAAAAATTAATAAACTAAACGTGGCTTAAGGGAAAATTTTATATGTATATGTGTTCCCAAAAACTAAGAATTAACATAAGGCAGATGTTTTACGTTGTTTTTAGTTTTTTATTCGTAACGAAGTATATCTAATTACCCTCTTGCCTAATTCTTAGTACTTTTGGCAAACTACGCCTTGTATGATAATCTTGGTAAATAAATATTTTAGATTTAATTGGTTTCTAACTCATTTTTAACTTGTCAATGTCAGAACAATACATTATTATCAATATGAGAACAGTAAATTAGGTATATTTTGATTTACAACATTTGTGCGTCAACAAGCTACACGACTATGATTGACACTATATGACTTAAAAACATGAACTCGTCTAATTATTGCTAAAAAAATAAATCCATGCATTTAAAAAAAACTTTGTTTTAAAAACGACTATCGTGTCGTAAAAAATATATTAAGTAAGAAATAGTACTATTATCTAACTGATTTGAAAACTTGAGATGAAATGCAATTCTTCAAAGATTTGGGCGTATTGGAGTCTCTATTGCTTCGTGAAAGATCCATTCTTTAAAAACAAAGTTTGATGAAATATTAATTAACAAACAGGTTTTATTATAACTAGTAATCAATTTATCGCGGTCGGTTAACAGATTATGCGGACGAATAGGTAGCTATATATTTTTTTTACTCCCCAAATCGACAAGGTATCAAACCGCTCAAAACCAGTATCTAGTTTAACAGTGGATTACAAACACATTTTGCATTCATAAGCTCGGGACTAACATCGTGAATTGCTTCAAACAGCGAATTAAAAATAAATTGCAGGTGTTTTGTTTTTACTTTGCCGATTATAATCTGTACTGTTTTAATGTCAGTAGAATTAAATTATAAATACTATACGTAATTATTGTTAAACTATTGTAATAAATAGATCATGGGTTATAATATTGTAGATATATTAAAAATATAAATCAATTCTAAACCGTGTTATGTACACAGTTACAGCACAAGTGCTTTCTATGGTTTAGGCAAGAGTCTATGACAGTTCTTTTTTTTTTAAGTAAACCATTTTTATAAGTATTAAAATTAAATGTCATATTTGGTGTTTTCAATGCGTGAGAAGTGAGAAGAATACTGACTCGACTACTTAGATCTTCATCAATATGGTTACCATAAATAATGTAATTCAACTATGATAGTTGGGTGCGTAACTTAAATGAAACTAAGACACCTATTTTACGAAACGCTTTAATTAAAATCATAGAAATCGGTTCACCCAGTCGAAAGTTCTGAGGTAACAACATAAAAAAAAACAGTCGAATTGAGAACCTCCTCATTTTTTGAAGTCGGTTAAAAAGTGAGTTATATTACTGTAATGTTTCAAGTTAATTTCTTCAGTAGCTAGCTTATTTTTCTTTTAAGATAAAGCATGATAATAGACCATAATTTTTCATATTATCTTCATATTCGAAGCCACAAGTAATAAAAACATGTTCATTTCAAGTATAACTTTCCTATCCAATATTACTTAGTACAATACATTTCACAGTATACTGAGATATTTATCTTCAAATTAAACTTAAGATTAGAGAGATTTTGACTAAAATTCTTTATCTTAGAGACCATAATCCGACTGTAATTGAATCATTTAATCTCATCTTTTGTTAAAGCGCTCGCTTAAGTTTTAAGAATGGTTTAAGTACTTTTGAATTGTTTCGTATTTGTGATGTTAATATGTTTAAATGATGATGAATTGACGTGAAAGTTCATGTCGATTGACAGTTAAGTTCAGCGGTACTTATATCCTGCTCAGCTAATGAACAAAAAAAATACTAATCTATTTATCATTATATTACTGTCTATTTTACTATTAGTCTGTGTTTCCGGCACCTATCCACTTGACATTTCCAAACCGAAAGGTACTTGGTACTTCACGTTCCAGTATTTGTCCAACAAATAGCCCAGTGTATAGGGCATCTTATCTTTATTGTAGATTACGTACTTGTGTAATATTTGCTGAGTTTGCAGGGGTTTTGGAAAAATACTGGGTGATTTACACTACCGGCAGATTCTTTATCTGTTCAGTCAACTTTGTTTAATGTTGGAAGCAAACCGAACATGTAGGAATAAATTTGCGTAGATTAGGAAGGTCATGGACTTGGTTTATGCAGGCATTGTAGATAAAATTAGCTAACAGGTCTCTTGCTAATGATGACTATCGCTGACCATAGACATCTGCAACCTAAGAGACACAAGTGCATTGGATACTGCACTTTCATTCTCTCTTTCCAGATTCAGTGGAACGGTGGAATTTGGGTTCCCGGAACCTCACTCTCTCTAAGAAAAGCGACAAAGAATTGTTAAGCACCATTTTTCTGTGATAACATGATATCATTTTGGTCAAACAGGGGCTATGTGACTTAAATTATTTTTTTTCGCCATATAGACTAGACAACACAAGACGTGTCTAGGAGAGCACATTAAGCCGTCGGTCCCGGTTGCCATGAAACTTGGTAATCGAGTCAGTGCTCTCAAATATTGACGCTAGTTTTAATCTTCGAATACAGTTCACCCTCCTCAGGGTTGCGGAGATCTGATGCCGGTCGCTTCGTGGAAAACTGATATTCAGGTAAAACAGGTGGAACTATTAGCCGACCCCTAATAATCTTGGGATAAGGCTAGGAAAAAGAAGACTAGACAACACAATATAAAATATTTTACAAAAATACGTGTGATAGAACTTGAAGCTTCTGAATCTTGCTAACGTAAAACACGATGACATCTATCCTCATGAATATTCGCAACACTCAAACCAGCAATACCACACACGGCTACAAATACAATTTTTGATTGAGTTAACTGGGCTAACTGATGGCCGAGTGCGCTATGAATATGGATTTGGCCCATAACAAATGACTACGAACCGATGTAAAGTTCAACGCTTACTTGTACGAATACAAAAATATTAAATGAAAATAGAAATGCTATCCTATAGATAGAAACCGTTGTTTGTTTAATGTCCTTCGGAGCTAATATTACTTAATTTTTCTCCTTTTTTTCCGCCAAATTTGGTTAGTGTTAGCTTTAAGTCTGCTCCGTTACAGCTGAACTTCGATTTCGCGCATTGTCGCACATCAATAACTTTTAAATCGCGTTCTTGTAGTGCAGATTGAGCCAAAATATATTTTTTAAACATTACCTACCGACAACAATTGTCTTTAATGATGTGTATACGCTTTGCCTCACCAATTATAAAAAAATTAACTGACGTTAACGGATCATTAAACAACGGTTATAAGTGTAAAATGATTGTTTCTAAGTACCCACTAAACCTTAGCAGATTTACGTAACGCACACGTAATTTGAAGTTGTAACTATTATTTTGAATGGATAATGTAAAATTCAACAACAAGAAATTAATTTGTTTATACCTACTTCTAAAGTTCTAAAAGGTCGGCTTCAATTTTTAAACTTTTAACAACTTGAAAAGAAAAGAGGTTTTATCATAGGCTCCTTGGGATCAAATATATGTGCTTAACTGAGCAAAAGATAGCAAGTTCAAACAGGTAAAGCTAAAAACAACAGCTTTTAAATAATAAATCAACATGAAATTAGAAAACTTTCACGCGGCTATATAATCTCAACTAGGCATAACCTGTATGCCTGTATTATGACTGATGATGTCTATGGTCAGCGATAGTCATCATTAGATAAAGGAATATATTAACTTATTTAAATCGGAAATTCATACCAAGACACCGGACAAATGATGCTGGTCATCAAACCATTATTTGTCTGGACGCAGATTGATTTCACGACCGATAGCTCTAAAGCCAGAACAGCCTATACAGTAGACCTATAGGCCGATAAATCATTAATAAAATATGACGTCATTAATAAAATTGACGGAAAGCTCTGAAAGAGAAGGAGAATTTGAAACCCCATGCCGACCCGTCTGACCAGGGTGGTATCATCATCATCAACAACCCATAATATCCCACTGCTGCACTCGGGTCTCCTCTCAGAAGAGGGTTAAGGCCATACCCTGGCCATGTGCGGGTTTGGGACTGGCAAGACAACATTGTGGCTAATCTTGCCGTTGGATGTTTTTAAGCCGACCAAAAGCCTCCATCTAAGCTTCACTTAATTTTTATGTAAAACTTTTATGTATAGAATTCTGATATCTATTGTACGAGTTCATTGAGAGAAAGAAAAATAAGTTTAGATTGGGTGCTTTCGGTGAGAATAAGAGCTTTCAGGCATGATTTGCCCCAAGAAGCCCGTCATCGAAATAACGATGTGTATCTTTACAACGGTCAAAACACACATGAGTACGATTGAGAATCTTAAAGTAAAAATGCACTTGAGCCCTACCCTCTGGACTTAGGTGACAACGACTGCTTTCGTCCTAATTGAAATATAGCAACCGACACAGACAAAATTAGTATAATTTAAATGTAAAAGAATATAATTTAAACAATTAAATCACGAATTGTGTGAGCATAGTTTGACTCAAAAAATTCCGTTCCCTTATAGACATCCAAAAATATAGGAAGAAAATATTTTTTAGTATTATCTATGTCTCTATACTAGTTATACTTAAGTTTCCTTCTTGGGCTTAATCACAGACCCAAAATATTCTTGGGTTTAATAAACGATATGTATAGAAAGAGCAGAATTTCTAAAAAAAATACGCCTAAAGTAAAACAAAACTTGGTAAGAACAGAACAGTATATTTCAAATTATCATAATTCAAAAGCATGAAATTCTCCCTTATCCGTGTCGTAATTTGTTAAACCGTATTCTGTTTATCGTACAATAATGTGAATAAAGCTCTATGTATTGACAAGACACAAAAGCACAATAACCATTAATATTTCATAGAAATGCATAGAGGATAAAAACAAATGGCGATGAATAGACCGATTTTACATTTAACATACAAGTTAGGTACAAACTACACATAGGCACATAAATAAAACTTATTACCTATTGTATTTGCAATTCTCATGTAAGTGAAATTGTCTGTGTTTCACGTTATTATAGTCAATAATCCAAATCTATTGACATTGTTATTGTAAACGTCAACACACGACCGCCATATTTGTTGAAGCATAACAAACATTCCAAATTCAAACTACTCAATCTGAAAAATGCATTACTGGTACCAAAGACTGAGAAAGAACAATTTTAATCTGCATATTTAAAAATGGAAAGTTGGAAAAAATATTTTTGTTTTGTAATTCGAACAATGGACTAAATATTTTTTAAACATTAATGTCATACTTGTATAATTTGAAAATTTAATAGCGGTTACATAAGGTTTGGTGTAATAATACAATGGCCTGAGAATTACGCGCGATGTACTTAGTTACGAAATATTAGGAAGAAAGTTAAGACATTGACCTTTTCTTTGAATCAGATATAATGGACCAACGTATTTCATGAGTATTTGCAGTAGTTACATACAATTAGGAAAACGAATGATAAGCCGGCAGCTTTATAAATTTAGAAAGAGCGAACGAGATCTTATACACTATAATTTAAAACTTTCAACGGTTAAACTGATTTATCTGTCCGCTTATGTTTTTTTATTGTTACACTGAATACTATTTCCATAGAAGAATTTATTGGTCGCATATTAAAAACAGTTTACTTATACTGTTACTGTTACTCTTATGTAGCGTACTTACAATACCCCACATAATCATCACCAAGAGATCGTTTTTATTAATCGATTCTTTTATTTTTATGTAATAAACCTCTTCCTATAAAGGTTTGCTATAAAATCTATCATCATTACATACCTACTCATATCGTTTATCGTATTTTGAAAATACATTCACTGTGTTCTTTTCTATATATAACCGTTAAATATTATGTTACTAAACATGCTTATAAAAAAATAAATATTAAATTATCAACGAAAGTCACTTAAAGTTTTGCATCCATGTCATTTAGATGCACTTCTAATAAAAAAAATTCTTTATGCTAAGAAGTGAATCCATTTGCGTTGCCGTAGGCACTAAGTTAATTTTAAAAGTAAATTGAACTTCATCTCAACCCAGTTAGGAAGATGTCACGTAATACCAGATTTTACGCGGGCAACACACTACTGAATAAAAAATTTAGTAGCTGGCAAACTTTTTTATTAAATTGCTCACAACTTGCCATAGAACTTGTTCTTGTGTGATTACTTTTGTATTCGAATTTCAAACACTTGGAGTAACGAACTAAGTTATTCATATAGGATAAATATAAAAAAGTTTAACTTCGTTTTGTTATAAATCTTTTATCCTTAAAGAAGATAAGAAATAAACTTCATGTTGTAGGTGAAATCATAAAATAAATCACAACAAGGTTTAAAATTTACAATCTTGTCTTTAAAACTTAGAAGTGGGTTAAATGATGAACCTTTCATTCTGGTGGATAATAATTTTTACTACTGACTCACTAATGTGCCTACCTAAGTAGTGAATTTGGACACCCAGTTAAATAATTGTGGAATTCGTTTGGTTTCTAAGTGTAGGTTCTATGATAATTGTGTTTATTAAAATGTAAGCAGCGCCGTTTAGGCAGCGGTTAGGTTAAGTTACTTAAGGTTTTTAAAACTTACTGTTAAAGCAAAAAATACACTATCCTGACCTTTCCCTTTCACCTCCATTCGTAACACGGCCTCTAATTGTATGGTACTGTTTAGTAAAGAGGCTAGGCTGTTATTTGAACGGCTAAGTTAGTTGGCTGCGACATAAATAAGAACATTCTGGTTGCTGCTTGGTTTAAATCAGACGGCCGTAACTAAGATGTTGAATTGTTAATTTTTTTGTTAAAGATTTTTGTTATAGTAAATAATAGTTTATAAAAAATAAAAAAAAAACGTCTTTATAACTCCAAAGCGTGGAATGCTCTCTGAAAATATTTCAATAATGTCGCCCACGCTTTTTTACATTAAAGTTATTTTCTACTGTTTAACCGTCTTCAAAAAAGGAGGATGTTCTCAATTCGACTGTTTTTTTTTAACTGATCTCATAACTTTCGGCTGGGTGAACCGATTTTGATGATTATTTTTTAATTGAAAGCTGTTGCTTCCCGTGTGGTCCCAGGTTAATTTAGTCCAGTTCTTGAAGTCGGTTGTTTTTTTGTTAAAATTTGTAACTATTATATTGATTTATTTAGTTTTTTTTTATAGTTATATTTTGTATTGTCATCGGTCCTCGATAAGTCTACCAAGTTTAAATGAAATCTGACCGTTTGAAGTGAGTCAAATTAAGCCCAAAGCCGGTTACAAACAAACATACGGGTGAAGCTAATAAAAAACCGTGTAAAATAGTAAAATTATGCGTGAACAAAAACAAATTTATGTATTGATTTAGACCATGTACGACTAATAAGAGAACAAGTGAATGTTTAGTGATGATAATATCACTACAGATAATAAAGAAACTAATTGACACTAATATGGCATATCAAAGCATTATGTCAATCCATTGACATAATTACTTTGATATAAAATATCATCGTACGTACGTAATATAATCGTGTTACACAAAACTATTTATCTTTAAATTATTTTGTCACACTATCAACTCCAAAAGAATAATTGTGAAATTAAATTAAACCAAATAAATCTAATTATTGAGTAATTTCACACGACTTATTATGAAATAATTGCGTTTTGTTGCTTCATTAAAACGTTTGCGTTCAAAATAAACAGTAACTTTATTACTGAGTGTAGACACAGTATTAAACGTAATGTCGCTAATTAGAAAGATCTAGATAATACACACAATGACCAAACCTCGAAACGTGCGAACATCTCAGTTGCAGCTATGATATTGCAATGGAGCGACATGCTAGATTTTTTATCCTGCGGTCAGTTTTATTCCTTTTTTAAATGTATTCTTTAAAGCCAGTGATTTTATTTTGAGTAGAATTTTATTCTACGACCATAAACAAGAATATGTCAGTTCAGCGTTCAGTCGGTCGTACTCTTTCGGTTCGTTCTATTTGATGTTACAGTTTCCAATTTCAAATCATGACTTATCGAAAATTAAATAGTTAACGGTTATTGGTGTGTTTGTTGGTGATATAAAGTTGAGTGTTACGTTTACCGGTTTTACGGGAAGTACCATACGATTTTTTATGCTTTCACATTTACAATTTATGTTTAGAACAAATGTGTTGAAATTCTTACTTTATGTTAACGTCTGTTCTATGGATATGGAACTAGTTATGACTTATCAATATGTATAATATTTCCAAAAACAGATATTCACATGACAAATAAAATTTAAGACCTGTTTAAAATAAGTTACTGTTACGACAATGTCACCGTAATAATTAATTATTATTTCAAAATAACAACTTGCGGTCCAGGGTTGCCATCCCTCTATAAATTTTATTGGCGGCAAAGGTCAATACCAGCATGCCTTCCCACATATGTTATTAATTTATTCGAAGGTATGTTCCGCATTGGCCTCCCGCCATGATCCTTCCGCGTTCAGGCCATACAAACTATTTACGATACATCACTATTGCTTTCGTGCAGTTTTTTTAATGTGTTGAGTAACAAATACCCACGCGATGCGTCGACACACGTCACTGGAGACAGTTAGGGTTGTCAACTCGTCTTGAGAACTAAATATTACATTATAAGTATTGTAATTGCATTTATTTTATTTTGCAATCGGAGGCTAGCTTTAAATAGCTTACAAAAATGTTCGGCCCTAGACAGTTAAAGATCAGACTGCAAATCCTTAACAGAAGCGGACAATCTGGATCCTTATAAAAAGACGCTCTGTAAATTAAATACTGCTGTAGTGGCAAGAGAAGGAGCCAGAATGAAAGGACCAAGACTAACAAGGACTCCGATTATGTTGGAGGTGTGAGAAGCCTGCCTAAAAGCAGGCAATAAAAAAAAACTACTGCTGTAGTTACTTAGGTTTCAATATTTAAAAAGGTTGTTGTTTTGGAAACACAGAACTAAAATTACAAATCTAGTAAATATAAAAGCGTAATTACTTTAAAAACAAAATTAACTTCGCTCGATTAATTTATTGTATTCTAAATTAAGATAAATATTCAAAGAAATATCAATTGAACCTCTAAGTCCAGAAATATATAATCCAGGATATTTTTTTAATGAGTAAATTCACTAATAAATACAGTGACGTTTTAAACGTCATCGGTGACAGTATTAGATGTCACATTAGTAAGTTAGTAACCCTGATGAGCGAATGGAGCAATAATGCATTCAAACAATCATGGGAACCTTTCACCTCGTTTCGTTCTGGGAATTAACTTCATGACGCTTTCCTCTGTTTGTGTTACGTTATATTTTTGCCACGTTCAAATAAGCCATACTTATTTCTTTTTAGTATCTGTTTCATGCCGCTAAAGCAAACGCCTAGCGCTGAAGTTTAACGTTTAACGTTTCAAATAACTGCATCAATTACGTTCTTTCTTTGAAAAAAAAAGTTAAAAACGTACCTACTTCAGCCAGTGATGTCATATGAGCTCTTTCGATGAAAATACATGTTACAGAAATGTGATTATACTTATAAGAATGTATATTAATAACTTCTCTGATTGTTGTTAAAACACACAACATCACAAATGATTATATTATCTTAGAATTTCTTGATGACTTGACACAAAATGGTTAAGTTTTTCCATCTATGAGTATGGTAAGTTGACACTATGGTATAGTTGTGTAAAACACTTTTATCTTTGTTCTTGCTGCTCATGGTTGCCTGTAAGCAATTGCCATCGACCGATAAGGCCGCCACATAAACTTCCCTAATTTAATTTAACCTTGTAATTAATCTGGTTTACAGAGATTTATTATTATTACTTTTTGGTCAAAAGCTAAATACATACTATATTTAAAACTGTATTTTAATAAACATAAAACACCACTCACGAAAGTGTTTGAACACATAATAATAGATCAATTTCCATGTGATGGTGAATTAAGAACTACCTCGTCGGTCCCGGTTTGTTATGGATATCTATGGCTATCGTTATTGGGCAATCACTGCCCTCAAATATACTGACAACTTTTTTTTTGTTTTTTATTGAATTGGGGGCAAACGAGCAGACGTATCGCCTGATGGTAAGCGATTACCGTCGCCCATGGACACTCGCAACACCAGAGGCGTCACAAGTGCTTTGCCGGCCTTTGGAGGATGGGGAGGGCGATAGGGGAGAGGAGGGGAATGGGGTATGGGCCTCCGGTATTCTCACTCACTCGGTGAAACACAGCGCAAGTGCTTATTTCACACCGGTTTCCTAGTTCAAACTTCGAATTCAGTTCACCCTCAAGGTTACCGAGGTCCGATGCTAGTCGCTCCGTGGAAAAACTAATATTCAGGTACAAACAGTTGAACTAGTAGCCGACTCCAAATTATCTTGGGAATAATTACGGCTAAGAAGAGGTGAATTAAGAATATGGAGAGTCACTATTCGTATTCGTATATGTATAAAGAGATATAAATCTTGAAACAAACCCTGTTCGAACCCGTCTGGCCAGTCCACACTATAGTAAGCCAAAAGCTCCTATGGGCTGTTGATGATGATGATAATAATAAATGAATAACAAAAAATTAGCAATCCCGTAATTCCTTCTGAATTAAAAGGAACTAAATATAAATTTCATATACATCACTTATCTATAAAAAAGTAATAAAGCATAGACTCATAAAATGTGACCAATTCCTGCGAAACAGACACATGTGTTCCCACATGCAATGTCGACTTAAAAGTTTATGATCTAACTTTACGCCATAACATTTTGTGGTCGTAATGTTGGTAATACTTGTTGGCCAACTGATGTAAAATGATTATTATGTTGGTGCCAACCGCAATCACAATGCAAGCTCTAACCATGCAAATATAAAATTGTAACCAATGAACTTAGTGATGAAAGCTTAAATCTTGCCCTAAGATACATCCATATATTCAAATTTATTTATTTGCAGAAATGTAGGTACTTATTTTTAATTTTATGATGAACCGCTGCTCTGTTAAAATTTCTTGCAATTCATATTATAATACTCCTATACGAGTATAATAAAGCTGAAGAGTTTGATTGTTTGTTTGAACGCGCCTATCTCATGAACCGCTGTTCCGATTTAAAAAATTCTTTCAGTGATGAATAGTCCATTTATCGAGAAAGGCTATATATCATCACGCTAATACTAATAGGAGCGGAGCACCAATGAATAATGTTTCAAAAACGGGGGAAAACGCTACGGGCAATAGAAGACGCAAACAAGGTTGCGTAGGTCAACTAGTAGCCTATAAATATAGCCTTTGTTGGTAAATGGGCTATTCAATGCTAAAAGAATTTCGATTAATCAAAATGATAATTAAACTAATCAGTTTTTGAATATTAAAGTGCCTCGGTGGCGCAATGGTAGCTTGTGGTCTGTGCTTGAGGTTTCGTCTTCAGTCGTACCAAATGTTTATATGATCTTCAACAATTTGTTTCGGAGTTTGGGTTTTTTCTATATTTATATGTATTTACAAAAAATAATCTATACATGTTTTTATATCAGTTGTCTAGTAGCCATAACACAAGCTCTGCTTAGCTTGGGACTAGATGGCGTTGTGTGTTCGATGTCCGAAATATTTATTAAATATTTTATTTTTTTTTATTAATATGGTGCATTTATAATTTTTATCAACAAATTCAAAAACTTGACAGAATAAAATAAATGAATTTTAATTTATTTTTATTTTTAAAAAGAAATAACGTATGTTAATATCACGTTTGCATGTTTTTCCGTGGGAGAACTCCTCGATTCGGCATGAATGGGCCGGCTCGACCGGAGTGGTACCATCACAGAAAACTGGTATGAAATAGCGCTTAAGCTGTGTTTCATCGAGTGAGGATACCGGAGGCCCATAACACAACCTCTCTCAACACCCCCGTCTCCGTCCCCCAAAGGCCGGAAACACGCTTGAAACGCCTCTGGTGTTGCGGGTGTCCGTGGGCGGTGTCGCTTACCATCAGGTGATACGTCTGCTCGTTTTGCCTACTATTCCATAAAAAAAAATCTTTAAAGATATTGGTACATTTAAAAGAGACGAAACAAAAGAACACTTCTGACGACAGAATTGAAAGCTGTAGATATTAAATTGATTATCTATTAATTTGTAAGGTAACATCGTCTCTAAATAGCAGTTATAATGTGGCCTAGAAAGTAACACCTGTCAAACATAGTTGATAGATAAATGGTATATGTAATAATAATGTTGTTTTATAATAATGTATTTATTTTAAATGTATAATATATTTTAAATTTTTAAAGATAAATGAATGAATTGTATATATAAATAAATGGATAAATAGTATATAAATAATAATGTTTTTATAATAATGTCGGAATTTTAAATATAATAGAAAAATAATTAAGTCGTATATATAAATATAATTAATAATGTCTCCATAATAATGTTTTAATTTAAATATAATAGCTGAATAAATAGAATATAATTAATAATGTCTTTCAAATAATGTTTTAACTTATTTATTATACTTATAGATGAACGAACGAACTGAGGATTTATACAATGGATAAATAAATAGATAAATAGAATATAAATACAATTAATAAATAAATGAATACAAATTAATGAATGGAAAATAATGTTAATAATAATAAAAAAGCGCAAAACGACAACAAAAATTATCACAAAACAAAAGAACTAAATAAAAAACATTGAACAATAAGGTCCCGTTTCATGGACGGGGAAAAGCTGCGGGGTCTAACCAAGATTTCATTAAAAAAAAAAAAAAAACATAGTTGATATCGCGTTTTTAAGTTTTTCTTTCGTTCCCACTAAATATACAAAATAAGTTTCAAAAGGCCAAGATTCATAGCAGAGACAAGAATTACTCGTTGATTACGGCCTTAGTACTTGAAGATGAACTCATTTACATAAAATAGCATTAATGATATGTGCTGTCAATTAAACGCGGTTGTAGCTAATATATTTTTATAGGGGTATTACGATTTTTCTCTACCAACGCACGGCAACATAGCTAAATTTAAATGTTACACCTGCAATTAAATGACAAGTCCTAAGTATTTGATATTTTATTTTACAATATATTGTTGGCAATATATATTGACAAACAACATACCTACAAAATACAATGTTAGAACACAAATATGTTGAGATTGTCAATATATAATGATGTATAAGTCATCAAATACTTGCCGAAATCTTTTAGAATTATCTCAGCAATTATAAATCTTAAAATTGATGCAAAAAAAACCTGATTATATTATATTATCTCGACGACAAAAAATATCGACTGCACGGTTGGCCGAGTGGTTTCAGCGGTCGCCATGCCGTTTGCTACTGCGCCAAGTGTCTTGGGTTCAAATCCCACGCGGTACAACACTTTGTGTGATCCACGAATTGTTTTCCTGAGTATGGATGTTCTTTGTGTCCGTTTCATGTATGTTTGTAAAGTCCCCCACGACACAGGATGTTTATTCCTAATGTGGGAGTTGTCTTATTTAAAAAAAAGAAAAAGAAAAAAACAAATATCTCTATAAATGGGACCTGCCTACCCCGATCACGTTTTGCCAATGAAACCTTCTATATACCCTAAACTCAAGGTGAATTAAACTTTGGCAATGTTAAGCACATAACTTTTTAATATTCCAAACTATTCGCATGTTACCTTGTTATTTCGATTTGAAACTGATATTGAATTCGATAATCGTAATGTACTGCATGGATAAGGCTATTTTGTGTTACCTCGGATGTGCCTTGGGACATTTATTAGTGCACTAAAACAATTGTTTTTTTCCGCGTTAATCACTTGGTATTGCAACTGTCTGTATAAATAATAGAACTGCATAATTTAACAATGAAATCAATGTCATGTGTAAGGTTTCAAGTGATTTTTCGACTTATCAGATATACGAGTAGATGAACATAAAGTGAACTTTGGCGTTAAATATGTAAGTATATTGTATTCCATATAACTGCCTCATTGGTCTAGGTTGACGTATGCGATTGCCAATGAAGAGGTCACGGGTTCAAAACCCGGGTCGCGCCAAAAAGTGTTATTGAGTTCTGATTATAGAAGTACTTAATAACAACTCGGAGTTTGGAAGTTGGGATCTGAACCCCCGTGCCCCGTAAACCGTCCCATTGGATTATGAGAGAGAGGGAACAGAGAGTGCACCTGTGTTTGCGCACACACTTGTACACTATAATATCTCCAGTGTAGTTGGCTGGTCTCTGTTGAGGCTGGCCGCCGTGGTCGTAATCTGCTAGGAAAACATCGTCATATTATATTACATGCACTCCAGAGGGCATATCATTCACTATGCAGCAAAAAGTTATTTTTCTGTACCATGCACAGACTATAAGATGTCGATTTGACCACTATTAAATGGGAATTCTCTGACCGGGTACTACTAAAACTCTTACACAATTCTTGTCCTCAGCGTGTCACGAAAGCACGTTATGTTTGCCAAAATAATGCATCCTTGAGAGAACTTGAATTTTTACATAAAAATTGATCTTCGGTGTCAAATAGTTATTTTTTAATGGAGATGGTTATTTCTCCTCTACCAATCTCTAAGTATTATTTTGTAAGATTGTATCTTATGCGCCTTTATGAACTGAGAGTCGACGTAGGGTGTCATATACTCTATGGTGGTCGTGCGGTCGTGTCTTTAAATGAACAAATAGCAAATTAATATTCTTTTAATGTACCTTGTGCAGTTCTTAATATGGAGATTTTAGGCATACTAAACGTATAAATCTAGAACATTCTTTGGTTGTAACATTCCCTTTTGATTCTATTTCCAATATAATTGAGTATAATTTGGATAAAAAATGTCACGTAATAAAGGTAGACCATGAATAAAATAAGTTGAAGAAATTATACGAATACCTATTGGTTTCGTGGAAATTATGTTTGTATAAGTAATAAATTACAATTTGATTTATCTATTAATATCAATGTATTATACCATTTGCCGTATGAATAGCGTCTTAATTGCGACAGATATTGAAAGCCTACAAACTTCTATAAGCACAAAGAAATAAACAAGTTAATTTATTGAATATATTTCTTTTGTACCAAAAAATATTTTGAATTATAAGTGAATACCTACTATTGTATAAATAATTTACTAAGAAATATCTAAAAAATAAAATTAACGATGTCTGTTTAAACTTTAAAACTAGAATACAGAACATACTGCCTCGGTGGCGTAGTGGTAGCGTATGCGACTGCTAAGCTTGAAGTCTCAGGTTCGATTCCTGGGTCGGACCAAATGTTTGTATGATCTGCAAATATTTGTTTCGGAGTTTGGGTGTTTTCTATGTATAATATGTATGTATTTACAAAAAAAAAGTATATAAGTATTTATATCAGTTGTCTAGTACCCATAACACAAGCTCTGCTTAGCTTGGGACTAGATGGCGTTGTGTGTTAGATGTCCGGAATATTTATTTATTTATTATATTCAATTCATTCATTCCAATGATTAAAAAACAGGTACAGCTACAATACACAGGGTTATTGTAACCTATTGTAAAAAACGTATTTACCAGACAACAGATGCCTAGCAAACAAGTATTTGAATGAGCAAATAATCTACTGTTATTTAGATATTAATAATTACTTATTATTTAACCCATCACTCAAGCACAACAAATCACTAGCTGATGAAAGGTCTTTATTAGATATTTCTTCATATCGAAGTCCAAGATTAGCTGTAATTATACGTGACCTTACTCTGTTGTTCAGTATCAGTCAGATTTAAAAAAGTAGAAAGCCTTGTGCCTTTTAAAGTGGGAAGACTTCTGACATGCAAGGAAGTATGTAGTTGAAAGGAAACAATATATATATATAGTTCAAGTCATATTGGTTACTGGTTCGAATTTGGAGCATAATTTAATTTTGCTTATATTAATTGGCTTATATAATTTGGTCTGATATTTTTAACTTATGAATTACGGCAGTTCAATATATGTATATTGGTTTTAAGATATTTTACGGGTCGAGCAAAAAAATTGAAATACTTGAAGTGGATGTATCGAAAAAGTAATATTTTAAATCCGTAAATCTACCGACGCCGCGACGGTTTAGTCTTGACAAAGTTCAATGAAATTTTGTATGGATAAGTCAAATTCATTATTTGTTCTTAAGAAAGGACATAGTCGACTCTTTTCTAAGTAAGCTCAAACGCACAAGGGCGTAGCCTCGGGCAAAGCTAGAATAACATACGTGCATAAAATTTACTTATTGATCACAGATATTACAGACGGCTAAACAACGATAATACAAATACACTGTTTGGTTATGTTAATTATCACTAGGTACTAAGAAAATCCCTAGGTCTAGAAAAACATAATTACAAAATTAAAATTATTTCTAGAAGAAATCAGTTACAAAGAAAATGACTGTTGGTCGAAATCAATTTAGTTAGATAAGCGTATTATTATTCGAAAACGTATCAGAACAAAAACGATTGACATTGAACTAATTATGTACATTGTTGAATAGACAACCTTTGACTGTCAGTCGTGGGCTGTTTAATAAATGGTCCATTCAAAGAACGTGGGTTATCGATAGTTAAAATTAAGAGCATACATTTTTTATGATGTCTAAAGTTGTAATTATGTATCTACATACATTTGTACGTACATTTATGTGGAGGAGAGACTTTTTGCAGCTAATCTACTGGCTTTAAGCTGTAGTTGTTTTCGTTGCAATGTGGGTATGTAGCCTGTAGCATTTGTTTAGTAGGCTACGAGCCTATCCACTCCTCAAATTTTTCCCCATCTGAAAAATACCTATTAATGATTGTGATTTAATGAAAAATTGATCTAGCTATCATGATATCCGAAATCTTTGTCATATCCACAGCACCTCACCTGCTGCACCCTGCTTATTTCAATATTTCAAAAAAATTTCTTTGTTTTTTATACCATTACATTTTGTTCCGTCTTTCGTTTTCTATTTAATGTTACTTTTCTTTTCTTTTTTTTAATTTTCCCCCTTTTTTCGTAGAGCTCCAGTACGGCGCGCTCCTCGAGGGGTGCGGGGGGGAGCTGCCTTCATTAAGCGCGTGCGCTCCTCACCCCCCGCACCTCGATAAGGCGACGCGCCGCCAACAGAAGGATGCGCGAGCGCAGCAAGACAAAATCGCACAAGTTAACATACATTTACACGGTATTGTTTTGTTTTTGTTTTTATTTTCTTTCATTTCTTTTTTATGTACAATATTAATTTTCTACTTTTATAATAATTTTATTTATGTTTATTTTTCTTATTCTTTCTATTTTTATTTTAACATCACCCTAATAATATAAATAACAGAAATATAAACCTATTTAAAATACCATGAAAAATGAATGGAGTCCTATGCTTTATTGACAAAGCCAAAAGATAGTCAACCAATTTACTAAACCCAACAACATCCTAAGGTTGCCTGGAAGAGATTGCTTACGGTAATAAGGCCGCCCTTTGTCCATTATACATTCGTCACTTTCTATACTCTCTTTTAAATCTATAATACGGTGTACAAAGAGTATTCTATCTATCTATTTATTATCTCTAAGTTATTCAGATATTAAAACATTTACGTGAATTTCTTCTGTAGAGTAAGTTCGTTTCTAGTTACAAGTTCCGTAATTCTCATTACACTGTATTATCATTATCACCAACGGCCTATTACATTCCACTGCTTCACATAGGCATCTCCTTACAACAGATTTTTTTCTTTTCCACACTACGTTTGAATTTATACTTTACTAGCTGACCCACGCAACCTCGTTTGCGTCTTTTATTGCCCGTAGCGTGAAAATTTCCCCCGTTTTTGAAACATTCTTCATTGGTGGTCCGCTCCTATTCGTAGTAGCGTGATGAAATATAGCCTATAGCCTCGATAAATGGACTATCAAATATTGAAAGAATTTTTCAAATCGGACCAGCGGTTCCTGAGATTAGCGCGTACAAACAAACAAACAAACTTTTCAGCTTTATTATTAGTATAGATCAGGTTCGGATCACCAATCTTTGCCAACCAAGCAATGCAATGATACCATAGTAATTCTGTAAATTGAATCTTAGTTCTGTTTGTTACAGCCCTATTTGCTGCAGTGGAACATGGTTACCTTGACAAGGCACGAAACATTTTGGAGTCTACAGACGTCGATGTCAACAGGTTTGTAATTTATTGAACCTTTTATGATTGTAATCTATTACCGACTTCATAAAGTTAATGTCTAATCTGTGCGTAAGATAATGACATTCTGTAAGTTATTCCGTGATAAATAAACAATCTAATCTAATACATTTAAAAACGCAATTCTTGTATATATGTCTATATATAATCCGAATCTCGGAAACCGCACCAACGGTTTTTTTGAAATTAAGTATGCGGTGGTTTTCGGTGGCGATAAATAGATCAAACTACGAGTAAAAATCGTTTCTATAAAATTTACCAATACAATATCGAGCAAAGCTCGTTCATTCAGGTACTTAATATGCGCAATATGGTAGTTACCAGAAAGTTAATTAAAGAGAGAACTATGTCCAACAGTGGACTTGTGGCGACCTCCACATACAACATATCATCCTACAGCGCCATCTACCGAAGTTACACTGAACTACGGAGTAACGTACCATACGAAGAAACTATCAATCCTGAATCGCACAATAGAAGTTCTCGCGCCGATTATCATAAGTACAACATCCAAACATCAACCGTTGGGCAGTGGCTCGCTAGGCATGATCACCTCGCCGGTGGGAGGATCCCCCTTTGTGTTAATAATAAAGGGTGTTGATGATGATGAATCTCAGATGAGTCATGCTTAGGTATATTATTGGATTGGCTTAGCCAACACCCTAAAGATATCGGTATCAAAAAAATATTCTGTTGTTTTCACCGAGTGGTTAAGGTTGCTGAAGATCAGAACTTTAACCCTTACGGCCAGAGTTTTATATGAAGGGTGTCATAACACTTGTGTCTCTTAAATTAAATATATATATGTATATATTTCGGATATCTAAAATTGCATGTATCCATGACAGTAGTCATATAACACCAGACGAATACACCGCTCATTTGCTCCATATTCCATAAGCGAAGCTATTACTTGTGAGAGCAAAAAGACCGAATTGTACCACACACTACGAACTAATTTGCTGTTAGTTGACTTGATCTAATCTCAAATCATTCATTCTTAATCTGTCCTTATACTTCGTTCTACTTCTTCAAGAAAAATAGATAAACCCATGTAACCTATACAATATCTTTTAATTCACTTATCACTTTTCAAATGTAATCGAATGATATATTGGATAAATGATAACCTATCAAACAAAATTCATACACACAACATTTTCATCTCACGTATAGTCTGACCGCCAACTTTAACACCAAGCTTATTCGTCAAATCAAATAGCATGTGCTTCTCTGGTATGCAGCTAGACACTTCAGTTCCTCAGTAGTACTGAATTCAGAAAACTGGAAGAACAAATGGTGCACATATGTGACAGATTTAGGTAGGCGTAGGTTACTACATTGCGAAGTATGGGTGAGTATTGCATATGGAGACTCCTCAGGGCCTCGGAGATCGCGGATAGCAGTCGGTCCCAGTTCCCATAAGAACATATTAAGTAATCGATAACGGTTGCTAAAGATATCGCTTAGCCGCTTAGCAATTAAACACTGTTGATGATGAAAATGATAATATTACTAAATACCGATTTAAAATGGGTGTAGGTACATCGAGATGGTAAATGGTCGGTCACGCACAATGATTTTATCTCAGTCTTAACAGACAGGATCAAATACCATGAGACCTGCACTAGTTGGTCAATATTTTGTTCCGTTTTTTTGATAAAAAATCCCTCATTAGGAATGTACATCCTGTGTCGCGAAGGACTTTACGAATAGTGATGTGCCAACTCGGAAAAAACTAAACTCGAGTTAACCCGAGTTAAAATTCACGTAACTCGGGTTGAACTCGAGTTACGTAACTCGAGTTAACTGGATGGACAAGTTAATGATTTTTTTTGAGTTTTTACTAATTTATTCCCTCAGCTTTGCATTAATAGTTTAAAAAATTGAGACAGACAAATTATATTTTTATCTGTTTCAATTCTTTATTTTTTATATTATTCAGATTAACTAAAGCGTTATCACCAGAATTTTGCGTTATTTTTTTTGGCACAGCGAGACGGGTTTGGGTGTGCCTTAACCTTTTTTGAGGAGGGTCAACATTCAATGTGGTTGTCGATACCAGTAACTGCGATGAAGATGAATCGAGATCGACCGAAGTACTCGTATTACTTTCATTTGTTGATGATGAACAATGACTTTCCTCGATAGCAACATTGGTAGGATGCTTTTCTTTTAATGTGGTTTAATAATGTGGCCGTATTTCCACTATATTTGAATGACTTTGAACACTGTTTACACGTAACACGTCCACTCACTGGCGATTCAAATACATCCCAAACTAAAGATTTTCTTTTAGGACCCGGCATTTTTCAAAAACATAACGCATAACACGCAAAAACTAAAATAATAACCGGCACTTTAAAGATAACCTCAAATCTACATGTGATGACACTTGTTTGTTTGTTATGAATGAATGAATTTGGTCTCAAATGATCGGCAAACTTCTCTCCATGTCGGTTCCATTCGGTTTTCGAACTCGAGTTAGAGAGAATTCAACTCGAGTGGATTCGAGTTACGTCCAACTCGAGTTAACTCGAGTTAGTTACTCGAGTTGACCATCACTATTTACGAACATACATGAAACAGACACAAAGTACACCCAGACTTAGAACAACAATTTGTGAATCACAATAAGTAGCAAGCAGCGTGGCGACCACTTAAACCACTAGGCCAATTGTGCAGTCAAAGTATTGATGCGGTAAAGTTTTGAATTTCAGTACATATATTTTGAATGTGTTAGCTGCCTAATAGAAAGCACTTAGGTATAATATTATTTATAGTACTTTTTAATACTTATTATGTGTTCACCTTTTTGTTTGACTAGCTAATATATTATTGACACTATCTTGCACACGGCGTTGAAACGACTTTACAGCACAATAAACACATAAGCTAAACTCACGCTTAATTCCTCTAAAATACAAAACATTACTCTGTGTCCTTTAGCTACGAGTATTAATATCAAAGGTAGCTCTTGAAGTGTAGCTATTAGTTGCAGAAGTGGAAATAAATTTATCCTCAGAGGACTTACCTCCGTCGTTGCAACTGTGCCGGAACTCTCCAAGAATTGTAGCACCTGCACATGTCACGGAGACAAACGCAGTGTTTTTACATTTAAATTAAACTGGCTTAATGTTACATGTATTTTAAAAGATCTGTATGTATGTTTGATACACCAACTTTATATTCCTCATTGAATAAATTTGTCAGCACTTTATTATAAAAATTAAAGTTTTCAATGGTTTGTTACACATTGTTTATTGTGACTATATTCAGTTTAAAAGTATCAGCCTTTTCTATTTTTCCGCATAAAAGTTAATTCAAATTCCTAAATTTTAATTCCTAAAATTGCTTGAAATTTAGATAAAATTATTACAAAAATAAACATTAAATAGTTATCTGTATGGCCGCGTTTTCGAAGTCAGCGGGGAGCGGAGCGTTTTCGCAAGCCGAGGAGGAATTTTATTCTATCCCTACCTAACACCGCTACCGGCCAACGGCGCAGCGGCAAGCGCCGCTGTCCGCTCCGCTTACACTGAGTTCGTGTACACGGCCTAAGCAATTGTAATATTTTAATGTTTGAATTATGTACATAATATTAGAAGCAAAAGCTTTGACAATATCCAGCAAAAGTTGTTAAATTTTGTTTTTTCTTCCGTATTATTTTCCACAGAACTTACAATTTTAACTGTAAATAAAAATATAATTATTTGATGTTATGAAGTTACATTTAGTTGCCAAAACTCGTATGAATATATGTGTTGAAAAGGCTTGACAAAGCAATTCAGTAAATATATATAAATAATTTATATACGTAAGATAGACAATTTGAAGTAAAACTTCAGTAAATTGAATTACCAAACTTTGTCATAATACTTGTACGCGAAAGGCTGTTTTTGAAGGACTCTACTGAATATAATCACGATTCCCTTTTCTTCTCTGGAGGGTAAACTTGTTAAGGGCTTACTTCGTCATTAGTGTTCTTAGTATAATGTCATACTGTTTATTATGAGTAGGGTAAGGCCTTTTAGAAGAATACTTCGTAGTTACTGCTGTAGTGCTGTCCTTAGGGACATATATCGAAGTTTCTTCGTGAAACTACTAAATCGTTTAGTTGCTCTACCCATCATGGGCTACAAATTAGGGTTTGAGGTTAAACAAAATTGTTAGAACCGAAGAATGTTGTAGTTATGAGTATTGAATAAATGATCATTGAATTAAAAGTGTACGCGTATTTATATATTTTTTTCTCTGTGAGTGTTTTTTAATCAGGGAATGGCAATAGATTGTAGCAATCATGCTATTTGAGAATGGCATAAGCATTTAAAACATTTCTGAAATAGATGTTTTTGAAATGTTCTTCCATAAATATCCTGTTTATAAACATTCACTATATTTGTACACGAACTAGAATACTAATTGGTCTCATTTTCCTGTTTACATTTCAATATGTTGTTTGTCATCTTTTGCATACAAAGTCATAACTGCCCGTCTTGTCTAAAAAGTTTTTGAAAGTTTTCGACTGAGTTTATACTAATTTAGATTGTTCATTCTAAAACCAAATTAAATCAAGTTCCTTTAACAAATCTTATAAATGGAAAACATAACAATATTTTTTTCAAACGAATCTAATTACTATACTAATTTAGATTGTTCATTCTAAAACCAAATTAAATCAAGTTCCTTTAACAAATCTTATAAATGAAAAACATAACAATATTTTTTTCGAACGAATCTAATTTCTTTGAGTACGATAATAGCAAAACGCTTACCTTATATATTTTAATAATTCTAATGAAATAGCCTTTTCAATACAATAAAAAAAAAAAACTTGCAAATCTTACATTTACCAATTATATCAATTCGGTTACCTATTTCTGTATATTTTTTTTATATATAAGCCTATCTAAGTGACTCTACTCCGCCTGATGGAAAGCATAAGCAGAATCCAAGAGTAGTGATCACTGTGCTCATTGCGATTGCAGACAATACAAGTATGCAGCATGGTGCCCCACACTATGTCAGAGATGTTTCTGTATCATTGGGCCTCCACCTTTGCAACAATTAATTATTGTTTCCTTTGCAGCCTTAATGCAGACGGACTTTCACCATTGGATGTGGCTGTTCTGGCTACTAACAGACAACTGGCCAAGATGCTTATGGAGTTTGGAGCCAAAGAGGGAACGCAATGTAAGTACTATTGTTTTAAGTAACCTACATATTACTTCATTATTTAGAAGTTGAAAAAGTAAAAATAAATTATTCATATACACAGTATTTATGTTGACTTTGAACATTAGAAGACCATACCGTTCGTGGCTTCAGCTGTATCTAATTAACATAATTCTTGCAAATATATCACGACCGTGTAACTCAGATTGTTTGATCGTCGCCAAAACTGTTACACTGTGACAGTATCCTACTAAAATTATAAACGCGAAAGTTTGTGAGTATTTAAGTGAGTATGTTTTGTTGCTCTTTCATGTAAAAACTACTGAATGGATGTTGTAGAAACTGTACAATAATATAGATTATACATCAGAATAACACACAGGCTACAATTTATGAAGATATTAGCTTCGTCTCGCGGCGTTGCCTGTGGTTATTGTCGTACCGCGGGTAGCACCACGGGGTTCAGCTAGTACTAAATAAAACTTTTTG
Source organism: Spilarctia lutea (assembly GCA_916048165.1). Taxonomy (NCBI): domain Eukaryota; kingdom Metazoa; phylum Arthropoda; class Insecta; order Lepidoptera; family Erebidae; genus Spilarctia; species Spilarctia lutea. The sequence goes on along the minus strand of OU696479.1, from coordinate 5,174,310 downwards.
TTTAACGTTACGAATCCTAAACTAACTGTTCTCGCTACTTCGTACACGGGTCATTCTTATTTTCTTGTTATTTTTTAATTTTTCACTGTTTTGAAACCTTCCCTGGTCTATGGACAAACATTTCGAAACTAAAATCATCTAAATTGGCCCATCCATTCTCAAGTTTTAGTGAGGCAAACGAATAGCAATTGATTTTTACATATAAAAAGATTATAAATGTAACTTTGTTTGTTACGCTTTCACGCAAAAATTACTACTTTTTATTAAATGCGAGCGAAGCCGAGGGCGAAGTTAGTCCTATATTACATATGTGAATGTAAGTTTGTTTCTTAGCGCGTTACGCGAAAACAAAATTAAAATCAAAGAAATACTGAATAATGTCCGATTCCCGCGGAACTGACTACCGCGGAACGCAGCTTGTATGTTGTGAATAAACAATTTGTCAGCGCTACAAAAACGTCACGTCTTATTTCATATATTTCTTAAGTAAGTGCACCTGATCCATCATGGGATGTATAATAAAGAGATTTGACTTGACAGTCATCTACCTTATTCATTGACTCACCATTTAAAGACAAGATATGACAAAAGGAAATTTAATCTAGAAGTGATAAGGAAAGGTAACATGTACTACCATTTGTTTTTTTATTGAATACTAGCTGACCCGGCGAACTTCGTACCGCCTTAGCGTAAATTTGTTTTTATTGAATATTGGCAAACGAACAGACGTATCCATATCATAGACACCCGCAACACCAGAGGCGTCACAATTGCGTTGCCGACCTTTGGCTGATGAGGGAGGGGTTGGGGTATGGGCCTCCGGTATCCTCACTCACTAAGTGAAACACTGCGCAAACTCTATTTCACACCGGTTTTCTGTGAGACCGTGGTATCACTCCGGTCGAGCCGGCCCATTCATGCTGAAGCGTGGTTTTTTTTATGTATGAGCCTGCCAAACTCTACAAGCATAAGCAGAATCGAAGAGTAGTGATCACCATACTCAATACGATTGCAGATAATGCAACAATACAATACATACACACTATGGCGGCCTATTGGCGGCTTCTGCACAACTACTACTTTAAAGCATTCGAAAAGATTTTTGATGCCGAAAACGCCAAAACTCAGTCATGTATCATATCGGGAACTGTTGTTTATAAGTGGAATATTCCAGTTACAACCAGGTTGTATTCTATGTCACAACGAATACTAAATTTCCAAACGACTTTCACTTGCTCGGAACATTTCAGCGAGCCCATGACAAATCATTGGTAACAAGGTATTGGGCTTGTTAGCATAGTTTATATGTTACAGTTTGTTGATATTTCAGATCTTGCTTAATTTGAACTAGCCTGTGGCTTTTAAGGTGGGTTTTGGCTAGAAAAAAATACGATTTTACGCTTACAAAAGTCGGTTATAAAAAAAAATTCCATTAAAAATTGTAATATTCATATTCATTACGTTAGCCGAAATAGGTCCATTGGTGGACTACAGCCTCTCCTGTATTATCCTCAGTACAGTTTAAATTATGTATGTGGTCTTTATTTTCACACGAAAATCTAAAGTGATACCTTCATTTGTGTTGCAAATTTACATAGCAGATAACATCTTGTAAGATGACTACATAATATCTAATGAATGTCTCGCCTTTCTTAATTCTTTGACATCACAACACGTAACGCATACTTCGAAAACGCCGGGTAATCATTATTTATATTATAATACCAATAAGGAAAATGTAATGAATATTGTAAACCATTTTTATGGATTCCTGAGTGTATTGGTGAAGTAACAGTCAAATGTCAAACAATAAATGTTTTCACCAGGAACTTTTTACCTTTTTAAGTATATTATAGTGGTCGAAATTCTTTTATTTTTTTAGAGACCTAGGCAATACAAAATCGGTTCAATAAGCTTTAACATAATACGTTATTTTCCAGTTTAACCCACTTTTATTGAAGCCTCTCATGAGTCACGTTTCTAATATATACTAGTGGATGCCTAGAGGTCGAAATTCGACCATAATTATTTTTTTTTTATTTTTTGTTTTAACTTTAGGGTTTCTTTCGTCTAAGGTTATCACACCTCTTTAATCAAAGATTTTATCATGGCTGCTTTTGACGTTCAGTATAACAAGACAAAAAATAATCATCTTTATAAGTCGTTTGACTTTGACATACATAGGTACATTTGTGTGTATGGATATTTGTATATGTGTGTGTCATACGCATGATAGTGTATGGAATGTTATTTTTATAACTACTGTATTTTACGCATAATTTAAAAAAAACATGTTAGCTTTCAGCAATCCTTCTTGAAATAAACTATAAGTGTGTGAAATTTCATACTCCTTCGTCCGCGCAATTATATATACACATGTACATGTATGTATGTCTGTAACAACATTTTCTCACCGCAAAAGTAAAATATCTTCCCTCCCCTATTACTTATACAATCTAAAGCTGTAGTGGGCATAAAAATATTCAACAACATGCCCCTGCCGTCATACCGTCTCACATTTCAGTGCCTTAAGAATTTATCATTTCCCAACAAACGCGCAGAGTTCCGGTAAAAATACCAAGAAAAAGGCAAACACGGATGTTTTTATTATTAGAAAATAAAGGTTTGTAGTTGGGACAACACTACTTGCAATAATAAAGATTTGAATGCTTTAAGCGTTCGATTTTTTATTTATTTTTTATTTTAAAACTTTATGCACACATGTACAACGGCGGGCTTAATGCCCAAGGCATTATCTACCAGCCAACCTTTGGGAGTTGTGAAAAATTATATAATTTGTATTTGTACAAAGTCTTAATAAATTACTTTTTAATTGGTAGAAAATATAAATATAAAGGTAAAGCTTTGGGAAACCATTTATGGCCTACTTTTGCCAACGTTACAGTGACAAAAGTAGTATAGTAGAGGGACTGCCTCGGTAGCGTAGTGGTTGCGTATGCGACTGCTGAGCTTGAGGTCTCGGGTTCAATTCCCGGGTCGGACCAAATGCCTGTATGATCTGCAAATATTTGTTTCGGAGTTTGGGTGTTTTCTATGTATAATATGTATGTATTTACAAAAAAAAAAGGATAGAAGTATTTATATCACTTGTCTAGTACCCATAAGGAAGAGCAGTAACCTAAAGAAACACCGTACATTATATTAAGCCAAAACTTCCTTTTTAAGGATAAGCCTTTGTCCGGCTGTGGACTGTTGAAAGTTGGGAATGTGTAACAGAAAGTTCAAGACAAAAGCAAACTCGAGTACAAAAGAAACTTAGCTGTAATGAGACTAATTTAATTAGTTACCAACTTTAGTTACTTTGATAGATGGCTGACGGTAATGTACTGTCTATTGATTAATTACCCATCACACCATGGAGGGCCATTTTGGAATTCTGTTCCCATATTTGTAACGGCTTAGTCCCTTTACGAGAAGGGTCGGGTATGTATCGACTAAATTAACTAATTTGTTGTAAATTTATATTGATTAGGTTTAATAACGATACCGATAACGATAAATAATATTAAAACTGTTAGTAAATACTTCTAGTTTTAATATTAAACTAAAATATAACTATTAATACTTTGAGATTATAATAGACGTACAACCCGTCGGAAATATGTGCGAACCTGGTTTAATAACATCATGCAAACTAGAGAGTTAATATTTCAATGAACAGAGAAAAATTAAAAATGAATGAGATTACGAAAACAAGACGACGACGAATTTTCGACGGGTTTATACATTACATAGATTGCCTATTTTATCCTTTTATCTGAGAACTGTTTTTTAACACTTACTTCAAACTCAAACTCAAACTCAAACTCAAATCATTTATTTCCTTAGGCCCCAAAAGGCACTTGAACACGTCAAAAATACAAACATAAAAACATAAAACAAAACTCCTAATACTAAATGCACTGAGATGATTTGAATTACCGGAGCTTAGATTGATTTCGATTCAACTCAAAGGTTTAAATTGAAATCAATCCAAGTACCAGCTCCGATGGGTATTGTATTCATGAGAAGAGCTGGTGAGAAACTCATGTGCACCATCTTTTCAGATAATTCATACAAAGCTTGTTTGTTTTTGACAACAGTATTTCTATGTGCAAGTTAAGGCAACCAAAACACAAAGGCTAGAAAGCGGTCTAATAAGATATTAAAGCTAGGAAAAAAAATTTTTTGTCTAATAAAATAATAAAATTAGTCCATAGCATATAAGGTTGCAATCACTTACACATCAAGGAGTAAAAGCAATGTGTGCATACATACTGGTCCCAGAGAAAAAGAAAAAAAACGTTTAAAATGTAATAAAATAATAAATACAAATTATTTAAGCTCCAACAATGTAAACACAGATCGCCTCAACTTAACAAAGTTCAAATGTCAGGTAATAAATGCAGAATAAGATGTCAAGAATTAATTACAATCCAATAAATTATTTCACTTTCACTCACATCCAAGGCACTGCATCAGTCAAGAAATCGTTTATCGTATAATAGCCCCTCTCCACAAGACGACTCTTAACGGCACTCTTGAACTTTTGTAGGGGTAAGTTCAAGATTTCGACAGGAATTTTGTTATAAAAACGCACACCAAGTCCTTCAAATGAATTGTGGACTTTGTTAAGGCGATAATGTTGGCCTACTAATTTGTGCTTATTCCTTGTGTTTAGTGAATGATGATCACTTCTGCAACTATATTTATCTATGTTTTTTCGTACAAACATAATATTAGCAAATATATATTGAGATGCAACTGTTAAAATACCTATTTCCTTAAATCGTTCTTTCAGAGAATCTCGAACTTTAAGTTTGTAAATCGCACGAATTGCCCGTTTTTGAATTACAAAAATGGTTTGAATATCAGCTGCCTTGCCCCATAGTAGAATACCATATGACATGACACTGTGAAAATAACTAAAATAAACTATTCGCGCAGTTTCAATATTAGTTAACTGGCGAACTTTCCAAACAGCGAATGCCGCGGAGCTCAGTTTCCCTGCTAGATACGATATATGGGCGCCCCACTGAAGCTTATGATCCAAGGTTATTCCTAGAAACATAGTTGACTCTACGAGATCAATCATTTCATTATTTATTATAATGTTCGTGTTGATAATGTTCAATATTATAAGTCACTTTATTGAAAGTAATATACATATATATTTAAATATAATACACTTAAGGTATATTCCATATGTGACCTCAGTTGGTGAGACAATGAAGCCACAATATGGCAGTATTGTCTCGTGTTTTTCTATAGTTAACTAAATAATAAAACAGAATTAATTCTTGAATTCTACACTGCTAATGTAATTTCAATATATGTAGATATGAATAAGATCTTTTATTATGGAATTGGGGGCAAATGAGCAGTCTGGCAACACTAGAGGCGTCACCAGTACGTTGCCGGTCATTGGGAGATGGTGAGAGGGATAGGAGGAGAGGTTGAAGTATAGGCCTCCAGTATCCACACTCACTCGGTGAAACACAGCGCAGGCGCTGTTTAACACCCGTTTTCAAGAGTTTAATGAAGTAAATATGTAATTAAAAGTATTGAAATGTTATTAAATAAAAGTACACAAATTTGCGTTATGCGAAAAGTTTTATCATCATATACAAATTATTTCAAATACTTCTAAGTTTTACATGAATATTGAATGGCATAACATTTACATTCAAAACAATCTAAGTTAGACTTCAGAACTTATTCAGATTTAAAAGTTCAATTGAAAAGCAGATCGCAAAAGTTTTACTGAACATATAGAAGTACACAACATCATAAGTCCGCCCGGCGTCCATTCATCGGGGTCATATTATTATGTCACCCCGATAAATAGATTAAATCCATCCGGTATATATCCGGAATAGGTTTAGATCTAGTGAGTTTATTAAATGTTTAATATGATTATTTAGTTTTTCTGGTCATAAAAATGCTTCATAACAGCTCGGAATTATGGTCTTAGACCCCGTACTTCGGAGAGCTCGAAAAGCTATCGAATTTCTCCTCTGTCGTATCAGAAAACCGTCATCTGTTTATGAGAGTAAGGGGACAGAGAGTGCACCTGTGTTGGCAGACACACTTACGGCTAATTAGGAGGATATACAAATATTTATTTATATGTCTTTTTTTATTAGATAGAAGGCAAACGAGCAGACGCATCACCGATGGTAAGCGATTAGCGCCGCCGACACCCGCAACACCAAAAGCGTAACAAGTGCGTTGCCGACCTTTGGGGGATGGGGCGAAGGAATGTATATTCATCGTTCGAATCCCTTTCCACGCGAATTCAACTAACCCTTCTGAATAGCAGTAACTCACTGTCTCATTTATAACAAAGCTTTAAATTTGACATCGCTTCGCTTACATTAACGGACTTAATAAAAGATTAGGTAGGCTAATCCTTCCGTATATTTTCAACTTACTTTCCAGCCCTGGTAACTGACGGCCTCATTATCATACCTGACCGCAACTTCAGTAGGGCGCTGTCTACTTGATAACGAGCTATTGTTACATTGCGTGACACAAACCGTATGTCACTGTTATATCACGAACTGTGGACTACAAACTAAAATACGTATTACTTTTTACAATACAATATACTACCTTAAATGTAGATAAATAGAGTTCATAACACACTGGTAATTATCCTAAATGTGGTCGAAGCGTGATTTTGGTGGTTTGTTAATTGGAAGAACGGTGAACTAGTTTCGTTTTTGAGTTTAGTGATGTGTTAACGGGTGAGTGTGTTGAATTATGATGATTCCTTGTTGTGGTTATATGATTTGTAAACGTCAACAGAAATATCAAAATCGTAATATTTTAGATCTTAAAGTACAATGCACGCTGATCCGCAGCAGTAACTATCACTTGATTGTTTACCTAATTTCCCTCTAAATCAATTTATTTAGTTTTTTTTTAATTCAAATCTAAGTGTTTGTTTCACAAATGTTCTTAGACAGGACGAATAAATACCATGTTGAGGAATTTCATTAAAGCGCTTTTTTTTTAATTATTTTATCGTGGGAGAGCCACGCTTTGGAGTGCACAGGGCGTCTCGACCGGAGCGGTACTATGGCTTCACAGAAAACCGGTGTGAAACAGGCGTGAGTGAGGAAACTGGAGGACCATACCCCAACGCCTCACCCCATCCCCCAAAGTCCGGTAATGTACTTGTGCCGCATCTGGTGTTACGGGAGTCTATGAGCGGTGGTAATCGCTTACCATCAGGCGATAGTCTGCTCGATTGCGTCCTATTCCATGAAAAAAGCCACACATCTTGAAAAGAGAGGAAAAAAGATCATTATTCCCTTTATTAATCTTGTTACTATATTTAAGGTTTATATAAAGTCGAGAATCTGCCGACCATTGTTATCTCTTATAGTTATTTATAAGGAGGATCGTTATTCTTTAATATTACTTCTAGAGTCTTGAGACAAGTCGTTCTTCACTCCAATACAGTACTTCAGACGGTCAGTGAGGGAATTCGATATAATTAGCAGGCAATAGTGATTTTTTATACATTAATGTCATCTTTCTTATACGATCTACTATCACATACAAAAAGAATCATTCAACTGTTACAAGTTTTTTTAAACATAACGTTTTGTACAAACATTTACCAAAGAATTATTTATCAAGTAATTATTATTTTGTCACTGTTTCACCTTTAGTTCTATTTGTGCTTTCTCTAATGTATGACAATAAGTAATAACTAGGCGGTTAATTAAAACGTATTTAATACCATACTCTGCACACCTCAGTGTAAGGAAAGCTGTATTTAGTTAAATAGCACTTTAAGCGCTTTAACTCAAGTTTCAACATTTATATAACAGCAATTAATTCTAGTTTCTGAACAATTAATTAGCATGGCCAACAACCAAATGCGAACTATGTTACAGAACAAACATGGCTAACGTTTGCACATTCATCTTAAAACTTATTTTTTAAGTGAATCTCATTTGTTTTTCTAGAACGTTCATCATTTCTAGATCCTAGTAGTTATTAACCCACTAGCTTTTGCCCGCCTCTCTGTCGGTTATCACGGTAAAGTGTAGCCAGGGTTCTTCCTCAAGGCAAGGGGAAGCCCTGGCTTCCCCCAGGATAGGGTCTATAGACGAGCTGTCGTTCCTGGGGGGACCTGAAATAACTTGATCCGGGTCCTCCCGGAGGGCGGAGGGCGGCCTAGACCGGCCGCCAGAGTGGTTTTAGTGGACTCACCACATACCTGGCTCCTCATGATCCGTCGATCCGAAGAGCCGGAGATACGAAGAGAATTTCCACCTCGTCAAAGAAAAATGTATTCTTCCTCATTAATCAAAGTATCTCCATGTCAAATTTTATTGAAATCGGTACAGCGATTAAGCCGTGAAAGCTAAACAGAGATACAGAGTTACTTTCGAAATTATAATATTACCGTATGGATACCACAAAAAAGAATTGATTGAAACTTTCGTAATCAAAAGCTCGTGTGTGCGTTTTCTGTTGGCTTATAGAATTCAATTGATAAAATTGAATGTGACACCAACTACGAAAGTATTCGTATGATAAAATTCGATTTGGCGCCAGCTGCCAGCAGTAAACTTTTTAAACCTGTCGTAATTAATTTTGGCAGATCCCTCCGTTTTGGTTTATGCTTTTAAAAGAACTGAAACTGGCTTTGAAATGTCTAAATGTTGTTTATTTTTGATAATCTTAATTCTTCATTTCTTTTTTATTTCATACCCTCAAAATATATTTAAAAAAATCAAATAACAATTTTTGTTATAATTGTATTTTTTTATGGAATAGGGGGCAAACGAGCAGACGTATCACCTGATAGTAAGCGATTACCGCCGGTCATGGACACCCGTATGGGGTGTAAGGGGACGAACCACTATCTTTCGCTTTCAGCCAACCTCACCTGCACGCGGTGCACCCTGCTGAATGACAAACGAGGCTCTGGCGACCGATCGATGGCGGTATATCCGTCCCAAGAGGCGTAACTAAATACAATAGGCCGGAGACGGGCAGCAGCGTCTTCGGTGCAACAAGTTACGCACTGCGATCACCAACCCGCCTGCCCAGCGTGGTGATTACCGAGAGATCACCAAACTTGTACGACACGACCTCCGATGCTCCAATACTCTTTCGATTGAAAGAGCGATCGAGCGGAATCGGGAGTCAAAAGTGTTCGTACAATCTCTTGGAAGAAGCCACCTGACAAAGTTGACCACATCAAGTGGAGAAGTCGTTGCTTCCAAACCGGCCGTCCTTTCGGAAGTCGAAAGCTTCTACGGCAGTTTATACGCTTCGCATGCATCTCGATCTGATCCCGAAAATGAGGACCCTAGAGCTACATTGACACGCCACGACACCGAAGATCTGCCAGAAGTCAGCACTGATGAAATCGAGATGGCTCTTGGACAGCTGAAAAATGGAAAACGCCCTGGAGAAGACGGCGTTACAACAGAGCTGTTGAAGGCTGGGGGTACGCCCGTATTGAGGGAGCTCAAAAAGCTTTTTAACGCTGTCCTGTTCGAAGGGAGAACTCCAGAGGCGTGGAGTAGAAGTGTGGTCATCCTGTTCTTCAAGAAGGGTGGCAAGACCATGTTGAAGAACTATCGGCCCATTTCCCTTCTAAGCCACGTCTACAAGCTGTTTTCAAGAGTCATTTCGAACCGTCTTGCGCGAAGACTCGACGAATTTCAACCTCCGGAGCAAGCTGGGTTTCGGAGCGGATATGGCACCATAGACCACAATCACACAGTGCGGCAGATTATACAGAAGACCGAAGAGTATAATCAGCCCCTGTGTCTAGCATTCGTGGACTATGAGAAGGCCTTTGACTCGATAGAGATCTGGTCTGTTCTGGAGTCCCTGCAGCGTTGCCAAGTAGATTGGCGATACATACAAGTGTTGAGATGTCTCTACAAAGCCGCCACAATGTCCGTCCAAGTACAGAATCAGCAAACAAGACCCGTACCATTGCATCGAGGAGTGAGACAAGGGGACGTTATATCCCCGAAATTGTTCACTAATGCAATGGAGGACTTCTTCAAGACGCTGCACTGGAAAGGACGCGGCATCAACATCAATGGCGAATACATCTCTCATTTGCGATTTGCAGACGACATCGTCATCATGGCAGAGACGCTCCAGGACCTACAACAGATGCTCAACGACCTCGCTGACTCTTCTGTACGTATCGGCCTACGGATGAACTTGGATAAGACCAAGGTCATGTTCAATGAACATGTACTACCGGAACCGGTTGCGGTACACGGTGCCGTTCTCGAAGTTGTTCAAAAATACGTGTACCTCGGGCAGATTTTGCAGTTAGGAAAGAACAACTTTGAGGACGAGGTGAACAGAAGAATCCGGCTGGGTTGGGCAGCATTTGGGAAGCTTCGTCGGGTCTTCTTATCATCGATCCCACAGTGCCTAAAGACAAAAGTCTTCAATGAGTGCGTCCTACCCGTAATGACATACGAAGCCGAAACGTGGACACTTACGGTACGGCTGGTCCACAAGTTCAAAGTCGCTCTGCGTGCTATGGAAAGGGCTATGCTCGGCGTTTCTCTAAGGGACCGTATTAGAATCGAGGTGATCCGGCAGAGAACCAAGGTCATCGACATAGCCCACAGGATTAGCAAGCTGAAGTGGCAGTGGGCTGGCCATATTTGCCGCAGAACCGATAACCGTTGGGGTAAACGGGTTCTTGAGTGGAGACCGCGTCTCGGAAAACGTAGTGTAGGACGTCCACAAGCCAGATGGAGTGAAGATTTGCGCAAGATGGCTGGCAGGAGCTGGATGCGAGAAGCCGAAGATCAAACTAAGTGGCGTGCAATTGGAGAGGCCTATGTCCAGCAGTGAACTGCGATAGGCTGATGATGATGGACACCCGTACCACCAGAGGCGTCACAAGTACGTTACTAGACTTTGGGGGATGGGGTATGGGCCTCCGGTATCCTCACTCAGTGGGTGAAACACACCGCATTTCTGTGGTACCACTACGTTCGCACCATGGTATAACTACGGTCGAGCCGGCCCATTCATGCCGAAGCGTGGCTCTCCCACGATTAAAATATATAATTCTGTTAATGGTTGCAAATAGACTTTTAAAATATCGCTATGAATTAAAAACATTATTTAAAGAAGATTACCATACCTGATGCTTTACATATGAATTTCTAAATGATATAAATATGAGATTAAGTACAAATTATAAAAACAACCTCTATTATTGTTTAAGATATACGACAAAGAATACATTGACCCAATCAATGAACATTTATCTGATAGGAGAAAAACAATAAATCATTCCTCGCTCAGATTTGTCTATATCTAGGTCGTATTAGGTATTTAACTGATAAAAGATTACAGAATTCAGAAAAACATTTTTCTGTACTCAGATTTTGTAAAGCGATAAGATACATACTCGTAAATATTTTACTTGAAATTCTATTGGGATGATATTCTGAGGGAGGCATATCATATAAAGTCGACTTTATTTTTTATACCTTCTTAATTTTGTCTTTGATACAGAAATTCATACCTTGAATGGTAATATCTGTGAGCCTTTTTTACAAAGACTGTTACTAGTTGACCCGTGCAATTTAATCTTTGGAAAGGAATTTAACCAATTTTTGCAAAATATTTCATTGATTGTCGGCTCATAAAGATATTGTATAGCCTTTCTCGATAATTAAGCTGCCTATTCAACGTTGAAATACTCTTTTTAATTCTAACCTATACTTAATTGCTAGCCCGTTGATGAAAACAAATTATTCAGCTTTATAATAGAAAAAACAGATGAGAATATCCTTGCGATTTTCAGAAGAAGACAAATCAGTACAGAACTGTATTTATATTCACTTTTCTGTTTAGTTCCCTTTGTCAGATACTGACTAAAAGAAGAAAATGCTTTGTTTATCCATTAATTTATATTTATATAAAGGAATCGCCGAAATGTATGTACGCGCATAACTTCCAATCGACTGCACCAAATTGGATAATTCTTTCTTTCATGGGTTCGTTATTGTTAGGACAAGGTTTGTATGGAAAAATAATTAAATATAACCTATTTTGCTTTGTCTGCAACTGGATACTACTTGTGGGAAGCGAAGACAGGCATAATTACTAAAACAACTTAAAGTTTAAAATATGCTTTAATTTATATTATATGGAAGAAACGACTCGTTTGTTTTTATTCACAGTTTTCTCTCCAAAAGTATTCCCGCTTTTAAAAGTATTCCCAGCACACATAAAAATCAGCGACTACACTTTTGTTTACGAAGAAAGATAGGGATGTGTAAAATAACTAACACATAAACCGATATCGGTCCGTATCGCCTCAAGGGAGATGCTCGACCCAGAAGTTTATTGATCTAACTAACATGCGACACGGATAGATGCAAGTGACTGCTTCCTATACCGACAGCACTCCAGGGCTCTACGTCAATTCTCTTTTTATTATTATGATATAAACCTTTAGGTAAGTTACAAAAATATAAATGAGAAAAGTTGAAAACTAAACTAACATTTTCTTTTGTTTGGGGACGATTTCTTTTTTGTTTTAACGAGTTACGAGATGTATTTTGTTAAAATTTACGATTCTGTTATTGACGTGAATATTTAGAGTAATAAATATTCGAGTTTCGAAAGATAGTTTAAAACCTGGAAACTTTGTTGGTACCATATAATCCAAACTATTTATTACCCCTTGAACCTCGTAACCATCAGTTTAGAATCATCAATTGTCTGAACCAAATTCTATCATTTTAATTACAAAATCAAAGTAAATCAAAAGTATTTTATTTTTTTGATACAGTAGTATCAATTAAATTTATAATTGCAAACATCACTTGGTAAAACATTGCTCTATCGTACAACAGTAGCGAATTAAAGTTATACGGAACACAATTATCATTCACAAATCATTCATTTTGAAGTGTAAACTGGCAAATGGTTTATTTTTTTTTTAACATCTCAACTTCAATAGAAATGGGGTCATGGCAGGAATGAACAACACACCTCTAATCTGAGTAAACTATTCGTATTCACTTTAGATAGTTATATTTTGTAGATTTATTCAATCAGTTTTGTCCTTGAATCTGAAACAATTTCATTCTAATTTAATTTTCTTGTTGTATTAATATAAATTTCATGTTTTAAAATGTATGATGCATGTTCAATTTTGTTCATAAAGAAATAACATAAATAAATGAAAACGGATCTTGCATTTCTTTGAATAACAACATAAAAAAATACCTAAGTTCAAGCAATTTTTGTCAATTTGTAAGGTTTTGTTTGTAAAGAATTATGAATATATCCTTATGAGATTGAACAGCATTTCTATTAAATTAAAGTGAAGCTCTATTTTAAACGGAAGAGTAATCTCCGTCTATCTCCGCTCCACTTGATACGCAGCTAACAGTGAACAAAATTGGGACAGTTTCCAATACGTATTGGCCGGAGGCTTCTATCGTGGAATGTAATTTTGTGACACAAAACTGCATTTGGAGATATTGGTTGCGGTGCCAATACATTTCTATGTATATTGAAATGTAGATTGGTTTTTCAAATATATTCTGACGTTCTTTGATTTGAGATTATTGGTAGCTAATTTCTTTGTTTAATAGATTATACATAAATATTTCGGACATCTAACACACAACGCCATCTAGTCCCAAACTAAGCATAGCTTGTATAATGGGTACTAGACAACTGATATAAATACATACAAATACTATTATTTTATTTATATATTATATATAATTATATAATGTTATATATGATGATATAATGATATAATATTATATATAATGTATAATTTTTTTTTTGTAAATACATAGATAGAAAACACCCAAACTCGGCACCAAATATTTGCAGACAATACAAACATTTGGTCCGACCCGGGAATCGAACCCGAGACCTTAAGCACAGCAGTCGGGCAGTCAAAACAGATTGTAGTAAACACATTTGTAATTCAACTTTTTCAAACAAACATTTCAAATTAACTTTCGTTACTTTATAAAATTGATTCAGAAATGACAACTGCATCATCTCCGAAAATACCTATCTATCTAAGGGTTTTCTTTTGTGCTACACAAAACAGGCCTTTATAATAAGTGAACGTAGCAACTACGAACTATAAAGTACAGATCGTATATTTATACCACGGCCTCACAGGAAATAGGTGTGAAATAGCGCTTGCGCTGTGTTTCACCGATTGAGTGAGGATACCGGAGGTCCATACCCCCAACCCGAAGAAACAATTCTGCTGAATATTACTGTATGAGTATATATTATCATTGAACTAGCTTTTCCCTGCTGTTCCACCCGCGTGTGTTTCGGTAAAAACAGCCTGTGTCCTTCCTCTTCCTTCCTATGTAGTATCTCCATGCCAAATTTTATTGATATTGGTTCTACAGAGCTGTGAAAACGTCACAAACAGACAGAATTACTTTCGAATTTCTAATCTATGGGTAAATACATTAATCTTTATCACTTTTAACCGACTTTTTGATTTTTTTTTTTGTGTGGAAGTTACCCGATTATGCATTTTATTGTTGCGACAAACATTTTTCATTAAAATATATATATTGCTTCCAACATAGTTCACTAAAACGTGCATATGTAAGATCTAAATTACATATGCATTTTTGTGAAACAAAATTCATCGCGAACGAGCGTTTTTCTTCTTATTTAGAAAAAAATTTGCACATTCGCGCACACCTACATAACATCTCAAACTTACCTTTATATATTACTAGCTGAGCCTCGCGGTGATCCCCGCGGTACGACAATAACCGCGGGCAACGCCGCTAGGCGAAGCTAGTATCTTTATAAATTGTAGCCTATGTGTTATTCTGATGTATAAGCTATATTTTTGTAAAGTTTTATGAAAATCCATTCAGTAGTTTTTGCGTGAAAGGGTAACAAACATATTCACTGACATACTCACACACTTTCGTGTTTATAATGTTAGTAGGATGTAGTTTAGGAAACGTCGCGTGTAGCGGTTAACGTATTCCGTCAATATGTAAAACAGCTTTTACCTTATAAGATTCGCGACGCCCTACGCTTTCAGTCAACATTGAGGTAAGGAGCTCTGGGAATATTTCGTTTTCAGGTCAGACCATTGTGGATATAGGAAAAGCCAGCACACTCTCTGAATAATACAACCGATAATCTGTATCAATATCATTAATGTTTTTTTTCTTTTCTTAAAGAAAACTCCCGCACTAGGAATAATTCCTGTGTCGCGGATTTTTGTGGACTGACTTAGGTCAGGGTGGTCTTTGTGTACGTTTCATGTATGTTTGTAAAGTCCCCCACGACACAGGATATATATTCATAAGGCGGGAGATGCCGTTTAAAAAAAAAGTTTGCTTTATGTCTGAGTCATGTAACCAAAATCTATAACTTACATAATCTAAATACTTACATAATACCATACTTAATGATATCTTGAATGACTGTCAAATCATATAAGTGACTCTTTATTAAACACAAAACGGAACTTTCTATAGAAATTTGTACAAAGTAATGAGTTATGACGTCATACCTAAGGTCTTTCATACCACATTACTTGCGATTAACAGCTTATTAATACAGTTCTTCACGATGTTATGTCATTCTTAATTCATAAAGGCCTTGCGATTACGTACAGGAATTAACGCGATTATGTAAAACGTCCAGCAGTGGACAAAGAAACACTGTTGATGGTGTGGAAATAGGTGTTATTTGCCATATCTAGATTAATAATCCTACTAATATTAAGAATGCGAAAGTTTGTGAGTATATATGTGAGGATGTTTGTTGCTCTTTCAAGTTAAAACTGAATGGATTTTGATGAAACTTTACAATAATATAGCTTATACATAAGAATCACACACTAGCTTCGCCTCTCGCTGTTATTATCGTACCGCGGGTTCAGCTAGTTGTTAATAAATGAATTAACTTCATCAATATATTTCGAGATAAAACTGTATCTCTCCTTCTGTCCATCTGGAACTTAACCTACCCACCCTATCCAGATAGCTTGGTATTGGATATGCTCCCTTAGTTAACTTTGATGACACCCATGGGTTGGATAGGGGTGGTAATAGTCTGTATTCATAATCCGTCAGCACAGACAGGATAAGCATTTAAAATCAAACATTTTCTTAACTAACTTAATACTTTGTTTTTAACTGCCTCGGTGGCACAATGGTAGCGTATACGACTGCTGTGCTTTGATTCCCGGGTCGGACCAAATGTTTGTATGATCTGCAAATATTTGTTTGGGAGCTTGGGTGTTTTCTATGTATAACATGTAACTATGTATTTACAAAATAAAGTATAAATGTATTTATATCAGTTGTCTAGTACCCACAACACAAGCTCTGCTTAGCTTGGGAGTGGATGGCGTTGTGTTAGATGTCCGAAATATTTATTAATTATTTGTTATTCACGGAGTACAATAAACGACCCTAAAATATAACCACAATATTTGTATAACAACGTGTATAACAGTATAGAAGTTGCTGAGCCTTGTTTCAAAACTGTTTTCACAGACCTGACCTCATAATTATTAGTTATTAAGGAAGTTGCCACTGAATACACTATAAAACATGTTTATTAAGTGCAATTTTGTATCTACGAGTAAGTTTTCAAACTGTTCAGTTGAAAATTGAATTCTAGCTAGGAAAAGTTTGATAGTAACTTTACAAAGCAGCATGCAACTTCCTTTTTTTGTAATAGGGGTAAACGAGCAGACGTATCGCCTGATGGTAATCGATTACCGCCGCGCATGGACACCCGCAACACCATAGGCGTCACAAGTGCGTTGCCGTCCTTTGGGGATGGGTCGGGGTAGGGGTTGGGGTGTGGGCCTCCGGTATCCTCACTTACCCCGTGAAACACAGTGCAAGCGCTGTTTCACACCGGTTTTCTGTGAGGCCGTGGTAACACTCACGAAAACATCACTAAAAATTAAACTTGAGTATTTTAAAGTCAATCGTGTCTTGGACACTATAAGCTTTATTAATGCTTTGGTAATTGCATAAACTACTTTCACTATTTGACAATTGTGACTAAACAGGTAGGAACCATATGAAAGAGTTAAGGACTATCATATACCTAAACCCACGGTAGATAACCGTTTTTAAATGTTGCTTACGTATCTTATATGTTTACAAATATTATGTCGTTATTATCTAATATTTAAAATTCGTGTCGCTGTGTTTGTTACCAAACTCCTCCGAAATGTCATCGATTTTTATGAAATTTTGTGTGCATATCGGGTAGGTCTGAGAATCGGCCGATATCTATTTTTCACACTGTGGCGACCTCCACTCCACTCTACCGAAGTTACACTGAACTACGGAGTAACCTACAATACGAAGAAACTACCAATCCTGAATCGCGCAATTAAAGTTCTCGCGCCGATTATCATATATACAACATCCCAACATCAACTATTGGGCAGTAGCCCGCCAGGCATGATCACCTCGCCTGGTCGGAAGTCCCCTTTGTGTTGGGTGGAACATAGCTCCCGTACCCCCACAATACCACTACACGACAGTGTATATATCTTGTTTTTATAACTAAAATCTTTTAAGCCTAATTATTCATTATTTACAAATTTTATTCAAGAAATATTTTCATACATAAGCCAGTGTCTGCCTTAGTTGCGTCTTCGATCAATTTTCTTTCTTCCTCTATCCCAAAAATACATTTCCGAAGAGGCGGAATAGACAAGCGGTCATAAACGAACCAGCCAAAATGATTTGAAATGCTTCGACCCCAGATAAAATCTGGCTGAAAGAGCGAATATTATGATGATGAAATTCTTTCGTACTTTTATTCATATAAAGTTACTTCGCATTGCGACACATGTGTAGTCTCAATTGTGGTATATTCTGTATTCTTTACGTTCTCAGACCAATATACCAACACAAAGTCTACATCATAATTTTTTTATTTTATAAATAAGGTAATGAGAAGAAAGGTCTGTCAGATAGATCATGATGTGGATATAGAAATATTGTGATATGTTTATTAGCTTATTATCTATAGATTTCAGTCATTCTTTAGATTTTTATGATTATACGAGTATGTTAGTCAATTTTATATCTTAAAAAGGGTTTGAACGCGCATGTTGAGACAATTGATCCGTTACACTTGATACTAACCCGACACAGCTCTTTTGTTTCGTCATAAAAAAATCCTATAAATAAGAATATTTATAGGATTTTTTTCAGTCTGGTACATATTCTCAAACTATTCGAATATATATTTAGACAAGAAATCATCCTAGAAGTGTTTCCTCTCACAGTTCTTTTTCCCGACTACGGCGGAGTCAAAAAGAAGGGTAATAGTTTTAGCAGTCTATGTATGATTGTACGTTCCACTGTAGCTCCTAAACTACTGAACTGATTTTAAGAGTTGAAGTGTCAATAGATTTGTTAATAATGGCCCAGGTGACATAGGCTATTTAAATGTCATCGAAAAAGTTTACTTAGGCATGTTTTAGTTTCATTTTATACTTTTTCTTGTTATTTAAATATATGTGAATCTACGTACATGTACCTAATTTATCTTACCCGAGGAGTACCTACAGAAAAGCAACGCGATTCCGACGCGACGCTCGTACATAATGCCTAAAAACGTTTTTGTAAGACTCCTAAAAGAAATAAAAGAACGTTATCGCACTGAATAAAGCATGAGATTCACTATCAACAATTGACGGCTTCGAATCCCGCTCGGTACAATGCCCACACGTAAAGTAGGTCTTTTATTTTTTGTTGGTACTTCTTGAAACCGAGGGAGTCGAGATCACGTTGCATCGCCTCTGTTTAGCTCCTAATTTAACATATTCGTATAGATACTCTTTAATGTATTATTTCCTGATTGGCTTCCACAGAGGAGAAATATTTTATAAAGACAATACAAATATATCTTATTTACGTATAAGAGAACATAAGACGCAACATATTATTGTCCAGAAAAATAAATACTAGTCTCATGAGATGAGGAATTTAAGCGACAGAATACACAGGCAAAAACTAGGTACATTAAACGTTCTTCTATACTAATGTACTAAGAATATCTCAGGAACCGCTGGTCCGATTCGAAAAATAATTTCAGTGTTGGAAAGTCCATTTGTCGAGGAAGGCTATAGGCTATATATCATCACGTTAATAATAATAGGAGCGGAGCACCAACGAAGAATGTTTCAAAAATGGAAGAAAATTTTCACGCTACGGGCAATTAAAGACGCAAACGAGGTTGCGTGGGTCAGCTAGTGTAACATTAAAACTGTTTTATAGGATACGAATAACTTCAAATAACATTTACCTGCCTCTCAATATACTTAGCTAACGATTTATACGACAAGCAGTATCTTGAATAAAATATTAAAATATGTACCTAGCGCTATGAGTGATAAATTAGTATGCACTCAGTATGAAAATTGAGTTCGAAACCCTTTTAGTATCGAATAAAAAAAATTACTTCAAGGCCGGAATAAAAAAATAGTTTTTCAGCTGGTACTTTTTATAATAGTTACCAAAAAAGGCCGACATTTAAGAACAGATTTCTCCATCTCGTTATCATCAACTGCCTTAATTTATCTACTATTATTAGACATAGATGTGATAACTAGTTATTGGCTCTCTGATCCCAATCTGCTTTGTTTTACCAATTATATCTAGCTGTAAGATTTCCATGAATAAAAAAATAAATAGCCCTCTTCGGAAATAATATTTTGTATTTCCGCACGCGTTAGAATATGGTTTGGGTCAAGTTTTCCTTCTCATTGCAGTGCTATTGTCCTACTTAGTTTGGTCTCTTAGTCGGCTCTCAAGTATTATTAATCCGTCACATCACACATAAAACTGATTTGGAACTTTATTGAAGAGAAACTTCTTTAGAATCGTTGTGATTTCAAACCGTATGCAACGGAAAAAACGACAGGAAAGAGACACAAATATAAAAAGTCGCCTGTAATTATTGAGCCAGATCGAGAGAGCAAATGAGCGTGAGCGTTTGAGGTGGTACGGTCACGTCATCCGTCGACCTGACGAACACATGACCAAGAAGGTGCTGCAACTGGAGTCGGGATCAAGAGGACGTGGCAGACCCCGATCTACATGGATGTCGTCCATTAGGAAAGCCCTCGAAGAAGATAAGGTGGACCCTACGACGACCCGGAACAGATATCTCTGGAGAAGAAGGATAAGAAGAGCCGACCCCAATTAGAAACGGGTAAAGGCCGGACGAAGAAGAAGAAGAAGCGGGAAAGCAAATGTCGGTCTCATTCTTTTGTCAATTTACTTAAGTTTCACTTCTATCGTGTGTGAATCGCGCACACACTTTATTTTTTATATCAACTTATTTCCGTTAGATTAAACTCAAACAAGAACCAATAATACTACCCCTGAGGGCTGATAATTAAAGAAAGAAAACTGTATTTTTTTAAAATTCGTTATAATTAAGACTCATTGAATTAGTAAATATTTTTTAACAGTTAATTATCTTCAGATAAATTTCCATGATAAGAAATTGTTGTTCTTTCGAGTATAAATTATAATAATGAGTGTTATAAAAATCGGTTAAGAGACGAAAAATAAAATCAAAGGAACAGTTTTTGCAGAAGACTATAATTAGAGTTAACTATGATTTAACAGAATTATTTTTAACCGACTTCAAAAAAGGAGGCGGTTTTTAATTCGTCTGTTTTTTTTAGGTTTGTTACCTAATAACTTTCGACTGGGTGAACCGATTATAATGATTCTTTTTTATTTGAAAGTTGGTGCTTTCCGTGTGGTCCCATTTCAATTTAGTCCAATTCTTGAAGTCGGTTTTTTTTGTTGTAAAAATTTGTGATTATATAGAATACATATTGTATAGTGTTGGATATGAAGGTAGTATTATATTTCTGTTAAAAAAGTAGGTATATAATTGAGATTTCACAACCCACCTTATTAATTTAGTTACTCCCATAAATACAACTATTAATTTGTGACTATATAGTTTTATTTTTCGATTTTATATGGATTTAAACAGCATGATTGAATTATTAAGCTCCAGGTCCTCAAATACATCCCAGGTCCGTGTGGTGACGGATTACAAATACGCGGTGTCACCACCCGTATTCATCAAGTGGGTGTCGTAAGAGGTAACTAAGGGAAAGTACGCAGGATAATATTACTGCAAATACAAGGAAAACTTTACCGTGGGGGAGCCACGCTTCGGCATGAATGGGCCGGCTCGACCAGAGTGATACCACGGCCTCACAGAAAACCGGTGTGAAACAGCACCTGCCTGTGAGTGAGGATACCGGAGGCCCATACCCCACTCTACTCATACAACACTTTCACCCATCCCTCTCCCTATCCTTCAAAGGCCGGCAACACACGTGTGACGCCTCTGGTGTTGCAGGTGTTTATGGGCGGCGGTAATCGCTTACCATTAGGTGATACGTCTGCTCGTTCGCCCCTTAATTACATAAAAAAAGACAAGAAACTGTACCTACCTGTCGATCTACTGAGGTAGATATGCTATAGGTAGTGGGCCAAAACCTCCTTTCTAAGAGGTTTATGTCCAGCAGTGGACTGTTAAAGACTGACGATAATGATAATTATTGATTTGCCCGCGGTTTTGCTTTCGTTAATATAGACATTCTTTTCGATGAAAAGTCCAATTTAAGTTTTGCTTGAAACACACACATCACAAAATGTGTACAGAATTTCCTTGGTCTATTATTTAGTGCAATATAAATAGTAAAGTAACTCATGTTTACATTTATAATATTACTAAGAATTCTACATCACTGTTACAGAGCAAATCGACTACTTGTTTGCTAATTAAATGCTTAAAACAAAATATGAAAGTGACTTGACAACTTTTAAAATTTCTTATCATATCATTTTCGTCTTATCGTCTCCATGACAAATGATAACAAGAGGCCTATGAGAATTGAAAGACATTTAACATGAAACTAATGTAGCTGAGATAATATTTTAATTTTGAGGTATCATTGGTAAAATAATCATCATTAGAACCAAAGGACCTTACCTTCTTGACATAGCACCCCGCCCCCCCCCCCCCTATGACTCCCCAGAACAACTGGTTATTAATAATAATAACCTAGTTTAACAATTACCAGGGATACATAAATCTTCACTTTATGACTGCCGTGCAGTGGTAGTGTCTTTATGTACTATGTATAACAATCTATACTAATATTATAAAGCTGAAGAGTTTGTTTGTTTGAATGCGCTCAGGAACCACTGGTCCGATTAGAAAAATAATTTAAGTGTTGGATAGTCCATTTATTGAGGAAGGCTATAGGGTATATATCATCACGCTAGGACCAATAGAAGAAAAACCCGAGTGAAGAATGTTTAAAAAATGGGGGAAAATTATTACGCTACGGGCAATAGTAGACGTAAACGAGGTTGCGAAGGTCAGCTAGTTATATATACATTTGTAAAAAAAATAATCTAATGTATGTATGTATGTCAGTTATCTAGTACCCATAATACACGCTATGCTTAGTTTGTGAGCTAGATTTCCGAAAATATTATTAATATATTCTTTAAATTTACCCTGCAATCTTCCACAACCCTATCGACTAACAAACACCATCCTCGGCTGACTCTCTAAAATTGATTGCCACGCTTCGCTTGATTGACTGATTGATTGAATGCACTAGCAATATTGTCCGGTGTTTCTAGTGCATGTCATGTAGCAGTTTGGTTGATTTACTATTCCCATAAATATAAGGCAATATTTGTTGTTTTATGTACGTCCTTCACAACACTTTACAGAAAAATTGCGGCAATTATATTACTAGTGTGAAACAGCGCTTGCGCTGTGTTTCACCGAGTGAGTGAGGATACCGGAGGCCCATAACCCAACCCCTCAAAACCGGCAACGCACTTGTGACGCCTCTGGTGTTGCGAGTGTCCATGGGCGGCGGTAATCGCTTACCATCAGGCGATACGACTGCTCGTTTGCCCGCAATTGTTAAGTTAATTGAACGCTTAAAACCGTTAGAGTCAATGTTCAGGCGTCACAACGTTGGTACGTTTAACCAAAGCTAATAAATACATATACAATATCCATATGTTTTCTTTCTGATGCGTAATTCAAATTCTATATTGTTACAGTCAAAAGCTCCGAAACTCTTGGCACTCACCTGCGCCGACTGGCTCGCGAAGCTGAATCCAAACTCCATGACGTGACCGGCTGCGTACCAGAGCGGACCTGCAGAGAAGATGCATGCACTAGGTAGGTGTTATTCCATGAACTCTCTCACCAAATGCCATAGTAAATACATAATTTATATATTTCTTTTACCGTGTGAGAGCCATGCTTCGGCAGAATGGGCCGGCTCGACCGGAGTAATACCACGGCCTCACAGAAAACCGGTGTGAAATAGCGCTTGCGCTGTGTTTCACTGAGTGAGTGAGGATACCGGAGGCCCACACTCTAACTCCTACCTTATCCCCCTCCCCTTCCCCTAAAGGCCGGCAACGCACTTGTGACGCCTCTGGTGTTGCGGGTGTCTATGGTACGTCAAACAAACAAATTAAATGCCTAAATAAATGTACAGACGTGATTTTTAAACGAAAGTTGGAAAAACAAATAGTTACTAGCAGTATAGTAATTCCTATAAAGAAATATAGTTTTATCCCATAAAAAGAATAACATAAGTGCATAATTTTTTGACTGCACGGTTGGTCTAGCGGTCGCCACGCCGATTTCTACTGCGCCAAGTTTTGTGGGTTCAAACCCCACGAAGGACAACTCTATGTGTAATTTACAAATTGTTGTTCTGAGCCTGGGTAATCTTTATTAAGTCCCTCAAGGTATATATTCCTAATACGGCAATTATATAATTTATATTCAGTCAGTTATTGTTATAATCAGTTAATAATTTTGTGAATCTGATATCTTATACTACTTCTCAAATTGAATAGGGTTGCCAAAGTAAATAACCAGAATAAGACTCTGAGTTAGTAGATACACAATATACGACACTGTCCAGGAGATCGTTTAATGTTTTTACGAAAGACGGTCCCCATTTCATGTCATCTACATTTTATATATTTTTTATCATTAATTTCATCACGAAGAAGACTCAAAGCCTTAAAATTGAAGATTATAAATACTTGACATTGGCATAAATGGCTTATCCGAGTGATCCGGCTGGTTGCCATCTCATCAAAAGAAGACACTGTCCAGATATATTTGTTTCAAGTTTTTCATCCATACTCCGTTCTCACGACACCCACCTTCTATTTGAAGTCTAAGGGTCGTATTATAAGGCGTCTCAAGTATCGTTTGAACTTTGATCAGCTGAAACTAGTTTTAAGTTAACATCAAATCTCAATCGTCGCTCATTGTAGAACGCGTTTTAAGTTCACTCAGCTGAAACTAGTCTCAGAAACTAATCTCAACTCACAATCTGTTTTATTGAAACTATTGATCCGTATCACGCATCAAATAATATTATACGAAACATATTTAACAATCATAATATACGGGCCTAAGTCTAATATGTCTTAAATCCAGGTCGTCAGCGGCTAGTCAAGCTGCTGGTACAACAGGGTGTGCAGGTGGGGCTGGTTCCGAGAAAGACAAACAAGCGCAGCACTGGGAGAGAAGAGTCAGGACTCTCAAGTGAGTATGTTATGTATTTACAGGACAAATTGAGGGTTACAAGATCTGCCTTCACTAATTAACTACCTGAACATAGAAGGGGGAGAGCCACGGTTCGACATGCATGGGCCGGCTCGACCGGAGTGATACCACGGCCTCACAGCAAACTGGTGTGAAACAGCGCTTGCGCTGTGTTTCACCGAGTGAGTGAGGATACCGGAGGCCCATAACCCAACCCCTCAAAACCGGCAACGCACTTGTGACGCCTCTGGTGTTGCGGGTGTGCATGGGCGGTCGCTTCGCTTACCATCAGGCGATACGTCTGCTCGGCCGACTATACCACACCGGCCAGACGGATAGATTTAGAGTTTATTTCAAGATTTCTTTCTCTTCTGAGTGCTGTGCTGCTTAGTTTGCTTCCTTCCTTGGTTCTTGTGATACGAAATCAATGAATATAAGTAGTGACAATCTGTAGGTATTGATCATGGTTAGCTTATCTTTAATAGTAAAGAACGGTATTAAAATATTGAAAATATCGTTGTCAGTTCACATGCTTTGGTTCTATATGCCTTAGGCAATGACGTCCGAATCCTTTATAACTAATTAATTTTGTATTACAAAGTAGTAGTACAAATATTTTATCAATAACAACAATGTTTTCCCAGGAATTATCTTGTTATGTTAGCGTGGATTCAAAACAACTTGGATTCTTTTAATTTAGACTAACGTATGTAACATGAGTTTAATTAAGAAATAATTACATAAAATGTTTACATAATTCCAGGATTTCATGTCCCTTATCCTTTTTTCAATAGTTAATTATTTCAATACAATAATTATTCAGTAAAAAATATTTTTTCCAACTGAGTTAAAGATTTTAACGGACGTTAATATGTAAAAATATATTTATTTAGTTGATCTTTCCACCAACTTTAAATTTATTGTAAATTCTTTTTATTTCAGGCGTTTAGTGCTAGGCTGGCAACAACTACGTGTTCCTCCAGGTCCTTCCCCCGCTGAGCTAGAAGTTTGTGGTGCTCATGCGGTCACCATCAAACTGAAGGAAAATAAAACCACAGTAGCTGCCCAGAAGGAGCCTCCCTTTATTACTAAGTATAAAGGTTCGTTTAAAAGAGCTCCACATAACACAACAAAACTATTTTTGTATATACAAATAAATAAAATTTAAGTGTCTGTTTGTAAATTCAAATTAATTAATATCTAGAACAGCTGGACCGATTTAGACCGACCGGGGTTTATACTGGTAGGTAGTTGATGATACAAGGAGTAACTTAGGGTACTTTTTTTAGACTAGCTTTGCCCCGCGGCGGTGCCCGCGATTGATGTCTACTACGTCTCACCGGGGCTCATCTAGTTTAAAATAACATTTTTTGGCATCCTAGAACTGGTATATTAAAAGAGAAGAGAAAAGAGGTTGATGGGTAATGGATCTATTGAGTGATTATTGGTAGTAGCTGGATACGAGAAGCCGAGGATCAAAGGAGAAGGAGAGGAGGAGCAAATGGAGAAGACTATGTCCAGCGGTGGACTGCGATAGGCTGATGATGATGAGTGGTTTGGTTACTGGTGACGCCGTATTACATAGACATAGACTACACTTCACGATAGCGTTAACGATAATCTGATAAACGAACTGTTATGTACAATTGTCTCGTTACTCGAATGGCATTTGGTCTCGCGATTGGTGAAGCATTGCGATCATTTTGATCCTACTAATAATATAAACGCGAAAGTTTGTAAATATGAATGGATTGGATGCAAAAACTAATGAATGGATTTTGATGAAACTTTACAATAATATAGCTTATACATCAGAATAATACATAGGCTTCAATTCATAAAGATACGTTGCCCGCGGTTATTGTCGTATGCTAGTATGAAATAAACTCACACTAGACCCTAAATAGCACTAACTACACATATCACATCAGTCCCTTTCCAATTTCGATCTTAGTCACTTGTCTTACGCTTCAATCCTATTTGTCAAATCCATTTAATGTCTTTTTCATTCAAACGAAAGTATTGAGGCTCGTAACAAAACGAGAACTCTCTGTCCACATAAAAGATATCTGTGGCACTTTAAAATATGGTTTACTATTTAAGTATCTATTTTTTTTGCTGCTTTAATTATTTTCTTAATTAAATATGATTTGCTTCTACAGTTGAATGGTCATCTCGAGCGGATTTCTCGAACGTCTGCGGTTGTCGTGAAGTAGCTGCCTCAGGAACTAACAGTGGCACCAAAGTGTTAGCGGCAGGGTTGACGAGAGGTCGTCGGTACTTCTTTAGGGCTGCTGCTGGGAATATCAAAGGGTGGGGGCCGTATACCGTGTCTGTACCCAGAAGTGTGGTACCTAGCAGTGAGTATTAATTACATTAATTATAGACACTTAATAATCCAGACCCAACTACGTTAAAACTTTTGATAAAATTTACATAGCCTATGTTACCCGGACCATTATTACGAATGTATTGACACCTTATTGATAGTTTTGGCGCTGCAATGATACATATAGTCCATTCGTTTAGATAGTGCTGAAAACTAGTGTCCTGCTTCAGTACAGTGTAAACTGAGCTGGATGCTTTGTTGCACAATGCGATTGGTTACGTGATTTTCTTGTTCTAGATTGTAGATTGTATGTTGTACTATGTTGTAGCAAAAATAAATGGTTTTAATTGTGGTTATTGTTGTGAAATACGAATATACATATTAAATCATACTACGGCGTTAACTGGATTCTGCTGGTGCTTTCCATCAGGCAGGGCAGAGTTATTTTGGTAGCTAAAGTATAAAAAAAAAAAAAAAAATACTGACAAATCATACTTGCGTGGGTGTACGCCGCAGGTGAGCCCTTTGATTTTGTGGCGGCTTGCCGCACGTGCGACGGCGGCGTGATCTAGGTGACCGTATCTAAGCGAATGGACTATCATAGACTGTATTTCTTTTTGGTTTCGTCATAGTCGGGTAAAAATTATGATGATGTGCCATTGCAAATCAGCAAAGCACTCTTTATTACTGAAAGCTTTTTATTTCATCACTAACTTACATAAAGCGATAGGTAATATAGGTATATATTTATTACCTATCGCTTTATGTAATACCTTATGTGTGAGTGCGTAACTCACGTAAACATAATTATATATTTTTATTTCATCCTTTAATATTTATTACGTATACGGCTGCTGTCGATGAAGACCACCATTTGTACGTTATTTTCGAAGTTATTATATTGTTATCATTACTTTGTACCTATTAAATGTACATAGCGGTATATAACCGACAACTCGTCTAGCCTAAACTACCTTTTTAGCGAGGGGCCTTTGTGATGGCGTTAGAAATAACACTAGTCTTCAACCCCAGGTTGGCGTGATGTATGCTCTCGAGGGTGTCGAGGGTCTGGTGGGGCTGCAGCAGCCCTGGAGGCGCTGACGACTGCCGCGGCCAATGCGAGGTCCCGCCCGCTCGGCCCACACGCACGACAAACTCGCAAGAAGACAGCCACCATACGACAGCTCTTCACTGCTGCTAGCAAGTTCCAGAAAAACTTACGGAGGTAATTTTCACTATCAGGATATCCACTTACCGTCGCATATTTGAAAGGAACGTGAATACTCGTAAATACCTTCTTTAGATGGCGAATTAACTTAATTAACAGTACACCTTCTTATTGACGAAAAATAAAACGTGATGTAAAATTTGACAAAGTACCCGCGATTATTGGTGTACCTTTACAACCGCCGGGCAAAGCTAGTCTAAAAAAAAAACCTAACTTACTCCTTATTACATCAGGTACCTGCCAGTGCAAATCCCGTCAAAATCGACAAACAGACAGACAGACAAACGTTGAAAAAATGATATTTTGAGATGTGTACATAGGTACATATGCATTTAGTAAAAAGCGATTATTTGTATAGCTATTTTTTACACTACCCTAAATTATTAATAATACCCGTTCACAGGTTGTCGTGAGCAGTAACGCACATCATTTATAAATAATATTTTTTTTAGGTATGTACAATGAAAAAAATAAAAAATAAAATCCATGTCTAAATTCGTTTCGATCCTTCTTCCAGAGGCGTGTACCTGGCGTGTATACTATACCACGAAGACAAAGTGCTGGTGACCAGCGAGGAGTTCCTGCCTGTTATTGAAGTGGACGAGACATATCCTACCTGCATCTATACTGACTTCCACTGGCTCATGAAGGTACATTTCCTTATTATGTCAGAACTAACATTAACTATATCATACCCGAACACCGTCCACTCTCTGCTAATAACCGAACTGACCACTTGTTAGTGCAAGACCGAGCGAGGTCAGGTAGTACAGCCACGCTGATTTCAGCACAGTTGGTTTGGCTCGACCGGGGTAGTACAGCCCTCGCACAGAAGGTCAACGTAAAATGGCAGCAGCGGTGCTGTCGTGTTTCGTTGGTGTGTGCGAGACCGGAGGCCGGCCTATTGAGATGCAGAAGCATCTGAGAAGTGTTTCATAAAATGCACCATTGGCATATTTTAATTCATTTACACACATTTTCATTAGAAGCTTAAAAAAGAATTGGAAGTTTTGAATTTACTCACACACATTTTCATTAGAAGCTTAAAAAAGAATTGGAAGTTTTGAATTTACTCACACACATTTTCATTTAAGGTTTAAAAAAGTATTGGAATTTTTGAATTTACTTACACACATTTTCATTTAAGGTTTAAAAAAGTGTTGGAATTTTTGAATTTACTTACACACATTTTCATTTAAGGTTTAAAAAAGTGTTAAAATTTTTGAATTTACTTACACACATTTTCATTTAAGGTTTAAAAAAGTGTTAAAATTTTTGAATTTACTTACACACATTTTCATTTAAGGTTTAAAAAAGTGTTAAAATCTTTGAATTTACTTACACACATTTTCATTTAAGGTTTAAAAAAGTGTTAAAATTTTTGAATTTACTTACACACATTTTCAGTTAAGGTTTAAAAAAGTATTGGGATTTTTTTATTTACTTACACATTTTCATTAAATAACCTATAGCCTTTTTTGATACCTGGGCTATCTGATACCGAAGAAGACTTTTTGAAAGCGGAACATAGTTCTTGAAGTTACTGCAGATAACCAAAGAAACAGAAAAACTCTTAAGTTTCATAATATGTATTAAGGGAGTTTTTTAGACGACTACTAAACATGATAGTTGCCTCGTCTTTGTTTATTAACTTCCTAATACAGGAAAGAAAATTGTTGTTTGACTGCCTCGTTGGTTTAGTGGTTAGCGTAAGCGACTGCAGATCAAGAGGTCTCGGGTTCAATTCCCGGGTCGGACTGCTATTGGGTTTTTCCTACAAGAAATTCTTAATACCAGCCCGGAGTATGGAAGATGGCGGTGTTTCCCGCCCGTGCTTCGGAGGGTACGTTAAGCCGTCGGTCCCGGTTGTCATGAACAGCTATGGCAATCGTTATTGGGAAGTCAGTGCCCTCAAATATACTGACAACTAGTTCAACCTTCGAATTCAGTTCGCCCTCAGGGTTGCGGAAGTCAGATGCCAGTCGCTCTGTGTAAAAACTGATATTCAGGTAAAATCGGTTGAACTGGTAGCCGACCCCAAATAATATTGGGAATAATAAAGGCTAGGAAGATGATGACAGAAAAAAAAATTGTTCTTTGTTCCCATTATTGTTTTTTTCTCAAAACTACGGTGTTCTTTTTAAACTACTACGTATATATGTGCATAGATTGGAGTTTTTTTTATATTGCAAAGGATTAAACTATCTGTATTGTATTTTGATTCAAGGTGTCGTGCGCATGGGATGATGTAAAGTCGCTACGTTCAGATATGGAAAAACACACGTCTTCATCAATACATTTCAGGCTGAAGTTGCTCACAGCGGCCGCACAAATGCAGTCCGCCTTGTGTATACAAGACCTAGGTAAGCAAATCATTATTTACATTACATACTTGTTTGCCCTCCGTTTGAGAATAAAACAAAAAACTTGGATAAGTGAGCAACTCTATTGTCTGGTCACGTGGCTCGTCATAAAACATCAGCAGTTTTTAATTGTCCACTGCTGGACTTAGCCTCACCTTAGAAAGGTGGTTTTGGTTGGTGGTATGTCAAATGACCTGAACTTTTAGTTTTATTGACAGTTCTTAATTATATTTGTAACGATATAAATCGAATGTTTTGCTACCAAGGAAACGTCACTCATTTCACCAATTAAAAAAGTAATCTTAGTACAAACTATTTAAGTATTTTTATGCTAAACTAACTTTTACCCGACGAAACTTTAACGACAAAAAGTAGCCTGCATCTTTATTCAAGGTGCAATTTATTATTTTATTATTAAATCAGATCAGTGCTTTAGCTGTGAAAGCTTGACGGACAGACAGTGTTTCTTTAGAATTTATAATTATTAAGTATAGATGGGGTCCA
Source organism: Spilarctia lutea (assembly GCA_916048165.1). Lineage (NCBI taxonomy): Eukaryota > Metazoa > Arthropoda > Insecta > Lepidoptera > Erebidae > Spilarctia > Spilarctia lutea. The sequence goes on along the minus strand of OU696479.1, from coordinate 5,143,217 downwards.
TACGCGTATGTGGTAAATGGTATAGAGACGTTGCAATCCGTATGTATCACTACATACTCGTATTATAAACCAAAGTTCTCCGCCGCGTTTGTCTTTCTATTCGCGATAAACTCAAAAACTACTGCACGTATTTTTATGCGGTTTTTACCAATAGATAGAGTGGTTCTTGAGTAAGGTTTTCATATATACTTTGTTAAATTTTTGAGTACATTGGCTAAAAAATAACGATATTTGTATAAGACGTTGGAAAAATTTAAGCCGATCGTCTTTTTGGAGCAACATAGCCTATATTATATTTTCCGTAAAGAACCCATGCGAAGTCGGGACGGGTTGCTAGTAGGTATTAAATTTAACCCTTTCTATCCTTCCAGGTCAATTGTACCACAAGCCGCTTCGAGACTCTCACGGGACGATAGTGTTGTCGTGCGTGAACAGCGTGAAGTCGGTGAAATCTGTGTCGGCGCTCAACTCGCGCTGGGCCGGAGTCGCACGACTCAGGCGCAGAGTGCTCAGCGAGGACAACACTATCGGAGAACTGCTCATGGCTTCTGTACACGAACAGATTGCTTACCACCAGGTACATTGTTTTGTAATGGTTACTTTTTTTTTATACTAATGGGAGGGTAAACCGCTTCGTTACGTAACGCGTTACGGCGCCAGTCTGTCTGGCTTCCCGGTCGCAATAGACAGGCTTCCTCTCTCACTCTAACCCACAGTGCTAGCCGCATTTCGGACACATAAAATATATTTTATAATCAATAAAACATTTAAGTATTAATCTAAGCTTTTCTCAAGTTAAACAATTCAAATATTAAATAGTTCAACTTAGATAAGTTTATCACTTCAGTCGGGCATCCCGAGACGCACACTTTTTAAAAACAAAATATAACAAATATATTGTTGTATGATGAATGAAACTAAATGGAAAGGCCATTTAGTTTATTTTATAGTTCTTTTTTTTAAATATCTTCCACGTACAGACAGCTACCAGTTACGAACTTCAACCGACTTCAAAGGAGGAGGGTATCAATTCGACTATATTTCTTTTTTTTATTTATGTTTGGTACCTACCTCAACACTTTCGTCTGGGTGACCTGATTTTGATGTTTTTTTTATTAATTGATAGCTGGTACGTCCGGTGTGGTCCCATTTCAATTTGGTTCAGTTCTTGGAGTCGGTTTTTTTTGTTAACATTTGTGATAAAATTATAGGTATTGATGTAATCGTGTTGTTGTCCAGGTGTGTCGCGTGCAGCTTCCCCGCGGGCTGTACTTGGGCTACCTGAAGCTGCAGTCGTCAGTGGACGTGGTGCGCATCGTAGCGCCCGCGCGCTCGCCCAACGTGCCGCCGCACACGCGCGTCCGGGACAACCCGCACGTCTCAGCGTACGTACACCTTCACTTAACACTTCATCGCTTAGCTTCAACTCAACGTGCCGCCGCACACGCGCGTCCGGGACAACCCGCACGTCTCAGCGTACGTACACCTTCACTTAACACTTCATCGCTTAGCTTCAACTCAACGTGCCGCCGCACACGCGCGTCCGGGACAACCCGCACGTCTCAGCGTACGTACACCTTCACTTAACACTTCATCGCTTAGCTTCAACTCAACGTGCCGCCGCACACGCGCGTCCGGGACAACCCGCACGTCTCAGCGTACGTACACCTTCACTTAACACTTCATCGCTTAGCTTCAACTCGACGTGCCGCCGCACACGCGCGTCCGGGACAACCCGCACGTCTCAGCGTACGTACACCTTCACTTAACACTTCATCGCTTAGCTTCAACTCAACGTGCCGCCGCACACGCGCGTCCGGGACAACCCGCACGTCTCAGCGTTTTATTTTGTAATAACTATTTAATTATCTTTATCTATAAAACAAACTGTAAGATAGACTTGATTGACTCATTATTTTGAAATCAGAAACGATTGCTGCAAGTTTGACAAAGCACGTTTTATTAATCTTTAACTAAAAAACTACTTTAAACAATTTTAAAAACATTTCACACTTTGCTTACAGGGAAGAATGGGAACATCTAAAAAGCCAATCCGGTAAAACCGAGGACACTCAAGCGATGAACACTATCACGATAGGCGGGCAGGAAAAACCTTCAGAATCTCAAGAAATATTCCTCGATCTCATAGCTTCTGCTTCCCAAAGACTCTTCAAAGAAATGGAGATTCCCATCGAAAGTATTATAACCCACCGAATATACGATTTAGAAGTCATCGAACTGAATAGCGATGTCAGTTTCATCATGGTCTGTCCACCCGCAGAACAAGCTTGCTCAGTCCCCGGCCAAAAAGAAATTCTTCTCCAGAAAGGAGATCTATTAAGTTTGCCGATACAGGCTTTTGAAATGATCCACCTTCAAACTTACCATACGAATATATTAAATAAATACTCAAAACTTAGCTGTGTTTTAGAATTGGATGTGGCGTTAGCTGCCCATTCACATCGCGAAGCATTCTCCTGCACAGAACTACAAACAGCCAAAGAGAGACTAAATAAACTAGAAGAATTGCAAAACAATCTTAACTCGGTGTGGAAGGCAGAACGATGGCTTATGGATCTCATAGGGTTTGCTAGAGATAAAGACAAAACTGTAACAAGCTATGGAATACTGCTCAAATACATTCTGGATAAAACTCCGACACAAACCGAATGTTCTGTAGAAATAAATGAAAATGACGGCGCCTTTAAAGATTTCTTGCAAATACCTTCAAGAGATGGAAAGATTACTAAAACATCTCCTGGTAGAGGGTCGTGGCCTGGACCAGCTGGAAACGGTAACCATACTAACTTACACCCAGAGTTTAGCAAATCTGAACAACAATTGAGTCTATCTCCTCGACAAACATCAGTATCTACCCTTAATCTATGCAGTTCACAATTTCTAAATCCTGAAGCAAACAAATATCCACGGAAAGGTAGCGCCGACTCTCAGTTCACACAATCGAGTGCTGTTAGTAATAATATACTAAGCAGTAGTTCTCAATTTGATATAAAGTCTTCGGGCGGTTCTCATACGAGCATTGTTAGCAACCGACTACCTCCATCTCGCAGCGAAGACACGCTAGTTCTCCAGAACGAAAACGTCGAACCGAAACCAAGACCTCACAGTATTAACGCGACTGCATCAACGACTTCAAGCCCCTTACTGACAGTGAAAGGGTATTACCCGGGTAGCATGATAAGCGTCAGAACATCTAAGGGTAACGTGTCAGAATCAGCACAGAGCCTGTCAAGTGACTCAGAGAGCCAAAGTTGTCCGATAACTTCAGTTCCTTTGAAAATCCGTCCTCAAGGGAATCATTACAGAAACCCTTGTAACGTCATAGCATCAAAAAGTATGACGAATGTGAAGAGTGATGTTGATTTCACCGACACTGGTCAGGACTACCCGAAGTCTAGTTTGTGCGTCAAACGACAACCGCTATTGGAAACTCAAGAGGACGCCGAGTATAATAATAAAGTTCCAAAGACTGATGAGAGGAGGGAAGAGGAAGTGAAGGCGCCGGAGTTACGAACACCTGACCAAGCTGGTATATTGCAGGTAATTTTTTATTATATGTTTTATAATTTGTTAGCTCTGTGCCTCCATCTTAGTGTGTGGTGTGTTTAATTAAAGAAGTACTGACTGTCATCAATAATTTTATTATTAATGACACAAAATACAATAAGATGAAGTTTTTTTCAATATCAAGAAACTTCTGAAACATACTAGTCGTCTTTACTTGGAAGGAAATGCCCAGATCTAAATGTCTATTATGTTGTGAAATCAATGATTAAGTCGCCTTTTCACTCTGCAGGTATTCGCTGCATATGAAACTGGTTTGGCATCAGGAACGTCCTTAAAACTCCACGTAACTCCGCGGACATCTGCACGTGAAGTCATTGATCTAGTTGTCAAACAACTCAACATGGCCGCCGTGTTGAAGGGGAAGTCCGGTCCTGTTTATGGTCCTGAAAAACTTCAAGATTTTTGCCTCGTAGCTGTCATTGGCGCAAGAGAAAGATGCCTTCGAGATGATTTTAGACCGTTGCAACTCCAAAATCCATGGAGAAAAGGTAGATTGTATGTCCGGCTCAAACATGACGTATTAGCGGCGTTGCAACATTCTGCTAAGCAGCCCGCCTACATATGAAAGTTTAGTTTAATAGACAAATGATTAGAGTTATTTTTTCGTGGCATATATTTGTGGTTGAAACTATTTAGTCACCGTAGAAAGAAGGGTCAATTAAAATGTAGTTGTCTGTGCTGATATGTGTGATTATAAGGTAAACGAATTCTTGGTAAAGAAAGTTTAGGAAGGAATATTTTACCTCATATTGAAATCTACCCAAGAAACATTATGGGCGATAATTTTGTACATCTACGAAGCCAACTGTACCTATAAACCAATTAACCTGTCTTATAAAAGGGCAAAATATAGTAATTGAATATTTAACAAGGATATTTATTATTCATTATGTATTTCATAAAACTTTTTCTTCTGCTGTTTTTACGCAATATTTATTTAAAAAATTTAGAAACATAGTTAGTCTCGAAGTTCTTGTATTTGCTTTAATGAAACTAAGAATATGAACGTCATTATATCAAATAAAATACCTAATTTAATATTAAATTCTCTTTGTTATATTCAATAGCACTACTGAACTGAGTCTGTATCTTAAGATTCGAAAGGACACGTTATAGATTATTCTATATGGTTTAGTTGTATAAAGAAATCACTCTATCACCATTTAATACTAGCCATTTAAGAAGAAATTCCTTCATAATGATCTAAGGACTTGCAAGGAAGGAGAATGCTTCAACTTACAAACTTTCTACAGTGACTAACCAAGTTATTAGTTTCAGTTTTGGTGCCAAGTTCTTATTTTGTTAATGCTTTAAATAGTTAAATGAAAGTTGTGAGTAACAATAGTGAATATTTAACAGAATTTATGGTGCTTTTCACTGTATAATATTGTCGCTTAAATCTCTAACGAACAAATTTCAATAAGGTTCAGTGGTGAGGCTTTTTTTTTTAATTTCTGAATCAGAGTGCCATGAGTTAAATTCATTTTTAAAATATCTACTTAAAATGTTGATTTGGCAGACTTGAGTGAAATGTGATACTGTTTAACAACCAAATGTCTTAAGAGGGTATTGTGTTATAATTCACTTATTACTCAAGGTCACCAACGTCGTACATTCGTATTTGTAAATGTGAATATTTTGAGTTTGGGCCAATCACAACGCCGAGCAATAGGGTAGGTGACTGTTTCGTAAATAATTATTATCATCATTAAACGAATGTTACAAAACATTTCAGAAAATATAATTAATAAAGACTTTCATTCTATTACAAATTTTAATCAAATAAACATTGAAACAAATTGATCAATTGAGTGGTCTAAAACAGTGACGTCACAAGTTTGTATTTAGTATATCTTTTTATATAAACTTATCGTTTTGACAGATGATAAAAAGTAATTAATTTTGACTACGGTGTCATCTACCCTATTATAATAAACTAAAAATTGGACCTGTTTATGCAACAAGGAACCAATTCACACACATGCCAAAATCAAAGAATTGTCCTTATCTCCTTATAAATAGGATTCTTATTTAGATTGTGGCATGTTAGTGGATTGGTTCCTTGTTGCATAAGTAGGTCCAATTGGCTCTCAGTTCTTTCTTGATTTAGACCAAGATTATCATTTATAAGGAGCAGGTTGACATGAAATATATATTTAAAAAAGAAATGGACGAGTATTGATAAAATAAGAATAACAGTTGAATAAATGCGAACTTTTTCTTTTAAATATGTCTTGGTACCTAAATCTCGGTCATAAATATCATGTCTCGCACTGAACCTGAATTAATTATTTGTTATAGATTATGCTATTGCTATTTCTGTGTAGATAAATTTCTAATTCTTGTCGTGCTGTTTATGTAGATCTGTAAATCAATCTATCTATCCTTAGAAAATAGAGTCAGTTTATCTACTATAAACTTGCTGATCTAACAAATAATAAATAGATAAATCATTTTTATCAAAACCATAAAGAAAAAAGTTTTTTTTTTCGACAACACACCACGACTTTTTGTATTTGCATTGTATTTATAAAAAAAATACTTCAAGTACTTTTATTTTTTCAAATGAATTAAATCTCGTACAACGTGTCACGTATCGAAGTGCCTGATTAATTTTCAAATATAACACCGATAAAACCATATCTCTGAGGTAAACAGGGTTGCCCTTTTATTATTGTCTGGAAATTGCCAATGCTAAAAATATCTACAAACAATTATAATAATTTTTAATGATCCGTGTCTATTAAAAATTCATTGCATTCAATTACACCGATTCAATTAAAAGAAAATTAAATTAACTATTAAAAATTGATGTAGTATACCTTAATGTAAATAGTAATTTGAAATTAATGTAATCAATAGTTATAATTAATATATATATATATATTTTGATAATTTTAATTGTATCCAAATTATGCAGATAATGACAGTTATTTTATAAATAACTTTATTTTCCATTTATAAACTTTTTTTTATTGTGTGCTTAAAGAATATTTAGTTTACAGTGTAGCCAAAATATTTTAGCACCATAGATCTCCAACGAATTATTTTGTTATTTAAATTTACTTATGAATTATCTTATGACATAGTTGTGAATGTACTGAATGATTGTTATATACTATTAATTTTAAACACAATACTCAAGTTCTATTTAATTTACAATAATTTTATAGTAATATAATTGTAAATTCTGTAGGTAATGGCCGTGTATAAAAGATTGTGTATAGGATTTTAACTTGAGGAAAAAAGTATAAGAATATTATTATCAATGATTCGAGCCATATAAAAGTAAAGTTGCAATTTTTAATAAAGCCTAACTAAATGTCTTATGATATATAATAATTTAAAGTTTTATTTTAGATTATCATGTATGTATTCACCCTATCTGGTGTTGTACATTAGAAGTTAGTGAGAGTGGGTTCATGAAATGATGCACAAAATAAATGTATTTCAAATCCTTCAATATCTTTTTATTTCAAGAAACCTAAAGAAGCTAATACCATCAGGATGCCATAGCACAGGTCTAGTACCATCAAAGTACTTCACCGTTGCTCTTGCTTGATGTACTTTGGAAACAATCAACATGGGAATTTGGGTGATTTACTAGAATTAGACAATAATATAATCCTACTAATATTATAAACCCGAAAGTTTATAAGTATGGATGGATGGATGTTTGTAACTCTCACGTAAAAACTAACGAATTAATTTTAATAAAACTTTACAATAATTTAGCATATACATCAGAATAACGCATAGCCTACAATTTATAAAGATTCTTCGCCTCGCGGTTATTATCGTACCGCGGGGTTCAGCTAGTAAGTAACGAAAATTTAGTAATAGACCTCAAGAACAGCAGTCGCATACGCTACCACTGCGCCACTGATGCAGTCTTTGTGTACGTTATATGTATGTTTGTAAAGTCCCACGCGACACAGGATGTATATTCCTAATATGAGAGGTGCCTTTAGAAAGAAAAGGATTAAAGGAAGATATTGGTCTAAGATCTGAGATAAGATCGACCTTCACCCATCTTTTATCAGCACGTCTACGTATTATCCAAACCAACTCAACGCCAATAGAAAGTACTTAATATTTGTAATATGCAACACCTAGGTTGCCTACCGTTGTATGGTCCCTATCACCCACAGCGTACATTGCTATGCTATAAACAGAAATAGAGTTTTTTCTCCCTGGTATTACTTGGAAAGCTATAAGTAACGCCATCTAGGATCGTAATCTCTCAACTTTCTTCTAAGTTCATATGTATAGTCAAGTAGCTATAAGCTACACACACATTGCATTTAACTCGACTCACAAATTAATAACAGGAAACGCAATTATTCACTAAATCACTTAAAACATCAATTCACAAAAATTCACCGAAAGATAAAATATTATCGATTGATTGAAAATGTTTGAAGTTTCTTATGTAACAGTAGAGTTGGTGGTAAAAACTAATTAAAGTAAAAATCTAAATAACATTTTTAATTAAATCATATTTTTATTCTGATTTGATAACAATCAAACATGTTAGATAAATAAATTCATGACAAACATGAGTTATGAAAAATCAAAAGGTTGTTAAAAACTACTCATTCGTACGTGGCTCAACAATAACGTTACTAATTTCAGAAGTAGTGCGAAGCAATTGGCGATGCCAAGAGTTTAACTAGCGCCTCACTTTGGCCGTTTTCGATACAATATACGTCACGGAAAATTTATTTGTAAATAAAAATCACAATTATGTGGTTTCTTGCTGGACGAGGCAATAATTACGTTGTCAATAGTCGACGTAATAAAAACGTCCTATTTTCTCGATTAATTGATTTAATTTTGCCGGTCAGTCCCGCAGGAGTCGTGCCTGCGCCCTCAGGAAACCCCTAACAAGGAGGGTTTGACAATCAGCGACCTTTTTGGGCCGCTGCAATGGGGCAGCTGACAACCGCTGCCCCATGTCCAAAGTTCCCGAAGCGTGTTGCTCCGACCTTCACATTGTCCAGAGCACAACCTCCGACCTCCACCACGGCGAGCCTGAGCTCATCCGCCTTGACCCAGCAGAACGATGACACCAGTGTGGTACTACTGTTGGAATTAGCGGAGCTCAACGCTCTCTGTCTCGCTTCTTCGAGATCTACCTCGAGGCGGGCTTTCTCTCTTACGTGTGCCCTGTTTTCGGCCACTAGGAGTTTCCTCGCTTTGACAATCTTTCCTAAAATCGCAAGTAGGGCGTTTTTTTCAGGACCCACAGGTCCTAAGTAAAAATAAAACCGGACGTATCCGGTCTGGTGCAGACCTGGTCCACCCCGAGGTTTTTTATAGAGGTTTCCTTCCTCGTAGCCCTCGAAGAGCCGTCCTTCCAAACTTCTAACAGTCAAGTTTACGACTTGGTCGGACGGTGGTCTGCACCAGACCAATGCCCACCACCCCTGGTCAAAGCCAGCGGTGCAGAACCCGTCCGCCCCATAGCGTGCTCTCCACTGTGCCCTCCGCTAAACACGACGGGACACGCGGAAAGCTTCCAAACAACCCTCTAGGCGGTCGTTCCCACCTCCTCGGCCGGAATTGGCCGTAGGCGGTAGCGTCTCTCTCGCTCAACGGGCAAGACGCTGCCGTAATCGTTCCCCAGGGTGCACCACATGGAGGTTCCTGACCTCGCACTCCTTACGGTAATACCCTGCCTATGATTTTGTTTTAGAAAATAAGTTTAGTTAGTCTATCTTGTGTGCTGTAACTACCTTACTGTCAAGTGTGTAAAAAAGTCTTACATGCAATTTTTTTTTTGGAATTGCTCTTATTCACACTTTGAGAATCACTGATCGAAGACTATCCATCTTTTTACAACTGATTTCTATAGACAGTTAAGGTAATGTAAATCATAAATAACAATGAAAATGGACGAAGCCAACCCGACTCTGATAGTTAATGTTTTTACCTACGCAAGTACAATGACCAAGCACCCAGCCCTTTTCAAATAAAAAAAAGTAAATTGGAGTCTTTTGTCCTTCGTTCCGTGGAGCAAGCAGGTGCAACAGTACGAAACAAAATGGTAACGTTAGTTTTGTAATTATTTGTATAGTGAAATGCATTTTTGGGCATCCTTTGGTGACAAACATTGAATACATTTTTAAAATTTCAATATAGTGTTGTAAAAGCAGTTGGTTTATTGATTGTTTCTTGTGCCTTCAAATCTTTAAAAAAAGGTCCAATATGTTTGACAGGTGCGTGTGACATTCATTCGTTCAGAAAATGTTACTTTGCTTCTTGTCATTGTAGAATGTGTTATATTATAGTTTAAAGGTACCTTTTTTGGATGTTTGTTTTTTCGACGAGAAAAACTCATTTGTACACACACAAATTCTGTTAGTACAATACTTTTTTTGTTGAGTGTTTCGAAGAAATAGGGAATATGCATGTTTTTATTGCTTATTCTGATCATTAACGTTTCTACAACATAGAAAAAAATAATATAAATAGGCTTAAAAATTGTCAAACTCATTTTCAAATCATAGTGCATTGTTGCATTGTGTGCATTCGCAATATGTCGACCCCCACTTTTGGATTCTGCTTCTGCTTTCCATCAAGCAGAGTAATCTCTTTGTCTTTGTCAAACCCAACACGGAACAATGGGTGATCCACAAATTGTTGTCCTGAGTCTGGGTGTTCTTTGTGCTAGTTTCATGTATGTTTGTACCCGCTACAGAAGATTTGTTCCCAATGCGGTAGTTGTCTTATAAAAAGAAAATTTAAAACATACACTCACCGGCGGAAAAAGTAGCCCAAGCGTGTAAAATGAAGCTTGTAAACAAACTAAGGCCCGTATTATAGAAGGCGACTCAGTCGTGAATCGAGTTTTAAAACTAGATTCAAGAAGAGATTGTATTATTAAACGTCTCTTGAGTCAAGATTCACTGATCTTTGATCAAGTGAGTAAAGATCAATGCTTAGCTTATTTTAGAACGACGCTTATGTCAAAATCGTCTCTCAAGAAGAGATTTTTGACAGATGTGAGACAAGGTTATGGTAATTTCTAATGCCTTGTAAGGGAAATTAACGTATTTTATGATGATTTTTCTGAATAAAAACGAAAGATTAATTTCACCTTACTTTATTTACGAAAGTAATGCTTATTATACACATTTCAATACATTTGTATGTTATTTTAGAATGATGTTTATGTCAAAATCGTCTCTCAAGAAGAGATTTTGACAGATGTGATCTCCGTTCAACTGAGACAAGCTCAACTCAAATCTCCTCTCAGGTAGTTTTTAACGAAAATAAAGAAACATTTTAGTGGAAAATGAACGTGTTTTACGATGATTTGTTCTTGGACAATTACGAAAGATTATTTAACTTGGAAATTCCTTATATTCCACGCAGATATTTACGCGATGCACAAGATCCATATGCAATGAATGAACATCATTTTAAAATTAGATACAGATTTCGACAAGACACTGTGAAAAATTATATCTTGCCACTAATTGCTAGTGATCTTAGGAAATTAAATAAAAGAGGACTGCCGCTAGCCCCAGAACTGCAGATTTTAATATGTCTGAGGTTCTATGCCACAGCCTCATTCCAGGTAAACTATTTCTTTGCTATTCTATTATATTATATTAACTCACAATAGATTTATTTAATTTTAATAAAATAATTTACTTTCAGATAGTTTGTGGTGATCTACTACATGTGTCACAGCCAGCAGTCTCAAATGCAATAGCCAAAATTTCTTTGCTACTAGCACAAATACACCCTAGATTTATTAAATACCCCACGACAAGTACAGAAAAAACTGCCCAAAGACAATCTTTCACTTGTCTTGGGCAATATAATCAACACTCTGGTCTGCGAAACATTGATGGTGCAATTGATTGCACACATATTAAAATAGTAGACACTCCAGGAGTACAACATCATGAAGCATTCAGAAATCGAAAATCTTATTTTTCTGTGAATGTCCAAGTGAGTATATTTGTATATTAGTGAACTAATTTAATAATTTTTATGACCAGTCCTTTTTTATATATAATAATAATTGTGTGATTTTTAGGCAGTTGTTGGACCATCAGGGGATTTTCTTGACATAGTTGCACGATGGGCTGGAAGCACTCATGACAGCCGTATATTTCAAATGAGTTCATTAAATATGAAATACATAGAAAGGGTCCATGATGGGGTTCTGGTAGGTGATCGTGGTTATCCTTGTTTGCCATACCTCTTAACACCTGTGAACTCACCAACTACTTCTGCTGAACAAGCATACAACAAAGTGCATACCAAAACACGTAATGTTGTAGAACGGACATTTGGTATGTGGAAGAGAAGATTTCCCTGTCTGCGTAGAGGTCTAGGTAACAAGCTATCTACAGTATCAAATATTATAGTGGCATGTGCCATACTGTTTAACATTGGTCTTCGAGTAAATGATGAGACATCATCCACACAAGAGAGTATCAATGATGAAGTTGACGTACCAGAGCCACCAATAGAACAAGCAGCCAATGTAGGCTCGGTCGATGGATTTGCCACACGTCAAAGTATTATTGATGGTTATAATTAAATTATATTAACCCAAAAGATATTGTACTTGTTTCATTTTCTACTAGCTGTGCCCTATGGTTGTTGTTGCAAAGGTAGAACTACAAGCGCAGGTATCAGCTTTTCGTAATTTTAATAATAATAATAATAATAATAATAGATCACTTTATTGTACACCAGATGCATTACAAGGTTAACTTAAAATTAGAGAAGTACAATTGGCGGCCTTATCGCCCGGAGGCAATCTCTTACAGGCAACCATTGGATGGAGAGATAAAAAAAAAATAGATTGAGAGAGTGTTGGGTAGTGTCTGGTGTAAAACTAGGTAAGACGAAAATAAATAAATAAAGCAATTAATATTATATACCGTTATACTAATACATAGTGTGGTGTTTTTAATGTTATCATACTGCAATACTAAAAAGTAATCTTAGGCTAAACAATAATAAAAGGTTGCATTTGAAAGAAATCACATTATTTATTTACTTTAATGTATATGTACTACAATTTACTATTGATATCATTTATTATAAATCAACAAACTTAAATTGTTAATATAATTATAACAATCAATGCATAAACATAGAAAATAATTAACAACACATATAAGTAACACACACGTAAATACAACAAAAAATAAAATAGTCTTAAACATAGAAAATAATTAAAAACATATATATTCAAGTAAACACAACAAAATACTAACAAAAAATAAAACAGTCTGGACTAAAATTACAGACTTTCCTAACAAAGAAACCCAATATCAATTATTGGCACAGATTTTTTTGTGCCAACTCTGCTTTAGCTTCTGCTTCCTTCAATTTTGCTTTTAAAATTTCTATTTCTAATAAATGCTTTTCTTCTTTAAATCTTTTATCCATTATGTGAAGCTCTTCTGCCCTTTTCTCCCTACTAGTATGCTCTTGTTTTAATATCTGCACTCTTAATTTTCTTTCATTTAATGAATAATTGAAAGAATGGTTAGAGGCATATTCTATTGTTGGAGGTGTTTGTGATGTCATCATAGGAGTTGTTGGTACCGGGGAAGATGTGGATGGTTCACTAGAAATATTGGTGGGTGCAGATAACTTGTCGGGGCTGAATATGGTGACGGGTGTAGATACACTTCTGGCTGGGTTCTGGTGTGATTTTTCATAGCATACTTCTGAAATATTATAATTATATACATTACATTGTAACTTTAAAAGTTAACCTCTCCATCACATTAAATTTACCTGCTAGGTGATGTAAGATATAAAGAAAATATGTAAGAAATAAAAATGTACTCATATATCTGTTGTTTGATATGGAAGAAATTATGAAAGGTTAATCAGTGTATCCTAAATGGTTTTATGTTATTCTCCCATATTATTATATGAAATGCAAAACAACACAATAATTCCTTGGTTACTAATTCTTTGAGACAAAAGTTGGCATTCTCTTTTATATACGTGCCCCGGAAAGTGATTGATAGCAATTACATATATATTTGTCACTTATTACTCACCTACAAAATCAGAGTCGAGAGTGTTTGGTATCTCTACGAGGAGAGCTGGTGCAATTTCTGAAATGTTTGCATCTATAACAGCATCAGGACACGGACCTCCTCCGCCTGTGGCCAATCTATGCTGTCGTTCTTTAGTTAAAATCTCCCTATGACGTGTTTTAAGATTGGACCAAAGGCGGCGTAACTGATCTCCTGTCGCCTGCAACATAAGCACAAAAGATATAAGGAGGAACACTTATGACAAGCTACATAAAAAACACTAAATATACTTACTGATTCTGTTACAATAGCTGACGTATTAAACCTGTCTGCAATTTCACTCTAGGCTTTCCTTTTTAAGTTAGCATTTACATTGTCAGTTTGCTTATTTTCTATTAAATGTTTGTACAATTTTAAAATTTCCAGAAGAAGATTTTTCTCCTGAAACACAAAAACAAAATATAAAGTACCAGGTTACAATATTAAACTGAAGAAATTGCTGTCGATATTGTACAAAACAAAAACTTAAAAGGTACTGAAATTAATGTTAAAAAAATACAATAACTACTGTAAATCTTGTTACTTAACACACTCCTTAAGTATTAGTCCATTGCATCTAATAACACAATAAATTCATTCGATTCTATTGCAATAAAAGTAACATCGTTGGCGGGCATAGTTGTTTTAACTGGGGACTTTTAATTCATACATATTTTATACATACCTGTAGTGTAAAGTGCTTTTTTTTTCCACACGACATATTCCACTATCACTTTCAATTAAAATCAACTTCAATTTGATTTAACAATTTTATTATTTTGATTATAATGCAGCATAAATCAAGTGTAACTCATTTCAACATGACAGTATTGACAGATTGTCTTGATGAAAGTAATTTGAACGTTCCGTTTCAACTTATGTTTATTTCATAAAGTTTTATTTGATGTTTATTTTAATATTTCTTGTTTTATTTTAAGTGAACAATAATTTTATAAGTACATTTATATTTCTACACTATCCAATAATATATTGCTTTCAAATTAAAAAAAAATACTTTATAAAAGTTTTTTGTTAAGTCATTTTCTGCGTAACACAGAATAACAGACTTGTGAGTTGAGATTAGATATTGAATCTAGTTTCAACTGAGTAGACCTTGAGAAGCCTTCTATAATAAGAGCGACGCTTGAGATTCGATCATAACTTGAAACTCGATTCAGCTGATCGGAGATCAAACGATACTTGAGTCGCCTTCTATAATACGGGCCTAAGTGTTATTTATGAGGTGTTTTCATGATGGTAGGGTTCAAGTGACCTATTTAGTTTATTTAAGTGGCTAATTACAAATTAACTTGTCTTTAGATTGATGCTTACTAAAAACTTACGCCAGAACTGTTTTTCTCTCTCAGCGAGGAAATAAATAAACGCAAAAAAAATGGCGCTGGCAAAGCAAATTAAAAAATGTACACCAAGAAGGTTCCAAGTCTGAGTTTTTCATAAATTAAAAAGGTTGTCTAATAAATTCGGCACCATGGAGGTAGAAGTAAATAGGTTTATTGATGTTTTGAATTCACAAACTTATTGCACACGATGTTCTAAATTCAATTTACTCCAGCGGATAAAAACGGCTTTTGCACTCAAATATCGAAGGGGAAAAATACTCTTTTCGAGATGGGGGAATGAAAATATATTTAGGATATGCGACAGAATTGAGGCATAAACGAGCAACTCCATTTAGGGACTATTCACACTCATTGAATTTCATTATTTAGGTACGATTCCTTCTCTTTTAGGTACTGTTGTAGTTGTAGAACAATATAGTTTAGTTTACTCCCTTAGTCGGATCTTACGACACCCAGACACGGGACGATTAGAAGTGGTGAAACTCCGTATTCTTAATCTGAGTCTATCAAGACTGATTATGTTCAGGAATTTAAAACTAAATAATCATTAATTGATTCTAATTTTAAATGTATTAATAGAAAGTTGTAAGTATAAATGACACAAATTAGTAACAAATTAGGTGCATGTATTTAATTATACACCTGTTTAGATTGGATAGCTGTTTAATTGGAGATTTTAATGGCAATCTAATGTTTTGCACGATAAGGTAGTTATTTTCTATATTTATTTTTAACTAGCTGACCTCGCAACCTTGTTTACATCTACTATTATCCGTAGCGTAATAATTTGCCCCCGTTTTTGAAACATTCTTCATTGGGGCTCCGTTCCTATTGGTCTTAGCGTGATGATATACAGAATATAGCCTTCCTCGATAAATGGACTATCCAACACTGAAATAATTTTTCAAATCAGACCAGCGTTTCCTGAGATTATCGCGTTCAAACAAACAAACAAACATTTTAAGGTTAATTAAGGTTGTTTGGAAGAGATTTAACTCTTACAGAGTTTAATCTCTTATGGTATGTAAATAAAGAGTTTTCTATCAATCTACCTATTAGTAGTAGTCCAACTTGGGTGGGATCTACCCTATCTCCATCGTCCTTACCTTTTTCCTTACCCAAATTTCCCTTTTCCTTTTCCATTCGAAAATGCAGGAAGTTGGCCCTCAAGATGAAATTAAAATTAACAGGTAAAATTTAAACAAAAAAAAACGATTTCAAAAACGACCAATTCGAAATGAGCCACACAGGAAGCACCAGCTTTCAAATAAAAAATCATCAAAGTCGATTCACCTAGTCGAAAGTTCTGAGGTAACAAACTAAAATACCGGCAAGTATGAGTCGGACTCGCACCGAGGGTTCCGTACAAGTTGGAATATAAGTAAAATTTATGTTTTCTCATATTTTCCTATCTGTGCTATAAGACTTTGCTTCGTACCAAATTTCAAGATTCTTAGTTCACGGGAAGTACCCTGTAGGTTTTGATTTCCTTGCGAGTGTCGAAAATTTGCAGCATAAAAGGCTGTATCGTTTGATTGTGTTGGCTTAGAAGTTTGTTTTTTCACAGCTCCAAGGGACAGTAGACCTGAGTATTTGATATGAATTTTAACTTGATACCTCCACGCGTTCCTGAGGCAAGGATTCTTGACAGACAGACATCATCAAAGTTATCCTATACCTAAGGGTTCCGATTTTTTCTTTTGAGGTCCGGAAACTTACAAATAGAGTGTGTGGTCAAACCGCACGGCAGAAGTGAAATCTTCATTGACAATCGCAATCAATTTATATAAGTATATTCTGTATCTTTCTCGCCCGGGATCACCCGATCGAGCCTTTCATCTTAGAGCATAATGGATCAGCCTAACTTAACTACCTAAGTTTAAAATCTTATATTAACATAGGTTTTTAGGGGAATTTAGTAGTACATTGATTGACTGTATTAATTTCAAGGCACTTGGGTACCTACTGGAACAATAATCACAACACTGTCTACAATAATAACAGCTATCCTACTATGATCAATAAGCTATTTGCGTTTCGTCATTAAAACCATTTTGATGACCTTGTTGTCGATATCGAATTCTCCCGCGTCTTCTTGAACGACGTTGAATTTGCCACAGTGTGACCGTTTTTGGTAGATTCGGTACTAAATTGGTATAATTTGAGTTCCGTATTTTATTTAGTACTTTATTGGTATAATTTTAGAATTTGGAACTTTTTACAATTTACTATTTTGGACAATACTGACTATTGCCCAATATATATTTGCCATATGTTGAAATATTTCCCACAGCCACATTATTTTGTCTTTTTCGAACAATTATCTTACGGAAATTCCCCACATCGTGCTTTATACTACACTAATAACCGTTTTAGCTTTATTATGTGCGTCGCGGGAAATTATTGAAACATAAATTATTACCGGCAACATGTTTAAAAGACTTCGTTCTTCATTTGTATTTCTTAGGGTCATTATGCGTGTACCTAGTGAGGAATTATGGTCAAAATGAAAATGTGTTTCGTGCGATACATCTGTTTTTATCAAAACGCAAGTACGAACAAAATCCTTAATATTCGTCCTGGTTGACGAAGGACAAAAGTAGTATCAATTATTTTAAAGCTAGGGGCTAATATATCAAGAAGTAAGTAAAGCAGAACTTATATTCTGCGCAACAGTGGCAAAACATAACATATCATTTCGGGCCATAGATCATCTTAGCTATTTATTCGGAATTTTTCTTAATGATTCAGAAATTACGAAGCTATTTTCCTGCTAATGCACTAAATCAGAAGTTGCTTTACGCTTCCCGATGTGATGCCGCCAACATTAGAAAAAGCGTTCTTATCTGATACAACGTATTCTACGTCAAGTTTGTCCAGTGTGCTGTACTTTTCCAGTAATTATAGGTGAAAGCACAGATAGTAAGTTCAATATATATTAACACGTCCTCCTCCCGCGGCCTTCACCCCTCTCGTGCAGCTAGGCAGTGGTGAGCGTAGACAGTTTAGTTCAACAGCATTTTTTGTTGTCTGGTATAATTTAGTACTGGCAACATTATGATTTTAGTAGATCAGTTATTTTTAAATGACCACACTGATTCACTAGTCTATAAAAAGCAATTTATACCTATCTACCTACTCTGTGTCGGTCTGTGTGTTAGTTCGTAAACTGTCTATAACTTGTACAAACTTTGTAAACCTCAACATGGTTTCTATTGATGCTCCTGTGGAACTGCAAGACCTGGAGTTTTGTAATTATCGGTCGCCGCTGAGTACTAGATACGCTTCCAATGAAATGAAATATAATTTTAGTGACCACAAAAAATTTTCAACGTGGAGAAAATTGTGGGTATATTTGGCAAAAGCTGAAAAGGTATGTGGCTATTTATTAATTAAAGAAGAAATGAAATAGTTTAATATACGATTTTTTTTTGGATGGCCCTGCTAAAATGCTACTCTGCCTGATGGAAAGCATAAGCAGAATCCAAAAGTCGTCACCATACTTATTGCGAATGCAGACAATGCAACATTGTGACATTTGCCTTGCATGCCAACTCGCACTATGGCGCCCTAGTGATGCTTCTGCATCATTGGGCACTGGGTCTCGCACTCACTACGAAACACGAAAGCACGAACGCTGTCTTTTAACGGTGATCTTTTGTGCGAGGATAGTACCGGCCTGGTTGAGCCGGCCCATTTATGCTAAAATTAGCGTGGCTTACTACCTGTGTCTTTTGATTTTTAGTCATTTGATTTTAGAAGGATTCTCCAAGTGTATTGTTTTTTTTATTATTCATTATTTATTTAATGAAGGCTTAGTCACGAATTATGTCCCCTCATATGATTTTTAGTTGCGTTTATGTTTACTTTTTTTTATAACTTATAATTGGACAGGAGAGATTAAGGTCAGTTCATAAGTTTTATTTAAACTTGTACCTATGTCATAAGCATGCTTAACAAAATTAATTTAAATAAGATACCTTTGTCATGTCATTAAAAAATAAAAAATCTATTATGGTCCATATAATTTTACGAAGTATAAAATGAAGGTGCTTCCACCATTGATCTACAATACAGGTATATGTATATATATATGTACCATATTATGTTTATATGGTATATCAATGGCTTCCACTGTCTGTTTGCTGAGATCTTTTGAATTACTAAACGGATTGTAATGTAGTTTTTAGCAATAAATAGAGTAATTAAATATATAATACATATGTATAGGAAATATGAGAATTTCAAACTCTTCCAAGTGAAGATCTGCCGATTTGATAAAAAAATATTTTGTTTAAGAAAACCTGAATCAATTTGATATTAAAATCAAATGATTTAATTGTGTGTAGTAGTGTATCATCTTTCTTTGTAAGATTAAATTATAGTACAATTTATTACTTTACCAATTACTATCTTCCGTGACACATGATCTTAGCTGGCCAAAAATATACTGCAACGCAATGCACTCTGTTTGTGTAAGGTTGTATCTGAACTAATCCTTTGGGTATTATTCAATCTGATGATGATTTGATTAATTCCTGCATTCAACAATTGATCATTGTTAAGAATAATTTAAAAACAAATTTATTATATATGTATTATATTTTCAAAATTGCACAAGAAATATTGATATTGGTTAACCTATAATATCTCGTACTGATCATACACATACAAATATTGTTTATCGACATCAAACAAACAAACATGTAATGGGCAAAAAAATTTTAGTTATTATCTCTAAACCTATTAGTCCACGGGCCCACGTACAAGGGATTTCAGTGATTAATAACAGGCTGAAAGTTTATACACAGCTTCGTTTTGACGAGACCCCCAACTTTTATTATTGGACTAAATTCTGATAGTGGCAGGAAAAAGCGGGATAGGGAGCGAAACACGTCGATTTGATGAGTGTCCCAAATTAATAAATAACAGTTTCTAAAAATCAATACTTCGAGAAAATACGATGGAAAACTGAGAAAAACTTGTGGCATACAAAGTGAATGGTACCTTCCCGAGTGACCCCCAGCTCTAACATTTCAGAATGGTGACTTGAAAAATTTTATTCATTTTCATTAATAACAAACTGATTTTTGTTTTGGGGCTTGCAAAATATATATTTTACATAAAAAATGCATCGGCATACAAATTCGATGTTAATTTTTTTGAGACCTACACTCGAAAGTTGTCAAGATTATGTTAATATTTTTTCGAGTTAGGTTATATAAACTATCTTTATATAACCTAAACTGTGGAATGAGCTGTCGCCTGCGGTGTTCCCGGACCAATACGACCTTCAAACCTTCAAGAAAAGAGCGTACTCCTTCCTAAAAGGCAGGCAACGCACTTGTAACGCCTCCGATGTTGCGGGTGTCCATGGGCGGCGGTAATCGCTTACCACCAGGCGATACGTCTGCTCGTTTGCCACCTATATAATAAAAAAATAAAAAAAAAATACAAAATTCGAAAGTAAATCCGTCCAAAAGAAAAAACATTATCTGCGGGATTTGCAATAAACGAATTCCAAGGACCACCAAGTTGCGGGAAAAGTTAGTTTGGTTATGGTAATTTTAATTGTTCAAAATAGGCATTTTCAAGCTCCACATCTTTTCTCTAGAACTCAAGTATATATATTTCATAGTTAAGGCAGCGTTCGTAAGAAACGCTTTCATTCGACTGTTTTTTTCTCCGATTCACTTTGCAAAACCGACTACCACGTAAAAGCCTTTTTATTTTTCGGTTTTTTATATAACCTATGACACTCAGCAATAATGTGGCTTTCTATTGGTGATAGAATTTTTAAAATCGGTTTAGTCGATCCCGAGATTACCCCTTACAATTTAACAAATGAACAAACACACAAACTTTACTTCTTTATAATATTAGTATAGATAATGATTGAATAAATCTTTACATACTAATATTATAAAGCTGAAGTTTGTTTAAATGCGCTAATCTCGGGAACCGCTGGACCGATTTAAAAATTTCTTTCAGTGTTGGATAGACCATTTATCGAGAAAGGCTATAGGCTAATTATCATCACGCTAATACTAACAGGAGCGAAGCACTAATGAAGAATGTTTCAAAAACGGGGGAAAATTTTCACGCTACGGGCAATAAAAGACGCAAACGAGATTGCATGGGTCAGCTAGTGATTATATAACTGAGCTTACATTTATCTGCAGCATGTCTAGCACACTAAGATTTATTATTATTATTCCCTAAAAAAATTTACAAAAAGTTATTTGTTTAAAACTGATTATGTATATCAGAGATAATTGTAATTACCTACTTAGTTTTCCTGAAATCCAAAATTTTGTTTGTTTTTTAATAAAAGAGAAACGAGATATCAACAGCAATTATTTAAACTGTGATAAGAAATTACGATAGAACGTTAAACTGTTTCGGGAAAAAAAACTGTATACCCTATATTCATGTGTAGTAACAATAGACAATCAGAATAGCTGTGAGATTTTTTTTTTGTGAATACAATCTTATTCGCTCCACTGCACAATAAAAGGTACAGGCAATAAACAATACTACAGCAACTTCGCCTTTTTCTATTCAATATTGCTCGGCTCCTATTAGTTGAAGCGTGATGTTCAATCAAATCTTAGGCACGCCGTGAAAACAAATATTATAATAAGAACGTGGACACACTTTGGATCCTTTAATTTAATAGAAATTGTTAGGTCATTTTGTGATTAATAGAACTCCTATCTAAAATTTATTATGATTTAAATTTATTCTTTCTAAATTTTCAGGACCTGGGTCTCGACATCAGCGACGCTCAAATCGCTGAACTAGAAGGTGCTGTCCACGACATCGACTTCGCACTTGCTGCCGATCATGAGAAAAAAGTGCGTCATGATGTCATGGCTCATGTTCACACCCTCGCTGAAAGGTGTCCGCTTGCTGCACCCATCATTCACCTCGGAGCCACTTCATGTTACGTAGGAGACAATACTGATTTAATAGTGCTGAGAAATGGACTGGATATACTTTTGCCAAGACTCGTCGCTATTATCAATCAGCTTTCGCAGTTTGCTGATGAATACAAGTGAGTTCATCTGAAATACTTAAAGAATATGTAAATTGTGTAATGTATTTTATATAGGAAATAGTTGACCAACCCAACTTCGACTGCATCATATCAAATATGGTTAGACATATAGTACGTGCGACGGAAACTCTCAAAAGTTTTTTTTATATCATAGGAAGACTGAAGCGCCTTCGATTTGAACCAGTAGATTAAATGGTTCAACAATCCAACTGCAAACTCTTCAGCTGTATATCTATTTAAAAAATATGACTTAAAAATAAAAAAAAAACAATATAAAACCAAAATATTCAAAATAAATCAGTAGAGAAGTACCCAGAATCATCTATGTATGTTTTCTTTTTCTAAAATTAAGTTTTTAAGTATTACTTCATCATATCAGCCGCAAGAAGTCCACTGCTGAATGTAGGCCTCCCCCAATGACCTCCACATTGACCGGTCGTTAGCGGCCTGCATCCAACGAGTCCCTGCAATCTTAACCAGGTCGTCCGTCCACCTCGCGGGAGGTCTTCCTACGCTGCGTTTGCCGTCACGTGGTCTCCACTTAAGAACCTTTCTACCCCATCGACCATCGGTTCTCCGGGCTATGTGCCCTGCCCACTGCCTACGGATCTCCTCATTTCTGATTCGATCTCGTAGAGAGACCCCAAGCATAGCCCGTTCCATAGCTCGCTGTGTGACCCCAAGCTTCCTTATGAGGCCCATAGTAGTTTACTTCACTTTACTTGATTTACTTATAACCGAACTCAAAACCTTGTTTTTTTTTTACCCGACTACAGCGATGCCAAAAAAGTTTAACGTTTTTGGCAGTCTGTGGATGTTAGTATGTCCCACTGTAAGGCCTAACTTACTTCAAACTTTTTCTTGTTATCTAACTAATAGAGATAGATTGAGATAGAAGACACTATTTTGCCCCCGAATTCAACCACATTCCTCGCCTGTAAAGTAATATTTGCGCCCATAATATAAATTATTCCATTAATCATCAAGAACCAAGACCTACATGATAACTGCTTAGGATAACTATGAAACAAAACGTACTAATCATTACTACTGTGATTTGCTTCCATTATATGTTAACTGCGACGTCAGATCAAATGTAAATGTTTAATTTGTTCTTAAACCTATTCCATATAGTTTTATAACAATATTTTATTCTAACTGACCACTAACAAAGTAATGGATGGTACTGGTTCCGTGATCCATGTATTTGTTGAGATAATAAGGTTTAAATAACTATTTTCAGGTCGCTTCCAACCTTGGGTTTCACCCACTTGCAACCCGCACAACTGACTACCGTCGGAAAGAGAGCGTCACTTTGGCTTTGTGACCTGTTGATGGACGAACGTGCCCTCAGCAGAGCAAGAAACGACCTCCGTTTCCGTGGAGTCAAAGGAACAACGGGCACCCAAGCGTCATTCCTGCAACTATTTAAAGGCGATGGTGCCAAAGTTCGTGCTCTCGACAAAAAAGTTTCTGAACTAGCTGGCTTTGATAGCAGCTTTATCGTAACTGGACAAACCTACTCAAGAAAAGTGGATTTAGAAGTAATTTCTGCCTTAGCTGGACTTGGTGCAACAATTCACAAAATGTGTTCCGATATTCGTATATTGGCCTCGCGTAAAGAAATCGAAGAGCCTTTTGAAACCTCCCAGATAGGCTCCAGTGCTATGCCCTACAAGAGAAATCCTATGAGGTCTGAACGTTGTTGTGCTCTTGCTCGTCATTTGATCACTCTACACTCAAATGCTGCTAACACGCATGCGGTTCAGTGGTTAGAGCGCACTTTAGATGATTCTGCCAACCGCCGTATCACACTTGCCGAGGGTTTCCTTACAGCAGATGCGGCTTTGCTGACTTTACTGAACATTTGCCAAGGTCTGGTTGTATATCCTAAAGTTATTGCTCGTTGCATAAGCCAGGAATTACCTTTTATGGCCACAGAGAATATTATCATGGCTATGGTTCAAGCCGGTGGCGATCGTCAAATTTGCCACGAAAAAATAAGAGTCCTTTCACATGAAGCTGGTGCTCAAGTAAAACAACATGGCAAAGATAACGATTTAATCGCTCGTGTTAAGAACGACAGCTACTTTGCCCCTATTATACCTCAATTGGACACAATTTTGGATGCTTCCACCTTCATAGGTAGAGCTCCTGAACAGGTGACGGAATTCATCGAAGAAGAGGTAAATCCTGTATTGGCCAAATACAAAGATACTTTAGACGCAGTTTCGAAACCTGTTCAATTAACTATTTAAAAATATTTGTGGAGGGACGGGTGTCATGTCCCTCCAACACAAAAGGGGGATCCTTCGACCAGGCGAGGTGATCATGCTTGGCGGGCCACTGCCCAATAGTTGATGTTGGGATGTTGTACTTATGATAATCGGCGCGAGAACGTCTATTGCGCGATTCAGCATTGGCAGTTTCTTCGTATGGTACGTTACTCCGTAGTTCAGTGTAATTTCGATAGATGGCGCTGTAGTATTTTATGTTGTATATGGAGGTCGCCACATATTCTTACTGGTTACGATTTTGTGACAAACTATTTGTTATAAATAAAAGTGGATAGATTTGTGTGATAACCCCGCTATGGTATTGGTGATCAGAGTTTCACGAATACGCGATTCAAAGGAACGCGTCTTTTATTTATCAGTGGCGACGAGGATAAAGGATTTTGTCGGTGGAGAATTTTATAGTCTTGCTCTTGTGTGATCGATAATAATTAGAAATGTCGATGGGAAAAATCAAAGACTTGGACGTAAAATGTGATAACTGGTCAACATATGTTGACCGGCTAGAAAAGTATTTTCTAGTTAAGATAATGGACGATTTAAAGTTGCCGACCTTCATTGCGCTAATCGGGGAAAAGACGTACGAATTGTTGTCGACATTAGCGGGGCCTAAGAAACCATAAAGTTTATCTTATTTAACTATTTAAAGGCGATGGTGCCAAGGTTCGTGCTCTCGACAAAAAAGTTTCTGAACTAGCTGGCTTTGATAGCAGCTTTATCGTCACTGAACAAACCTACTCAAGAAAAGTGGATTTAGAAGTGATTTCTGCCTTAGCTGGACTTGGTGCAACAATTCACAAAATGTGTTCCGATATTCGTATATTGGACTCGCGTAAAGAAATCGAAGAGCCTTTTGAAACATCCCAGATAGGCTCCAGTGCTATGCCCTACAAGAGAAATCCTATGAGGTCTGAACGTTGTTGCGCTCTTGCTCGTCATTTGATCACTCTATACTCAAATGCTGCTAACACTCATGCGGTTCAGTGGTTAGAGCGCACTTTAAATGATTCTGCCAACCGCCGTATCACACTTGCCGAAGGTTTCCTTACAGCAGATGCGGCTTTGCCTACCTTACTGAACATTTGCCAAGGTCTGGTGGTATATCCTAAAGTTATTGCCCTTTGCATAAGCCAGGAATTACCTTTTATGGCTACAGAGAATATTATTATGGCTATGGTTCAAGCCGGTGGCGATCGTCAAATTTGCCACGAGAAAATAAGAGTCCTTTCACATGAAGTTGGTGCTCAAGTGAAACAGCATGGCAAAGATAACGATTTAATCGCTCGTGTTAAGAACGACAGCTACGAGTACTTTGCCCCTATCATACCTCAACTGGATTAAATATTGGATGGTCCCACCTTCATAGGTAGAGCTCCTGAACAGGTGACGGAATTCATCAAAGAACAAAGATACTTTAGA
This sequence comes from Spilarctia lutea, assembly GCA_916048165.1. NCBI lineage: Eukaryota > Metazoa > Arthropoda > Insecta > Lepidoptera > Erebidae > Spilarctia > Spilarctia lutea. Next base: position 5,117,428 of record OU696479.1, on the reverse strand, counting down.
CGCGGTTTCGAAACCTGTTCTATTAACCATTTAAAAATATTCTCACTACTGATTACGGTTTTGTGATTTTGTGACAAACTATTTGTTGCATATTATAAATGGGTGCATTTGTGTGATAACCCCGCAATTGTTTTGGTGAGCAGTCTTTCACGAATACATGATTCAACGCAACGCGTCTTTTATTTATCAGTGGCGACGAGGATAAAGGACTTTGTCGGTGGAGAATTTTATAGTGTTGTGTGATCGATAATGATAATTAGAAATATCGATGGGAAAAATCAAAGACTCGGACGTAAAATGTGATAACTGGTCAACATAAGTTGACCGGCTAGAAATGTATTTTCTAGTTGATAAGATAACGGACGATTTAAAGTTGCCGACCTTGATTGCGCTAATCGGGGAAGAGACGTACGAATTGTTGTCGAAATTAGCGAGTCCTAAGAAACCATCAAGTTTATCTTATTTAACTATTTAAAGGAGATGGTGCCAAGGTTCGTGCTCTCGACAAAAAAGTTTCTGAACTAGCTGGCTTTGATAGCAGCTTTATCGTCACTGGACAAATCTACTCAAGGAAAGTGGATTTAGAAGTGATTTCTGCCTTAGCTAGACTTGGTGCAACAATTCACAAAATGTGTTCCAATATTCGTATATTGGCCTCGCGTAAAGAAATCGAAGAGCCTTTTGAAACCTCCCAGATAGGCTCCAGTGCTATGCCCTACAAGAGAAATCCTATGAGGTCTGAACGTTGTTGCGCTCTTGCTCGTCATTTGATCACTCTACACTCAAATGCTGTTAACACGCATGCGGTTCAGTGGTTAGAGCGCACTTTAGACGATTCTGCCAACCGCCGTATCACACTTGCCGAGAGTTTCCTACAAGAGAATATAATTATGGCTATGGTGTAAGCCGGGGGCGATAGCCAAATTTGCCACGAGAAAATAAAGAGTCCTTTCACATGAAACTGGTGCTCAAGTGAAACAATATGGCAAAGATAACGATTCAATCGCTCGTGTTAAGAACGACAGCTACTTTGCCCCTATCATACCTCAATTGGATAAAATTTTGGAAGCTTCCACCTTCATAGGTAGAGCTCCTGAACAGGTGACGGAATTCATCAAAGAACAAAGATACTTTAGACGCGGTTTCGAAACCTGTTCTATTAACCATTTAAAAATATTCTCACTACTGATTACGGTTTTGTGATTTTGTGACAAACTATTTGTTGCATATTATAAATGGGTGCATTTGTGTGATAACCCCGCAATTGTTTTGGTGAGCAGTCTTTCACGAATACATGATTCAACGCAACGCGTCTTTTATTTATCAGTGGCGACGAGGATAAAGGACTTTGTCGGTGGAGAATTTTATAGTGTTGTGTGATCGATAATAATTAGAAATATCGATGGGAAAAATTAAAGAATTGGACGTAAAATATGTTGACCGGCTAGAAATGTATTTTTTAGTTGATAAGATAACGGACGATTTAAAGTTGCCGACCTTGATTGCGCTAATCGGGGAAAAGACGTACGAATTGTTGTCGACATCGAGTCCTAAAAAACCATCAAGTTTATCTTAATGAACTATTTAAAGGAGATGGTGCCAAGGTTCGTGCTCTTGATAAAAAAGTTTCTGAACTAGCTGGCTTTGATAGCAGCTTTATCGTCACTGGACAAACCTACTCAAGAAAAGTAGATTTAGAATTGATTTCTGCCTTAGCTGGACTTGGTGCAACAATTTACAAAATGTGTTCAGATATTCGTATATTGGCCTCGCGTAAAGAAATCGAAGAGCCTTTTGAAACATCCCAGATAGACTCCAATGCGATGCCATATAAAAGAAACCCAATGAGGTCTGAACGTTGCTGCGCTCTGGCGCGTCATATGATGACTCTTCAATCAAATGCTGCAAACACACATGCGGTTCAGTGGTTAGAGCGCACTTTAGATGATTCTGCCAACCGCCGTATCACACTTGCCGAGAGTTTCCTACAAGAGAAATCCTTTAAGGTCTGAACGTTGCTGTGATCTTACTCGTTATTTGATCACTACACTCAAATGCTGGCTAACACACATTCAGTGGTTAGAGCGTACTTTAGATGATTCTGCCAATCTCCGTATCACACTTGCCGAAAGTTTTCTTACAGCAGATGCAGTTTTCCATTAGTACGTGTGACATTGAATCTGAAAATGCCGTACCAAGTACTTCTGACCGATCATGAGAAAAAATTCTTCATGATGTCATGGCTCATGTTCACAACCTTGCTGAAAGGTGTCCATTTATTGCACCCATCATTAACTTCGGGGCCACTTCGTGTTACGTAGCAGGCAATACCAATTTAATAGTGCTGAGAAATGGACTCGATATACTTTTGCCAAGACTCGTCGCTATTATCAATCAACTGTCGCAGTTTGGTAACGAATACAAGTGAGTTCCTTTGAAATACTTAAATGATATGTATATTGTGTAATGTATTTTATATAGTAAATAGTTGACCAACCCAACTTCGTCTGCATCACATCAAAGATAGTTAAATGTATAGTACCTGCGACGGAAACTCTCAAATGGTTCAACCAATCCAACAAAAAACGCTTTAGCTATTATATCATTATAAAAATTACGACAATGTAATATGAAATATTCCAAAAAAATGAATACACGTTTTGACTTACCCGGAACCATCTTTGTTTGTTTACAAGACAGACACCCACGTGTCTGTCTTGTAAACAAACTAAGTGAGATAAGTAAGACAACATCTTGCCCCTAAATTCTGTCCAATTCCTTCCTATAGTATAGTTCACAGGTTTCGTTACATCAAGAACAAACATTACCCATGACATAAATTATTCCATTAAACATCAACAGCCAAGACCTACACTATAACCGCTTAGCTTACAATAACTATAAGACAAGTGTAATCCATTATTCATGACTGCGACGTCAGATGAGTTGTTAATGTTTAATTTATACGAAAAACATTATCTCACGTAGTTATAAAGCATTGTTTTATTCTAACCGAATAATTTATGGTATTGGTTCCTTGATCTATGTATTTGTTAAGAAAATAAGATTCAAATAACTATTTTCAGGTCGCTTCCCATCTTTGGTTTCACCCACATGCAACCTGCACAACTGACTACCGTCGGAAAGAAAGCGTCACTTTGGCTTAGTGACTTCTTGCTGGACGAACGTGTCCTCAGCAGAGCAAGAAACTACCTCAGTTTCTGCGGAGTCAAAGGAACAACGGGCACCCAAGCGTCTTTCCTGCAACTATTTATAGGAGATTTATTTGCCAAGGCAAAAAAGTTTCTGAACTAGCTGGCTTTGATAGCAGCTTTGTCGTCACTGGACAAACCTACTCAAGAAAAATGGATCTGGAAGTAATTTCTGCCTTAGCTGGACTTGGTGCAACTATTCACAAAATGTGATATTCGCTGGGCTCGCGGAAAGAACTGAAAGAGCGTTTTGAAACATCCCAGATAGGCTCCAGTGTACTATGCCATATAAAAAACCCTATGTGGTCTGAACGTTGCTGCGCTCTGGTTCTGGTTAGAGCGCACTTAAGATGATTCTGCCAATCGCCGTATCACAATTGCCGAGAGTTTACTTACAGTAGATGCCGCTTTGCTGACTTTACTGAACATTTGCCAAGGTCTGGTGGTATATCCTAAAGTTATTGCTCGTTGCAAAAGCCAGGAGTTGCCTTTTATGCCAACAGAGAATATAATTATGACTATGGTTCAAGCCGGCGGCGATCGCCAAATTTGCCACGAGAAAATAAAGAGTCCTTTCACATGAAACTGGTGCTCAAGTGAAACAATATGGCAAAGATAACGATTTAATCGCTCGTGTTAAGAACGACAGCTACGAGTACTTTGCCCCTATCATACCTCAATTGGATTAAATATTGGATGGTCCCACCTTCATAGGTAGAGCTCCTGAACAGGTGACGGAATTCATCGAAGAACAAAGATACGTTAGACGCGGTTTCGAAACCTGTTCTATTAACTATTTGGAAATATTCTTATTGATTACGGTTTTGTGGCAAACTATTTGATATAAATATAAGTGGGTAGGTTTTTGTACTTGTATCGGTGAGCAGTCTTTTTCGAATATACGATTCAACGGAACGCGTCTTTTGTTTTCTTTATATAAATTCGAACTCTCGCGCGCCGCAATCCAATTTAGTTGAGCTATAGTACGATAAACATCGAAGTGATATCAGTGATTAACCTAGCGACCTCGGTGACCATTAAGAATTGTTATTCGGCGTGATATTGTGATTGTAAGAGCGTTTTTTAATAAAGTCTATTTTATACGTCAGAAAGTTTATTTCTCAAAACCATTGAACCCTAACACGTAACAATACTATGATTATTAGTCTTCACTAATTGTTTTCTTTGGATAAAACTAAATTTTTTTTAAGAAGTAGACTCTTTTAAAATAGGTACAATATTGAGTCTTGATATAATAATCCACACTCATTAACTTAGTGTTAAGAAACAAAAATAGTTCATAGTTTCGATTAGGAAAGTCAAGTCGATTACGAAGAACGTTCTGAGTTGCAATTTGAAACAGTAGTGTAATGAAAAATTGATATTTTAATGGCCTGTTTTTTTATTATTGTATTTTTAACTCGAAGTAAGATGCCAGAGCAATCAGACATAACTTATTTTTACATAGATTCATCTATTACACCTTAGGTACTCAGCAGCGTCTCATGTTCTTTGAATGCCTGCGTTATTGTGAAACTCCCCCTTGTGACACCTGGATAGGTACCAGGTATGAATGAAAGGTAACTATAATAATAAGAGTAATAAGAGTTACTTAATTAAAATTTACATGGTTGATTTTTTAATCTTTTGTAGAATATTATTCTAAAATAGTATCCTAGACGAATGACAGACACGCTTATGAGAACCTAAGGTTTCATATATGTGAAAATAACTAATGTGTGATCACTCTGGGATCTTAGACTATAATATCTGAAGGGAAAGGAGGACAAGCAGGTCATATAAAAATAACGTATATTTGAGTATTTTGTATATTTAATATAACTCTAATTTAGCTAGCGACATCACTGTAAAAAAAAAAGAAACCTTGAAACCAGCTTGACTGGCCAGCATAGTATATATATTTAAATAAATATTCCGGATTATATGGTAAAACTTAAAAAAGGAGGGCTTTAACTATAAGCTGTTGATGATGACGAGTTGCAACACTATCTGAACTGTCAAAAGGCTGCTGACTGAATACTGTTCTGTTGATGACATGTTAAAGAAGTCTGACAACTACTGACAAGTCTGTCATTTTATTTGATTCAGATAATTCAGTTAAAAGTTGTTATTACAGATACTACTTTCTTAATTTATAATCTAAAAGAAATTAACTAGCTTATATACTTTGAATAAGGTAAAATAATATCTTCAAAATGAGTTTAGTTGCAAATACCGGGTAAGAAATATTGAATATATAGCCAAATCAAATGAATCGTTCTACTTTATGCTTCTATTCTAATAAGTATATAAATTAGGAAACTGGCTGGCCGGACTCTCTTCATTACGGGAGCTTCTCGTGGTATTGGTAAAGCAATAGCGTTGAAAGCTGCTAAAGATGGTGCGAACGTTGTTGTGGCTGCGAAAACCGCCGAACCTCATCCCAAGTTACCTGGAACTATATACAGCGCTGCTGAAGAAAGTATGTACTTAGAACTTGTATTTAATTCTAATATAACTTACAATGATTATGATAGTTATGTTCAGTCAAAAATTAAATGTTATTTAATACAAATAACAAAGTTATTTTAGTTTGGACTTTGAACTTTAGCACAGGGACATTGACCTGTTTAAAGTGTCTCTTGTTTACAGTTAAAACAATAAGCTTTTATAAATTTCTTAAGTGATAATTATATGGATTAAAATTTGATAGTAATTAGTCATGTCTGCAATCAATACATACTTATTACTGCAAATGGGAAAAATAAAATGCTTTCAAAAATTTTTAGTTGAAGCCATTGGAGGCAAGGCTCTACCATGCATTGTTGATGTCAGGGATGAGAAGCAAGTACAGAAAGCTATTGATGATGCTGTTAAGAAGGTAAGATGTCTACTGTAAAGGGTTAGTGAAATATAATTAATTAGTGGTCGCCCAGTGGTCTGATTTTCACCAGAATTCCTTTAATTTTGTTTTTACTATCTGCACTAAGTGTGCCATATTTGAAAGAGGTACAATATTTTTGCTTTAAAGAGAAATAGAAGAAAAACTTGTAACAATCCTTTTACCAACCTGTTTTAGACAAACAGGCAGAAACTACTTTCTAAAGGCTTACATCTAGCATTGGGCTATTAAATTCTATTGACGAATCTATATTGACGATGATGGGAACCATTGTGATCAATTAACTTTGAATTGCTTGTACTAGGCTGTAGTCATCTAGTGACTGTTGGTATAACTGTTACATGATCTTATTACTGCTGTTAAAATAATGAGTATGTATCTATACTAATATTATAAAGAGGAAAACTTTGTTTGTATGTTTGTTTGTTTGTAATGAATAGGCTCTAAAACTACTGGACCGATTTTAAAAATTCTTTCACCATTCGAAAGCTACATTATCCACGAGTAACATAGGCTATATTTTACTTTGGAAAAAAATAGGGTTCCGTAAGATATTGGGGTTTTTCGGACACAAGGTGTAAAAAATCAACCAGAAAAGTTACTTATTTTGCGTACGCTGCGTAAACTATAAAAGATAGAACCATAAAATGTTCTAATTAATTGTAGATCTTATAAATATCTACAAAGAAGTCCGCGACACACTATACGGGGGAAAATTTTTCGCCACGGGCAATAAAAGACGCAAATGAGGTTGTGTGGGTCAGCTAGTTTACAATAAAATGTGGAAGTTTAATTCATAATTTTCATTCATTTATTTACATAATTTAGGTACCCGAGCATTTTAAGATCCATTTATGATCAGCATTAATAAGTATTTTTGCTTATTTTGTTATACCCTGACTGGAATGTCAAAATCATTAAAAAGCCATGTGTTTACTATGTACCGTATTTTTTTTTTACTTTACAAACATACATGTAACGGACACAAAGAACGCCCAGACTCAGACAACATTTTGTGGATCACACAAAGTGATGTCCTACGTGGGATTTGGACCCACGGCACTTGGCGCAGTAGCAAGCGGCGTAGTGACCGCATAAACCACTAGGCCAACTGTGCAGTTGAATTTAATAAGCATCCACTTTTATTATCGCACAGTGTTATCACTTTAAATCTAACTAGATTTAGGGCATTGTGCCTTTTGTACATGTTGTATGTAGGTACCTATATACTTCCTACTTTATAAGTTTATGTTTATTGTATTATGAAACTACTCTCCATCATAACTGTTGTTCCTTAGTTCCTTACCTTACCCTAATGGTTTACTAGCTGACCCACGCAACCTCGTTTGTGTCTTACATTGTCCGTAGCATGAAAATTTTCCCCCGTTTTTGAAACATTCTTCATTAGTGCTCCGCTCCTATTAGTATTAGCGTATATATAGCCTATAGCCGTCCTCGATAAATGGACCATCCAACATTGAAATAATTTTTCAAATTAGAGAAGCAGTTCCCGAGATTAGCGCGTTAAAACAAACAAACTCTTTAGCTTTATAATATTAGTATAGATATAATAGTTCACAATTACATTTGTAATCTAGGTAAGTAAGGTAAACATGGCATGTTTTCTTTTAAGAATAAAATTTTATAGATTGAACTTTGGACCTGTCTCACAATTTTATGATATGATATTATTTATTACAGTTCAATGGCATTGACATTTTAGTCAACAATGCATCTGCAATTTCTCTGACAGGCACCGCTGAGACTGATATGAAGCGATATGACTTGATGCACAATATTAACACCAGGGGAACATACTTAGTGTGAGTATTAGTATTCTATCTTTGTCAGGTGTATTAAGACATTTATTTATTTTAGAGGTTAGAAATTTAGAAAGTTGGCATGCCACTGTTTTGTTAAACAACATAGGAGTAAATGAGCCACATAACTGTGTGTAGTGTGCGTGTAGTGTTGATCTGGAATAAACTTTCTTGATAACAATAATGTACTAGCTTTTGCCTGAGACTACAATCTCGTGGTCGTCGGTCGGTTATCGTGGTTAATAGTAGCAGATGTCTTTCGTCGAAAACCTTAAAATTAAAATCGGTGATTTAGACCTAACTTCACTACATAGTATAAAACAAAGTCGCCTTTTCTGTCCCTATATCCCTATGTGCGCTTAAATCATTAAAACTACGCAACGGATTTTGATGCGGTTTTTCCAATAGATAGAGTGATTCAAGAGGAAGGTTTATATGTATAATACATGCATCATATACTAAGGCAACATTGCTAATTTTAGAGGTTTCTATTTTATGCCCGTGCAAAGTCGGAGCGGGCCGCTATGTTTTTATATACAACGTTCATAGTTTTTCTGTAGTGTATTTAATTTAGTATCAGCATTGCACCCGTGCGAAGCCGGGGCGGGTCGCTAGTTAATAATAATTAAGTTTATCAGACAGATAGTTACTTCCGAATTTAAAATATAAGCATGGTTGGAACACCTATCTATTTCAATGAGAAGTAAGATGAATTGTTCTTTTACAGATCCAAGTTATGTCTGCCACTGTTGAAGAGCAGCAACCATGCCCACATCCTAAACTTGTCCCCACCACTTAACATGAATCCCTATTGGTAAGTCACATTATAATATTATAAACTCTAAGTGAATCTATATAGAACTTCAAATCCTTTACTGCCAGCCCTTATAAAAATTTAAGTGTTCCATAAGAGATGCAAACGATTAGCTAATTTTTTTGTTTCTTGTTTTATTTTTTATTTTTAATGGCATATGTGGCAAACGAGCAGACGTATCTCCCATGGACACACGCAACACCAGAGGCGTCACAAGTGCGTTGCCGACTTTTGGGGGATGGGGAGGGGGAATGAGGGAGGGGTTGTGGTATGGTCCTCCGGTATCCTCACTCACTCGGTGAAACACAGCGCAAGCGCTATTTCATACCGGTTTTCTGTGAGGCCGTGGAATCACTCCAAAAAAAAAAATGGTAAAAGATATGGTTTTGTAAAAGTATTATTATTAAAATGAAAACTTTTTAAGGTTCTCGATCCACGTGGCATACACTATGGCCAAATACGGCATGTCTATGTGTGTTCTCGGCATGAGTGAAGAATTCAAACCATTCAACATTGGAGTCAATGCACTGTGGCCGAAGACTGGTAAAATTTATTTTTTACAAGATTTTTTATAAATACGAAAGGTATCTATCCCACGTAGGTATATCGGTATAGACGACTGTAATTTTTTAGATTCATCTTTAATCAAAAATACAAATTACAAATCCGCTTGGAAATATCTAAACAGTAATAGTAGTCTGTGAGAAATTTAAAATAAATAAAAAATAAATATTCCAGACATCTAACACACAACGCCATCTAGTCCCAAGCTAAGCAGAGCTTGTGTTATGGGTACTAGATAACTGATATAAATCCTTTTTTTTTTTTTTTCTTTATTTGTTTAATGAGGGCTTAGTCACGAAGTGATTATGTCGCCCTGATATAAATACTTATATACTTTTTTTTTTGTAAATACATTCTTATTATACATAGAAAACACCTAAATTACGAAACAATTATTTGTAGATTACACAAACATTTGGTCCGACCCAGGATTTGAAACCGAGACCTCAAGTACAGCAGTCGCATTCACTACCACTGCGCCACCGAGGCATAAAAGGATTAGTACTATGGTCAATAAAAAAAATACCTCTCAAAAAACTTAACTAATTATTATGAAAAACCTTAATTAGTATAATTTTTTTTTTCTTTCTTTTTAGAAAGACAACTCCACTAGACACTATGTGTAATTCTACTCCCTACTTATTATAAATATCAGACGTAATCATTATCTTATGCCTAACATAGGCTAGATAGTTGATAACCGCTTTCTATCAGGTGAACCATTGGATAACTACTGGCTACTATTTTCTCTTACGCACCTACCACATTATATTTTCATATCATTTTAAGGTTGACTGGCAGAGAATGCCCCATGGCATTAAGTCCGCCTTTGTACAAAATGTGCATTAGTAAATAATTTGTCGTTTTTCTAAACTACATTGTTTTAAACACAAACAGTAATAATTAATGTTGCTACTTTCAGCTATCGCGACCGCTGCCATTGAGATGTTAACAGGTGACACATCGACCAGCCGCAAACCCGATATTGTGTCCGACGCTGCCTACGTCATGCTTTGCAAGTACGTTTATGATATACTAGCTGACTCTCGCAACCTCGTTTACGTCTACTATTGCCCGTAGCGTAATAACTACCCCCGTTTTTTAAAAAAAATCCTCATTGGGGGTCCACTCCTATTGGTCTTAGCGTGATGATATATACTCTATAGCCTTCCTCGATAAATGGACTATCCAATACTGAAAGAATTTTAACAGCGGTTTCTGAGATTAGCGCGTTCAAACAACCGACTCTTCAGCTTTATAATATTAGTATAGATTTAGAATAATAATAAATCTCTTTATTGTACACCACTAGTAGAGTGATAACATGGTAAACTTAAAAACTATTATAAACTATGTACAAGTGGCGGCCTTATCGCTCCATGGCAATATCTTACAGGCAACCATGGGATGGAAAGAAGAGTAGGGATGAAAAAGTATATGGTAGTTGCTGGTGTATTGTTGGTGGAAAGGAAATTAATATATATATAGAAAGAAATAGAGTTCACACATTACATAAAATAATAGCAACACGTAAATAGAATAAATGATGGCGGAATCTTGAATTTATTGCAGTCTTATATATTACCATTGGACCGAACAAATTTTGCCACGGCCCCGTGTTAAGCAAATTTTTTATATTACTTTATTTTGAGCCCTTGAGGTTACCAAAACCAACTTCCTTTCCTGATCTTGACTCACTTATGAGTGAGTTTTTGAGCTGCAGATGTCCATGGATGACGGTAGTCACACACCATCAAGTGACCTGCCATCTTTGCCTTGCTGTACCACGAGAAGGTTAACTTGACTTTTCCATTTGCAGAGATCCTAAATCATATACTGGCAATTTTGCCATCGATGAAGATGTCCTCAAAGCGGCAGGAGTTAAGGATATGACACCGTATGCATGCGATCCCAGTGAGTCCTTACTATTTTTAAACCATTTATTTTTACTACACTAACATGCATACATAACTCATACAGAGTGCACTCCTAAGACACGCAAAGGCATAACGAATTTTTACCGTGGGAGAGCTATGCTTCGGCTTGAATGGGTGGGCTCGACCGGAGTGATACCATGGCCTCACAGAAAACCGGTGTGAAATAGCGTTTGCGCTGTGTTTCACCGAGTGAGTGAGGATACCGGAGGCCCATACCCCAACCCCTCCCCATCCCCTTTCCCATCCCATCCGGCCATGGGCGGCGGTAATCGCTTATCATCAGGTGATAAGTCTGCTCGTTTGCCCATTATTCAACAAAAAAAAAAATATATATCACTGGTTTTCAGCTGACCCCAGATATTTGCACATTTCTTACCTATTTGTGTATTCATATTGTAATAGTTAATAAACTAGCTAAGTTGCCTTGCTCATTCCACGCGAACACCTCTTTTTCCAGGATAAAAGTAACCTATGTGTCAATACAGGTTATCAGCTATCTATATACCAAATTTTATCAAATTTGGTCCAGTCCTTTTGAGCGTGAAGGAGTAATAAACATACAAACACACCCATAAACATTCGCATTTTTAATATTAGTGTGAAAAATAATTATATTTATAAATAAGAATTAATGTAGCCATCTATTGTTCGTTCATGTACTTTTTCGCATTATTACACCAAAGGAGGGGAAGGGAGGGGTAAAAACGTCACGTGATTGTGGATGGTCCCTACCTAAATATCTTTATTTTTTCAAATTGTTGGCCTAGTGGTTTAAGCGGTCACTATGCCGCTTGCTACTGCGCCAAGTGCCGTGGGTTCAAATCCCACGTGGGACATCACTTTGTGTGATCCACAAAATGTTGTCCTGAGTCTAAATGTTCTTTGTGTCCGTTACATGTATGTTTGTAAAGTCCCCCGCGACACAGGATGTATATTCCTAATGCGGGAGTTGTCTTATTAGAAAAAAAAATTAATAAAAATAAAAATGAAATAAAAAATTACAGGCGACACTAAAGCTCTACTACGTTACACGGTAATGCAATAGCTAATATTTTCGCAATTAAGCGCATTCAACAAAGATAAGATAGATACACGATGATTAAATTGAAGTACATTCTATTTAAGTATGACATGCTAAAATGGTACGGTTTGTTGCGGTTTAGCATAACAACACTTGAATCAATCAAAATATAAAAAATTTTAAAAGGCAATTCCCGCACTAGGAATATTCCTGAATGACTTTACAAACATACATTGGACGAAAAAAGAACAACAAATTCAGAACAATAATTTGTGAATCGCATTAAGTGTTGTACCTACCATGTGAGGTTTTGTTTTTTTTTTATGGAATAGGAGCCAAACGTGCAGACATATCGCCTGATAATAAGCGATTAACGCCACCCATGGACACCCGCAACACCAGAGACGTCACAAGTGCGTTGCCGGCCTTTGGGGGAATGGGAAGAGCGATGGGGGAAGGGTTGGGGTGTGGGTCTCCGGTATCCTCACTCACTCAGTGAAACACAGCGCAGGCGCTATTTCACACCGGTTTTCTGTGAGGCCGTGGTATCACTCTGGTCGAGCCGGCCCATGCATGCCGAAGCGTGGCTCTCCCACTGTTTGATTCAATAACACCTGGCGCATTATGATAGTAGAGCCATGCTGATTTTAAAATGGTTGGGTCGGCTCGACCGATGGGTACTATCCTCTCACAGAAGGCAAACCTAAAAACACAGCATTCGTGCTGTCGTGTTGCGTTGGTGAGTGCATGACTAGAGGCCCAATGGTGCAAAAGCATCTGAATAGTAGCCATAGTGTGAGTCACCATGCTGCACGGTTTGCATTGCCACTCCACCACCACCATTTCCGGGGGAGAGCCACGCTTCGGCATGAATGGGCCGGCTCGACCGGAGTGATACCACGGCCTCACAGAAAACCGGTGTGAAATAGCGCTTGCGCTGTGTTTCTCCGAGTGAGTGAGGATACCGGAGGCCCATACCCCAACCCCTCCCCCATCCCTTTTCCCATCCCCCCAAGGTCGGCAACGCACTTGTGACGCCTTTGGTGTCGCGGGTGTCCATGGGCGGCGGTAATCGCTTACCATCAGGTGATACGTTTGCTCGTTTGCCCACTAATTAATAAAAAAAAAAAAAAAAAAAATAGACGCAAGGGTGTAGTGTATAAGTGGGGATGTTTTTAATGCAGAAAACGTCCATAACCTGTTACTGGACGGTTTCCTGGACGATCCGGCGTCTCTGAGCCATCACAAGGCGACAGTTAGTACGGCGTCCATGAGACGCTACCATACCTCCGCGGTTAACTACAAGGAGAAGGAGGTTTGTCTATGATAACATTCAGAAAAATATTGCCAGACTAAATATTTAATTTGCACTAGAACGCTTTTTATTGTGAAGATTATTGCATGCTCTTCGTCTTATCTTTTTTTATGTTTCTACTTCACATTGTATACCTTATCGTAGTATTGTATTTATCCTAGTGTTCCGCTTATTAAAAATAATTAACCATAGATTCTTGTCATAGACAAATTCGAATTTTTTAAACGAAATAGTGCCGGCTGTTCAGGAAACCGTTCCAGTTAAACTTGTCCTTAAAAACTAAATTGAGAAATGTGTATTTGTTTATAGGTAATGTAGACAATTTGTTATTCGACTTTTTCTTGGATGTACCCGGTGCACCAAAGCTGATGGACAAAAAGGTCTGAATCATCAGAACTTATTATGCTTGTGCTTTTTTATTATTTTCATTCGTTCATAATAATTTTGATGATTTTGGACTGCTGGAGCGGTATTCTGCATGGCTATTATGTTTGTGTTGTTCATTGTCAAATGTCAAGTTTTTCATACAAACCAAAAATATGTATGTATGTTTTCGGTTTTTATTTACTATTTAATATTTTTTTATTATCCGTGTTGTGATGGATTAAGAATACTTTGTGGCACTACCTCTATGTATCCTATATAGGTTAGGTTGTAAGAGCAGTCTCAGAGAGTTAACCATGCAAGACAACATCGCTGGAAAGAGAAGGAAAACTGTAAATGAAGTGGTAGCTTAAGCAACTGCTGAGCTTGAGGTCTCGGGTTCGATGCCTAGGACGACAAAATATTTGTATAATCTGCAAATATTTGTTTCGTTGTTTGGGCGTTTCCTATGTATATATTTACGAAAAAGTACCAGTTGTCTAGCACCTATAACACAAGCTCTGCTTAACTTGGGAACAAGATGGCGTTGTGTGTTAGATCATAAAAAATATTAGTAGTCTCAAGCGCAGACATTAGCTGCGTTCAAGAGACTGGCGAAGGCATATTACATGGGAGACCTCAAAGACTCGTAACCGACCTTGCTCTGAATGAAGTCTCAAATTCCACTGCAGTTTATATGGAATATTTATTAATTAATATTTCTACGTACCTACTTATTTATTTATTTTAACATCCACACTAGATGTTACTATGTTATTATCTTATATAATATGTATATGTAAATACATCTTTTTCTTATCAATTTTTATACACCAGGCACTACCCCAAACTTTCCACGTCTATCTTTCCATCCAATGGTTGCCTGTAAGAGATTGCCTTCGGGCGATAAGGCCGCCAATTGTACCTCTTAGCTTTAAGTTACCTTTGTTAACTATCTGGTGTACAATAAAGCGATTATTATTACTATTTTTATCATAAAAAATAATAAAATTTACAGGAGGCAAGGCAATCTCTTACAGGCAATCAATTATTCGACTTCAAAGCTTTGTTGCATGAGGTTTAGAGTATCTTGCAAGTTAAGCAGCTTTAAAAATAGTGGCATGTTGACAGGATGCTCCCACAGCCGGTCAGATCCCAGCTCTGTTCCAGTCCATTAGCAAAACTCTCTCACCTGAGTTGGTTAAGAAGACGCAAGCTATCTTCCAGTTCAATGTTAAAGGTACATTAACTGTTTACCTTATATTATTACTATATTTTTTATTTCGACGTTAATTAATCTATAGTACGCACTCGTATACTAGCTGACCGACGCAACCTGTTTGCGTCTTTTATTGCCCGTAGCGAAAAATTTTCCCCCGTATAGTGTGTCGCGGACTTTTTTGTAGATATTTACGATTGATTAGAACATTTTATGGTTCTATCTTTTATAGTATAGGCAGCGTACGCAAAATAAGTAACTTTTCTGGTTGATTTTTTACACCTTGTGTCCGAAAAACGCAAATATCTTACGGAACCCTATTTTTTTCCAAAATAAAATATAGCCTATGTGACTCGTGGATAATGTGGCTTTCGAATGGTGAAAGAATTTTTAAAATCGGTTCAGTACTTTTTGAGTTTATTCGTTACATACAAAAATACAAATCTTTCCTCTTTATAATATTAGTGTAGATTTCTGAATAATTAGTGTACAACTTTAAATTATACTCATAATAGTAATTTAACTTTAAGCAGTGGATTTGTTTTATTTTGAACTTTAAGGCTATGAGCTTTAAAGTTAAAAATAATACAGAACGCTGCTTACAGGTAAATAATCTTTAGATATATATAAGGCTGTTAGATTTAAAAGTTAAGATTTTAGTTGTTTTTATAAAATTCATCTCCTGATTTATTAAGCTCTTAGCTGTTATTTAGACCTAAAGAAATGTGTAGGTCATGTAAAGCAATAAAATATTTGGTGCTACACTGAACTTAAAGAATGACACGCGTTATGTTTTTGAGTTATAATATTACATAACGAAATTAACTTTGAAACTATCTCAATTTTTTTTATTTCATTGCTTTTTAAACCAATAGAAAACCTTGAATCTCTAGAAGTTTCAATTTAACTATGTTTTTTTACTTTTTGTAGAAATAATGCAGTTGACATGTTTGGGTTGTCTTTTGGCTTATATGTCGGCCAATACCGGATCGTTATAATGTGCGCACTCCTATACACCTTCATACTGATTAAGAAACCAACCAAACTATCGGACGATCTAAAGTCTGCAGTTTGTGGAGATTCTTAAATGTATTGAACACTAGCTGACCCACGCAACCTCGTTTGCGTCTTCTATTGCCCGTAGCGTGAAAATTTCCCCCGTTTTTGAAACATTAAATTTACAAATTAATAATTAATTTTTAATTTTTTTACTTTTTTTTTAAATTTCTTTTTAATCTCAAATTGAGAAATAAACTATTCTATCTCTTAACTTAGAAGAAAGCACAGATTTAAAAACAAAAAACGTTAAAATCGGTTCAGTATTTTCGAAGTTCATCCCGGACAAACATCGTGTCACTGGAATTATATATAATAATAGCTGACCCCCGCAACCTCGTTTGCGTCTTATACGTATAGCCCGTAGCGTGAAAATTTTCGCAAAATAAGTAACTTTTCTAGTTGATTTTTACACCTTGTGTCCGAAAAACCCAAATATCTTACGGAACCCTATTTTTTCCAAAATAAAATATTATCTTACGGAACCCTATTTTTTCCAAAATAAAATATAGCCTATGTTACTCATGGATAATGTAGCTTTCGAATGGTGAAAGAATTTTTAAAATCGGTCCAGTACTTTTTGAGTTTATTCGTTACATAATAATATGTTGTATTACACATTTAGGTAAAGAGGAGGGTGTGTGGCACATCGACCTGAAGAACGGCGCAGGCGCTTGTGGCCAGGGCGAGCCGAGCAACCCGCCCGACGCCACGCTCACCATGGATGGGAAAAACTTCGCTGCCATGTTCGCTGGTATATTGGCATTTTTTTTTCATTTAAATCTTTAGAGCGATTTGGGAAAAAAATCTCGGAGGAAAGGTTTTTTCTTTTTCTTTCCTGGGTTCTTGGGTCTCCATGGTTAGTTTTTGAGGATAAGAATTGTTGCATTTTAAAACATGTGATCATTTTGAAGTTTCTTATTATTTTTAAATAATATTAAACATTTAGGAGTATGGTGATACTGGTTTATATTTTGTACTAAAAAACAACTCCTGCATTGGCTGCCTCGGTGGCGTAGTGGTAGCGTATGCGACTGCTAAGCTTGAGGTCTCGGGTTCGATTGCCGGGTCGGACCAAATGTTTGTATGATCTGCAAATATTTGTTTCGGGGTTTGGGTGTGTTCTATGTATAATATGTATGTATTTACAAAAAAAAGTATGTAAGTATTTATATCAGTTGTCTAGTACCCAGAACACACAACGTCATTTTAATGACATATAGGTATGGCATACTAATATATTTATGCAAGTGCTTGTATATTTTCTTTTTCCAGGTAAACTGAAGCCTACAACAGCTTTCATGATGGGCAAGTTGAAGATCAGCGGTGACCTCCAGAAGGCCATGAAGTTAGAGAAAATGATGAAATCGCTTAAAAATAAGGAGTAAAAGTGCAATGTTTATATAACACCATCACTATATCATGATGGTATATTTTCATTTATAAGAGACAAGATATTATATTTTTACAAGACTTTTTAAATGGCAGCCTTTACCTAATCTGAATAATCAAATGGGCGTAAGGGCTTAGAATAAAGTATTATAACTATACACACACTTGCATTCAGCACTCAGGCCAATAAAATGGAAATAACTTGCATTATTACACCTATTATGTACCTTATCACACACACACAAGACACTATTTTGCTGAAAAAGGTCCTCAGACCAAAGACTACAGTTCAACAGTTCACTATATTTTGTCTGTGGCAGTATTAAGTGACAGATTATCTGGATGAGCGAATAAGACGTCATTTTTTTGATGACATTTTAATGACCTTGGTCGTATTGTCATATAGTATAAAAGTGTAAACAGGTATATTTTTTGGCACGATCAATCCAGGTGGCTCTTAAGGCTCTTAAGTTTCTTTATAAAAAAAAGATGTGAATTAAGCGCGTATTCAAAACATCAGAAAATGGTTTATTTACTAGAGTTAATACATTTTACAGGTAAAATGGATGGTTATTATTTTGGTATAAGACTTAAGTCTTTGAATAGTCCACTATGGAACCAAGGTTCTGTCCTTACAAAGTTTTGATTATCCAAGAAAATATATGTTAGAAATGTTTGTTATATTACTGTATTTTCCCTTTAAATTAACCTTTTTATGTTTATTATTAAAATGTAAATCAAGATATTATTTCATATGAATGTTATTTATTTTTCTAAATTATTTTAAATATTAATATATTTATCATGTAGCAAGTTATTTTCTTTTTCCATCATAAATTAGTTTTTATCTCTTGTTGTGAATGATAGATATGAAAAGGTGCCTTAAATTCGGTCTAAATACAATTATTCAAACAGTTGTTACGTATAGTAAAAGTATGAAAACATAGTTTGTAAATAAATAATATTTTAATCATTTGTCTCTTTTATTTGTTAGCCTAAAAAAGTATAACCTGTTTAGTGATCAGTCACAAGGTTTTTCCCTTTTTTATATATTTGGGAAAATATGTTGTGACTAGAACCCAGGTTTTGATCAAGACCTTTGTTTTTTGCATCTAAAATCATAAATAAAAGGTAGATAGTATCAGTTATTTGCTCGATATAAAGCTTGACAATAGACAGGGTTCTATTAAACATTAGGAATACAGCTAACAACGTAAATTTGCCAAATACAAAATTTATAGACTCCAAACAGATTATGATTTCAATTAATTATTTAATTTAATTTTAAAACTAGGTACTTAAACGCTCACGCTAATAGTGATGCTGCGTGAAATAAATGATCCGGATAATTCGTAAATTGCATTAAGTTGGCTCTCAAGACGAAAGTAAATATAAATAAACAAAATATCAGCAGAGGTTTAGGGAATTTAGTGGTACATTGACTGTTTTAATTTCAAGGCACTTTAGTTCCTAGGTACTAGACAAAAGCACGTATTAGGGTGTTGTAACACTGTTTACAATAACAACTGCCCTACTTTGATCAATAAGCTATTTGCGTTTCGTCATACAGCAAAGACTTCAGATAACCTTGTTATCGCTATCGAATTCTCCCGCGTTTTTGATCGACCTCGAGTTCGCTAGGTTATGTTCATTAAACTGTCAGCTGGTAACTGTTATTGACGTTTACTTCAGCTGGTGGCTCAGTTCTGATTAAACTAAATTTCTAAAACTTTCAATATGGTTTCTATCGATGCTCCTATAGAACTGCAAGAGTCTGAATTTTGTAATTATCGGTCGCCGCTGAGTACTCGCTATGCTTCCAAGGAAATGCAATACAATTTTAGTGACCAGAAAAAGTTTTCAACATGGAGAAAATTGTGGATTTACTTGGCAAAAGCAGAAAAGGTAAGTGGTTTTTTAATCAAAGAAGATATCTTCTCAGAAACAGTTAAATTTTATATTTATATTGGAGTTTGAGGTTATGCTTGGGTTATGATTATGATATATGTATTTTGATTTACCTAGTATTCCCTAGTCTTGATTATTAGTTACGTTTATGAACTTTATGTTAAATCAACGTAAGAACTAGGATAAAATAAAAAGGATTTCTATTTTTTTTACCGTTAAATAAGCAGGGATAGAAGAGGAGACAATGAGGTCAGTTCATCATTGAGATATACGTATAGGAGCGCAAACTTCATTACAACATGTCGTAAAGTGTAACCAATATTGAAGTATGACGACGTAGCTTCGAAACCATTAGACATTTGAATGAAAGTAAACATACGTATGTCTCACTTACACGCGTTACAGGAACAATACCGTCGCAAATTCCACGACAAAGCAAGTCAAATTATATTTAAAAACACAAAAAAGAGTTTATAATCATATTCAAAATCATTTATTCAATTAAGACACTAAAGTATGTGAAAAAGAGGTATAATTTTTTAAATTATATTACTTAGTGTTTTTATAGTTATGTAAATGGAATAAGAATTACTAATTGAATAGTTGAACAATATTTGTTAAAATCTTTATTAAGAATATTATGTAGAAAGTAACTCTGTCTGTCTGTGGGTTACGCTTTCACGGCTAAATTGCTGCACTAATTTTATTAAAATAATTTGGCATAGCGATACTTTGATTCTTGAAAAATTACATAGGCTACACTTTACCGCTAAACCGATATATACACTCAGTCGGATCTGTACGCAAAGGTCATATAAAAAAGAACCGACTGTCCAAAGGTAATGAACTGAAAAAAGAAAAACAAGTACTAAAATATACATAGGATGTCAATAATTTTTGAAATGGTCTTCATTCCTAACATTGCTAAGGTATGAAAGAAAACAAACACCCTACCTTTTTTTTCCATATTCGGGCGCCATAAATATGAATGTTAAGACTAAATAATACATGCCGATGCAAATTCTTACCACATTAAAAACACATTTTGAGATAGAAAGCAAAAGCAAAGCAAATTATTTCATATATCACAAATTCTCCCATTAATTTGGCAAGAAAAAAGATGTTTTAATGGTAACACTGTGTATGAATTGCAATATTTTTTTTTTATTTCGATTAAAGCGTATTTGCCTTAATATCGATACATAAACAATATAGTTGCTTGTGAAAAGTATTTCTGCTTGATTTACAATAAACAGTTGCAGTTGTTTATTGTAAATCATGGGGATGAATGTGACCTTGAATCGCATTCTTCCCCTACGAATTTACCCATTTTATTGCTTGTAGGTAGAAGTAAATAGAATAATGATGTTTTGAATTTAAGTTACTCCTCTAGCCGATAATAACGGCTTTTGCACTCAAATATCGAAGCGCAAAAATACTCTTTCCGGGGTGGGAGGATGAAATAATACTTTATAAATACTTTGGGTTTGGGTTTTAGTCTTGGGATTTATTGGATCTTGGGTTGTCTTTGATGGTAGAAAGTTATAGAAGGCTACTGTCAGCATTACTTAGAATGGTAGAAAAAGGATGTAAGTTGTATGTTGACCGTAGTCCACCCGGAAATCAAAGATCTACTTAGCCAAAGCGTGAACCTTAAAAAGCCGATATCAAGACAGTAAAGTTATTTGCAATTGCGTCACTAAGATTCGAATTTTAAACCTCCAACTTTTAACCGTTTTCGTAATTCGTTTTTTATTTTGTTCACTCTTCATAAAAATAGGTTACGTCATAAGTTATAGCGCTATTTTAACGTTATTTCTAACATATTATTACGTTTAATACTCGTAGCTTTTGCTCGTGGCTCCATCAGCGTAGGTGCATCATGAGTGTTTTGACATTGTGATTTACACATCATTAAAGTGGAGGAAGAATAATAGTCTAGTTCACTGTAGCGCCTAAACTATCTAACAAGTTTTATTGAATGAGGTGCCAATAGATTCGTGATAAATACCCGAATCACGTTACTGTACAAATGAAAAGTTTTTACATACCTAGTCGGTTTATAGTTTATTTTAACTTTTTTCTTGTTAATTTCCATAATTAGTAAGTAAGTAGGAATTAAATTGAAAGAAACAATGAATTTTATTTATGCGTTTATTTATAAAATTGTTACACACACACATATACATGAGATTTATATTTTTGACCGTATTAAAGCAAAGTTTAGTTTGTGTATGACGCGAGTACCTTGTTATTAATATGGGGATTAAATAAGGTAACATTAGCGCCGGTGATATAAGTTACATATATGTTTATTTACATACTTAATATATCTATATAATGGTTATATTCACAACTCATGTGATTAATACGTAGCAGTGTAAAATTTAAAACTAATTACTGATGATGAAAAATATTCAATAACTTAATCTAACATTAACATTAATAATTATTCTAAATATTTTAAAATAAATAATAAGTAAAAATTATGAAAAATAAGAAAAGAAAAGAAAAACAATAAAAATATTAAAAGAAAATAAAAATTAATCAGATCATGACAGTGTAGTTTCAAGAATAGAAGAAGGTATAAAGTGTATTCGATAGAAAGAACTTAACTAACACTGGACGGATACTGATTACTGCTTTGGTTTTACCTTTAAATTATAATATTTATTATTTAACTAAATAACTTAAGCATAAACTAAAATAAACCAATACACTCTTAACTATTAACTGCTTCTAAATTAACTTTATTATGTTATATTATATATATATTCTTGAAAATATTTGCTTTAGTTTTTTTTAAAAAAGTAGCGGTGGTTTTGCTTCATCTACTATTATTAGTTTAGTCTTACTATTGAATAAAAATAAAATATTTTTATACCCAAAATTAATAAATTGAACTGAATTATTTTTTATTATTTTTCTTATTAAATCACATATTTTATGTTTTCCAATAGTAAGATCTTATGTTTATATTATCGGAATGTTTTAGTATTAATATTCTAATAATAACAAGTTAACTTTAACATATTTTATGCGACTAAATATATTTATGACTAATTTCCAACCGATTTTAATTAAAATAAAACTGGTTGAAAATCTACATTAATAATTATCTAACATTCTATTTTTACTTAGAAAAAACTAATCCAAATTCAACATTACCATATACATATTTTTCTTACCATTTTAGTAGAAAATCTTATTTATTTTTATAGTTGCACTTGCGGCCGAAATATTTTCTACTGAAACAGACACTATGGTCTAAATTCCACTAAAGTAACTAGATAGTTGCCAATATTATAATCTCTTTAAAAAACAAAGCTGCCATAAAAAAAAATGGAATAAATTTATCGATGCTGCAATTTATTTTAAATCTAGCTGCCTACTTAAAATACTGATGAAAATAGCTGCCTTATAAATCTTCAAAAAAAATTCTACTCTGATTAAAATAATCAAATATCTTAAAATATTTAGCTACAAAGGGACAACATCATTTTATTATAAACTATTATTGTAAAAATAACTGCCTATATTGTTTTTTGGGTTATAGCTGCAAATAAAAATAACCAAAATAGCTTATTTGAAAGGACAATAATTTTCCTTTTAGCTAACAAAGCATACTTGTTATTATATTATTTTGATCAAGATATAAACTGTGTGCATTTATTTATAAGCCTAATAATGGCTAATAAAAATAAGCTTGTTAATAAATATACAAACTTAACGACCATTAAATATAAGTTAATACAAATGTTTAAAATGTTTATTAAAAAAACTGTCTCATTAAACATTAAAAGTAGCTGCATTTTATTAAAGGACCAATATTTTTAGCTACCAATACTGAGCTACCGTTCTCTTTTTAAAGAGCTAAAGAGGTCATGACGTTGATAATAAACTCATTATTAAAATGAAATATTAAAACGTGGCCCAACTATGCTAACGTAAAAAATATTAAAAAAAAATATTAACTGCCAAAATTAAAACATATTACTAACGAAATAATTCGTACTACCGAACCCTTATACAATAAAATACACAAAATGGAAAGTAGCTGCAAATAAAGCTGTCTAATTAAATAAAGTGAGCTGCCCAATAAACATTTAGCAGCCATTTTTTTAAATTATAAAAGTATTATTTTAAAATCTGTTAAACTAATATTTTGCCTAAATTTTGAAAGCTACCTTAATGTATTAGTAATAGCTGCACAAACTTACATATTTTGGTTACAAAATTTAATAAAGTATGAAAAAAATATTGAATTAATAGCTGCAAAATTTGATCAACGCTACCACTTAAAGTTGCCATTAAAAAAACTAACCTTAACTAGCTGTCTGTGATTAGGGAGGACAACTGTTTTATTTTGCTTAGAGTAAATATATAGCTGCCTTGTCATGTATTTTCATACAAGATTACCAATAGTGGTAAAAAAAAAACAGCTGGGTAATATGCTGCATAAATCATTGGTATTGCGAATTGTGGTCTAAGTTGGTAGAAAATACATGCTTGTACATTTGAATTTTTTATTCATTTTTGTTCCTCTTAACCCAAAAAATTTAGCTGCCTTGTGAATTATACTAAAATAATTTTATAAGAATCAAAAGATAAATAGCTGCTTCAAAGCATTATTGCAAAATAGCTGCTTCATTTGAATTTTTTATTCATTTTTATTCCTCTTAACCCAAAATTTAGCTGCCTTGTAAAATATATTAAAATAGTTTTATAAACAATCAAAAGATCAATAGCTGCTTCAAATCATAATTTCAAAATAGCTGCAATAAATAGACTGCCTTTTTTCAAAAATAGAATACTAAACGCTCTGTTTTGAAAATTTAAGTAAGGTTAGTAAATTAAAAAAAAAACTTTGTAAATTAGTTGCCAGTGTTTCAATTAAAATAAAACAAACTGTTCTACGTTAATTCTAATTTTAAAAAAGATACCGTACAATGCTGCCATATATTTTATAGCTACCTGATTGGCTCGTGGAATAAATAGCCGCCTGATTTCTTGAAAAATAGTTGCCTCTTCATAATATGTGTCAATAATATTTAGCTACAGTACAGGGCAACAACTGTGGTTTAGCTACCCTTTGGGACAACTTTTAATTTTGTATCTACACTTAAAACTAAAATAATTAAGAAAACTTATCTATGACATAAATTAATAATAATCAAAAACAATACTAGAATAAAAAGATCTTGGATTAAATAGGCTAGTAACGGGTTTGGTTATTAAAGTATGGTACACTAATACTTTAAGAATACTTAAATGAATACTAAACGAAAAAAGAGCGCAAATGAAAAAAAAAATATGAAAAAAATATAAACAGCCTTTAAAGCAATAAAAGTAAATGTCAATAGTAGAACAGTTGTGTTTTAATTTAATAATCGGCCTCCATTTTAAAAGTAATGAAGACATGTACGAGGAATACCACAGCTTCGAGCACGGCGAACACTCCAGATGATATAAGCAGATCATAGGATTGCTTGTTTGGGCGTACGTTCACGTAATACGACCTGTGCCAATCTGTAACAAAAGTAATTAATTTTTAATAAAAATCATCATTGTGATCAAAAGACCTTGTTTCAAAAATATACCGGGTTTACTGTTCGCTATAGTCAAACTTATGCTATACGGGACTATACCTATATAAAAATATATTGTCGTCTGTATTACTTTACGGTTATGGAACAAAAAATATATATTATATAATATTTTTATCGCATACCACATCAGTGCTTCATTCCAAATCAAATGTTGTATTAGAAAGAAACGGAAGTTACGCCTCGCCGAGTCCCCATAGACTAATTGTCTACACTTTTATATAGACGAAGCCAAGGCTCTACCCTATTAAGGTTTAGTGGGCTCCTTGATGCATAGCGCATATAAATTATCATTGTTCAATATTAATATTGTCTAGAGATTCATACCAGAAATAATTTATACAACTGACTTCTTTTGTTTTTCTTTTCAATCATGCTTGGTTTCTATTGGTCTAAGCGTGATGTTAACTATCTTAGACACACCAGCAAAAGTTTCGTAATCCATCATGAGCATCAACATAACACGAGAATTATATCTAATAGATAATTATCTACTTTAAACTGAATTATAATTTCAAGTACATATTACAATTTGTAGTGACTTGACGTTGCGAAGGATAGTATAAAGAAATATCTCTAAAAGCTTTCTTTGAGGCAGATATAAAAGTCAAAAATATCTCTAAGAGACTTAAAAGCGCATATTATGTAGAATAAAGAAAGACTGTAGATCAAAGAACCTATAAATAATAATAAATAAATAAAAAAATATTTCGGACATCTTACACACAACGCCATCTAGTCCCAAGCTAAGCAGAGCTTGTGTACTAGACAACTAATATAAATACATGAATACTTTTTTTTTGTAAATACATACATATTATACATAGAAAACACCCGAACTCCGAAACAAATATTTCGACCCGGGACTCGAACCCAAGACCTCAAGCACATCAGTCGCATACGTTACCACTGCGCCACAGAGGCGCCCTATAAGCAAATTATATTATATACCTAACTAAACAACTAAAAATATTGCGGTTATTACACACAGATAAAAGTACATTGCGTCATACAAACATGAAATACACGTAGGTACACAATAGACAGTCCGTACGAAGAATTTCTTAAAAAAATGTACTAAGCACGTTTTGTTGACCATTTTTAAGTAAATTCAAGTGAAGCTTTATCGCTAAGAACAGCGCACCACTTACATAATTACACAAACTATTTGTATAATCAATGTTGTACTTGGTACATATTTGTAAAATGCTTGAAGAACTCGTTTGGACAAGAATACGTGTGTTTAGAAAATATAAATATCTACATACATGATTATACTTATTGCTTCGTCTATGATTATTATGGACTAGATTACCTTTTGTAATATGAGATTATGTATTATACTCGTATATAGTTACAAATAGGATATGAGTAACTTAACTGTTATTATTATAAGATATTCAAGTAATTTAAGATAAGAAAAGATCTGCAGAATTACAAACTCACGACCGAAATATTTTCACAAAAAGAAACAAAAAATTGAATATGTCGGTGTTATATGTCCATTTACAACAAAATGTTAAAAAAAAATAACCGACTTCAAAAAAGGAAGAGGTTATCAATTCGACTGTACTTATTTTTGTTTGTTACCTCATAGCTTTCGACTGGGTGAACCGATTTTGATGATCTTTTTTATTTAAAAGCTGGTGCTTTAATTTAGTTTTAATTTGGTCCAGTTCTTGAAGTCGGTTTTTTTTGTCAAAATTTGTGATTAGTTTATTTTATCATAAAAAATCTATGTATAAAATAAGAACTCACCATAGAATATAACGGCAGCAGCAGCGACAAACATGATGACACCTAAAACAGAGAATCCAATGGAGGTCCTCCATCCCGCTGTCTCGCCGAACAGCCTCGCGATAAGCAACACGCCCGTAATTATGATGAAACCTGATAGACAAAAAATTAACCTTGTTAAAAATAATTTGCTAAAAGTAATTCTGCCATAAGAGCAAATACGACATAAGAAATTTCGTATTTTCTATACTAATATTATAAAGCTGAAGAGTTTGTTTGTTTGAATCTCAGGAACCGCTGGTCCGGTTTGAAAAATTCTTTCAGTGTTGGATAGTCCATTTATCGAGGAAGGCTATAGCTAACATCACTCTAATACTAATAGGAGCGGACCACCAATGAAGAATGTTTCAAAAACGGGGGAAAATTTTACGCTACGGGCCATAGAAGACGCAAACGAGGTTGCGTGGGTCAGCTAATTCGGAAATAAATAAAGGTGAAGCAATGAAAATGAAATTAAAGATACCAATTAAAATATTCTAGCGTCAGGTACAAATTCAAAGTTAGAGCTCACGAAACGAAACCAATAGCGTATAAAAGGCTACGGATATTATTGTGAACAATAAATTGAGTCCAGCGACATTAAATAGAGGAAGTTATCACAAATCGGTTTACGGTTGACGGTTTACGTTGACAAGTGTTTACAGGTTTCACTTTCACACGCAAAGTTCAATGATACCTTATTTTCTAATAAACCATCAAGTGAAACCGATTATATACACATTTAAGAAAAACAAACTTCGATTATACTTCACGTATTAAATTGCCAAAAAATAGATAAATATATATTTCTGTAAATGTAATACCATTTCGATTAGTTTTTTATTAGTTTAGACTTTTTTTAAGAAGCGGCATACTATGAAATGTATTTTTTTTAATCAACGGTATTGTGGTAGCGTCCCCAAGCAAAATAAACGTCAAAATGGCCTTTACAAATAACAATGGACTCAACTCATCCAAGTGGAAAATAGCTATAATACTAACCTCGAAAAAATACAACAAAAGTATAAAAAGTATGATTGGCACTTGTCGCACTTGATTTGAAATTAATTAACCAGATCCTCAAAGAACTACGTATGGCAACATTTATTGTAGAGCATTGAATGTAGTTGTATTTTATTTGTAGAATGCATCCCATCGATATAGTTTATTCGTGTTGTAAGGCAACACTTAGACAATTATTCATGACACGTCCAATTGTCAACCACTTTAGATAATTCGTTAATTGTTACAGCTTAAGATTTGCCGTTTGATCGACCATGAAGAATCGGTTCAGACAATTGTTAAATTGAAAGATTAAAACAAATTCGATTGAGACAAATCGGGTCATGGTTTCAGTTTGTTTTTAGGACGACCACAAGTTGTTTCTTGTGCCTGTCGAATTGTTGAACGAAAAAAAAATGTAATAGAAGAATGGTTTCCATACAATAGCGTTCCAAAGTAGATATTATTATGAGATATATGGTTCTATGAACACGTTTATGCATGTTAGAAACGTGAAAAGGTATGGTGTGACTTACTAGAGTATGCTGCGTAAATGAGAGCAATATGTCTGTGATTTGATTGCACTACGTCCGGGGAGTAGAGAGCGCCGACGATTAGGCCGATAGCGATGATAGCTATTATCTGAAAAAAAATAAAAAAAAATAATTTACTTATTCTGGTAATACTATATATTAGCCTGTTTTACGAGTAACAAATGGACA
Source organism: Spilarctia lutea (assembly GCA_916048165.1). Classification (NCBI taxonomy): domain Eukaryota; kingdom Metazoa; phylum Arthropoda; class Insecta; order Lepidoptera; family Erebidae; genus Spilarctia; species Spilarctia lutea. The sequence continues at coordinate 5,088,799 of OU696479.1, read as the reverse complement.
TACGTTTAATTCGCACCTATGGCCAATTATTGTGTGATGAAAGAAATGTGTATAAGTATTTAGAAATACGTATCTAGATATTATACCACAGGATTTACGAACAGACGGCTGTGTATGAGTGTGTCAAATTGACAATTAGTTTTAAATAGGTACTACTAATATCTACTAAAAGTTCTTCACAATCAGTATCTCCTAAAACTCATTAAATCTTACTATTGTATTGATTTGTACGATGCAGTATCAGTTTTTGCAATTTTTTTTGTTTTTTTTTTTTTTTTTATTGAATAGTGGGCGCAAACGAGCAGACGTATCACCTGATGGTAAGCGATTACCGCCGCCCATGGACACCCGCAACACCAAAGGCGTCACAATTGCGTTGCCGACCTTTGGAGGATGGGAAAGGGGATGGGGAAGAGGTTTGGGTATGGGCCTCCGGTATCCTCACTCACTCGGTGAAACACAGCGCAAACGCTATTTCACACCGGTTTTCTGTGAGGCCGTGGTATCACTCCGGTCAAGCCGACCCATTCATGCCGAAGCATAGCTCTCCCACGGTGAAAAATTTGCTCGTTGAATTTATTTATTCCACATTAACTATTCATAATCTCTAACAGCATTATACTTCATTTTTATAAGTTATAAAGAACTATCATTGTTACCCAATCCTAGTTTAATTGCGTGTAAGTAGTTCTTTAAAAGATGTTTAAAAATTTATTCCATACATCTGCGATGATCGCATTATAAAGTGTTTCCTCATTTCAGTTACTGTTGGTTACCACAAGCATAGCCTTTCCAATACCACAAATGTCTTTTTGAATGATTATTATTATGTGGTTTTCACTTTCTCCCATCTTTAATTTAGGTAGACTGCATTTCTTGTGAGTATATAAATATCAAATTTCGTATATATTAATAATTCAAATCTTACATTTGCAATATCCTCGGTTTATTATCCGTATTAGCAGGTATGGAATATTGAGCAAGAACACATCTTACGACTTTAAATTTACAAATAGTAGATAATACGCTTGTTTTGAGAATTGTTCAGAATGATAAACAAAATTGTTGAGTTACATCTTCAAAGACAATCATATCATGCCATACTTGTATATTGTTTGTTTTTTAATTCTTACAATCATTAATCATTGTTTGCTTTCCTGTTTATACTTTGTCATCGATTTTCATATTTTCATCACATTCGTTATTATCTTTATCTAAATTTATTTTATCACACACTATTTGTGTATTTCCAATTAATTTACAATATAGTACTCCTTTACAAGAAACGTTATGGTTAAAATTAAACCTAACAAAGCATTCTTTGACTTCAAGGGCACAGTCTTATGGTACAAATTAACATGTCTTGAATGAAACACAGCGGTCAGTTCCCATGCAAGTAAATAATTCCTAGCAACCCAGTACCATGCAATTATCGAGTCCATCGGTATCGATTTCCAATTAAAGTATAAACGCTTTTATATGTTTTATCTGGAATGCTCTAGAAAATGGTTTGACGATTTACTGGATTTATTGGTTTTGCGATTAAAGCTTTGTACAATACATTTTCTGTATTGACCTACATTTCGAATTACAAATGGTCGCTTACCATTGGTGTGGAACAGAAATACCATTTTTTTAATTAAAGCATAAAGAGTTTCTTCACTTCCACACATACATTAAATTTATTTTCTTATGATTTCTGTATGAATATAACGAAGTGGATCAGAATCTACTACATTATAAACGTTGGTATTATTAGAGGTTTAAGTACTTTTATTTACTGAGTGCACTAGAGTCTCAGATATACTGTCTACTCTTACTACACATGAAATCAAAACCAGTACACTTTCTGTACAATTAATTCCTGTAATACGAGTACATTAGGGGATTTACGTGCGGAACGTGTTTATTTAAAAACATAAATATAATTATACAGTAATGAACCTACTTAAATATATATATATATATACCTACATAAAACGTACATATACAAGTAGAAAATTATATAATTCAATACACATTTTATAAATAATATAAACATTTGTGGTGAATTTATTATTCAGATGGTTATGTTAAGATTTTTTTGTAGAATTGACGTAATTTAAATTGGAAAGTGGCACATGGCTGAGTTCACTTACCAGCTCAAGAGCTCTGAGTCCCACACACCAGTACTGCTTCAGCGCGGCCGCTGCCCTGCTATCCCTGTCATCTGCTGCCTCATCGCCCTTCTTGGCTTGAGCCTCCGCTTCTCGGTCTCCCGCCGACATGGCCCACACTACTCGAGCACCACCGCCGTACTCGGAAACCTAAGAAAGATATTTTATATAGATATTTACTTCGCCTATTAATAACCGGAAAATTTACCTTATTTTGTTTTTGGAAATATTATTTACTAGGAATATTTTATTTATTACATCATTTAAAATGGCCGTCATCAATGGTCAACTATATAAGAGCCTACAAAAAGAAACACACAATCTTCTACTTTGTATAAGTTTTTCCTTCTGCTCAAGAATAATTTTTGTTGTTTTAAACGCGAAAGTTTGAGTATGTAAGTGTTGCTCTTTCACGTAAAAACTACTGAATATATTTTGATGAAACTTTACAATTATATAGCTTATACATCAGAATAACACATAGGCTACAATTTATAAAAAATACTAGCTGAACCCCGCGGCAACGTCTAGTATTTAATAATTACAAGTAACTCTATCTCGTATATAGCATGTGAAAGAAAAATTAATATATCTATTTAAAGTAATTTGGGGTTAAATCAAACTTTTTTTGTATGAAAAATGTAATATTAGCGTATTTCGCAGGATATTTGTGCCCATTAATTTTAATTTCCCGTCATATATGTTATCAGTGAGTAAATTTCCAAGTACCAGACAAACGGAAGTTTTTTAATACTGAAGTAGGTACCTACTATGTGCGGTGATTCAGTTAAAATGCGTGTTATGCTACATAATGACTATTATTACGGTAATACAATTTGCGTGACACGCATAATTACTGCTGGTTATATTTTTTATCCTCAGAATGATTTATTTTACAAGTCAAGTCAAGTTATTCAAGTGTAAAGTATAAAACAATAGCATGAAATTTACAATGGCGAAAAAAACTGTATATCGGTCGGTACGGTCGAAAATTGGTTTTAAAATTGACTTAGCAGTTTCTTTTTATCCGACTTCAAAAAAGAAGGAGAATATCAATTCGACTGTATTTCTATTAAATTTATTATTTAAATTTGTTACCCCATTACTAGTCATAACTTTCCACTGGGTGATCCTATTTTCATGATTCTTATTATATTTGAAAGCTGATGCTTCAAATGAAAATGGGACCACCCATTTCAATATGGTCCAGTTTTTGAAGTCGGTTTTTTTTGTTACTATTGTGGTTATTATCATGTCGTAATTTGTAGTTTATTTCAAAAGTATTCTTGTTAAGCCATTAAGGTAACTCAAATTATTGCATATTTGGCGTAAAATTCATCTGGGCATTTCTGAATTTTAAGTTCATTTGTATTAAATCCTCTGCATCCGATATGCAATTCTATGCTTAGTATTATAAAGAGGTTAAGTTTTTTAGGTTTAGATCTTTAAATCTACTTAAGCCATATTGAAAATTATTTTACGGATAGAGAGCCAAATTATTTATGAGTTTGTGAGTGTTATGACACTCATATTTCTGGTTACTGTATAGCCTATTTATTAACCCGGAATATATTATGGAAGTTCGTAATTTTTAAAGTTAGAAATATAAAATAATAATCGCACAATACATTATATAACAGTATACGTATTCAAGGATATATCTTGATCACTATTCTGTAATACTCTATATAATTATGTGTTATATTTAGTATCCTTATCTGTTTTATTGTGTTTTGTATTCTAAAATTTTAAAAAGACCTTATGTTTACAACAACATATGTACCTATTCAAGTAAACTGAATTCGAAGGTTGAACTAGTTGTCAGTATATTTGAGGACACTGACTTCCCAATAACGATTGTCATAGGTTCAGTCATGATAACCGGGACCAATGGCTTAACGTACTCTCCTAGGCATGGGCGGAATATTCCGGGCTGCTCTTAAGAATTTCTTGTAAGAAAAACTCAACAGCAGTCCGACCCGGGAATCGAACACGAGACCTCTTGACCGGCAGTCGCTTACCCTAGCCGTTAGACCAACGAGACAACCCAAATGCTTTAATAAAATCAACGTATGATTATCAAATCAATTAACCAATAATGGTTATAAATATTGACGCTCTTAATTCCCTACCTGTCATAAATAATAGAAAACTTGGTACACGCACGACGACAAACCATTAATCGTAAACAGGCTGAATGCCAATCGCTGAAACGGAACGCAACGCGCGCATTTTGCTTTCCAAAGCTAATTTTTTTTTGCAAACACGACAATTAGGAGTGGACTGAAACGTGAAATAATTCGAATTATTTTACAAATGATAGGAAATCACTTCTTAGGAATGTAAAGTACACGTGCAGGGAGCCTATTTTGGTTATTGTAATATTGTATACAGAAACTCTGTACGTATTTACGCTACATAAACAAATAGACTAGTCCAAATTTACATCGCTAATAAATATTAATAGACATAATATATAAGTGCATGATATGCTCAATAGACTGTAAGGCATAATTATTGTGTAATCATGCATGAAAGGCTATTGAAACAAAGCTACTTAAAATATTGTAATACAAATAAACTTAAATTAATAAATTCTTTGAATATTAAAAAAAATATTTACCAAAGACAGGAATACAGAACTCCTTGGTTTGTGAACGCACTAGATGTTTATATTTAATTTCAGAACACTTGCACTTCGATATTTAAAATTACTGACGCTTTGAATGTCACGATGCTAAGCTCGGTGCAAGCACGAGTGCGTTCAGCGTACCGCGCGAAGCGACTACCGCTTGTTCGACGATCGGCGCTCCTCTATGCTTCATTTGGAGACGAGCTCGAACCATTCTTTTGTTTTTCCTTATGTCGTCCTATGTAAGGGGCGTTGAGGGAGCCATGGGAGGTCTACGTTTATTGGCCTTCGGGCCGTAGAACTGTTGGCGTAGTAATGCGTAGCACATGAGTAAACAGCTTTCATTCATTTGTGAAGCTGTTTGTTCGTATAAATATTGCTTAAACATGGACTTGTCGACTTGAAATGTCGGCAGATCTCTGAGTCTGAAGAAATATTAAAATTCGAATTCGTATTTCAATAATATGTTTGTTATTTAGAACAGCACGGAAAGGAATCCCATTGTCATACTATTTTTTGATACAATTTAACTGTCACGTTTTATTAAACGTTCAATTATTGTCAACAAATATTAGACTTCTTGTTTTCTATTAACCAAAACTATAAAGGTCTCAAGATTTACACTTCACATTCAGTTACGAAGCAATCCTATATATACATACATACAAGCGTATGATGTTTCTATTTTCATATCTAATAAACAATCAAAGAACATCGCTCACCCAGAAGGCGTCTCATAATGCCGTAATTGATTAAATAATGGAAACTATTTATAGTGCAAATAGTGTTGGTCCGTTATTGCAGTAGGCTGTTTTCTTTCATATTTTATGACCGTATCTCAAGTCCCTTCAATAAAATCGCTTTAGGTAACCGTAGATCATAATTAAGACACGAAATTTTGATTATTTAAACAGGAATACTGAAATATGTATATTTCTGAGTCAAAATGTTTTTTTTTTCGTTTAAACTTAGAATTACTTTTAAATTTTTTTACACTATAATTTTTTGTATGGCAACAAAAATAAGTCAAATTATATTTTTATGGTTAAACACAATCTATTAATAATTATGTGAGAAGTAGATACCCACAAGTAAATTACTCGATCTTTTTACCTTTAAAATTTGATTTATGTGTATCTATACAGTGTATATGGTGTAAAAAACTAAGAAAATGAGCTACGTGTGTAGTTAGTAACATAATTATTCATGAAACACTTGCAACGCTAATGTTAATCTTTTTTTAACAAAATACTCTATGGTAGATAGTGAGTTTCGTACAATATTTTGCTGTATTAAAGTAGCTTCTTTTGCTAGAAGACTAGTCTATTATTTCGTCACGAATAGTATTAACGCTAACTGTAGAAAATATGTAAAAAATTGCTTCAAGTGTATTCATCTTAGGAGTTTTGTGAAATTATTTCTACACTAGAATGGGAACTATCATTGTCATCTTCAGCTATCAGGTACCGGAAGGTAACAGTCTGGACTTCCTTTGTAACTATTATATGCCAGACTAGGTTAGCTTAAAGTAAATTTTAACCTGAATGATAAATTTAAACCTTAAAATTCAAAGATATAAAAGGTATACCCAAGATATAAAATCAACAGGCTCTATAACATCTCGTAATTTTTGAAATTCGAGTACTTAGTTAATTTATAGTTAATAGCCCAACTAATTTACATACTCTTGTCGTCAATATGAGACGGTTAGGTTAGCTATACTTTGGAGAACTTCTTACTTAAAGTGTGTATTATAAATTAATCATCACTTGCTTCAATAGTGGAGCAAATCATCGCGGGGAAGGATATCAATCACGATAAATACAGATGTAATTTACTAACAACGCGCCCGTTGAATCGGCGCATACGCGTTCATTATGTAGCTATTCGTAAATTGAAAAGCCACTTTCTAGCGTTTTCCGGTCTAGAAGTCAGCGCGCATAACTGCACATATGCATGCGCGCGAACACGCACGACCATCGCCAATGATCACTATGCGAATTTGTAAATGCGTTTGATATATTATTTCGATGTAACATTAACTGCATTTAACAATCAACTGCAGAACTCTATACCTGCTGGTCAGATATTTTGATTTTGATACACAATTTATTTAGAGTTTTTTTTGCCGTGTTATTGGTCTGGGTAGTTTGAGTCCTTAGGTAAGTCTTACGACACCCACGGGGTGAACAGGATTGGTGACACTCTGTATTTTTTAATCATCTCCACATGGACTAAATAAAAAAATCGTTATATAGGTATTATACCACATATTCATTAAAATTATTATGAGGAAGAGTGACTAGTGATATAAATAAAGAGTAATTTGTCTGCTAAAACTGCCTCTGTGGCGCAGTGGTAGCGTATGCGACTGCTGTTCTTGAGGTCGCGGGTTCGATTCCCGGGTCGGACCAAATGTTTGTATGATCTACAAATATTTGTTTCGGAGTTTGGGTGTTTTCTATGCATAATATGTATGTACATATTTACAAAAAAAAAGTATATATATACATATTTATATCAGTTGTCTAGTACCCATAACACAAGCTCTGCTTAGCTTGGGACTAGATGACGTTGTGTGTAAGATGTCCGAAATATTTATTTATTATTATTCATTTATTACACCGACACTAAGAAGCGGGAGAATATATATAATGTAATAATACTTTTATATGTTAAAGTTTTTACGCAGTCGGGTTGTTAAATTTCATCCAGGAAATTTCACAAGGCAATGTATACATGCCTATATTTCAAACAAACCATAGACCAGCAAAATTATCCTGTATTTCATACGTCATAAACTAAAAAGTTGTATAGAATGAATTGTTCATTTCAGTGGAAGTTATGAGTAATTATAACAAAATACAAATAATACAAGGTTCAATGTATTACTCATGGAAAGACGTAGATTGATGGGAATTGTTTTTATGGGACACCTAACATTATTCATTAAAATAAACCAAGATTGGATATAGGAAAAATAATTCGGTTAAGGACATTTTACATGTATGTAAATTAATGTTCTCTAATATAGGTTGTTTCGGAGTTTGGGTGTTTTTTATATATAATATGTATGTGTTTACAAAAAAAAAGTATATATTTATTTATATCACTTGTCTAGTGACTACTACTTATAACACAAGCTCTGCTTAGATTGGGACTAGATAGCGTTGTGTGTAAGATGTCCGAAATATGTATTTATTTATAGGTATAGAGCAATCTTTGTAGAGAGTGACAAAATCTCTATCAATTCTAACATATGCAGTAAAATGTTTTTTTTGTTTGTTAATTTTAGTTAGATTTACTAGTTTAACCGACAAGAAAAAGTTTGAAAGCTATAATCCGACCACGTAAAACTAAACTTTTGATACAATTTATATTGTTTATATCACCTAGGTTCAGCGTAGCCAAATGTTTTCGGTCAGTCAAATCGGGATTTTGAGACTTTTTGGTGAGTAAAATCGGATTTTTTTTCCTCGAAAGCGGGACAAGGAGTGTAAAAACGTATCGTATATAATCTCAAATTACGACACACGAGTTCGAGTAACCTAAACAACAAAGAAAAAGCTCATTCGCAATATTTTTGTTTCTCTGTAACTATATATCCTAACTACGTATCATTCCTACTTAGTGAATTGCCTGCCAATTTTATTAAGTGAAGTTAGTTAGTTAGCACTACGGCTATCTAACTTCACTTTGGGCGTCCTGTCAGTTATCCCGAAAAAGCGGGTCAAAACCCGCGCGGGACATTATAATTTTCAAAATCGGGACACCTGACAACGCTGCGAATTATAACGAATCTATTGCCACCTCAATAATTACAACCGGTTCAGTAGTTTAGGCGGTACGGTGGAACATAACATACATAGATTGCCAAAAATATAACCACACCTTCTGGGTGCGCCGTAGTTGGATAAAAACTAGTGTCAAAGTTAATGCGTAATGATTATTAATCGTTGTTTTATATCTTATACAGTACCTAGAAATTCATCTGCTTCCATTAATGATTTAGTAGTCGATTCATGTATTGATAAAACACGCAGTGCTGTATTTACTCCCTAATCATTATGTAGGTATATTACTAACAGATACTTTATTAACTTAAGCAATGTCGGTCTATTTTTGCATATGCTCCTAGGACCACATAATACTTTTTAGCATACGAGGACCATGTCTCATCAGGAGTGATCACAGAACATTTTTTTCTGTGGGAGGTAAACCACAGTCTGTCCAAGAAGGTTTTTGACACATCATTCTGTAGGACATACCTACATTGCGAAGTATATGAATATATAATAAAAGTTATTAAAGCGTATAAGTGTTTAAGTATAATTTAAAACCTGTTTTCAACTTAATATTGTGACAATTGAAATGATTATAATAAATCAAATCTGTACAGGTGTACTAATAGACAATGATGAATATCGCACTTATTTTATTTTACAAGGATCAACCTTGATAATGGCCGTGACAGCATACAATGCGTCAGAAGGCCATTCATGTAGGCAGTAATTACGTATTAAGTGTACCTGCTTACAAAACCGGGAAAATCAACGCTGTTTGTTTATGAAAATATTAAATTCTATGTATGTATCTAACTTACGTATTAAATCTTGCTTACGTAAAACAAATGACTAACGGAATTAAAACTGTGGTTATACTATATTCATTGCAAAATTAATCATTAAAAACAATACAATAAAGTGTTTAAAATATTTTTCTTAACATCGAATCAGAATACGTTAAGTTAAATTTAACCTAAAACGGATTCGTCGCGAAGCTGTGGGCTAATTTTCTACCTTACCCTAAAAAGTAACTTAACTAAATTGAGTAATGCTACTACCTATCTGAAATCACACCGTCCTTATTGCTAAATTAGACAATTTTTAATGTAAATACAATAATGTTGCCAAGAATATTAATTCTTAAACTTTGTTTCCAATAAATTATTATAAAACAAGACCTTGGTAATTTTTTTCAAGTGAAATATTAGGCTAAAACCTTCACAGTAAGAAAAAACTGTCAACTACACGAACAATGAGTTTTAACAAGTTCACAACGAATGATGTTGTTAGACCGAGCTAGTACCTATGGATGACCCATTGTTTCGTGAACTATAGTCATCGCTAGACAAGACTTATGAGAATTCTAAGGAAAATACAATTACAAATACGCAGTATCACCGCTATTTATCCCATACGCGAAATAAACTACGCGGGACAACATCACTGCAAAAAGAAGAACTTCGTCGGTATTGGGTGCAAATTATAGTTAAATTAAATAATTTCATTTCAGTTACATACAGGCAACGTTATTTTAACGACAAACTTCTTTATGTTAATGTTAAAGTGAGGATCTCAAAAAAGCTCAATATGAATTCTTACTTCAAAAGGGAACAGATTTTAATATTTTTTGCAAATTCACGGTTTCTATTAATTTTTAAATAGACCAATTGAGCCAAATGCTCATTTTTCAACGATTTACCGAAATTATTTAGAAGTAATTTACTTTTTACTTTTTCATTCATATGAAACTTTTTTTAATAAATTTAATACGCTCATTTTATTTATTGTAAGATTTGAATAAAACAATATGCGTAAACAAATAGAATATTATAGCTTTTTGCATCCTATCTGTATAAAACTAAAGTCCAGAGTCCCGTCAATATGGCGTCTAGGCGCCAGCATGGCGGCAATTTTGGCGCCAACTAGCCTGTGTCGCGGGGTGCGTTCTGAAGCTGTTGTTACAATGACCTATTTCTTTAAATGACACGAACTGCCCCAATTAACAAATCGTATTATCCTTAGGTGACTTCGTGAGTACCAGTAAACCTAGAGTTGTAAACATGTTTGGAACGCACTTAATTAAAAAATTTAGTTCGTAATTTGTAATTATCTACTTATGATAATATCCTGAAGTATGAAACGGGAAGTATTAAGTAATATTCTTGGTAAGAATATTTAATTTTAATTGACGTAAATGTTACATCCGTATGTATTATTCAAAAGCATTGTGTTATGAAAGAATTATATAAACGGTTTTATTAAAACAATACTGGTAAGATTTTTATGCAATTAGACATTAACTGTAATATTTATTAAGTCTGAAAAGTTAGCTTGTTTTTTAATTAGTTTCTGTATTTCTTTTAGTCACGTTTAGTTGATGATAACGTTGAAGTTTTGTATTAGTGTACTCTTTGAGATGAAAGCTGCATTACAGAGCAAGGTTCTCAAGTGTTGAAATATTATTGATCAATATATTGCTTCTCTGTAGAAGCTAGTCTATTTATCCCAACACTAGTATTTAATACTCCACTGCTGGGTATAGCTCCTTCTTAGCACATGTTCTTCCTGAGTTGGCATGTGTATGATTTGATTCAAGACTGTCTTCTCCTTGCAATGATTTTGTCCTGCTTAGTTATCCCACTACATAATTAGCAGATAATTCACTTTCTAGACAGTAAATAGCTCAAAAGCTGAAATATTACTGGACAGGCAGTGGTCGTGCTCTATGTTTAGCAGTGGATTGTTAAAGCTGATGATGTGAGGCGATGTGGATGACATCAAAAACTTCAAAATTTAATCTATTCTAGTTTATAATCATCTTGGGTCGGAACAAGTGTTTGTGTAATCTACAAATATTTGTTTCGGAATATGGGTGTTTTCTATGTATAATATGTATGTATTTACAAAAAAAAAGTATATATGGATTTATATCAGTTGTCTAGTACCCATCACACAAGCTCTGCTTAGCTTGGGACTAGATGGCGTTGTGTGTTAGATGTCCGAAATATTTATTTATTTTTATAATGGAAAGCCTAAGATTACAAAACAAATCGGTCGATCGATCGATGGATTCTTACAGAAATGTTTATGGGGTCGGTACTATCCTCTCACAGCAGGCTAAAATAAGAGCATTCGTGCTGCCGTGTTTCGTTAGTTAATGCAAGACCGGAGGCCCAATAATGCAGAAGCATCGCAACAAGCCGCCATAGCATGGGTCACCATGCTGCATTGTTACATTGTCTGCATTCTCAATGAATATGTTGTCCACTACTCTTGGATTCTGCTCATGCTTTCCATCAGGCAGAGAAGAGTCACTTTGGCACGCTCATAAAAAAACATCTGTTTAGAAACTAATACTTATTATATAGAGTCTACTAAAGACCAGATAAGCGGGTACCTACTTATAATGCTAATGACAGTCCCTTTAGTTTAGCTACAGTTATTCGTGCGGTGTGCGTGTGCGTCGCTAATGACCACTACTGTTACTGCCGAAACTGGGTTAAAGGCGATTGTGAGTGAGGTGGCCGAAAGGGCCAGTTGAGAGTTGTCAAGTTTCTTGTAGAATTTCTTATAAAACTCTGTACTAAAATGAAAAGTGAACCACGATTACTAATTATATCTGATGCAGTCGCCATAAAGGTTGGATAACATAATTGTGAAGTAAATTAAGAAGTTACTGTCATGACCTTTTACTTTTGCATGAAATTAAGTAGTTTAAAAACGAGTTGAAAGAATACGACTCTTCTTGAAAATTAGACAGCAATGAAATAATAGTAGCCTACGTGCTATTACAGTAGTTTTTATAAAGTCCTATTAATAAGATTGTCTTATTTACCGTAGTAATCGTATATGAGCTTTACATTAGTGTACCTACTGTAAAATTCCTGGTGTGTTATGCATTACCCGCTTCGTGGCACGTACTGTATGGCGCATTGTTGATGTGCTTACCAAATCATTTTGACGTTCTCACATATTTTTAAACTAGCTACCTGTAATCTGCCACGTTTCTCTGTAATTTTTAAATAAATATTTTGGACATCTAACACAACACCATCTAGTCCTAAACTAAGAAGAGCTTGTGTTATGGATACTAGACAACTGATATAAATACATATATACATTTTTTTGTAAATACATACATATTATGCGTAGGAAACACCCAAACTCCGAAACAAATATTTGCAGATCAAACAAACATTTAGTGCGACCAGGGAATCGAACCCGAGACCTCAAGCATAGCAGTCGAAAATTGTATTGATTAGAAGAGAAACAAAAGGGCCCCTCTGCCCAACTTGACAATCTACAAACGTTAACGTTATTAGAAAATTAATTAATGTATTGGAATGACGTTATCTTAATGCTAAGTCACGTGGTCAAAACAAAATATCTGCCAATAATAAGAGAGAAAATTAAAGTTAAAAGAGAATCGACATGCAACCCTTGTCTCTTGGCTAAAAGGGCTCACACGAAAGTGGGCAAGCTTAATCTATGAAGTGGTTTTGCATATCGTATCAAGATTGGAGCTCAGTCGGCACATAATTTTTAAGCTTTGAATTTGATTTGGCATTTTTATAAATACAGATTTTCTTTTTACGTTAAAGTTATAAATAAAGTAGGTATTTTAATAAGAATTAAACCTACAATAAATCAAATAACTCCTTAGTCCCACTAGCGGCCCCAGGAGCCAACTAGATGTGAGGTGTCACAGTCTCATAGAGGCAAGACAATAGCATGATCATCTTTTAAGAAACTGGAATGTTATTCTTTGTCTGTTTTTAATGTGCATTGTATCTGTGTCATAGTCAGTGACGTATCATTAGATCTCTTAAAAAGCGAAAGTTTAAAATTCATCCACAATTATTCTAAAGAAACCATTACAACGTGTCTTCGTAGAAGACTTAATATAATTTCTCATGGTTCCATGAGATACATTGGAAGACAAACGCATGTTCAAAACCCAATAAAAACAAAAATTACGCCACCGTACCGTTTTCAATCGACACTCACTGACGCTTTCTAATACCATTATTGTAAAGTACCCTAATTCACTAACTTTTTAATCAATTTATTAAAAAATATTCATGAAGGTTATAAATAAAAAACAAAGCAAAAAATCCAATCCGGCCTAGTTACACTTCCGCCTAATCGATCACATCACTAGCGGATCGTGAGAATAATTATATACCTACATAATACTGTGTTAAGTACTCCTCACATGCTTAATGAGCCCGCACGATTATTATGTACAGTTACGTATTAAACCATTGAATTTAAAAGGTTCAGTTATAGGACCAACTGCTACCCAGAGAGACCCTGCGAGGTCTTCGTGGTGCAGTTTTTTATCACTGTGTCTGTGAATGTATGTGTATTGGAAACAATAAAAAAAAACTTATGCTTTACTAGGTTGGGCCACGACTTGCGTAATGTATGTTATCGCGAGAACGTGTAGCATAAGGACATAGAATACTTACTTTATTTTTCCACTATCCTCTTTTCACTGAGGGTTTGCTGGAAGACAACTCGGTTTTGGACTAAGCCCGCCTTTGTACATGACATTTCCTTAACAGATATTAAGGCTCTAACTAAGTTGCAAGCGTTTTTAGCCTAAATTTTTTAAAGCCTAAATTCTCGTGTCTTTGGCTAATCCTCCTCTACTTAGGTTTTTTGCCTAAACTGTCAATAGCATCAAATCAGCAGAAAAGAGATAGATTTTCCCAAAGCCAAGCAATATTTCTCTTTTTTAAGTACCTTAGATCTAATATTTAATGGCGTATTCTATTTCATAATTTTAATGCGTTATAGAAAAGACGTTATTTGAAACTAAATACATCAAAATCTAACATATTGATCTTAACTATAACTTCCAAGTTTAGAACAATAGTACTCACGGAATCAGTTAGTGGAGCAATTTTGGCGGTTTCCAATACAACGTCACACAAAAACTCTCTCGAATCAGGCGCTATTGTGACGAGGTTCGCGTACAAACACTCCACTTTCAAATTTATTTCGTCTATTATTAAACAATAATCAAACATATATTAAATATATTTGCCTGCTGTGAATCTAATAACAAAGCAAGAAATCTAATTCAATTTATGATGACATAGCCCGCGCTTTTTTACATTGACATTCGATTTTTTTTTCTGCACAATTTCTATTCGGCCAAACAGTTATCGTGTAGTTCGCAGAACGAAATATCATAGACTAATCCAGACTCCTTCGTGACAATCAAGTAGTTATTAGGACGAATCGCATTTAACCCCTGATCTTAGCCTTTGACACGTCTAATTTGACTCTGCATTGACCCGAGTTATCCCATGCTACTATCATAATCTGTTAAAATTAGGTTGCATCCAGTTCTTGTTTTATGGGATACTGCAAAATAATACTTTCACATTGTCTTATAATACCCAGAGAAAACAAATATACGGTACAGTTGTAGACAAACTTATAAAGACATTTTTCTTAACCTGCAGTAGATACTAAAGATACATCTTATTTTAAAATTACGAGTATGTATCTAGTCTTAAAAAGCTAATTAGCTAACAAATTAAGTTGATTATGTGCAGCATTTGTACGGTATTTATTAAAAAAAATAGAAATGCAGAACGTTATATGCTTCGGATATAATCTATACAAATATATAAAATTGAAGTGTCTGTTTGTTATTTCAAATTAATAGGTGTTCATTAAATGCAAATATTTAATCTCTGCAACGACTCGACCAATTTTGGCGGGACTTTCACTGATAAGTAGCTGATGATATACAGAGTAACTTAGACTACTTTTTTTGGACTTGTTTTGCCCCACATCGGTGCCCACTATTTTATAATAATTATAAACGAACTTTAAGTATTTTAAAATATTGGTAAACATATTGCATATTATTGCAGGAAAACCCAAATGAAACAATAATAAACAAATAAATCCCTTGTACGGAAACTTACATAGTTTATGACGTTGTAAAAGGGGAATATTGTACATGTAAAGAAAATGAATAAAGTGACTTGCAATTCCTTGTATGTATACGACTTTAGAATCTGTAGGTATTGCGTTATTTTATTTCTTTGTTTTTACACACTGACATGACACCAATCAAATAAGTTTTAAAAACTATAACCCGACGTATAAACTATTCACACAGCTTAAATCACCCGGGCAATAATTTTTTTTGAATTTTTTTATGTATGTACTTATTTTTTTTTCCATCTTTTTTTATTTTCCATCCATTATTTTATCCATCTATTAACACCTTACACTTCATTATAATCGGTTCTTAAGTTTAGACGCTGCGGTGGAACGTACAAACACATATAGCTGCCAAAAATATGACTTTTGTTTTTGGTTTCGCTGTGGTCGGATAAAAATTAGGTATTATATGGAACCTTCGTTTTGCCTATTTTAAAGGAAGTTTCAGCAAACAATAAGGATAACTATGGGTAAATAAGTTGAGTCATGCTGAAATCACTGTCATGTAGACTTTGTATTGTGGCTATAGTTTAATGATTAACGGTAATATCCTGAAAAATATGAATCAATAACTATAGGATAAACAACAATAATATATTGTAGTACTTAGTTATTTCAATGGATGTACCTAAAAATGTATATCTATTAGAGTTTCATATCAAGTTTAGTGTGATTATGTACGCTAGGATTACGGAAGATTAGATACATTAATGTGAGGTTCGAAAGTGCATTAATCTAACACACAAC
Organism: Spilarctia lutea; assembly: GCA_916048165.1. NCBI lineage: Eukaryota > Metazoa > Arthropoda > Insecta > Lepidoptera > Erebidae > Spilarctia > Spilarctia lutea. The sequence continues at coordinate 5,072,510 of OU696479.1, read as the reverse complement.
GCCATCTAGTCCCAAGCTAAGCAGAGCATGGGTTATGGGTACTAGACAACTGATATAAATACTTACATACTTTTTTTTTGTAAATACATACGTATTATACATAGAAAACACCCAAACTTTGAAACAAATATTTTTAAATCACAAACATTTGGTCCGACCCGGGAATCGAACCCGAGACCTCATGTCTATTATTTACATCTAGATCTTGAAAACATGACTAATACCTGTAGCTGTATATTATAAGTTACTGCGCATTTATATAAATATATCATTTAGTAGTACCTAGATTCAAATGATGCAAGAGCATCTCAATAGTGAGCCATAATGTGGGTCACCAAGCTGCACGATACTTTAGTATTTTTATTACTGTACCATATCCGTTAAATCAAAATTAAATTGAGTTTTTTACGAGCTTACGTACATGTTTTTACAAGTCGATTTTTTTTGGTTCAATTGTTTTAATTTTTCCATTGTTAGTGCGAATTGTCATAAGTAAATTGAACTAATTCATACACGACGCATGAGCCAACTTAATTTAATAAAAAAATGCTTTTATTGACTGCCTCGGTGGCGTAGTGGTAGCGTATGCGACTGTTAAGCTTGAGGTCTCGGGTTCGATTCCCGGGTCGGACCAAATGTTTGTATGATCTGCAAATATTTGTTTCGGAGTTTGGGTGTTTCCTATGTATAATATGTATGTATTTACAAAAAAGTATATATGTATTTATATCAGTTGTCTAGTACCCATAACACAATCCCTGCTTAGTTTGGGATTAGATGGCGTTGTGTGTTAAATGTCCGAAATATTTATTATTATTATTCCTTTATTTTCTAATAATACAAGTAAATAATTTATGTTAAAATAAAACCACAATGGTGTACTGTACATTAGTTTATTTCAAAATAAAAGTAATTACATTAAAAAGTCAAAATGACATACAAAAATGGTCTAAATTAACTTAATATGTATACATAAGAAAGGTGGGAAAAAAAGATGTTTTGTGATTGTGTCATGTTTATTGGGCTTGATAATTTAAAGAAAAAAACTGATGTGTAGTGAAACTAAGTACAACTAACTTAGAAAGTATTAAATAGAATTTTGGTTTCGTTATTAATAATTTTAAAACTCTGAAGGAATTCATAATGTCTTCTTTATCTAATGAAAAAGTATACATAATGAGTTTTATCTTGTATTTTGCAAAAAAATTAATTCAAATGAATAAAATCAATTCAACACAGATCTTACATGCTAAAATGTCAAGATATCGGAAGTCTGACTATCGGAATCTATTTATTCGTATTCTTTTTGACAGTTATTTCTAATCGTAACTTTTTTTGTATTTGTAACACCAGTGATTAAATATTAATATCGATTTATATTTCTATCGAATCGTCAACTCTTCGGTCTTCACTATTTAACTATCTATCGAACTGTCAAAAAGATAATAAATAAATCGAGTATATGTGTAAATGGCTATATTGTACCAATCGTTATACTTATGTATACTTAGAACTAAATAAAAATACATTTATTTATGCGTCTAAGTTACATCTCTTTCGTGAAGTGTATGACGGAGAGTGCTGTGTCCAATAAATATATGGCACCGTTGATAACACAGAGGGCACCGACAGCTAAACCGACCTGAAAAAAATACAGTCGAATTAAGAACCTCATTTTTTTGAAGACGGTTAAAAAGTAATTTTAATTTGAAAAATAACCACTCTTTCAGAAGACACCCAATTATTCTAGAGGTTTTAATTCTTTAAATGAAAATCAACTTTTAGGGTTGGTACTTCTAACTACTATCTTTTTAAAAAAAAATTGCTCATACTGCATTGTCTACATGCGCAATGAGTATATATAGTTGTCTCCACTTGGAATCTACTCACGCTTAGGCAGGGTAGAGTCACTTAGATAGGTTTTTTTTTTTTAAACTAATCCCTTGTTAATAATGATTTTTATGTAGATTAACATCCTCCCACCACCTTTCCAGCTTAACAAAACCCTACAATGTCTAAAAGAGGATATACCAAGAGAATACTTTCAGTAAATTGTCAAATAACGGTCCTATATAGAAATCAACTTAGATTCAGTGTGGGTTTGAATCTGGCTAAATCTACCCAGTGATCTGGCTGTACTAAAATTAAAAAATAATAAAAGGGATGCTGAAAATCATGTTGAAAAGACAAAAGAAGTCATTATTGTACGTACTTGTCTCTCAGCGAAGACAAACTGGAATTGGTGCTCTCCCTGGTAACCTCCCCAGTAATGAAGGGCTACAGCTCCAACGGCGATCCAAAGGAACACGCCAACAAAGTTCATGACTATCTCGGAAAGGGCCCTGAAAAGTAAAAAATAAAAATTATATTGAATGAGGAACTCATTTGTGATTAAACTTAAAGAGTACAGCAGTTTTTATTCCCTCCATCCTTTAATCAAAAGTCCCTTTGCTATGCTATGCTTTTACATTAATATTATTACCATGTATTTCAAGGTTGAATGCTCGTTTAATTTTCTACAATCTGTGATATTTGTATTGGTCTTAACTCTCATATTATTTTAAACATAAATGAACGTAATTATTTTGCATTAGTTATACAGTAATTATTGTCTAATAATTCGCCAAAATTTAAAATATTTATTCTCCTAAATTAGAAAAAAATGCTTATGAGACTTTAAGTTCCTGTAACATCCAAGTTAACTGTGAATATGTTTTACTTAGACAGGTGTACTGGATGCAAAAAGCAGCAGACTGGACTCTGTGGTGGGTCTTGGGAGAGGCCTATGTCCAATACTGGACTGTTACGGGCTGATGATGAAACAGGCGTACACTAGTTTCATCTCAATTTTAAATTTCCGTTAAAGGGTTCAAAGTTCAACGTCCATTTCAATAGCAGAAACAAAAAATGGCCTTACCTCTTATGTTCGGTAGTTCCAAAGAGATATGTTACGACTTGCACGAGGGTGTAGATTAGGTAACCGACGATAACTCCCGAAGCCACAATCTCAGCGTCAGGATTCTTTTCCTCGTTAAGGTTCCAAGTACCTCCCACTCCGAGGAACTCTCCATTGTAACCGATACGGTACAGCACCAGGATTATAATGTTTAAGACCTGCAGATTATGAAGAAAGTTGTGTTAAGAGAGAGATAAACTTCTTAGCATTCCATGGATTCACCGTGCGGGTGCCGGGTCCATGGTGTGGTTGGGGGAGAAACCCAGAGCAGTTACCAGGACTTGCGACCTAGGTGTAGGTTTAAGGAGGCCCCCTTTGAGATGCGCATCAACGCTCACCTTCACTGCTCGAGTTTCCCGCCCTACCTAGCCAAATTTGATAGGAACCTGTTAGTGCAGCCTGTGTTACGAGTATATTATTGTCACCTGTCCTGTGTAAAGAAGATAAATGTGCGTGTTACAATAACATTTGCATACTAAGTATACACCATACACCTTATTTCGAAAATTTAATCAATGTTTTCCATTTACCACTAACTGAGTTCAAGTGCAAAACTTTACTTTCAGTTTAGTTGTTTTTACCACAGATTTATAAGTACTATTTACATATAATAGTAGGTCTTTCTTCAAATATAAATCTTATAGTAGAAAGAATAACATCTTATAAGGTATTGTGATCGGTTCGGTCGATCGGCAAATTAATGTTATGAAAAACTTCAAGACCTTATGTGGCAATCACAGAAAGACAATAGAACAAAATTCATAGAATATTGTTTGGGAAGTCATGCTAATTTAACAGTATAAAGGATAATAAAGAATATATCGCTTTCTTTCTTTCTCCTTTTGAAATAGTAACGCACTTGTGACGCCTCTGGTATTGCGCGTGTCCATAGGCGGCGCTAATCGCTTACCATCAAGCGATACATCTGCTTGTTTACCTTATCCCATAAAAAAACTTAATACTAGAAGGTACAAGTGGCGGCATTATTGTTTGAAGGCAATTTCTTACAAGGCAATCATGATATGAAAGAAATACATGAAAAGTATAGGGTTGTGCCTGGTGTATTAAAATAGTGATAGCGAAAAGAAATTAAAGCGATACATAAGTATTATATAAAGTAATAGTAACACACAATACGTTTTAATTTAATAAAAGTATTCTTGTCTTTAAAATCGTAAGATTGAATGCGTTTCTATCTAATATATAAAATTCTAGTGTAACGGTGTGCGTAATTGAACTACTCCGAAATGGCTCGATCGATTTTCGTGAATCTTCGCGTATATATCGCGGCTAGGGTTGAGAATCGGACAACATCTATTTTTCATTCCCCTATTATTTTAGAAATAAACTAGTTGACCCGGAAAAGCTTAACATTTAGCTTTGCTGGGTCAACTAGTTTATTTCTAAATTATGACTTCCTTAATAGTTTTATCTTAAACAGTGTTACTCATTAGCAGGTAGATTCATGGTTTCCTGTTGTTCTAGACCCTTGTTATCATTACTTCCGAAAAGTCTGATAAGTGGGTGTCACCGTGTTGACTCACTGTTTAGAATCGTGAATAAAATCGTCATCAAGTGAAATTACAACGTATAGTTTAATTTAATTATAAGGTCTATTTATATTAATTGACCTCACCTTTTTTAATTGAGACATCAACCTTTTACTACGTGTAGAGACTATAAAAGTAGAGTTCATAAAATTTAACTCATACATTGGGGTTATTTTATTGGACTTTAAATAGAATACTTTTTGTTGTACATAGAAAACAAACAGACTCCGAAACAAATATTTGCAAATCATACAAACATTTGTTACTTACGACCCATCGAACCTGAGACGTCAAGCACAGCAAACGCATACACTACCACTGCGCCAATGAGGCAAAATTGAAAATTAATAAAAAAAATTGTTTCGTGTTTGATGTATAAGATCTGTAACTTTACAAATTTGAAGATTCTATGAAACAGTTAAACAATCCAATATATACCTACCATACACATCATTGCTGATTAATATATGTTTGACATTTGATAAGGTAACGATTAGATCTTAAGTCAAGAACAACGAAGCGATCGTACATTTTCTCTTCTACAGACAATTGGTGATTCGATTCCTACAACAGTAACTCTATTTGCTGTTACTTGAAGTTTGTCTTACGAAAATATCAGTCACCTTTGCAAAATCCACCCTAAAGATTTGGACCTAGAGCTTAAAGTTGCTAATCCTTGTGATATGATAAATCATGTAATAAAAGATTTATAACTTTTAAAATTAAACACGTTAAACATAACATAATATAAAAATTTAGAATTTTTTATTAAAGATCCGGAATTGCAGAGTAAACATTCACCTGTTTGTCTGAAATTGATAAGATAACATGTCGATAAAGAATTTCCGATAACCGTTATATTTGATGTTAGTCATTATTTCAATATATCTTACTCCATGTTTAATACTCGGTATGTTATCTATGGTATTTGTTTCAGGAATAACATTAAAAAACGGACTTAACAATGTTTTGTTATTCATTTGTAATGATAGCTATTTTTCATAAAGTTCTCTTAGCCGATTACGGCCATTGCGATCAGTCTCAACGGAGACCAGCCAACTACGCAGGAGACATTATAGTGCACAAGTGTGTGCACAAACACAGGTGCACTCTCTGTTCCCTAACTCTCATAATCCGATGGGACGTTTAACCGACACGATCAAGGAGAGATCAGGCCCAGAACCGACAGCTTTACATACTCTCCGAGGCACAGGGGTTCACAACTTTCAAACTCCGAGCTGTCATTAGGTATTTCTATAATAGACCCGGGATTCAAACCCGAGACCTCTTGACCGCCAGTCGCATACGTCAACCGCTAGACCAACGAGGCAAGTACTATACGAGGCTATTTATAATACTAAATAAGTCTCAGCGAATATTGAACAAGACGAAAGACACAGGGTAGGCAGGCTTTCAGCAGGTCACTGGTCCAGAGAATCCGTTAAATGAAAGCAGAATAGGACATGTTGTTATGGAGAGCCTTGAGCGAGAGCTATAATCAACAATGGACATCTTTCCCCTGAGATAATGAAGATTATGATTTTAAAATTGACCAAAATGCAAATGTAAAACTTGCCATTTCAATAACATGTTACATTAAAACTGCATTGCAAGTATAATTCGTATATAAATATGCATACTAAAGTTATAAATAAACTGCTTAATTATGAATATTATATAATAATTATTTCATAATTATAACTGAACGGTATAATTATCTAATGTTATGTAATTTTTAAGATGTTAATATTATGCATGCTATGTTCACCTGTTATTATTACTTATGACTCGTTGGTCTTGCGGTTAACATAAGTGACTGCCGATTAAGAGGTCTTGAATTCGAATCCCGGATCGGGCCAAAAGTTTTATTGAGTTTTTCTGATTATAGAAATACTTGATAACAGCTCGGAGTTAATAGTTGGGGTCTGAACCCCCGTGCCTCGGAGAGCACGTAAAGCTGTCGGTCCAGTGCCTGATCTCTCCCCGGTCGTGTCGGCTAAGCGCACCATACGATTATGAAAGAGAGGGAACAGAGTGTGCGCCTGTGTTTGCGCACACAATTGTGCACTAGAATATCTTTTGCGAAGTTGGCTGGTCTCCGTTAAGACTGGCTGCCGTGGCCGTTATCGGCTAGGAGAACATTATTATTATAACTTATGCAAGAAGTTTTTAAATAAAACAAATTTCAGAATTTTTGACAAGAGTCAAATAATCGAAAACGCAGGTAGTATTAACAGTAGGGAGACCTTAAAATAGTCAAATATCTCTTGTCTCTACATAGATTGACTGCACGGTTGGCCGAGTGGTTTCAGCGGCCGCCATGCCGCTTGCTACTGCGCCAAGTGTCTTGGGTTCAAATCCCACGCGGTACAACACTTTGTGTGATCCACGAATTGTTGTCCCGAGTCTGGATGTTCTTTGTGTCCGTTTCATGTATGTTTGTAAAGTCCCCACGACACAGGATGTTTATTCCTAATGTGGGAGTTGTCTTTATAAAAAAAAAATGATTGAAAAGAAAAATCTCTTGGTCTATTTTAGGTCTTGAAGATTAAAGAATAATCACAAATATTGCCAAAAAAATACCGACTTCAAGAACTGGATTTAGAGATCTACATTCAGAATGGTTTCAGTAGATTATTCTTTACAACCTTAAAAACATAACCTCTTTATAATATTATGTATAGAATTACATCGGATGCAGAGATTAACCGTAATGGCTAAACAAGAATACTTGTGAAATAAACACTAAAATACGACATGATAATAATCACAAATTGTAACAAAACAAAAAAATGGGACCACACTGGAAGCACCAGCTTTCAATTAAAAAAAAGAATCATCAAAATCGTTTCACCCAGTCGAAAGTTATGAGGTAACAAACATAAAAAAAACTACAGTCGAATTGAAATCCTCCTTTTTTGAAGTCGGTTAAAAATGGCTGAAAAGTATTCAGAATGCAGAGATAATGTCTAATGAAAAACTATAGAGGACAATTTATTATTAGAGTACGCTAATAAGAGGTATCTGTTATGTTATTGTAACATAATAAATATCGCGAAGATACTTAACTATCAGAATACAAAATAACTTAAAAGTAATGAACAAAAGCGTCATTCAAATATGTAATGTTATTCTTCTTATTAATCACTTATTTGACATTGACATGACCCTTGACGCGATTACGTCAAATGAAATAAAGATGATTTTTTTAATTTCAGTGTAAGTGAGCATTAGTGGAAACTTAATATTTTCTCTAAACTGTAAATAATACCAGTGTCAAAAATAAATCAATTAATAATAGTAGTCGTATAAAACATTTAAAAATATAGACCTTTATAAATTACTAACTGACCCACGCAACCTTCTTTGCGTCTCCTATTGCCCGTAGCGTAATAATTTTCGCCCGTTTTTGTAATATTCTTCATTGGTGCTCCGCTCTTATTGGTCTTAGCGTGACGATCTATAGCCTATAGCCTTCCTCGATAAATGGGCTATCCAACACTGAAATAATTTTTCAGTTTTCCATATTATATATTAGTATAGGTATACATTTTTCTTCGCACGATTCTTTGAAATTCTCGGATTTCCTCTACTGTAATACGCATGTATTATAGATATAAACCTTCCTCTTAAATCACTCTATCTATTACTGAAAACTGCATTTAAATCCGCTGAGTAATTTAAAAGGTATAAGCAAACAGCGAGCGGAAGCAACTTTATTTTATACTAAGTATGTAAAGATGTTTAATATAACCTTACAGTCACCTTTAGACACATATTAACCTACATGAGCTTGTAATAAAAGACGAGTATTGTTACAGTCACTTATCAAAACGAGGTTTGTTCTTTCAACTTCAATATCCTTGTAAAGATTGGTATGCTGCAGATAACCCGGAGATGCAGCTTCCAACAAATCGACCACACGCAGTCTGGTTATCTTGCGTCATACAAAGCTTTAATCCACTAACATACGTGTATATTGCGTGTATTTAATCCTCCTGGTATTAAAGATTCTAGTTCAACCGATTATTATCTATCTGCAAGACTATTAGAATGAATGACTGCACGGTGAGCCTAGTGGTTTAAGCGGTCACTACGCCGGTTGCTACTGCGCCAAGTGCCGTGGGTTCTAATCCCTCGTGGGACATCACTTTGTGTGATCCATAAAATGTTGTCCTGAGTCTGGGTGTTCTTTGTGTCCGTTACATGTATGTTTGTAAAGTCCCCCGCGACACAGGATGTATATTCCTAATGCGGGAGTTGAAAAAAAATAAAAAAATAGAAGTTTTTTTTATGGAATATGGGTAACAGCAGACGACGCAAGACGCAAACGAGCAGACGTATCGCCCAAAGACCACCAGAACCGACACAAGTGCGTTGCCGGCATTTGAAGGATAGGGAGGGGGATTGAGGGATTAAATAAATTCAAATATTCATGCTAGCGAAACTAAAAATAATTACAAATTACTCTTTCCAGCATACTTTTGTTTACTCTGAACGTATTTTTAAAAGAAACTATGCTCAGATTCTGTAACTAAACCTTAAAATTTATTGATCACCCTCTTACTTGATCTTGTAAAATGGTGATCAATAAATCACTGGTATTTAGTGCTTTCTTCAGTCATATCGAAAGTAATAGTCAATTATATGTTTGTACTAAAAATCTGTAATGAATAGTGTGCGACTATTCTTTCAGACTATAATAGTGCCGAATCTATCAAGAGTAATACGTTTCCTTCGTAACTATCCACCATCCTTGGCTTAAATACTACGTCTCATGAGGCGAGCTTAAAGACAACACATATAGTATTTTTTATTTTGAAGTGAAACATCTTTAGGCGGATGAGGGTAAAATTGTTTACGGATGAAACGTCACGAAGAAGTGCAGCGGTTTTTTTTTATCTAAAGTTTTAGATTTGTATAAATATAAACAAGACTTAAAAGTTATTTTGCCAAAGAAATTTCACTTCTGACATGTGTACTTTGTACGCCACACTTTTTTTTTGATAATTGAGCTACCGGATACCGGAGCTTCAATATCGGATATAAATATATTTTTTTAGTAAGTAAATAATAAGCGTGACAACAGTGCCGATATTCAGAATAGTATCCAAATATCAATAAAGAACCATTTGTAATCTATCTGCGATACTATTACTAGATCTTGTTTATTTTATCTTTTTCACTAGCTGACCCACGCAACCTCGTTTGCGTCTTCTATTGCACGTACGCGTGAAAATTTTCCTCCGTTTTTGAAACATTCTTCATTAGTGCTCCGCTCCTATTAGTATTCGCGTGATGATATATTGCCCATAGCCTTCCTCGATAAATGGACTATCCAACACTGATAGAATTTTTCAAATCGAACCAGTGGTTCCTGAGATTAGCACGTTCAAACAAACAAACTCGAATATTAGTATAGATTTTAACCTTGAGTCACTTTGCCAAGAATCTCATAAATTAAAACCACGTGCATTATATTTAGGTACCTAATTGTTCATCGCGGCTGCACAATTCAAAGAACTATTCACTTTAAAGTACTGCATTATCTTAACATCTCATTTAGTGTTCGTTCGCCCGATGCCCTCCAAGGCTGATGGGATAACATCAATTACTTGATACAACTGTGAATCATCAACTGGACTTGGGTCAAAAGTCAATAATAATCAAGGAACTGGGCCACAGGCTTATGATAATATAGATTAGGAAAACTATTTCGAAAAGGGAGTATGGAAAACATATTTGTGGGTAATAAATAGTAATTATTGATGTTGAACTGATGGAAGAAACTTGTAACAATACAATTAATATTTTGAAATAAAATAAATCTTTTCTAAAGAAACTTTTATTAATATTTATATATAGTAGCTTGCGCCTTTTTGCGTATTAATTTACTTAGCTTTTACCTACGGTTAAAAATGACTAATTGCTGATGTTTTTAGCAACGGGTAAACCATTTTTGTTTAAATTTTATTTATTTACGTCATACGATACGATATTGTATTTACGTCACGAATTACGTCAATAATAATATAATTTTAATTTAATATTTCGTGACTTATTATTTATACTCGTACTAGCTACCTAAATACTTAGTAGGCGTGTTAGCTTTTTATTCCCTACTAGCTGACCGACGCAATCTCGTTTGCGTCTTTTATTGCCCGTAGCGAAAAAAATTCCCCCGTATAGTGTGTCGCGGACTTTTTTGTAGATATTTATAAGATCTACGATTAATTAGAACATTTTATGGTTCTATCTTTTATAGTTTACGCAGCGTACGCAAAATAAGTAACTTTTCTGGTTGATTTTTTACACCTTGTGTCCGAAAAACCCCAATATCTTACGGAACTCTATTTTTTTCCAAAATAAAATATAGCCTATGTTACTCGTGGATAATGTAGCTTTCGAATAGTGAAAGAATTTTTAAAATCGGTCCAGTAGTTTTTGAGCCTATTCATTACAAACAAACAAACAAACAAACATACAAACAAAGTTTTCCTCTTTATAATATTAGTATAGATTTTACATATGCGTTCAAACACCCTTTCTGTCAAACTTTTCGTCAAGACATTAAAATCCTTTTCTTCATCTTTATAAAGCGTCCTATGCAATGATTCTTCTCCTTTCGAACAACTTTTAAATATTTTATGCACATCTTAAATTCACGACTGTCCGACAAAGGTCAAATAGTTATATTTTTCCTGGGAGGACCTTCATCTCTACAACTTTCTCGATCTATAGCCAGCAGCTGACAATTACGGTACAATAACAGTTTCAAATGTCGACAACAGGAAGGTTGGTTACAAACGTTCGTCACGCTTCCTGTGCGGACCCGGCGATGATTTACGATTATAATTAAATCACTGGTGAAATAAACAGAAAGATTTTAATGATGAAAATTTAAATGTAATATAACCTTTGATGACTTGTAATTAAGAATTAAGACATTCGTTTTTTAACTTTGACTTTTTGACCTGTACTCTAATTTTGAAATAATTTTGACAGTTACCGTTTACCTGTATTCTAATTTTGAAAGAATGACAGTTATATTTCAGATTAGTTTGGAGATGAGACCGTATTAAACTAAATTTTGTTAAATTTTTGTCACACTTATTCGAGTGGTTTTAGTTACCTGGTCTAGGTTTTGTTTTTGATACATTCCTCGTAGGCTGAAGTGATGAGTTCGATTATCCAGGACAAATAGTTTTGTGACGAGTATGATATTTTTTATCAATATAATTATCAAAAATCCGGTTCCCACAGAATCTGTCTAATGTTAATGTTTAATGTAAATGTGTGTTTAAGTTATTAAAGGTAGTCTTTAAAATTCAGTTCTCTACTTTTATTGTTTTTCTTTTTAAATAAATGAAAAGAAATAAAAACGAATGGCGGTTTATTTAAAGTAACATATAAGTTTAAATATACTTCTAAAAAGTACAACCTAACCGCGTTTTTTTCTGCTACCTGCAAAGCCCTAAGCCTACAATAGCATTCGTTTGTCATATCAGGAAGTAGTTATAATCGAAATAAAAAAACTTCATCGATATCTATGCAAGTTCGGAAGGCACAACAAAGCGAATCGATCACGTCCACAAAGCGGCACATAATAGGCATATTCAAGGTAGATATACAATTTGATTGTCCACATCACCGGGGATCGTTATTGTGTCAGGCGACGCGTGCGCACGTTGAGCTGTAAAAATTACGCAGTACCTAGGATCGTGCTAAGGGACTTCGATGTTTGAATATTAAAATATGTAATCATGAATTATATACCTATATATGCCAATTGTGAACTATGTAAAGAGACTACTAGCTGAACACCGCGGTGTTACCCGCGGTTATTGTTGTACCGCGGGGCGAAACTAGTCTAAAAAAAAGTATCCTAAGTTACTCCTTATATCATCAGTTCCGTCAAAATTGGTTCAGCCGTTTCAGTCCAGAGATTAGACGGAACGAATAGACAGACAGACAAAAATTGTAAAAAAAGAACACGTACCTACATGTCATATTTGACATGTAGGTACGTGTTCTCTCTTGATGACGTTGTTTGAAAAATATTATGATTTATTATTCCTTAACAATACCTTTCCAAGAGAAAACAGTAATTGCCAAATCACAGACACTTTTTGATAAATTAAGGCATGTCGCAATTCCATAACATGTCGATATTCGCAGAAACATCTGCTTCGCATTGCAGCGTGCATTCCACAAACCCTTTCTCAACAGACAATACCGATTTGATTACATTACACATCCTGTATCGTACGAGTATCCACGTGTAATAATAATAAAAAAAAGGAAGAGAAATTCTCCTGCGTTTTTATGACCTAGCTGACTTCATAGTGTCATGGACATTTTCAAAATTTCCGAAAAACTTCATTTAGTATTTATGCCCGCGTCAGCTTCTCAAGGGTAGTGTATTTCACGGTTTTTTTTATAATTTTCTTCAATACTAACCTTGTCCTGACAATAAAAAAAATGTAGAAAAAATAATTAAAATATAGTATAACGTTTAGAATTCTGTAACTATTACTTTACTCCTAACACTGTGTTGTTAGGTTTTATCTCAAATGGTGAATGTTGTATGTACCTGTAATGGGCATTCATACTAGATAATAATGTTGAATATTGTTGTTAAAAGAATGATACAATTCGGTGATATAAATCGGAAGTTATGTACATACATGTTATGTACGTTCTATTCGGTGATTCAAGATTTCGAAATTACAAAGGTTTTAAAGGTTTTAATTAAGTTTTAGTGTTTTTAGAGGTAAATTTATAATAAAAATTTACATTTTTAGCTTGAGGACGTAAACGTAAGCAATTGTTATTAGGTTACATAGAACTAACATTCTATTTTAACATAAGATTTCAAATGTATTTTGTTGAACTTTAACGGTAACGTGTGCTGTAATAAAATACTTATCGCGTGTTACAATAATTGCATGCCTCGTAAGTTTATAATTTGTATTTCGAACGAATAGTTCTGACATGCATTATGGTACATATATTATCTTAAAACTTAGCATTCAAGTCCCATATTACTCATACCCATTACTCAGTACAGCGCTATTGTACCTCAGCACGAGTGAGTAACATCGCTATCAGATAAATATGTTTGTTTTATTGTTTTGCAACGCCTGCGGTTGATGAACGTACGGACCACAAAATGAATATCCCATAAAACATGTTTTAGTCTAGTTACGATGTAAATAGGGGTATATTAAGTGACTTTTTATTTTAATCACAATGCAACTTGATATAAAAACTGTTTAATAAAATAAAGGAGATGTTAACATTAGATCCATACTATTCTTACTCTCACGACTAAACTGCTGAAGCGATTTTAATGAAATTTAACATGGAGATACTTTGATTCTTGAAAATTAACCAACATATATGAGGACGAAACCGCGGCCAGAAACTACTAAATTAAGTACTGGTTATATCTACATTCTGAAATACTCTTTATTAATTAAGATGAATGAATAACGATAGCATTTTATGAAAGTCGATACATCTGAAAACTTAGGTATACCTAAATAGAAAAATGTTTAAAGTATGACTTTATTTCACTCACGTTATATTTAGAATATGTACTAACATTATTCCAACGAAGTGTAAAGTGGTCATGAACCTAAATGTACGCATGTCTATCTAGGTTCATGACTACTTTACACTTCAAAATTGTCATGAACCTAGTATACGGGCGTGACAAAAGTGACAGTTCTATAATATTGTTCCTTTCAAAGCTAAAGAATTTGCTTTAATTACACATGTATGTGACAGTAATACGTTGTACCAAGTAGGTGTGCCCTTATCAGTGTGATAGGGAATGAGGCCGCAGGTAGCGATTAACCTTACTGTCAGGTACTTGTGTGTCCGCCATATAAATTTACTACACCATATTTTTTCTACACCATGATAGCAAAAGATGGCGACTCATTTCTTCGTAATTTTAATTAATAATAATATTTTTAGACATCTGACACACAACGCCATCTAGTATCAAACTAAGCAGAACTTGTGCTAGTCGAGTGATTACCCCGAATCAAATAATATTTATGTTATCTGAAACTCTGTATTAATAGAAAAACAAAGCAATTTGTATGTCACATTAGCTAGATTTTTACTCAACAAACTGTTGGTCTGAGGTTGGATGTTTTTTTCGTCTGTTTCTTGAATGTTTGTATAATTTCCCCTGACACAGGATACGTTCCAAAAGAGGAGGAGGAAGATCTTTATAAATAGAGGAAAAGAGACAAAATAGAAAATAAAAGATTAAAACAATTTCTATAGTTCCACTGTTTTGATTTTACGTACTAAACTCAAAATTTAGTAATGCATGTTATCGGAACGGCTAAGAAAAATAGACATATTAATTTTCATGGTCCGACAGTCATTGTAATATCATCAATAATAATAACAAACAAATGCGGTTAAACAGTGATTAATAACATTGTGATTTGTATATGTGTTTTATAGAGGGATCAAATCAACACGGTGTCACCATGAATAAGATGAGTATTTCATAACAGTTAGGTTTCTAACGATCAAAGGAAATAATTATTTCAATACCTAATAACTGCTGTAATAGGTATATGAAATTGTTCTCCAGTCGGTCTAATGTATTGTTTATATTCTCGTGTCTTGGCATTTTAATTTATAGTCTGTTACTTAACTTCTGTAAAATTCACTGTGAAATCTATAATCGTCGGAAGACATTTGATACAATTTCAGTATCTATACTTCTATACTAATAATAAAGCTGAAGAGTTTGTTTGTTTGTTTGAACGCGCTAATCTCAGGAACCGCTGGTCCGATTTGAAAAATTCTTTCGGTGTCGGATAGTCCATTTATCGAGGAAGGCTATAGCTATATACCATCACGCTACTACTAATAGGAGCGGAGCAGCAATGAAGAAAATTTCAAAAACGGGGGAAAATTTTCACGCGACGGGCAATATAAGACACAAACGAGCTAGTGATTTGATAATACGCGAGATATACGAAGGTAGAATCAGTAAAATTCTAATTTCATATATGGTTCCAGTCCTTTTACCAATGGTTAATGGACCATTTCAGATGAAATGAATTTCCTCAACCACACTATCAACCTCTCCTATGAAGTGTAGGGTCTGCCCTTTTTTGTGGTTTGTATATCCCCTCGGATACCACCGACTGGTGGCTATGTCGGACTCGACCGACTAAAAATCGCACACCGTCTCGGGTACTAGAATCCGGTTAACCAGCACCCTCGAAAGGAAATCCCTGGAACCCCGACGTACCACAGCCCCCCTAAGGTGTCTTTTAGAAAGAATAACGATGGAACCTCCATGATGGAAATCTAGCATTCTGTCTTACGTCTAACTTTAAATCTCTCATTGGTCAAATCAAATGGCGCGTTTTTCCTCATCTTCATGTTACATACTTTCGTCCCTTTACAGAAAATCACTTCTAAAGCATTCAAAGATATCACAATAGAAAAATTTCAAGATTTCATTTTCGTCTTCTGAAACGTTATTCTTGAGTGCCTCGGTCAGTGGTAGTGAATGCGACTGCTGTGCTTGAGGTCTCGGGTTCAAATCCTGGATCGGACCAAGTGTTTGTGTATTCTACAAATATTTGTTTCGGAGTTTGGGTGTTTTCTATGTATAATATGTATGTATTTACAAAAAAAAGTATATATGTATTCATATCAGTTGTCTAGTACCCATAACACAAGCTCTGCTTAGCTTGGGACTTGATTGCGTTGTGTGTTAGATGTCCGAAATATTTATTTATTGTTCTAATTAATTCGAATTGTTAAGTCAAATAGCAAAGCTTGCAAAGCAAGTTAGAACTTAACAAATGTAAGCGGTGATATCAATATGACATCACCACTAACATTCGATCAAGTTGTCGGACCAGCAATTAATTAGTTACGTGTTCGAACCCCACCCAATACAGGCACTACTAAACCCTAGAACATTTAAGTTAACAAGAATATTATTCGGCAATGTTTTTCATGTAATTTACATTTTTTTTCATGTAAAATACGTATTAGGTGTGTCTTGATAGCGTTAAGAAATCAAGGTAGTCATTGATTACAAGTAGTACAACTTACAATTTTAAACGTCTTCACGACGATAGTGGCGATAGTTTGAACAGACACCATGATCACTAACACTTATTTCTTTCACTATATTAAACGCACTTGTTTTGTCTTTATGTCCGTTTTCGCTAAACCGTTGTTCGTCACTGTAACTATAGTTATCAGTTTGTATGTCTTTATCAGCCCATTCGAGCCTCTAATCTTATCTATTCTAGCGAATTACTAGGGCACAAAGCGATATTTTAAAGAAGTGTGATACTGAATTCTATTGTCTAAGTAATAGGAGTGTTTGTTTAATTCTCTATTGTTTTCAGGTAGATTAAGGGTCTTATCATTATTTTTAGGTTACTATTCTGTGTATTTTAATTTGAGTCATTCGATCTTGAATCGATTTTATAACACATATTTATGGCATGAATGAAAATCTTAGGCGTCAACTACAAAGTAGGTTTTGTTGCAGTTTCCCCACAAATAATGTTTAGACTGATGAATAGCTGCCATCTACTACAAAGACTGATAGTGTCTTGATATTGATGATTAATACCAGTATTTACTTCATGAAACAATCAGTCATGATTGCTTAAATTAAGCGACGTTAGTGAGAGCATGCTATGGACGGCATAGTTCGTGACAATAGGACTTAAGTTATTTTCTTATAAAAATCTGTTTCAAAAAAGTTGTATCAAGATGTAAGTTAACCAACTAATCAAAGCTATACGAGCGCTGGTGACACTACTTACAGTTGAAAATACTGTTGAGCGTACTCCTTCCTAAAAGGCCGGCAACGCACTTGTAACGCCTCTGGTGTTGCGGGTGTCCATGGGCGGCGGTAATCGTTTACCATCAGGCGATACGTCTGCTCATTTGCCCGCTATATATTAATAATAAAAAAAAATGCAGCACTAATGCCATACCAAACGAAACGAGCACAAAAAAAACAAACTATATTGAACAATACTACAAATTGAATAATATAGATTACAACAATGTTTTAAAAGGAAACAATTTTAATGTTAACTCTTGAGATTAGAATTTATTTCGGACATCTTTACACACAACGCCATCTAGTCCCAAGCTGAGTAGAGCTTATGTTATGGGTATCAGATAACTGATAATGCATTAATACTTTTTTTTTGTAAATACATACATATTATACATAGAAAACACCCAAACTCCGAATCAAATATTTGCAGATCATACAAACATTTGGTCCGACCCGGGAATCGAACCCGAGACCTCAAAACTATCTAGACTACCTGACGAAATAAATTAATATCTGAATGGAGCCATAACAGAGAAATCATAATACATATTTGTTTTTGAATAGGCAGACTGCGAAGGAAATAAATAGGTAAAGTCAGAACCATGGTAAATGGTCCAACCATTTCCCAATGTTACTTGTTATAATTAATTACTTAAATCAACGGCATTAACAATCAGCAATGTCTAATCGAAGGTTGAATTGTTAAATCAATGTCTCGAACAACAAACTCTCTATTTAATGAAAAACTTTGCCAAATTTGACACAAAGACAAGTGTTTTCGAGACTGTTGCGCAAGCGCAAGTGTTGGGAACTTGAACGAAATATTTCGTCATGTGCTTCCGTACCTGTAAAATGGTTCATAAGACATTGCATAGTAATGTTGAGTAAAGAAATATTTCAAAATGTCCCTTTTTGTTTCTATAGCTGGACAAATAATCCACACAGGAATATAAAAAATAAAAAACGATATAAAGCTGCTTATCTTTATTAAGGTAATAAGTAAAGAAATATATAGATACCTCTTTTAGGCTAACATAATATGAGAACGGTATTTCGATTATTTTACTTACGAAAATATAAATTTATGTTAAGTAAATGCATAGACGTAAGGGTACACAACATTTCTCTTTATGTGTAAACTAGCTTTTGCTTGCGGCTCCGCCCGCGTGTATATTTGGTTATTGCAGTAATTAAGAGTAGGTACGTCCTATGTCTTTCTTTTAATATCAAAGTATATCCATGCCAAATTTCATTGTAATCTAGCTATCAGATTTATAATATTAGTATGTAGTGTGGTATTCAGTAGTTGTTTTGTATTTATTGCAATCAATTCTTTTATATTTCAAAAATGTAGACGAACTTTACTAAAGGTTTGTTCAACTTTAAATTTAGAATTGTAGTTACTAAATATTGAAATCAAATGCGATGATGTTGCAGTTATTTCAGACAACTTACTAATTGTTTTACATGTGATCTTACTTCAGCTAACCACAAAACCGCTCCGCCCACCTAGTTTAATGAATGAAGGCATATTTCAAAAATAAACTGAGCCTTGGCACAGATGATTCTTCTGTATGACGAATTTGACCACATGCAGAGATTACGATGCACAGCATAAAAACAAATGAACTCATTTTCTTGGCGCCATGCTATGAAGGACCTACACATTTACAAGTTTTTACATTACTTTATGTTTAGGTAGCAAGAATTGAAGCTAAAGTTATTTTAGTCTAATTGTAGTTCTCTGTTAACGTATTTTTACTTTATTTGTTATTTTTTGAAGTGTATTGACGTTGTATTCTTATAAAAAGGCTTTCTTTTACTTTTTATGTACGTATATGTATGAAAAGTAACTTTTTATGATGAGTTAACTTATGTTAGTTAGAGTTAAGTGAATTAAATAATACTACCGCATTACAAATTATGTTCATTTACAACTATCCTTTATCTATATCATGGTCTTCTAATAGCGACCTTGAAGTAAGAAGTTATTTTAAAGCAACATAATTTACCAAAAATATTTTTATTATCTTATTATTAAAATATTTGAAGAATTGACGACCAGAACGGACGACCGAACTGGTAAAAGTAACCAAGGCCAACCTAACTGAACGATAGAAATACGAAAATTCAATAGAGCCACACTTTAGAACCTTTAATTTAATAAAAAATATTAAGAGTCCTATTAATTATAAAATTACCTATTTTAAATTCATTTTAATTACAAACTTTACTTTCTCAATTTTCAGGATCTGGGTCTCGATATCAGCGACGCTCAAATCGCTGAACTAGAAGGGGCCGTCCATGACATCGACTTCGCACTAGCTGCTGATCATGAGAAAAAAGTGCGTCATGACGTCATGGCTCATGTTCACACCCTCGCTCAAAGGTGTCCGCTTGCTGCACCCATCATTCACCTCGGAGCCACTTCATGTTACGTCGGAGACAATACCGATTTAATAGTGCTGAGAAATGGACTGGATATACTTTTGCCAAGACTCGTCGCTATTATTAATCAGCTGTCGCAGTTTGCTGATAAATACAAGTGAGTTCATTTGAAATACTTAAAGAATATGTATACGAGTATTGTGTAATGTATTTTATATATTAAATAGTCCAACCCAACTTCGGCTGCATCACATAAATGTAGTTAGATATATAGTTCGTGGGACGGAAACTCTCAAAAGGTTTTTTAAATCATAGGAAGACTGAAGCGCCTTCCATTTGAACCAGTAGATTAACAGGTTAAACAATCCAACAGCAAACTCTTCAGCTGTACTTATATTAATATGAAAAATATGACTTTAAAATAAAAACAATATAAAACCAAAATATTCAAAATAAATCAGTAGAGAGGTACCCAGAATCATCTATGTATGTTTTCTTTTTCTAAAATGAAGTAAGCTTTTAAGTATTACTTCACTTTACTTGATCTACTTATAACCGAACACGATTTTTGGCAATCTATAAAATAAAAAAATTCAAAT
The DNA here is from genome assembly GCA_916048165.1 of Spilarctia lutea. Taxonomy (NCBI): domain Eukaryota; kingdom Metazoa; phylum Arthropoda; class Insecta; order Lepidoptera; family Erebidae; genus Spilarctia; species Spilarctia lutea. Next base: position 5,052,158 of record OU696479.1, on the reverse strand, counting down.
AAAAATTTATCTAATTTCTTCCACAAAATACAGTATAGGTACCTATATAAAATTACAAATACAAGCGCTGGATGGGAGACAGGAGCCCATACTAAGTAAACTTGTGTTACAGGTCTCCTGGCCTCTCCATCCCGGATGAACATAATTAAATTATTTATACATAACTTATACAACAATAACAGTAATAGATATAATTTGTGAGTGTGAATATGTGTTTGTGCATGTGCGTGCGTGCTTATGTATTCGTATGTATGTTTGTATTTTTCTGTGTGTATGTGCTCGCGTGTAGTTTATCTAATCTATCGATGTTAGTATGTCCCACCGTAAGGCCTAAACTACTGGTCTGGGTCACATTGGCTATATGAATATTATCATAAGCTTTTACGTAGTTGGTTTCTAGTTTTTACAGTTTATAGTTGGTATCTAACTAATTAAGATAGAAGACACTATTTTACCCCCGAATTCAGCCACATTCCTCGCCTGTAATGATGGTTCACAGGTTTCGTTACACCAAGTAATATTTGCACCCATAATATAAATTATTCCATTAAACATCAAGAGCCAAGACCTACATGATAACTACTTAGCATACAATAACAATAACTATGAAACAATACGTACTAATCATTACTACTGTGATTTGCTTCCATTATTTGTTAACTGCGACATCAAATGAGATGTAAATGTTTAATTTGTTCGTAAAACATTAATTCATATAGTTTTATAACATTACTAGCTGACCCACGCAACCTCGTTTGCGTCTTACATTGCCCGTAGCGTGAAAATTTACCCGTTTTTGAAACATTCTTCATTGGTACTCCGCCTCTATTAGTAGTAGCGTGATGATATATAGCCTATAGCCTTCTTCGATAAATGGAATATCCAACACTGAAAGATTTTTTCAAATCGGACCAGCGGTTCCTGAGATTAGCGCGTTCAAACAAACAAACAAATAAACAAACAAACAAACTCTTCAGCTTTATTATTAGTATAGATTATTAGTATAGATTTTATTGTAACTAACCACTAACTAAGTAATGGATGGTACTGGTTCCGTGATCCATGTATTTGTTGAGATAATAAGGTTTAAATAACTGTTTACAGGTCGCTTCCCATCTTGGGTTTCACCCACATGCAGCCCGCTCAACTAACTACTGTCGGAAAGAGAGCGTCACTTTGGCTTAGTGACCTGTTAATGGACGAACGTGCCCTCAGCAGAGCAAGAAATGACCTCCGTTTCCGCGGAGTCAAAGGAACAACGGGCACCCAAGCGTCATTCCTGCAACTATTTAAAGGAGATGGTGCCAAGGTTCGTGCTCTCGACAAAAAAGTTTCTGAACTAGCTGGCTTTGATAGCAGCTTTATCGTCACTGGACAAACCTACTCAAGAAAAGTGGATTTAGAAGTGATTTCTGCCTTAGCTGGACTTGGTGCAACCATTCACAAAATGTGTTCCGATATTCGTATATTGGCCTCGCGTAAAGAAATCGAAGAGCCTTTTGAAACATCCCAAATTGGCTCCAGTGCTATGCCCTACAAGAGAAATCCTATGAGGTCTGAACGTTGTTGCGCTCTTGCTCGTCATTTGATCACTCTACACTCAAATGCTGCTAACACTCATGCGGTTCAGTGGTTAGAGCGCACTTTAGATGATTCTGCTAACCGCCGTATCACACTTGCCGAGGGTTTTCTTACAGCAGATGCGGCTTTGCTGACTTTACTGAACATTTGCCAAGGTCTGGTGGTATATCCTAAAGTTATTGCTCGTTGCATAAGCCAGGAATTACCTTTTATGGCCACAGAGAATATTATTATGGCTATGGTTCAAGCCGGTGGCGATCGCCAAATTTGCCACGAGAAAATAAGAGTCCTTTCACATGAAGCTGGTGCTCAAGTGAAACAGCAGGGCAAAGATAACGATTTAATCGCTCGTGTTAAGAACGACAGCTACTTTGCCCCTATCATACCTCAATTGGATAGAATTTTGGATGCCTCTACCTTCATAGGTAGAGCTCCTGACCAGGTAACTGAATTCATCGAAGAAGAAGTAAATCCTGTATTAGCAAAATATAAAGACACTTTAGATGCGGTTTCGAAACCTGTCCAGTTAATGATTTAAAAATCTAACCGATTACGATTATACAATTTTGAGACATTGTCTTTAAATAAAATGCATATTCATTGAATAAATGGTATATTTACAAATTACAGCATATTATTTCTAAATTAATTTATAAAAATACAAAAATATGACTTCATTATTTTACAATAACATGAACTAGATAATGGTAACTCTAATTCCAATAATGAAAATTCACAAGACTTAGAAAATGTTAAGCTGAAAAAAAGATATGTAATAAATAACTATGAAATAACATTAACAAGATTGAACAAATAAATAGACAACTTAAACAAAAAAGAGAGACAAATCGTTCAGCTGAATTAAAAACAGCCATAGAAATAATGCGTGATCACAATTTTATCACAATGTCGATGGCACGATAAGATTGACATCTATATTTAACTTAAAGAACGTTAGTTAGAAGAGTATCCCCCTGACATGCAGGACCTTGACTGGGCCAGTTGCAAGCTCCTATGCTCGGATCGAAACTAAGTTGGATAGGGCAATTGAAGACGTGAAGAGTAAACCTCTGTTTAGTACAGTCCCATCTGCAAGCATAGAACTTGTTACACTGTTTCGGATGACGGAACAAACCGGCTCTCTTACAATCAACTGATCCCTGTAGTGTCTCGTCTCTGCTTCGCCAGCCTCCTGGGCCATAACGGTCAAATGCTTGAGCTTCAACACCGCCCGAAGAATCCCCTTCAGCTTTGGCAGTTAGAGCCGCATTTTGATTTAACAAAATAGTTTCATATGTAGGAGCAACAGTAACAGTCTTCACTCTATTTCGGATTCTGATTGGTTTTAATGTTGTAGAGGCTACTATCGGTACATTTGAGACATAGCTTTCTGACTGTTTAGGTGTAACAGGCACATCATATCCGTTTTGTTCTTGCAAATCTTGATAAAACGAATCATCAGGTACAATGATGGGATTGAAGGTAGACGAAACGATTGGCACAGGTGTGGCAACGTATTTCTCGATAGGTGCTTGTATTTTGCTATATTTTTGTTTATAATTACCGGCGTTAATATCTCCACGGTCAGAATTATCATAGTCATTGTAATCAGATATATCTTGCGGTTGTTGAGTTGGCCTCTTTCCTTTGAGAATGAGGACCGGCGATTGACAACTGCAGACAGCTCCTAATTTACGTATAAGGAATGGATTAAAATCGTTTATTTTAGTAACAACAGCTACTTTTGGTCTAGTCTTTCTTATCGGAATCTTAGAAGGAGTGACTTCGAAGAGACCCTGTTCTACGGGAGCGTATGTTGACGTAACAGCTTTAGGCGAAAGTGAATATGACTCAGAACTAGATACAAAAACGGGTGATGATGTTGTGTATGATACAGGAGAGCTTAGACCGGCGTCAAATCCGGTTCTATCATAATTAAGCAAATGGGACTTTGCTGTTTCTACAACAATATTTTGTTTTCTATGTATTGGAGCAGCAGTAGACACTATTGCTGCTTCTTGGTATGGATTTATTTGAATATTAGGGTAAGATTCTTCAATATTTTTGTATCCGAAGTTTCCAACGTCAACTTCCAGTGGCACTTCTTCCGAAGGTGGCAAATAATCTGGTGCTTGATAATCCGTTGTAGATTTGTATCTGTAGGTAGGAGTAGTAGACTTTACCCTTTGCTTGTAGGTGGAAGATATAATGGGGGCAGCTGTGGTATAAGTTGCCGATACCAGTCCAGCATCTGGGCCTACAGTACCAAAACCGAGTAGATGGGATTTAGCTGTTTCAACCACAATGTTATGTTTGTGCACCGGTGAAGAAGCATGATTTACTGCAAAGGCTTGTTCAGAAATGTGTTGGCTCTGAGAAGCTCCGTCACTGTAACTATAACTAACTCCTCTAGCGTCATTTGCCTCTGCTGGAGGCAAGTACTCTGAAGCCTGATATGCAGTAGTAGATTCAGTTCGGTAACTCGGTGTAGTATACTTAACATACGGTCTGCTAGTAGTTGAAGATGGCAAGTATTCATATTTAGGTTGAGCTGGAGGTATATATTCCCTAATATTAGACGCAGTTGAATAAGTCCTTGGTTTATACGTGGATGTGATAATTGGAGTTTCGGTAGACACGACTGGTGGTAAGTATTCTTCGGATTTATAAGCTACTTGTATTTCGGGGGATTGGTATTGCTGATATTGGGTTTTAGCTGTTGTACTAGGGAATGAAAAGTGGATTGACTCTACTTTCTCTGGTTGAGTCACATGGGAAGTACTGAAAGAAACATGTTGGACAGCTGGTACAGTGTTTTGTACCGTATCATATTGTTGTGAATTATCCTCAGCTTTGTATTCATAATTGCCTTGAGTATATTGATTTGTCTGTCCAAATGAGTGGCTCTCCTGAACTATGGGTGCTTGAACATTAGATACGGAATAAGTTTGGGGTGCAATGTATTCTTGAGGTTGATGGATGACTGAGCTCTCGTGGACAACAGGGGTTGACGCAGTAGACACAGTCGAGTATGATTTGTAATCACTCTTTGGTGGTATGTACTCAGGTGCCTTGTAATCAACATTGGGTGATTCATGTTCTGAGTAATGGTCTTCGTAGATCAGAGTTGAGGGAGAGGTGGATACAATAACTTTGCCCGCCTCGTAATTTTGGTTTTTATTCGATAGGTGGTAATATTGATGAGACACTTCACTTGCGTCAGAATATCCCTTGCTTCTTTCCACATTTCTTTGAATTTCCGGTTGACTATATGAGTAACTTTCCAGATTCAAGTGGCCATTTTGCTTGTATTCTACTGGTTCAGTAATTATATGTTTGACTTCGTGTTGTTGAAGTACAGGTTTATAAGTTTGCGTATAAATAGCGGCTGTAGGTTGTACGTAAGTCACTGGCGTCTCCTTTTGTGTGTATTTAAGTATTGGATTTTCGTAAGTTGTGACTGCCTGTTGGTAAGCTATGTCAACTTTTGGAGCAATAGTGGAAGTAACTGGTACGTATTTCTGTCTTTCTACTTTGTGAATGGTCTGATGGCTGAACGATTGAGGTTGGGCAGCAGTAGGAGTGGAGTATTCAAAGGCTGATTTAGGTTGTTCAATGAATTTTACAGCGGGCCTTATGTATTCGTATCCCTCTGTATCTTGAGAATATGTTTGAACTTGACTGGCATCTACTTTGTGTAAGGTTTGATGACTGAACACATGCGGTTGGGACGTAGTGGTAACAGTTGGTGCCGGCGTTGAAAACTCAACTGTTGTCTTGGGTTCTTCTTCGAATTTGACAGCGGGTTGTTGGTAATTATAACCATTAGATTGTTCGGAATAACCATTGACTTGACCAACATCCACGTTATGAAGGGTCTGGTGGCTGTATACCTCAGGCTTATAGGTAGTGACGGCTGGTGCGGGAGTAGAGTACTCAAAGACCGTTTTAGGTGCTTCTTCGAAATTGATAGCACCTTGTTGATATTCATAACCGTTAGAGTTCTGGGAATGACTACGAATTTGACTGTCGTCATCTTTGTGTATAGTCTGGTGGCTGTATACTTGTGGTTGATAAGTAGTAATAATTGGTGCGGGAGTAGAGTATTCAAAGACCGTTTTAGGTGCTTCTTCGAAATTGACAGCAGCTTGTTGATATTCATAACCGTTAGAGTTCTGGGAATGACTACGAATTTGACTTGCGTCAACTTTGTGTATAGTCTGGTGGCTGTATACTTGTGGTTGATAAGTAGCAATAATTGGTGCGGGAGTAGAGTATTCAAAAGTAGTTTTAGGATTTTCTTCGAACTTCACAGCAGGTTGTTGATATTCATAACCTTGGAAACCTTGAGAATGAGTATTTACTTGACTAACGTCCACCTTGTGTAAGGTTTGGTGACTGTGTACTTGTGGTTGATACGTAGAACTAACACTAGGCTGGGCAGTGGTGTATTCAACTTCATGTGGCTGTTCTTGGAAGGTCACTCTAGGTTTAGTATACTCGTATCCAGAGTCAATGCTGGCTGGCTTATAAACATTAGCATTCTCCACTTTGTGAATCGTTTGATGACTGATGGCATGAGAAGTATAAGAAGGTTTGGTGTAGGTAACTGGAGTCACATCTTGAGTATATTTTATAAAAGGATTTTCATATGTGGTAACTGGAGTGGACTGGTAGCTGATGCTATATTTAGGTGTACTTGAAACTGGTACATAATTCTGTGCCTCGATTTTATAGACTGTTTGATGATTGTAAATCTGAGGTTTGTAGGTAGAAGTCACGATAGGAGCAGGTGTTGAATGGACTGTCTTAGTTTCTTCAAATGTAACAGATGGTTTTGCGTAGATGTATCCTGATTTTCCAGAATAAGAATTCACTCTGCTTGAGTCAACTTCATGTAAAGTTTTTGAAACGACTGGTTGGACGTCAAGAATAGGTTGCGGAGTTGTATACTGAATAAATGTGGGGTTTTCATACACAACTTGCGATTTTGAATGTTCATAACCAGTCTGCACAGAAGGGACGTAGGTATTACTGGATTCTATTTTATGAATTGTTTGATGACTGAAAGACTGTGGAGTGTACGTGGCAGCGGTAGGTTGCGCAAATGAATTGAGAGAATCCCCAGTAGTGTAGGCTACAGCCTTTTTGATAGGTTCTTCATAAACAGGGCTAAGATTAGAATAGTCAATGCCAGCTAGTCCAACTTGATTATAAGTTTCTTGATTGTGGCTAAAGCTTTCTGGTTTATAGGTTGATATAGCAATTGCTGGCGTTCCAGTGGTATGAGAAATACCATCTTCGAAATTAATATTGGGTTTGGAATAGACATATCCGGAATTATCTTTGCTTACCTCAGCATTGTAACTGCTAGAAGAGTAGTCGTGAGCTTGTGAATGATAATCAACACCTTGGTTGTAATCAGTAACGTGAACTTGAGGTGTTACTTGTTTTACTGCAATAGGGGTTTGTGCGACGTATGTCAAAGCAGGCTGTGAGATGCCAAAGACTTGCTTGATACTTGTTTGAGGCGCTTGTTGGATAAAGGTTGTTTTGTACGTTGAAACGGCTGGCAAGGAAGTAGTGACGGCAAACGGAGTAGCTGTAGTAGGTATGCCAGAAGATGTTGGGGTGGTAACATAACTGTATCCGTCGAGGTTATTCTCCTCAGTTCCAACATGACTTATAGAGACTGCTGGCTGTGATACGTGAGACACTACATGGGATGGATGCAAAGTTTGAGTAGAATGACTGTAAGACTGGGTGTGATGAGGATTCGATCCATGATAGTTGCTCTGGTCTTTATATTCAGCATCAATTAAAGTAGTTTTTCCTACTAATCCGACATTGATGGCACCAGCTGTTAAAATGTGTGACGAACCAGTAAATGCTTTAGCGTCGTTTATGTAGTTACCAGCGTTCGCTTTACTGTATCCATAATACTGTTGGAAGTTTGATGAACTGGAAGCTTTGCCATTACCAATATGGCCATCAGTTCTGTATACTCCAGCGGTGTATTTTCCTGAATCGTCCCTCTGGTAAGAACCAGAGTAATCAGCGTTGGACCCCTTTGTGTAACCTTGATATCCGGTAGATTCGGAGTTTTTCTCAACATAGGCGCCAGAGTTGTCTTCAACATACTGTCCACTATTGTCGTCAATATATTGACTTCCAAAAGATCCGGAATCTCGATAAGAGCCAGGGTACTTACCGTAGTCGTAATATTCAGTAGATTGTTTGTAGGCAGCATCATTATGGATATATGGTACGGAAGGAGAATTTTGGTGCTCGTAAGGCTCAGCGTGATCCCCAGAAGGATCATGAACGTATTTGCCAGAATTATCATCGTAGTCGTTGCTTTTATATTGAGTTGAGTATTGGCCGTATCCAGATGATGCAGTACCAGAATATTTATTGTAGCCAGTAGTTTGGCTAGGGTATGCTGCAGAATTAATAGTTTGAATGAATTGACCTTGAAGCTGACCTTCATGTGACTGAACTGCTTGCACATGAGGATTCTGAGCAGATTTCTGTGCCAATTCTTCTTTTGTAGGCAGTCTATAATCATCCAAAATTATAGACCCACTTGAGTATTGTCCTTGGTTATTATATTGGGTCGGTTGTACTAAACCTAATTTTGCATCCCCAACTTGGTATGCTACATCACTAGAACTGAGGCCGCTTTCATAAGCTTGTGCAGCATTGTTAATTTCTTGGGATGCAATGAAATTAGAATCTAAAGCATCATTATTTGAGAGGTAACCGCCTTGAATGCCAACTAAGTTGTCCAACGATGCTCCAGAGACTAAACTCTGGTGAGCAGCAACATTGATAGCATCTGCCGTTTGGCCATTAAAGCCACCCGCACCTGGAAACAAATCAGAGTTGCAATTTTACTGATATACTATTCCTGCAAAGTAAATTTAAATTAAAACACTTTCTTGGGTTTTATTAACAATATCCTTCTTACCAGTTAAAAGAGCAGCAGAGAAGCCATGTGCTTCAGCTTCATATCTTCCAATGTTGCCACAGTTAGGCACGAGCCACGGCCAGTCGCACTTCAGTCGTTCCGCGTCGAACCCGAGACCGAAAGGACAACGGAACTCGTAGGCAGTCAGAGGCGAAGTGCCGTGGTCAAGACAAGCGAAGAACCAGCGACAATTCTCCGGGTCAGCGTAGTAACCTAATGAAAATGTAATTGAAATACTGAGATTAAAGGAGTAATTCTAAAGAAATATTACGGTGATCACTTCTAACCTACAGAATAATCATGGTACAAGTGAACTTCAGTACAAATAGGTCGATTGGAGCGGAGTGATATCACGACCTGACTCAAAACCGGTCGTAAACAATGGTTCTGCTGCTTTTATAGGAGTCAGATTACTGGAAGTCTAATTCGATCCCTCCCTTTGATTATGGAGGACTAGTACCTACTCAAAAGGGCAGAAACGGGTGCCGCTTGAGATGCAAATGTAAAAATAGATGGTGGTAGTCACTACTATCAGGTGATTTGTCTGCTCGGTTATGCCGAGTAAGATTACCAGATTGCCATTTAGCCAAGATGTAAGTATTTCGTACAATGTAAGTATTTCGTACAATGTAAGTATGTCGTACAATGTAAGTATGCGTCGAATCTCTTTTTACAATTAGTAACGGTAACCCCTCTATTCTCTTACTATTTTGTTTTGACCACTTGACTTAGCATTGAGAGTTGCTATTCTTATACATTTGTTAGTTTTCTATCATCGTTTACGTTGTTAAAACGTCAACTTAGCTAGGTTGGAGGAAGTGAGATAGAAAACCACTAACACACTTTTGCAAATAGAGGGTTTTGGAATGTTGATAAGTTATGCAATACATACAAATATTTTAAAGTAACTCTGTCTACTTTTTATCGCGATAACCGATATAGACGCGTAAAAAGCCGTGGGCAAAATCTAGTATTAAATATGTACCTCGTGCCAATCCCTTAACGAGGAACAATGTGAATAAAATTTTAATTGTATTGATTAAATTATACATACATTGTACGAATTTTTTTTTCGAATGACTCCAATTACTAAAGTTATTTTGACCCGTACCTTCATGTTCAGGACAGATGAATCTTGTTTTGGGGACGGGAGCGATCTCTGAGGAACCTGGGCAGGCTTGCGAATGGGGTAGGCTACCGGGCCAAACACACACTTCATATCGGGAGTCGAACGCGAGACCAGCTGGACAGTCGAATTCGAAAACCTGAAACATTTCAAAAATCAACAAATATATTTCCTCTAAAATACATTTAAAATAAATATGCTACTAAATACATATAGTTTCTGCGAGTAGTTTTCTTAGCTTGTGTTTTGTTAGCTTCTACTTGACTTCGTTTATATCTAATATTTAAAATTATCCTGTCGCGGTGTTTTTTATTAAACTCAGCCGAAACCGGCTGGACCGATTTTATGAAGTTTTGTGTGCACGTCGGGTAGGTCTGAGAATCGGCCAACATCTATTTTTCATACCCCTAAATGATTAAGATGACCCATCCCTATTTTTTTTAGTTTTAATGGCAATACAACATTGCCGGGTCAGCTAGTTTATATATTTTATAGTTATTGTGTAGCTTTATAGTTCATTTTTTGTGACCCGGGGATTTCATTCGGTCATTTCTGTAAGTACAAACTGTTATTTTTTATGATTATTGTTTTTTTTTTCGTGTACAATTAACATTACAAATGTGGTGTTTACCTGTAATTGTTTGTTACACTTGAATGAATTTTATACTATCTATCATTCATGTAATATTGTAAACAAATGTTGGTGAACCAAATAAATAAACATAAATAGGTATAGTTAGATTGATAAAAGTGATCTTCGGTCAGAAGTCGACGACGATAAATGTTGACATTAATATTAGATTATGTAACAACAAATTTTAGGACGTACAGTGTATTCCGGTGAGAGCTGATCGAACTTGACGCAGCGATAGAACCTGGCGCAGGAGCGAGGGTGCACGAAGTAACCTTGGCGGGAGCAAGAGAACTCCGTACGTGTGTCCTGGTGATGGTGGGAAAAGTACCAAATAACATAAAAGTCGACTTAACTATCATAATGAAATTGATCTCGGATGAATCCTTTGATTGAGAAATCTGATAGTAAGGTATTTTACTTTAGTAAAGAATGCTTAGCTAATTACTCAAAATTAGATTAGAAATCCTTTTATTTGTCATGGTTGTCATAAGATATCTAAACAGAATTTATATTGTTTTACAGCATAAACATTGCCTGGCTTGAATACTTATGTATTATAATTAATTTAGTATCACATGAGTGTTTTAATTCCTAATTATGTACAGTTATTAGCATACAATAGAATACAAGACTTTCTGAAACTATAGGGTTCCATGTTGTAAGAACTCTATGTAAATTCATGGAAAAACAAAAAAATGGCGGGATTCGTATCCCGCCATTTTTTTGAATTAGAATAACAGTTCTTTTTTTAAATACGGCGCTGTGTAGTGAAAAGCGTGTGCTTGATCATTATCAATTGCCTTTTTTTTTAAAAGAGTTGCATTATAAAATTTGGATGATATTATGGTTACTATGACACAGCATGTTTTAATGTTGGTAATAAGCTAGCTGTTTCAAAAACTGTTATAAAGGATTTATAGCATGGGTGTCGATAAAATTAATAAAATCATTACATTGCGTAGATTGCCGCAATGTAAATCAAAATTCATTGCTATGTTTTTTTTTGAATAAGACCCTTCAATTTTACGTCTGCCCTTCTTTAGAATACAATTTTTAGAAGTTTTCAAACGATTAACTAAAATCCTTAACCAAAAATGAAACCAACGAAACATAATGTCGTTGTCATATAGCATACCTCTCTGATGGAGTGTATAACACCGTCGGAGTCAACGATTTGGGTGATGCGGTATGGAGACACTTGTAACGCATTCAGAGCGCGAACGTGACTTGGAGCTGATAAGATTTCGTGTTCTAAGGACCTGAAATAATAAGTTTGATAATCAAAAAGCGCCGTTCTGATAAACTGTGAATCAGTTTCTTCTTCCTAGCCTTATCCCAAGATTATGTTGGGTCGGCTACTAGTTCTACCCGATTTTACCTGAATATCAGTTTTTCCACGAAGCCAGACATCTTTCCATCAGACCCTGCAACCTTGAGGGTGAACTGAATTCGAAGGTTGAAACTAGTGTCACAATATTTTAGGGCACTGACTTCTCAATAACGATTACCATAGATCATGGCAACCGAGACTGACGACTTAACGTGCTCTCCGAGGCACGGGCGGGTAGTAACACCGCCGTTTTGCATACTCCGGGCCGGTAAATAAGAATTTCATGTACGAAAAACATGATACATCACTTTGCCCTGACTCGGGAATCGAACCCGAGACTTCTTGACTGGCAGTTGCATACGCTAGCTGCCAGATCAACGAAGCAGGTAATAAACTGTAAATCAGCTACTAGCTAAATAAAATCGTGCTTGTGCCTTCGCCTGTGCCTATGTTAGCAAACTAATCGTGCTTATTACCTACTCAATATTCATTCTGCGTGAAAACCTTTGGATAAGCAGTCGAGAAGAGAAACATTTGGTTAAACAGACCCGTCTATTCCTTAATACATTTATACCCAAATTAAAAACTAGTAAATAATGTTTTATAAAATAAAACAGTGACACGAATATCAACAAGTTAACTTATTATAGAAGTTTTAGTTAGTTACAATACCTGAGTACGGCCGCTCTTGGTGCTCGACTCTGCTGGTTGAGCACTTTGGCAAGTGCAGCTCTCAAAGTCGGTCCGCAAGTTGTATCGACATCATGCTCGGTTCGGTGTAAAGCGAGACCAGCTAGACCACGGACGCGGGCATATTTACCCTTCACATCCACAGAGGATGAGTCTTCAAAGGATATCCAGGTCTTGTCCCTGAAATTTCGGAATTATATTTAGCGCCTGATATTTTTAAAAGAGCAAAGATTTTGATGGATTGCATTAATAATAATGTATAATACTATACAAATGGACTAGTTTTTCTGAAAGGTCATAAAATAATATGAGCTTTTGAGGAACTGCAATAACTAAATAATTGCTACCGATATAAGATCCACAAAACAATTAGCTAGAACCAGTATAATTTAATATACTTGGCAAATAATAGTGTGATGACAGTGATCTCCTAATGTAAATTACTTTTTAGAACGCCTGCAATAACAATAAATCTATTAACACAATCTAACAACACTCACTTAAAAGCATAAGGCGCTGACAGATCCTGGTCTCTTTCCAATGTCCACCTTCCACTCTTCAGCTGCCTGCATAGCTCAGCTTGATCGATTTCCTTAGGTTCATCATCTACAGCAGGACTGCCAGGGGTACTGAGGGTTTCATTAACCAAGGTGAACTGATGAGCGGTAGCAGGTAGACTAATTACCATTTTTGAAGCTGGTACTCCTAGGCCGACGACAAGGTCCACTACTGAATCCTGGAATTATAGAGAGACAGTTATTTACAATCATTATTAATTGATTACGTAATTTGATTGCTCGATTTTCTACTATAATTGATGGTGTATTGATTGGCGTCTATTAATCTATTTATGTAGGTTTAAAATCAATAGATATAAATATAGTTTGATTAATTAAGAGTGTTAGTTTAGGTAAAAAATTGCTATTCTGAGAAGCCTTGTTTATTTGCTGTAGTTGGGGTGTTGGAAATGTTTATTTAGTGTATGTACTGTTTTTATATTGTCTGTGGTTGATACTTTTGTAATAAACCGTTCGTTGTGCTACACCAATTTCACGTCGTTTTATTAGTAGTTACTAAATAATTTTATCTGTCTGAGCTATTAATACGAGTATGTAGACAAAACACAACATGTCACATCATGACAGCCTAAATTCTAAATAGATGTTTTCCTCGTAATTTAAGTTAATATATGAAGAGACCGCACATGACATGATTTTTGCTAGCTCTCGAAATCCACGGCCAGAGAAACATTTGCACTGTACATAAAAATCGTATAGCACAAGAAACAAAAGTACAAATCCACAACATTATAAGATTGTACTGCTAGCAAAACGCCCTGTTCTTGCATCCCAATTTATCGAGTACAAATTAAATGCCTTCCTGATTATAATATGTATATCACTTTATTTAATATACCTTCACATAAATTCTTCAAATCGTCAATTAAAATGGCTAAGGTATTTCGTTTAATTACAGTAAACTAGACGGCCTTTACTCTGTTTGCCGACCAAACCTTATTTTATAATCAAGATCACTTGCGTAATGTTCAATAAAAACACACCAACGGCATTTATTTACCTTTCTATATTAAATACGAGCTAAACTTGTACTTGCAAATTTATAAAGATGCGCCTGCAAATTGCCCTACAAAGCCTTAATAGTCAACATTAAACCTAACTAGGTAAAACGCGTTCATCACTGTAATTTATACCGTATCATTAAGTGGCGTAAGGTTCAAGTGTTCAGAATGCTTCTTTGGGATTTTTCTTCCATTGCAGTTTACCTTCAAACTAGTAGCAATGGGTACGTGACCGAAATACGAATAACAGACTACATATAAACATATGTGACTGATTTCTAATTATGGAACAACTTACATCTAGGACTAGTAAGTAATAATCGCTTAATATATCGATTTAAGCGCTGTCAAAATTGTATTCAGGTTCATTAAACTTGTAATTTTATGTTTCTAGCGTAAACTAGTTGAGTCTCGAAATTAAGTTGTACACCATGAGAAACGAAAACTGTCAAATATTCATACAAATCCTACTGCAAAACGGAACTAAAAGAAATAAATGACTACTATGCTTCAAAAGAACGAAAATAGTCGAAAATTACTATTTCGCGACAGTAACTAACTTTATTCAATGATGATACGAGTAGCATGAACTGCGCGTAAAATGTTCTTTCCGTGGGAGAGCCACACTTCGGCATGAATGGGCCAGCTCGATCGGATTGATACCACGGCCTCACAGAAAACCGGTGTGAAATGGCGCTTGCGCTGTGTTTCACCAAGTGAGTGAGGATACCGGAGACCCATACACCAACCCCTTCTCCCCATTCCCTCGCCCCATCCCCCAAAGGTCGGCAACGCACTTGTGACGCTTTTGGAGTTGCGGGTGTCCATGGGCGGCGGTAATCGCTTACCATCAGGTGATGCGTCTGCTCGTTTGCCCCATATTCAATAAAAAAAAGCTCGCCTATAGAACTTGAAATGAAATAATAATTAGAACTCTAAGATTGGATAGTATTTGTAGGTACATTTACAGATTTGATGACAATTCCTCTTCCTAGAATTTATTTAGATAGGTATGCTTAATATGTTATCTAATTCCTCTTTACAAATCTTCATCATTTTGATTAAAAATCCCTGGCAGTCCATTTAAGTTTTAGTCGTCACTTAGCTGTGTCCTATCAATTTATTTCAATAAAATCTAAAGTTAACTCACCGTGTTCATCATATCCCACATGCCGCTCAACCGACTCGGGTGATACGTCATCTTCTTTACCACTCCCAAGTTATGTGTCTCCACCATCAGTAAATCCACTTTCTTGATCATTGTTCTCAAGTCGTAGTACTTAGCCAATAGCTCGGGATGGGCTGGTAATGCCAGGAATAGGGGACCACCGCCAGAAGAAGCAATGGCTGAACGAGCGTCCTCCACAGTCTCGGTGACTTTGGTTTTGTTGAGGGTTTTGTGGACATCATGAAGTTCAAGACCCTGGACATGTTTTGATTTGAGAAGGCTGCGGAGATCCTGTAAAAAAAAGAAAATCATTTTGAGTACATATTATATGTATGTTGTCATGTCATATGTTGTATGTTACTTGTATTTGTGTGAATTTAATTTGTCCTTAAAGCTGCTACTGCTACAACGAAGCCTTCGTTGTCTTATTTCTTTAGTAATCGGGCAATAGTATCTTAGGATAGCTTACATTCACTATTGCCCAATAGGTTTACAGATTTACAGTGCCAGCTCATTTTAAAATTATTCTAAACTAGCTGACCCACGCAACCTCGTTTGCGTCTTCTATTGCCCGTAGCGTGAAAATTTTCCCCCGTTTTTGAAACATTCTTCATTGTTGCTCCGCTTCTATTAGTATTAGCCTATAGCGTTCCTCGATAAATGGACTATCCAACACTGAAATAATTTTTCAAATCGGACCAGCGGTTCCTGATATTAGCCCGTTCAAACAAACAAACTCTTCAGCTTTATTATATTAGTATAGATTTAGAGTCACCAATCATATCGGGCAGGATAACATTTGTCGGCTTCGTCATTTAGTTTGTCTACTTTAACTTTAAATTGAAAAGGTGAACTGCATAAAGTTTTATAAGTTCTACCTACCGGATATTACTAATTTTAAAGGTTGTATATTTTGTTAACAAAAATAATGTATATCCTGTTCACTAAATGGCACTAGAAAATGTATACTGTATCCGTTTCATTTCGAATAAGGCTGACATACTAGATTTAAAGTAATAAAACAGGCTTTAAGATAAACTAGGTTATATAGAAATATTTTTGTATTTGTATTATGTTAGAGAAGGAAACACGACATTACATATTATAGTATAGTATGATTATTGTGTTACAAAACACAAATAGGTACATAAAATTTTAATGCATATATATGATTTAAGCTAAAGGAAAAGATATTGATTTCAGACCAGGTATTTCCGTTTGTAATTGCGGAAAAGGATGTTGGCCAGACAATGATTCATAAAGTTGTTTAAAATTGTAGTATATGAATAACTGAAAAGCTGTTGATTTGCAATCACAAGCTATAGCAGTCTCAATTCTGTTTCCCCATCTGAGTACCCCTTATACTGTCTATAACTTTATTTATTTATTTATACAACTTCATTGCACACCACTAAAAAAGAAAACAATGTTAAGATTCATTTGTTCTTCTTCTTTTGACAAAATGGCAACCAGCCGGATCACTCGGATCAGCAATTTCTGGCAATGTCGAGTATTTATCGTCTTCAATTATAAGTTTCCGAGTCTTCAAGTCGTCGTCGTGACGAAATTAATGCTAAAAATATATATAAAATGTGGATGACATGAAATGGTCCCCATTTCGAATAAACAAAAAAACGATCACAAGATTCATTTGTCATAAGTATAATTTAGAACCAATACATTTTACAATTGTAATGTTGAGGACATGAGTCACTCGGCAAAAAGGTTTCATTTATAATGTCGTACGGGTGTGTCACAGTAATACGAGTATCAGTGGCTTGTGTGTCATAACTTACTTAATTACACGAATTCTAAGCCATTCTGAACAACACCACACTTTTCTGTCATTTTGAAACTTTGTACACCGTTCGTATACTATTAATTCATACTCAAAACAGAAGGTGATACTCCCTCAAGAATTAGAGGGAGCCCTACCCGAATTAGAGAGAGCCCTAGAAGTTGGGATACGCTCAACCATTCAAAAATAAACAATACAACAAAAGTTTTGAAAATATAGGCTTTGTAATATCACGCTAACTGGCATACGCTGTGCGGGAAAGTTCCAAAAAAAATTTAATAAAAAGGTGTGTGTGCGATTCACACACGATAAAAGTGAAACTTCAGTAAATCGACAAAAGAATGAGACCGACATTTGCTCTCTCGCTCTGGCTCACTAATTACAGGCGACTTTTTGTATTTCTGACCTGTCGCCGAATAGAAAGACGAAACGAAAATATCTGGCTTGCTTTCTATAAGAGAGAGAGGGAGAGACAGACAGAGAAACATGCGCACGCCGCACGGTTTACAATAGCTTACTATGGCAAAAAGTGTCGTTACAATTTTTCGTCTTAATTTTTTCGTGTCGTTACAACTTTTCGTCTTAATTTTTTCCGTCTAGCCCCATTTCGCAACGCGCGATAAGGAACTTCGTTCCAAAATAAATATCACGCTAACAACACCCTTATAAGTAATTTAAGACTGAACCCACGGAGGCTGTTATGAGAACAACTGGTAGTGGAAACATAAGTCATAAATAAATATTCCGGACATTCCATAAATGTCTCATAGATAGACTAGTAGTTTGACAAATATTAATTGAGCTACAGCGACGCAATAGATTACAAAATAGATTCTGTGCCATTATTATTTTTAAATCTATGATAAAAATTTGAAGTTGATCTTGATTGAGTGGTCTTACTTTATAATGTACTTACTTAATATATTCAATGTAATGTTAGTAACCCACTTAATTGTACAAAAAGGTAAATGGTGTATAATAATATTATTCTTAATAAAGAGAAATTTTACCAAAATAATAAACGTCAAGAACTGGACCAAATTGAAATGGAAAAATGAACTACAACGGGAAGCACCAGATTTCAAATAAAAAAAGAATTGTCAAAATCGGTCGAAAGTTCTGAGGTATCAAACAAAAAAAAACTGTCGAATTGAGGACCTCCTCCTTTTATGAAGGAGGTCCGCAATCGGTTAAAAATATCTAGGTATTGCACATATGTGTAATAATAAACCTGTACCAAACGCACAGCTGTGATGGTTCTATATAACATTTTTGAAATTTATTAGTGAACCACTTTTTGAATTTTACAAACTAAAAGTATTTACTAAAGTAGGGTAGTTGAAGCTTTAACAAGTCCGATAACTGTCACTTCAAGTATGAAATCAAAGTTCAGCCGAAGTTAGTAACAGATTAAAAGCTAGCGTTGGGTTCGAAAACGTTCGGGAAAAGAAGGAGGAACACAGATGATGAAGAGCAAGAAGTAAAGTTGAGGTTAATTAGAGGTAGTTACCAAGTCACTTCTTAACTAGATTTGAGACCTCCCTGAGTCGTACAATAAAAAATATTCCAAATTAAAATCTATATCAATAATAAAGCAAAAAACCTATCAACTAAATACGTATTTACCACACGTAATTATTTTTTTTATTTTAAAAATCGTTTTATATATTTAGGAAATAATAACTTTAATATGAAAAATAATAAGCTCAAAATAATTTAAAGTTTAATCTATTTATGATTGATTGATCTCACAAAAGCCGATTGACGATTATAGATTTTTTTTCTAATTGTCTTATAAATCAATTTGTGTTACTAAAAACGACCAATAATTGCTTTTTAATTTTATTTAGTCAATTTGTTACTGTTTTAATAAGTTTGGTAATAAGGAAGGTATTCATTCCGACTTCCAAACTACTTCCAAAGAAGTCCACTGGATGCCAAATATAATAGTAGTTCTATCTTGTCTGGGTTAATTTATAGACTACTCTAAAAAAACTAAGAAGGAAAATCCACGTAGCGAACGTATTAAATTAAAAATGTTTTTGTCATTTGTTATTATATGATAAACTGCCTACATAAAATTACTCAATTAGAGGCGCCTATATATTTTTTTTCTTTTTTTTTTAAAAGACAGCTCCCGCATTATGTATATAACGGGTGTTTTTTTAAGCTAGATAGAACTTTAAATTGTAAAAAGTAACACAAAAAATTAAATTTTGATGAAACTTTTTTTTTTATTTGTTTCAGTATACTCTGACAAATCATCATGAATAGACTCACGCTTGAACAACGCTACGAAATTATCCAAATTTACTTTGAAAATCAGTCGTCGATTCGCGCAACTTATAGACGACTGTTTTATCGCAAAATTGTGTTCAGCGATGAGGCGCATTTTTGGCTTAACGGGTTTGTTAATAAGCAAAATTGCCGCATATGGAGTGAGACCAATCCACAACAGACCCTACAGACTCCATTACATCCAGAAAAATGCACCGTATGGTGCGGTTTTCACGCTGGTGGCATCATCGGACCTTATTTCTTCAAAAATGAGCTGATTTTCAAAGTAAATTTGGATAATTTCGTAGCGTTGTTCAAGCGTGAGTCTATTCATGATTTGTCAGAGTATACTGAAACAAATAAAAAATAAAGTTTCATCAAAATTTAATTTTTTGTATGTACATTATGTGGAATGGAATCCTACATGATTCATGAAATGTGAAAACAACAGCGGGTCCTGGACAAGATTTAGTTCGTACGATATTAAGCATATAGTCCGTCCCTAAATACATGTAACACCTATGATATCATATAAATAAATATATAGAATATTATTTACGTTCACGTTATAGAGCTCGAAAGAGCGATTCTAAAAGGTCATTATAAGAAAATTTTACATAATACTTCAGAACTAAGTGACAATACGAGTTTCGCACGTTAAGAGATCACTCTAGAAATGTAATTACAAGTTAACTAAAACAAACAGTATATAAATGTACCATACGACACACGACCTCTGCTTAGCACTTATAAGGAGTTAAATGAGTAGCAGTTTTCGAACACCAACCTACATCGGTACCAACTGACTAAAAGCTTTGTATTTATCCATTCTACTTAAAACTTTGATCTAATGCTTTGTAGTTGTATCTACTGGTTGATTTTCAAATCAGACAAAGTCATTGCCTGATTTGAAAATCTACCAGTAGATCAGTATCAGTAGAATCTACCCTTAATCTTTCACCAATGAAAAAAAAGAAAATGAATGTGTAGAAAAAATTAGTGATATAAGAGGGAATGATTACCTTTTTATCAAATGCACAAACTTGGCAGACTATGTGGGTTTTGATTTAATGAACGAGGTGTCAATAGATCCGTAATAATGACATAGTGCCGGGTGACATAGGCTATTTAAATTTTATCAAAAGATTTAAGTGCCGGGTTTTAGTTTTTTAACTTTTTCTTGTTTGAATACAATATATGCTTGCAATGCTGCTAAGAAGATATGACTTTTAGGCTTGTAAAGCCGTATTTTCTATCCTAATATTATAAAGCTTAAGAGTTTGTTTGTTTGAACGCGCTAATCTCAGGAACCGCTGGTCCGATTTGAAAAATTATTTCAGTGTTGGATAGTCCATTTATTGATGAAGGCTATATATAGGCTATATATCATCAGGCTAAGACCAATAGAAGCGGAGCCCCAATGAAGAATGTTAAAAAAACGGGAGGAAAACATTATGCTACGGGCAATATTAGACGTAAACGAGGTTGCGAGGGTCAGCTAGTTATCATATATTATAAATATTTCGTTGTTTTTCACCAACAATGTTTTATACTTAAAAACTTTAACATAATCCTGTTTTTTATTATTCTCGTGACGTTTTAATCATATATAATGTTTAAACATTGTAAGGAGTCTTGCGACAGACGCATCAGAATATATAAAACACGTCAAACAACCCAAGCCTTATCTCTGAAGTGGATTACCTAACCTACATCGTGGAGCCAGTTTATTTCTTGTTATTTGTTAATCTTACTTTACAAGTAAGGGTTTTGGTTTTAAACATATGAGTTTATAATTGGGAAATGTACCGGGAATAGGATAAGCCTTAAAGTTTCGTCAGCTCCTGACTCCTAAGCTAAAAATGCTAAAACAATAATGTTGTTGTGTTATGTGAATACGTCAAGGTTGTTCCTGATATAGGAGTTCCACTCCTTCTTCATTGAGCTGCCTGTCATCGTTGTGAGAAAAAAAAAGCAGTGTATATACATCACGGGATTTCCGTTGCTTTGTATTCGAAACTATATACATAGTTTGTTACACGAATGACATCACAATGCGATTAATTAGTTTATCTGTGTTTATGTATGAATTTTGTATATGGAGTGTGTCCAGTCCATTGTTGTGTTAACTTATGATGACTTATTTGTAAGAAATACGTAGTATATTCATTTTTAATATCACTATTTAAAAATGTATTGCATATTATGTCCAATTATCTTATTGGTTATAATGACTTTCGCTAAATTACAGAGAATGTTTCTTTTATTTGCTGCCATCACTTTTTTACATATGCGAAACCTCTCCAGATCGTCAGCCAACCGGAGGTTCTGGTTAGGCTGTGCTGTATGTCATAATCGAAACGACCAACACCATACGGAACAGCTGTGATTTAGACCTTCAGACCAAGCAGTCATTCCCTTATTTTATGACCATAATTTATTATTTTTCTATTTAAATAACTTATACCTAGTCTCAAACGAAATCAAAATAAAAATACCTTACCTATTTGATTATAATTCATTTTTTTTATTGTAAAATATCAGTTAAAATAATATTGTTTGCACCATGGTAATTTTTTAAAAAAGAGCGTAATAAATAAACATAAAATGACTTAGGATATTTGACCTATAAAAGAAAAAAATATACTATAATAGAATTGAGAACCTGGTCTTACCTCTTAAACAGAGATTATTGCAACCCAATTTACTCTAATGATCTAGTTAAAGTATAAAATAAACCAGAGCATTTGAAATATAACATAAATTGCGCAATACATGTGCAAAATGATAAATTTAGACCACGGTGTGCCAAAGGATTGATAATAATGATCAATTAAGCGAGCCTAAATCTTGATCAATCACATGTTGTTGACATTCAGTTTCATTTAATTTAAATGTAAATGTTAAGTAATGTGTAACATAGCAGGTGTTGCAATAGAGATTTGTTCATTAATCTGTCAACTTCGTATTGAAAACTAATAAGGCTTATGAGAACTAAAGTACATTAAATTCGGTTAGCGTAAAGCTCAGCTCAACTAAAGCCTGTTTAAAACAGTATTTATTACTGCTAAAACAGTGCTTAAGCATAGTTTAGTCTATTCGGTATTCGCATATTTTAAACGGCGGCTGAGCACGTAATGCTGTCGGTCCTGCGCCTGATCTCTTCCCGGTCGTGTCGATTAACCGTCCCATTGGATTATGAGAGAGAGGAAACAGAGAGTGCACCTGTGGTTGCGCACATACTTGTGCACTATAATATCTCCTGTGTAGTTGGCTGGTCTCCGTTGAGACTGGCAGCCGTGGCTGTAATCGGCTAGAAGACCATCATCATTTTAAGCGGCAATCAAAATCTCCGAAGCACGCAGGTAGTCAATAATATTGATCTTAATAATAATAATATAATAAGGTAAAATCCTTAAAGAAAATATTTTAAAAACGGATTAGCCTTATTCGTCATATGAAACTTATGTCATTCAAGCACCTTCTAAAGTGGAAGGAAGGTAGAATACAATCGAACTACTTAGTTTAAGATTATGTTACAATATCAATGAATTTTTTTTGAACGAGCAATCCTTTTATAAATATAATACATACTAGCTTTCGTCCGCAGCTTCGCTCGCATTTCCAAAAAGTCTTAAAATCCTATGTTACTTCTAATACCTCCAAGAATATGTGTACAAAGTTTCATGACGATCGGTTAAGTAATAATCGCGTGAAAGCGTAACAAACAAATTTACATTCACATTCATAGTAATTAGGATGAATCTTGTAAACGGCTCCAACAATTTTCATGAAATTTAGTATACAGGGGATTTTGGGGGCGATAAAGCGACCTAGCCAGGATACATTTTTAGAAAATTGACAAAAGAAATAGCGATCAAAGTTCGGTCATACGGTACTATAAAATTTATTCAAGTCAGAGGCTTTTTAGTACGAATGTAAATATATTATTGATAACACACTGTTATTGATATTTACAGTACAGATATGTAAATTTTAAAACTAAATATTATATAACTGAATAAACAATACCGGAGACAGGAGCTCTAATTTTACGTAGTATAAAATGAAGTTGTTTCCTCTGTCTGTTCGCTCAGATCTTTTAAACTAGTTAATGGATTTCAATGCAGTATTCAGCAATAGCCAGAATGGTTCAAGAGGAAGGCTCGTATATTTAATACATGCATAGTATAATAGAGGAAATCCCAGAATTTCTAAAACTTCCTTACAAAGTCGGGCCGAGTCGCTACTTATGAAATATAGTGAATCTAAAATGGGCACATGGACCACACAAACTACATTGTAGAATAATCCGTAGGGTACTAATAATAGGGTTTTAAATCTTAAAGTATAAATTACGTGCGGCTGAGGTTAGATGTATAGCTATTATGTTGTAATTACAAAATTCTGTAGTGTTTAGCGGTGCTCTAGATTTAAACCCTACACATTACTGGATAGATTATTATTTACCAAAGTCTTACATACTTTAAACTGCAAGTTTAAATGCATACATATTAACAATGTCAAAACACTTTACTCAATTTGTAGCCGTATAGCTTGTACGGTGAAAGATTGGTTATTTCACCGTGCAAGCTGTAAGGCTTTGGAACAACTGGCCTGTTACAACCCGGCAAGCGAAAACCTTATCTATTTTTAAAAAAGCTAGTGAAGAAATATGTGTGTTTATATATTATTTAAGTGTACGTAAGTATATTTACTTCTATTTGCGTAATATGATTATAGGTATGTGTTTGTGTATGAATGTTTTATTGATTATTATTTTTAGATATTGTGTGACTTGTATGTAGACGACTTAAGTTTGTCTGGCAGAAATCGCCGTGAGCGATGTGGGCGTGTGGGCAGGATCAATCCTGTACTGTATGGTTCTCCCATTTTTTTGCTTCGCTGTAACACCTTGTACCACCTTGGAGACCACTTACGCAGTCAAGAGTACGATGACTTCTTCTGTCTATGTATATCCTTATACATTTTAACAAACCTATCTAGTCCAATCCTACCAATATTATAAAAGCGAAAGTTTGTGAGTATGTAAGTGAGTATGTTTGTTGCTCTTTCACGCAAAAACTACTGAATGAATTTTGATGAAACTTTACAATAATATAGCTTATACATCAGAATAACACATAGGCTTATATATATTTATTTATATATTATTATTATAGAGATATTAGCTTCGCCTCGCGGGTACCATCGCAGTGTTCAGCTAGTGTTTCATAAGTAAATTATATCATTTAGTAAGTTATTAAAAACGTATGACACATATACAAATATGAACATAAATAAAACCAGGAAAGGTTTACTTATTAATAATAAACCACTATTTCTTCCGCGTCTTTAGAT
Source organism: Spilarctia lutea (assembly GCA_916048165.1). Lineage (NCBI taxonomy): Eukaryota > Metazoa > Arthropoda > Insecta > Lepidoptera > Erebidae > Spilarctia > Spilarctia lutea. Next base: position 5,027,644 of record OU696479.1, on the reverse strand, counting down.
TAAAAAAAGACAAAACGGTGCAAGGTTGTAAATAACCGTAACCAATAAAAAAATAACTACTTGGAAAACAACTTTCCTTTCTTTAATGTATTATCCGAATTCGCATTATTTCTATAACAACATTCAACATTCAATATACCTAATATGTAAATGGTGCAGTAATGTGGGTATTACTGCACCATTTACATATTAGGTATATTTTTTCTGTAACCCTATGTCAGTATTTTTAAATAGACCTTATTTAAGTAGCTGTGTTTTTTTTACAGAAGTATACTATTATTCATTACACTTTAATATATATTTACAATTTTAAAAACTAAGATACTAGGAGAGCGACATAGTCATAGTTGTGGCTAAGCTCCTTAAATAAAGATTAAAAAAAAAAGATACTAGGAAATAATAAAAAACAATATTTACATACAAGCGTCGAAAAATTAATCCACATACTCGCCTAAAGAAAGTTCCAGAAAGTTATTTAAAGAAAGTTTATTCTTAGATTTTTTGGCAGTTATACAAATTATACATAAGAAAACGTAAAAAGACAATGAAAATTTGAAATTGGAATTTAATATTTTAAACTTGTACTTATTTCACAACACCAAACCTGTGCACCAATAAAATATGTGTTTCCACAGATATTACATGTTACGTGTAAATATATCACAATTCTATTAGAGCTCTAGATACCGAAAGGGCAGTTGTTCAGGGCACGGCTGTTACATATTGTACTCAACACGCATACATTTCTCAGCAATGAACATTTGATTTATTTGCATGAATATGCATGTTTTGTAATATATAGGGCCTTTTTGTGTGTTGCATAGACAATTTGTTTCTATACTGTGAAGTGAGTTTATGAGGCTGTAGGGAATAATCTCTGGGTCAACGGAATCGATTTTGAAAATTCTTTTACCAATAATAATACAGGAGATCGTTTTTTGTTTGTTCGGAAGACGGTCCCCGTTTCATGTCATCCACGTTTTATATATTTTTATCATTAATTTCATCACGACGACGACTTGAAGACTCAAAGACTTGATAATTGAAGACGATAAATACTTGACATTGGCAGAAATAGCTGATCCGAGTGATCCAGCTGGTTGCCATATCATCAAAAAAGAAAAATAATAATACACATTATTTGTGAGTGTGTGAGCTATATATTAACGCGATACATGATAACCGTGACATCCGACATTAACGCGGGCGGTAAAAGCTATAGTCCACGGGCCCACGAACAAGGGATTTCAGTGATTGACAACAGGCTGAAAGTTTATACACAGCTTCGTTTTGACGAGACACCCAACTTTTATTATTGGACCAAATTCTGAAAGTGGAAGGAAAAAGCGGGATAGGGAGCGAAACACGTCGATTTGATGAGTGTCCCAATTTAATTAATAACAGTTTCTAAAAATCAATACTTCGAGAAAATACGATGGAAAACTGAAAAAAACTTGTGGCATACAAAGTGAATGGTACCTTCCGAGTGACCCTCAGCTCTAACATGTCAGAATGGTGACTTGAAAATTTTTATTCATTTTCATTAATTACAAACTGATTTTTGTTTTGGGGCTTGCAGAATATATATTTTTCATAAAAAATGCATCGGCATACAAATTTGACGATAATTTTTTTGAGACCTACACTCGAAAGTTGTCAAGATTATGTTAATATTTTTTCGAGTGTAGGTCTCAAAAATATAAACATAATCTTATAATTTATCATATAAACATAATATTTTTTATATAGTAGTCAAACTCCTACGCAATAATTTCACCGATTTTATATACATATATAGGTTAGTATAGGTCGAATGCTATTATTACTATCCCCTTAGATGATAAGGGTGACCCGCTCTAAATTTTTAGTTTTTGGACATCCTTTTTACTCAGTTTTTTATGAGTTGGCAACACTTAGAACTCTATATTTTCACTCGTCTATAACTAACTCCTATTGTTATCAAAATATTCACTAGAATTAATTTATATAGCTGAACAGTGTTAGTAGGTTCAACTGGCATGTATATAATTTAAATACATATCTATTAAATAACGTCCATAAAAATATATAACTACCTATGTAAATGTTAGAAAAAAACTATATAAACATATCACAATAATTAATTGGTAATGAATATAATTACTGAGATCAATTAAAATCTGTTTATCAAAAGAAAACCTTGAAAAATGCCGAAATAAGTTTCGGAAATAATATCTGTTACAAATAAACAAGTTTTAACTACCTCCAAATATCAAATAAATGGCTGTCATGAGTCAATGTGCACGCGACAAGATCTATAAATGTGGTACTCAATTACACCATACACCATAAAGTAATATCTAGATACATAAAATACTTAAAACGTTTACATCGATATCAAGATCATTTTGTTGATCTTGCACAACACTAGTGCTTGTAAAATTTACAATTTATCGAATGGCACTGCTCTATAACTGTCAAATTAAAAAATGTGGTGTAATGTCAACTGCTGTTTGTGAAATGATCAAGTTTTGGAGTTTTAACACCTTCAAGCTAATTATAAATAATTGCCAATTATCTACATACTACATATAAAAAAAACTTGAGAGGTGTCAAGGGACACCCGGATGGAACGAAGTTCGAAATAGAAAGACGATACAAATATTATATTTACTTCAATATTTTACGTAATTTCTAGTTTTATGATATATGTGTACACAATAATATTAATAATAATAATAATGATAATGATGATAATGGTGAAAATGATGAAGATGATGAAAATGATGAAAATGATGAAAGTGATGAAGATGATGAATTGATGAAAATGATGAAAATGATGAAAATGATGAAAATGATGAAAATGATGAAAGTGATGAAAATGATGAAAATGATGAAAGTGATGAAAATGATGAAAATGATGAAAATGGTGAAAATGATGAAAATGATGAAGATGATGAAAATGGTGAAAATGATGAAAGTGATGAAAATGATGAAAATGATGAAAATGATGAAAATTATGAAAATGATGAAAATGATGAAGATGATGAAAATGATGAAAATGATGAAAGTGATGAAGATGATGAATTGATGAAAATGATGAAAATGATGATGATGAAAATGATGAAAATGATGAAAGTGATGAAAATGATGAAAACGATGAAGATGATGAAAATGATGAAATGATGATTATGATGATATGTATATATAAAAGTTAGAAATCTTATCTATCTATTATATATATATATATATAGATATATATATATATTATATATATATATATATATAGATATATATGTAGTATCTGGGTTGCTTCAAGCAATGAAAAATAAACTAATAAGAAATAAAATTTAAAATAGCAAAAAGTGTCGTGACAACAAATTATGTCGCGACAATTTCCGTCTAGCCCCCTTCGTTTTTTCGTTCATATCGCGCGATAAGGAACTTCGTTCCAATATTACTTTTAAAATTTAAACGATAAATTAATGTTGTCTATGAAAATTCCGTTTTATTTATGCTCGAATCTACTTAAATGGAACCTTTTACTATTTGAATCGTCGTCATTATTTATTTTAATATTTATATGTATATATTATTAAAATATGCTACATGTTTAATTTTTTCATATATTTTCTTTTTTTAGCATTATTAATCTTAACAAATAAAGTGCTTTATCCTTTTCAAGTTTACTCATAAAACTCAGAAATTGAGGCCTCGTTGACATGAACATTAGTGCACGAAGTCAGTGCCATGAAATATACTCACTAGTTCTATCTTTAAATTCAGTTTACAGTCCCCTTTTCAGAGATCCGAAGCCAGTCGCTCCGTGGAAAAACTGATATTCAGGTAAAACCGGTTGAACTAGTAGCCGACCCCAATTAATCTTGGGAAGGCTAGGAAGATGACAAAGTTAACAATAACATCGAGACAATGAACACCCTTTTTAAGAAATATCAAAGTAAAAGTATCATATCCAGTAAGCAAGTAATTAGGTTCTGATTAAGCTTGCAATATTAACCCCAGAACAGGCTGTAGAGGTCGTTGGCTAATAAACTCAGCCCACAAATGACTAGATAAGAATATGTTTCAATGTCATCGTGAAACAGTTGATCTGTTAATGGATAGCAATCGTGACTCGTTTAATAAACCAACCTTTCACTGATCCTTGTATTAAAATTAAGTTTATCTGCACATGATTTGCATATGTATGGGATACTGTAGTAATATTTTTGCATGAGATCCTATGTGATAAATAACTTGTTTATGAGACGTGTGGTTAGAACGACTGCCTTGGGAGTATTAGGTATGCGCAAATGCTACGTGTCAAAGTAGTGAATATAAATAGCTTTATGCAATCATAAATACAATACAAAATTATACTTGTACATGTTTGAAGTTAAAGGTTCAAAATATTGAAGCTAATTAGGTAGCAAACTTCTAAGCCAACGTAATCAAAAGATATCCTTTTATGCTGCAAATTTTCAACACTCGCAAGGGAGTTAAAACCTATAGGGTACTTCCCGTGAACTCAGAATCTTGCAATTTGGTACGAAGCAACGCCCTATAGCATATATAAAGGAAAAATTGCGCTAAGCATACATTTTTACATGCAGATTTGTACGGTACCCTCGGTGCGCGAGTTCGACTCGCACTTGGCCGGTTTTTTGTTTAGTTATAAAGCAAAGACTTTAAAGTTATTTAGGCATACATAACTACCTAATTACACATATAGGTCTATATTACACCTGTGTATTATGTAAACGTAGACAGGACGCTGTAAAACCTCATTTCGCTTTCTTTTTAAGACAAAAGACATGTAGTGTTGCCTCATTTACGAGTGTATCGTTTGAATGGTTAATATTGCTCTTGTAAACGGGCCTGGTCACCTACATCCATTAGTTTCACTTACTTACGTTAAATTTTAAAGTCTTTTATTGTAAGCACTACCTTCTTATAGCCAGTATTGTAAAGTTAAATGGACATTTTATAACAAGTGATTTTTACATGACTTTTACCAATCTAGATAATGTGTTTATGATCAAATTAAAAAAGCTTTTACTTGAAGTAGGTATTTTCGGGCACTTTCGAATCGTTAATTTACTGATTTCAGTCGCGCGATTCCAAAATGACAAACTTTTGGAGAAAAACCGACAGAATACAATTTTTAAAATGAAACCAACATTCTCAACATGAACACTTCAAAAGGTTAACTAAGGAAAAAAGAAACAAATACTATAAGTACATAGTCATATGAATATACATAGTATATATATGTATACCTACTTACGTACATTAGTTTCAAACCATCAGAGACAGATAATGCTCACATAACATGGTTTTGAAACTGGTAACAGATTCGGCACGTCTGATAGAGATCATTACATATTAAATTATTAACATATTGAGACAGTCTATGCCTAAGAAAGCACGTTAAGCCGTCAGTTCTGATTGCCATACCATATCTTTGACAATCGTTGCGGTACCAGCCGTAAAAAGTCGACATTAGTCTTTCCACAGTATTTACATATCGCCTGAATTACACGTTAGTTAAGTCATATTGGCAAGGAACACATCACCTATTTCGTAAATCGATATAAATAAAATGATTCACTTAATGTTTGTACGCGCATAACTTTCGATCGACTGCAACAAATTTGATGTTTCTTATTTATTGTCGTTTGCTATTTGTAAGGACAAGGTTTGTATTGAACAAAGTTATAAAAAAATTAAAGTGTTTTTGAAGTGAAAACATCTTTAGCGGCGCTGTGTACTTTTTTGAAATGGGTAAAAATGTATAAACTCGCGTCAGGGCGTCAGGTCACGTGTCCTGATCGAAAAAATTCGTAAGACGGATGTTTATTGTTAACAGCGCCATCTACCGATATACTTTGGTAGCATTCGTTTCTCTAGATAGTGGTCCTTTCTCAATATGATTTTATATACTTAAAGTTAATATTTCAGTATCTTAAAGTGATTTACAATAAATTAAAATAACGATTTTCTACTTACACAAAACCTTTTGTAAATCAAAAATATTGTTTTTTTTTAAAAAACCGCGACATCTATTGGAGTATCAAAGCTTTACTTCCATTTACTACTTACAATCATAATAATTTTTAGTTCTTTTTATTGCACACTATTAAAAAAAGCATAGGTGTTCATTTCAGGTAAGTTAAAACAACCGTTTGTTTATAGTTATGAGTTTTCACTTCTGTCGGCAGTGCTTATGACTGCTTTGTGTTTTTTTTTTATAGTTCACGACTGTTCCACTCGCGGGAAGCTGAAGCGGGCATAAATAATAAAATTAACTTTTCGAAAATTAAAAAAAAAAAATGATAGTACATACTAACTTCGCCGGGGTTTGCTAGTTAAGGAAAATATTTACAAGGCTGGCAACGATTTACCTGGTTTTGTTTCATAAGTGAGGTAAATATTTGTATGCATAGTAGTTTGCTGACAGAACTACATTTGGCGCCATTTCCCTGGCATGATCTCATCGAGATGTACTGTCCTACACAGTTGCACAATACAAGTTGAAAGACGACATACACGGATATTGCTGCACATAATAGTTCTCGAGAAAAAAAAAACTATTTGACAACATGTAGGCATTATATACGCTTACGCGGCTAAATAAGATACATGATTTTATAAAAGTAAAGGTATGTTTTATGATGTAGCAAAGAATGTGAGGTATACTGCGATCATTGCGTTGACATAAAAAAATTAAATTGAAGATTAATTGTGCTTAAATATAAATTAATTCAAGAAGAAATTTAGAATCAATAGTACGTAGATAAGTCCAAAATTAAGGAAACGACAACAACACGATTATTGATCTTGTTTCGGTACGGGTTTTTTAAGAAATTTCGTGGTCCAAACAAATAAAATAAAATTTCTAATATACTGAAAGAACAATAGCAATATGTATTACAATACTTTTGCGAAACGCTAAATAAGTTTATAGTTATAGTAAATCTGCATATCAAGCAAAGTGAGAAATAGAAATGTTCCCGCGCTTTTGCATTCCAAACTTAAATATTGACATGGCTGTCAAAATTGTCTATTGTCAATTGTTGACCTTGACACGATCTGTCAAGCCAAGGTCAATGAGATATATGTATTAAGTTTAAATATAGTCCATGACTCAGTCTGACATTCACGTATGAATAACTGAATCAAATCATAAATACTCAACTCATATAATAGCATTGTGTATGTTTGTGATTTAATATCATGATAACTATCATGCAAGATCTTTAATTAAACTGTTATTATTGTTATGAATACTAAATTATTAGACTGCAATATTCTCGCTGAACTAAAGTTCTGTAATGGCTAAGTGTTTCTAATATTATCAGATGAAATAGTTTTATTCTCAAATTGTAATCTAATCTGTTGGTTTATGTACACTACAAAAACTCCCAAAGTTCTGCATCGATTGAGTTCAATAATTGACACAAAACACAACATCGTCCAAAAAAAAAAAATTATGTAAGCGTGGCAAGGTATGGCTAATACAAATTGTAAAATGCCAATCTATGATGAAATAAATAAATCATTACAGTCATATTACCAGGATTTCAGTAACTTTATTAAATTTGAATAAATCGTCGTTATATACGTCGTATATATTAACTGCCTCGGTGGCGCAGTGGTAGTGAATGCGACTGCTCTGCTTGAGGTCTCGGGTTCAAATCCTGGTTCGGACTAACAAGCTCTGCTTAGCTTGCGTTGACTTTGACGTTGACTAGATTGCGTTGTGTGTTAGATGTCCAAAAATATTCATTTATTATTTATTATTAAACATTCTATGGTCTACGTACCATACGGCTTTTACATAACAAAATTAACGATAGCAATGGCTTAAAACGTTTATCATCGTAATCATTATTTTTTCCCAAGAAATTGGAAACAAATTGTTAAATATTAGTGTTACGTGTGTGATCACTACATATTATAAAGCAAAGTCCTCCGCCAGGCATCATCACCACGCCTGGTCGTAGGATCCTCCCTTTGTGTTGGAGTGCCATTACACTCTGTACCCCCGAGTGGTGACATCGACGTGCCCCAAAACTTGAACTGCGATCACGGACACTGCTCCGTTCTCAAGGGTCGTAGCATAAAATTAAAAAATGATTCATCATCAGACTTATGCCGTATCCCTTTCCATAGACGAAATAATTCAGCCTGCTGTACCATGCTGGCCAGTCTAGATCGTATGGGCTTTGTTTTATATTTTTCCTTCTTTGCAGTTCAGTCGTCTCTTCGTCGACACCATGAAATAAATAATGGTGGCTTTGTATTGTTAATCTGTCACCACGTGAATCATTTTGTGTTTTTTTGTCAAATCTGACTAATTGTTAAAGTTATTAGAGAGGTGAAACAAACAAAAAACACTAAAGCTATACGTATATTACGTGTATTGATATACATTTGTATGGAGTATGTGACTTTGCAGTGGGCGTTCCACTTGACTGGTCAATGTCGTATAGCGCCGCACTTAGCTCAACTCGCCCACCAACTTGATCTAGTTACCACATCGCATAAGTGACTTTAGTTTAACTATTCGTGCTAAGTTCTGATCATGGAATCCTCCACTTTTATCCTGAAGGAAAAACGAATAAAAATAATTAAAATGGCTCTAAATTATTTATGAAAAAATTTTTTTTTATTAAATTTAGTCACTTTTTATAAAGACTGTGACAAAAAGAACTTTCGGTTCGGTGGGTCGAATAGACCCGGATTGCAAATGAAACCCCGCCCGGACGACCTTCGGACGCTCTTTAAACTAGGACAAATGGGAAATGGCATTCTTAGCCTCTGCCTTAACAATAATAATAATAATGTTCTCCTGGCTGATAACGATCACGGCGGCCATTCTCAACGTAGACTAGCCAATTACGCAAGAGATATTATAGTGCACAAGTATGTGCGCAAACACAGGTGCACTCTCTGATCCCTCTCTCTCAGAATCCGATGGGACGTTTAACCGACGCGATCGGGGAAAGATAAGGCGCAGGACCGACAGCTGTACGTGCCTCCGAGGCACGGGGTTTCAGACCTTCAACTTCCAAACTCCGAGCTGTTATTAAGTATTTCTATAATCAGAAAAACTCAATAACACTTTAGGCCCGACTCGGGATTTGAACCCGAGACCTCTTGATCGGCAGTCGAGTCGACATACATACATACATACCTACTGAAATACACATTTATACACACATATGGTGTGGGAAGCAATGGCAACACGTAAAACTGGTCAAATAAGTTGGTACTTACATGTTTAACTGCTTAAAGAAAAAGGACGGCCTAAGGCAGACATATTTTTTGACAGTTAAAATTATGTTGTCCTAAAAAGTCAAATTAATGAGACCACGCCGTTCCTAAATAATAATAATAAATAATAATTTATAATACAAATCATTCGACTACCAATAAATTTTGACATATCTAATGTGGTTTAATAGGTCCACCATAATTATTGAACCGATGCAATGCCTTAAACGTGTTCATGACCTTACATTATTTTCGACGTAAGTTGTCTTTGACGTAACATATAATTAAAAACAGCTATAATCATGATATAAGGACGTGTTTGAATTACCTACAAAAAAAATATCGTTCTCTCGATCGTTTATTGAAGGTCAAATGCGAATGAAAAAAGATTTTAAGCTCTTCATTTTTTTATTGCTTTTAATTTACATCATTGCTCATCAGGAACGTAATGCAGTTTTAGTAAATTGTTGTGTAGCGGTGTGTTTTTAATTTTAGTTGTTTTTGATATGTTTTTTTTGTGCTTTAACCTGTGGCACTGACTTCGTGAAAAGGGATGGAACTGTGTAACATAATGCCGGTGCTAATTATTTCAGGTGTTACCCATAAAATTAATCATGTTAAATATTGTGTAAAACAACTTCTTATCTTTAAAAGACATACTTATTAACTTTCCATTAACAACAGTAAATAAAATGTTTACTAGTTCTCTCACGTGGTGTATCTTATGGTTGTTGTAGTACCTTATAATATATCGCTCTGCTAAATTTTATCCAGATTCACTCAGCCGTTATTAACCTAAACATATATACAAACTATCGCCTTTATAATAATTAGAAGTAACAAGCTGGCTCTAAAGACTGGAATTATAATTATAAAAACTTAAATATTAAACAAATATGTAGAAGATTATGTCCACGACACCAGTAATTAACTTGGACGTTCCCACAGACCGCGTGGTACTTGTTAGTCCTCGTACCGGATTCCCCACAATTTTAAGTTCACATAGTCACATTTTAAAGAACTTTACATACCTACCATGTTTGGCGCGAAGCCTTTTGGTGAGTGATCCAAAATAATTTTCGCTGGTAATCACTCATTTCGAGATATTTACCGCTTTTGGGAAATAATTAAAACGAGGTAACGTGTACGTAACTAAATGGTATTATTGCAGGAGTTTAATGATCACAGACTGAATACATCGGCTATTTCTCAGAATATCACGAGCGCCATGGGGCATAGATGTTTCAATTTTGATGGACGATGATTAAAGTATCTATTTAAAGGACAATATATCGAAATTAGTATTTTTTTTGTTTTATCCGTGTTGTATCCGAGCTGGTGGCTCCTTTGTCAGATTACGTTACGTCACTTGTGTCATAGTTTCGAGCGCAAATGTGAACTGTCAGCTAAAAACAAATTTTCGTTTATAAATTATTAATTATTATTCTACATAGATTCTCTCATATTTCTGCCAATGTCAAGTATTTATAGTTTTTAATTATCAAGTCTTCGAGTCTTCAAGTCGTCGTCGTGATGAAATTAATGATAAAAAATATATAAAATGTGGATGACATGAAATGGGGACTGTCTTTCAAAAAAACAAATAACGATCTCCCGATAAATATAAATCGCCTCTGTGTGACTGTTCTTAAAGTATTGCTAAACTGATTACGCAGAAAATGTATTATAATAGGTATTTACAATATAAAATATATTTTTGTATTGTATTTAAGTATCATACTTTATGATATCTGATAATGCGAAGTACATAGAACTATCAACGTTAAAGAAATTCAGGAAAATTCAAAGAGGAGATCACAGAATCGAAAGTGCACCATCGAGTGTAATCGAAAGACCTTATAGGTACAGTCAGGCTGGCCGTGTTGTTGGCCTACTTCGTATTATAAAATATTAAGAGCGAAAGTGTACTGAGATCTTGAACTTGGATTGCACAATGATAAATACCGTTGCTTCATTATCATATTACGTATTAAGTAGGTTAACATGTGTTATACATGAAATAACTTCATTTGTAACGTACTAGTGCCCCGCCCTGGCTTCGTACGGGTATAAGTGCATCGTTTTTATGTATTTCTAGTTATATATGTATATACTAACTAATCCACGCAACCTCGTTTGAGTCTTCAATTGCCAGTACGTGCGTGAAAATTTTCACCCGTTTTTAAAACATTCTTCATTGGTGCTCCGCTCTTATTAGTATTAGCGTGATGATATATAGCCTATATCTTTCTTCGATAAATGGACTATCCAACGCTGTAATAATTTTTCAAATCGGACCAGCGGTTCCTGAGATAAACGCGTTCAAACAAACAAACAAACTCTTCAGCTTTATTATATTAGTATAGATATATAGCCTAAAAGTTTTGATGGCCCGGTGGCCAATTTTATTTATTAATGTGTATCTACAGATTTACCTTCATTGAACATGTTAAGAACCGCATAAAAACTCCTTGCGTGGCGTAAAAGGAATTCCCAAAAATATGAATACAAACAATGCTACCTTATTTTAATTAATGTATGTAATAAAAAAAGAACTGTATGTACTGAAATCAATAAACTTATATTCTTTTCTAGAGTAGCCCTGAAATAAAGAACTAAACAGTAGGAATTGTATTGTATTTAATCTGCATCATAGCCCAGGTAGGAAGAGCTCCCGCGAGGTGGACGGACGACCTGGTTAAGATCGCAGGGACTCGTTGGATGCGGGCCGCATGGATGCGCCCGGGTCATTGGGGGAGGCCTACGTTCAGCAGTGGACTTCTTGCGGCTGATATGATGATGATGACAGCCCAGTTGCACTTGGTGATTAGAAACAATTACCGGGGGTAAGCAACGATGGCGCGGTCAGTACTTAGATGGGTGACCGCTGGTGGCATATGATACCATGAGCGTGTCTCTGTGATTCGTAGGTCAGGTTAAGCAGTCATGAAGCTTAGTTTGGAGGCCTTTGCGCCGCTTAGAAACATCCAACTACAAGATACGTAGCCACAACGTTGTCTTATGCCCGGTTCCTATATTTAACGAATCGTCATCGTGTAAAAATTTTCTACAACCGACTACGAGTCGTAAATACCGTTCCTCAATTTATTTTTTATAGGAACGATTTTAGCTTACGCCCCGTATAATATACTACTATTCGTACCTAGAACGGATCATTTTTCAAATATAGGAACTGGGCATTACCAGTCCCCAACCCGCAGTCGGCCAGCGTAGGGACGTATGGCCTTAACCCTCTCCTGAGAGGAGACCCGAGCCTAGCAATGGGGCATTATGAGTTGTTGATACATACTTCCAAGAACAGTATACCTACGATCACGTAGGTCACATATATATCAATATATCATTATCGCATACACCTAGATGTCAGCACACCAACGTACCAACCTGTTTACACGTAATACGAGTACTGTCACTCTGCACCAAATAACAGGCATTTCACTGAAAACGTCTTGCGTAAGGTCACAAATGTCGGCCACACCACTCGTCAGGTCAATCATATTATTTTCGGATAGTTGACAAACGTACATTTCCAATTATTACACATTGTGACGTAAGAATTAATGGTTGTTTCTGGAGATGATGCCTTAAGTACATAGTACTTATTTCATAAGTATGTACTAGGGCGGCTTGATAAGTCCGTGAATTTTTGAATAAAACATTTTTTTAAATGCGGCAAATAAACGTTTTATTTTTCTACATAATCACCTTTTAGCTCGATACATTTAGTCCAGCGTTTTTCTAATTTTTTTATTCCCTCCAAATAATAGGTTTTCTCAAGGCTCTCAAAATACGCGTTTGTTTCGGTAATGACTTCTTCATTAGACTCAAATCTCTTACCACCCAGCCATTTCTTTAGTTTTGGAAACAGATAATAGTCGCAGGGGGCTAAATCTGGAGAATATGCTGGATGGGGTAGCAGTTCGTATCTCAATTCGTGGATTTTGGCCATCGTGACTCGTAATATTGAAATTTATAAACTTAGTAATTCCGTGTATAGGGTTAAACTCACATTAAACTAATTTACTTTCCATACTTCTATTCTAATGGTATAAGTTCGAAAATAACTCTGTCTGTTACGATTTCACGGCTAAACCGCTGCACCGATTTCAATTAAATCTACCATGAAGATACTTTGATTCTTGCGGAAGGACATAGACAACTTTTTACCGCAACAATCGGCGTACACGCGGGTGGAGCCGCGGGCAAAAGTCAGAATATAAATCCCATACTAGCAGTTCTTCGCAGTTTCACTTGCATTTGTAGTCACTCCTCTACCACACTATTAAATCCTACTAATAGACTCATAAAGATTATCACACGTTAACCAAAAATCGACAAAGTCTTTAAAAAATAACCTAGCATTTCTCTGTGAAAAGAATCGAAACTTTAAATAAATAAAGATTAGTCAAAAATACGATATCCGTTTATGGAACGCATGATCAGTTATTAATTAGCAAGCAGTAAAGCCTATTTCTTGAAAAGTATCTCATAAACATTACTTATCGTTTTTGTATCAAAGTATGTTGTCTAAAATGTTTTCTTTTCATTTAGTTTTCAACTTACAAAGTTTAAATCAATCTTAAAATAAAACCACACAAGTATTTGCAACGGATAATAAATCAAATAATAATTACAGTTAAATTAAACAGTATTACTTTTAGTATTTACAGCATAGACAAGTGGAGGGAACTGTTAAATTTTTAAACTACATTATATTTACTATCTATACGCTCTTAATGCCCAGGGCATTTTCCCGCCAATCTTTGGGTGATGTGTGGAAATCTTGTAAAGTAGGTGCACATAGATTACATTAGTAATCAAATACATTACACAACACTATATATACAAACTTGTAAATAAATGTATTCTTTACACATTCATACATATTTCATAATTAAACCTCCGTTCTAAAGGAATACTTGTGTCCAGTCGCGACCTATTAAATGCTATTGATGTGTAATGTTATTTTATAATATATATATCCTTAATATGAAAGTTTGTTTGTTACGCTTTCATGCAAAAACTACTTAACCGATTATCATGAAACTTTGTACAGATATTCTTGGAGGTATTAAAAGTAAGATAAAGCTAGTTTATAATAAATTTAGAATAGGTGAAATAAGGTGAATAGGTAAATTTATAATAAAAAAACACTCGAAAGTTGTCAAGATTATGTTAATATTTTTTCGAGTGTAGGTCTCAAAAAAATTACCGTCAAATTTGTATGCCGATGCATTTTTTATGAAAAATATATATTTTGCAAGCCCCAAAACAAAAATCAGTTTGTAATTAATGAAAACGAATAAAAATTTTCAAGTCACCATTCTGACATGTTAGAGCTGAGGGTCACTCGGAAGGTACCATTCACTTTGTATGCCAAAAGTTATTTTCAGTTTTCCATCGTATTTTCTCGAAGTATTGATTTTTAGAAACTGTTATTAATTAAATTGGGACACTCATCCAATCGACGTGTTTCCCTATCCCGCTTTTTCCTTCCACTTTCAGAATTTGGTCCAATAATAAAAGTTGGGTGTCTCGTCAAAACGAAGCTGTGTATAAACTTTCAGCCTGTTGTCAATCACTGAAATCCCTTGTTCGTGGGCCCGTGGACTATTATATTTACAGTGTTGAATGAACTTAATATAACTTAGAATTCGAATTCCGTGTACTTTTAATAACTAAAGAGTGTGTTAAAATTACAAACAAATTAAAATAACATCGTTCATTCATTTCCGAGATGTGGAAAGTAAATCTGCTATGGGAATTGCTTATTTCATAAAAGTTACCAGTCAACAATAGCAATAAAAAATATAAAATACAAGAGCAGGCCTTTTGGCGTTTATCTCTTATTACTCTATACTATTGTATTCTTTGTTTGAACAATTGTCTTTTTATACATGAACGATATTATCGATGGTATTTTTTAAATTTCGAAATTCTTAGCACAGATAATAAGACGTGCCAGTACGTACAAAGTATGCTCTATTTCTCATAGTGTAGTTTACACGTCCGACAATTAGCGGGCCATTTCGAAACAATGACCAGTTGAACGGATCCTATTAGTACTGGCAATGACTACTTGCCTCGCATGGAGATATGCTCATCTACAAATGAATATGTCTGGCCATAAATATGGAAAGGAGTACTCGGAAGTTATACAACAGTTCGGAAAAACTAGATAATTAGTTGTTACGCTAGACTTTCTTTTGTTTCATGACTTGCAATTTAAAAAGTATATTCAAGAGCACGCAAGCTTATCTAATGTGTAATGAGTAGTCATTAGCAACCAATAAACAAGTAGTTTTTGAATAACATTTGATTGTTTATGTTTTAAAAGTAACGATTCTTCCATTATATTGATGGGGACATAATGACATTGTTTGGACATGCATATATGTTGTCTTCTGGAACTCTCAGACGTTAACATAGACAACATAAGGTAATAATAGACGTTCATAGACAATTTGTTTGAAACTAAAATCATAGTGCATAATACATGTGGTTTGCGTTTATTCCATGTTTGAAAATAGTATATTAATATATTTGAAAATCATTAATGTCAAACAATGGAATTTAATTATTCTTTTTTTATCAAACTGTAAAATGAACAAAGTAAATTGTAATATTAATTATTTATTGTGGGCGTATATTGACGTGTAATACATTATTTAATTACTACTGTTAACGAATACTTTTTACATACTGTTATCGAATCTGAGTATTTAGATATATGTATATGTTTGTTTATGTTTCATTCTGTGAGTAAACTTGATGTTGAGCGCATGTGCTTCCATGTTGATTCTGCGTATGTTAAACTTTTAACCACTGTATGATACTGATGTAACGAAGTAAATAGTTATTTTTATATTTCGTTAGCTGACCCACGCAACCTCGTTTGCATCTTCTATTGCCCGTAGCGCGAAAATTTTCCCCCCTTTTTGAATCATTCTTCATTGGTGCTCCGCTCATATTAGTATTAGCGTGATGATGTATAGGCTATAGCCTTTTTCCAAATCGAAGCAGCGGTTCCTGAGATTAGTGCGTTCAAACAAACAATATTTAGTATAGATTTGTTCTAAGTGATTGCCATGAAAGAATAGAATAAAAGAAAATAATCGTGTAGTAAGTAGATATTATATCATAAAATTCCTTGCTGCGCGATGTAGATAATTAGTTTAATGAAAAATACTGTAATGGTAAATTATTTCTATCGCACTAAATGTCAATTTAAAATAGATCAACTGATCTGAAAAACCATAATTTGTGCAATCTACACAGATAAAGCCTTATGACACACTGAATAGTAGATTTATGAAAAATTGCCAAGGATTTTGCTACAAATTTTAACTTTGTAGCAAAATGCTTTAGGACATAAATACTTATAATGACATGATTTTTAGGAATAACACCTTTGTTCAGCAAATAAATGAATTATGAATAATATATCTGGATACTAATTAGTACCGTACGTTAAAAATTGTGTGTGAAATACCGTTTACCAGTTCAATACAGGCTTTTAATAAATAGATCAGGCTAACGACGACAGAAGTAAATATAAATTTAACATATTCTTACCTTATCAACCTCGCTGATTCTCAAAATAACCTTGAGTCTCGGGTTGTACTTTTTGTAGTCCTTGAGCAAACCATCGAGTTTTTCTCCTCTCGCGTCGCCGGTATAAACGAGATGTGTGCACTCGGAAAAACCGTCGGTGGCGCGCGAGCTTTCCACGTAGCATACGAGGCGGGCGGCGCCTGCGCCAGCACTATGTACCGGCGCTAGCAGCGCGGCCGCAGCGATCAACAACCAAAGCCACATGTTTTAATAAAAAAAAAATCAAACTGTCATTCCGAACGCGTTGATTTTCGAAAATTTAAATTTTGGAATATTTGTTTGGGAGCGCGTTGGTCGTTTGGTTAGCACAGTTCGAGTGGCGTTGAGGCGGTGTTCGGCCGCACTCATAGGCGCCCCCGCCCTGGCGTGGTGGACCGAGCAAGGTCATGCGCTCACCGCCGCCCGCGGGACGGAGCTCGCACAGAAATGCTGTTACATTTCATTCGTCACTGGTATGTCCCGTGTATGTGACAATGAGTGATGGAGGCTTTTAACTTAAGCAGCTGCTGGAACAATCACGTAATGGCTTTATCGTATCGGCTGATTGACTCTTTTGACATTCTCATCAAGCAGTAGGCAAAAAAATGTTTAATAACATCTCTCTCTGAATTTTATTTCAGTAACCTATAAAAGTATGTATTGTGACATAAGTGTACTCTCGGCGGTATTGTTACATATTAAAACTAGTTGACCCGGCAAACGTTGTTTTGCCATGTATATTATTTCTAGGAAACATTTTTAGTTCAATAAAAATAACTTAAAGTTTTTAATTATTAATTATAAAATAGGGGTTGATCGTAGAGGGGTGAAAATTTAGCGTTGTATGTATTTTTGTATGCTGTATCATAAAAAAAAAAAAAAAAAAAATTAAGTGTGAACCACCCTTAACCTTTAGGGGACGAAAATTAGATGTAGTCCGATTCTCCACCCTAGCGGATATGCACTAAGATTCACGAAAATCGGTCGAGCCCTTTCGGAGTACTTCAATTATGCACACCGTGACACGAGAATTTTATATCCTACTACTATTATAAAGGCGAAAGTTTGTAAGTATGGATGTATGTATGTATGGATGTTTGTTACTCTTTCACGTAAAAACTACTGAATGGATTTGAATGAAACTTTACCACAATATAGCTTATACATCAGAATAACACATAGGCTACTATTTATAAAGATATAGCTTCGCCTCGCGGCGTTGCCCGCAGTTATCATCGTACCGCGGGTAGCACCGCGGGGTTCAGCTAGTATTAGATAATGCATAAACTAAACTTTGAGGCATAATTTTATTGTGTTTAATATTTATAGTAACTACGAGTAAATCATTTACTGTCACGCTTTTAATGTATGTTACGTGCGTAGTGTATAAATTACCCACAATAACTATACTATCAATGGTCTAATTACTTTCAAGTTTAGTGTGCCATAGTTTAAATATGAGTAGCTGAACTAGTTGAGTACCTACATCTTCGGTAAATATCGCAACGGTATTACACATGTTGAACTTCCTGACGTTTCAAATAGTCACTAACAACCCCATCGAAACGTTAGACAGATCAAAAATATATTCATCGTGTTCATTCCTGTTTACATTCATAATCATCATCATCATCAGCCTATCGCAGTCCACTGCTGGACATAGGCCTCTCCAATTGCACGCCACTTAGTTCGATCCTCGGCTTCTCGCATCCAGCGCCTTGATTATGGGCTATGCTTGATTATGGGCTAAAATCCTCCATGCGTAAGCAACAGAAGCCTGTTTACATTATCGGTATAATAAAGCGATTAATAGATCTTGGAACTTGTGATCAAATAATTCCGACTTTATCGACATTAGCCCAATTATTATTATTGGGTAGGTACGTCGGGATTTCAGATATTTTATTTCGATGGTGCACCTGGTTCCCCGGCTTGTAGTACACGAGACGGTGTGCGGTTTTTAGTCGGTTCGAGTCCGACATAGACAAAGGCTATGCACTTGTCACTTAAGTCGTACACGATTATCAATAACAGTCTCATTTGGACCTCTGCTAGATATAGGTGTCCCGTTAGAAAATAGGCTTACTTGAACACACTACCCAGACGAGTTGGTAGATATAGGATTTGATTCACGTCTACCTTCTCCTTTCAGTTCTTTAAGACAGCTAACTAACGGGATGAATACAGGTAGTGAGTCATCATCATCCCCATGGACGGTGGTAATTACTTAAAAACGACCAAGTTGATCGTTAACTCAGAGTGGGTGTGGTGCATTCCCCGCGTAAAAATGGCTTAATGTGCGTACCACATTCCCAGTACTATCTATACTAATAATAAAGCTGAAGAGTTTGTTTGTTTGTTTGTTTATTTGAACGCGCTAATCTCGGGAACCGCTGGTTTGATTGGAAAAGTTATTTCTGTGTTGGATAGTCCATTTATCGAGGAAGGCTATCACGCTACTACTAATAGGAGCGGAGTACCAATGAAGAATATTTAAAAAACAGGGGAAAACTTTCACGCTACGGGCAATATAAGACGCAAACGAGGTTGCGTGGGTCAGCTAGTTTATTATAAAAAGGTTTATACAAAAAAATCTTTCTAAATTTTATCGTATTAAGTATTAAAATATGTATGACCATTATGCCTATACGTGACTAAGCATTAATTGCTATTCAATATATCTACACTACCTAAGTACTGCAACACATCCTCTTAGTCTTTAAAGTTCTCAGTTTTCTCGCATTCATGGTTACTGCTAGATTATTAAATGCTGCCGTATGCGTTCGCACGTCAACGAAGACAGAAAGGTTTAAGCGGTCACCTTGTGATTTCCTACAGCGCTAGAGATGGCACTAGTACCGTAGTCATACGTTTTCAATACCCACATGAGACAACACTTTGTGTACTCCACAAATTATTGTCCTGAGTTAGGGTATTCTTAGGGTCCGTTTTATAGATATTTATTAAGTTTCGCGCGACCCAGAACAGAGGCTGTCTAACAAAAAAAAACAAAATAGAGGACTACTCGGCAATAGCCGACTCGCCCTGTTCAGTTCATACTCTCCAATTTAGTCGTGTAAAGTATTTTCATATATTGTCTACCTTTCTTATTTATTTATAAATGCACAAAATACGTGCATCGGCGGACTTCATGCCTAAGGCATTCTCTGCCAGTCGACTGATCGGGTAATGCAGATAAAAGATAAGGTAGGTGCACTTATGAGGAAATGATAGATTTTAGTGATTGTAATAAATACTACAATTTGCTTTAATATGTTACTAATATATTGGAAGAGTCAAATATATGTATACAGTATTACGTACTAAACATATATATATATACGTTTAGTATAGTCTTATCTCTTTCATTTTACTATATTTTCACCAATTTTCCCCACTTAATAATTAAAAATATCCAAAGGTTTGAATATTATTACGTAATTAGGGTTACAATCATAGTCGCAAAATGTAGGAGTTTAGTACGTATGTAGCAATTAATATGTTGTTTTTGTATAGTTCCGTACAACTTGAAAAATTCGGTTTAGTAATTACATAACTTGTTGCCCATTGTTCGTATATACATGTAGTATCTCACCGTAAACCTTACTACGTGCATTGTATTTGTTAATATCGCAATATATAACAATTAACAACAACACTTTTAGGTAAGTGTGAGCTGTGCAGATTTAGCAAAGAGGCAGTATATTAGAACTGGCATCTGTTGAAATTTCTGGTGACTTTTGAATTCAAGTTCCATTACTTGAAAGTACCATTTTCGGTCCTTATTTATTCCACCTTTTACATATTTATATGTAAGGTACTGTGGCAACTTCCACATACAACATAACCTACTACAGCGCCATCTACCGAAGATACACTGAACTACGAAGTAACGCACTGTACCTACAAACTGCACTACACGGAGTAACTACAAATCCTGAATCGCGCAATAAATAGTTCTCGCGCCGATTATCATATATACAACATCCCAACATCAACTGTTGGGCAGTAGCCCGCCAGGCATGATCACCTCGCCTGGTCGGAGGATCCTCCCTTTGTGTTGGTGGGAACATGATAACCGTTCCTCCACAGGTACCATTTAGGATATGTCGGACTTGAACCGACCAAAAGCCGGAGAACCAGGTGTGCCTTAGAAAGAAAATTTGGAACTTAGAACTTGGAACCCCGACATACTAATTCATTCTATCAATGTTTACTTTTAATAAGGTTTATATGATGACAAAGATGTTGTTGATAGTTCATACATAAACTCACGTCTGTGTTCCGAAAGCATATTGTTTAATACGCCTTTGCTTTTCTTCGTGTGTAAGCTTTCCCGCAACCTAATCAAATGCCCATACAATCAACTTAATAATTAGATGCGAAATTTGAATGAACGAGCATATTTGAAAGGTAATAATTTATATAATTACTACCGAAACATTAAACTAATACATTTTTTTAACAATCTTGTTGTCATATCTATCGAATACCTATAATAAACGAGCAATTATTGTAAATATATTACCCGAATCTCGGAAACGGCTCCAACAGTTTCCATGAAATTTAGTAAGTTATGGTTTCGAGGGTGACAGATCGATCTAGCTTGAATTATTTTTTAGAAAATTTATAATAAATAAATACCGTCCATCCATACAGTCAATTAATTTTGAAACATTAAACCTCTTATGCCTATAATATGGCACAAGTGCGTTAACATCAGAATGAATCATATGATCATCAGTACGAATTATATAACTGTGACATACACATAGCGACGCTTAATACACGATCACTAAAACCCCCAGAGAAACTTAGCTGGGCCAGATTGGTTACGTACAGCAAAGGACAAAAACAAATGGAAATCCTTAGAGGAGGCCTTTGTCGAAAGACAAGCTGTTATGAAGAAAGATAAGCCGAATGCCGACATTTTGTTTTAGTTTTAGTTAATTTATAGGTTTACATCACCATTGTTATAATTTTCTCTTAAAAGTCATGTTTAGTTAAATAACGTAAAATGTAACAGCAATAAAGGCTTATTTTATTTATTTATGAATTATATGATCGCTGACATTCCAACCTGCATTTTTTTCTGTCTTCAGTTATGACTAAACAAATAAACAATAAGACATGTAAATTTTAAGTAGTAATTTAATAATTTCTCGTGCGGATCTCTAAAACTGCCTTGGTTCCGGTGTGCGATCGGCTCGCAGGACCTTGACATTACCCTGACGTCGAGCACTGCGATAATGCTCCACAATACTTATCGTCTATAAAACATAACTAAAATTATCTTTATTCTTTGACCTATATAAGTGTTATTTCCGTAATGGATATGATCGACAGCTTTTTATGATCTCAACAACCATTTTAAGGATCTTTCACTTTTGTGGAAGAAATGTATTAGCTAATATCAAAGATTTCTTTGTTTTTTCTGAACGGAATCTTAATAATAATATACATGGAACTGTTTAAACGAAATACTTTACTATTACCAATGTAGTTGAGCAACACCAGAGGCGTCACAAGTGCGTTGCCGGCCTTTGGGGGATGTGGCGGTGGATGGGGGAAGGGAATGGGGTGTGGACCTCCGGTATCCTCACTCACTCGGTGAAACACAGCGCAAGCGCTTTTTCACACCGGTTTTCTATGAGGCCGTGGTATCTATATTTTTCACTCCGGTCGAGCCGGCCAATTCATGTCGAAACGTGGCTCTCCCACGGTAAAAAAAAAATTGTAAAAGTAAAAAAATACTAACTGACACACACACCTTGAAATTGATATTATTATATATCATCATCAGCATCAGCCTATCGCTGTCTACTGCTGGATTTTGACTACTTCAATTGCACATCACTTAGTTCGATCATCAGCTAAATTTATCGTCGAAATTAATTTAAGATATTTTAAAAACAATTATTTACGAGTATCTAAAGTAATTGGAAGCCGTGTCGTAGCCTCTACAACATTAAATTATTAAATAAGTAGGTGAACCACCTATTGCGATCTTATAATATTACCGTCTTCGGCACAGAGCATAGCCAATCCAACTAATATTATAAACGCGAAAGTTTAAAGGTATATATGGATGTTTGTTACTCTTTCAGGAAAAAACTACAGAACGGATTTTGATGAAACTCTACAATAATATAGCTTATACATCAGAATAGCACATAGGCTACAATTTATAAAGATATAGCTTCGCCTCGCGGCGTTGCTTGCGGTTATTGTCGTACCGTGGGTAGCACCGCAGGGTTCAGCTTGTATAAAATAACGAGGTACATCTTTAAACAAGCCGGTTATAACTGTCTCAATTACAAAGCTGACAATTTCATTTCCACAACATATTATTATAGTTAAAAAAGTATGACATTTGCAACTATATATTGTTTTTAAAAAATAAAAACTGTTTTTATTCAGGTATATGTATATTGAGTGAAAGATTTTTGTTCTTTTTTACAAAAATTGTGCGGGCGGAGGAGTAGGAAATATAGTACACTTGTTGGTTTTAAGGAGAAGGAGTGAAGAAGGCTAATAATCTTTTATAATTTTGCATATATATACAAAATACCATGTCATTAAATCAATAAAAACATTGCCCATACTATCATGCGTACTGCGGAGACGCTTATAGCCCAGTTGCACTCGGTAATTAGAAACAATTACCGAGGGTAAATAACACCGGTTCGGTCAGTACCTGGATGGGTGACCGCTGGTGGCATGGTGGCAACATTATCTTGCCAGTCCTCAACCCGCAAGTCAAGTCCATACATCCCCAAGGACGTATGGCCATAAACCTATCCTGAGAGGAGACCCGAGCCCAGCAGTGGGACGTTATGGGTTGTTCATTTTGGCATGTTTAGGTATTTGTGGACATCAATGTATGACACACACACATATATCACAAATATACATAAAAATATGTACGTATGTCAAAGTCAAACTGAAAAGATGGTTACTATTTGTCCTACTGAATGTCAAAAGTGGCCTTAATAAAATATCTGATGAAGAGCTTCAAACTCAAAATTCTAAAGGGTTATGGTCGAATTTCGACAGTTGGGCGACCACTAGTATAAAAATTAATTCTTAGGGAAGTGAAGGTACTTATTTGTGTCAGTTTATTTTGTAACAAGAATAATTATGAGTATCAATCTGTTTGTAAGTAAGTAAAGTAGATGTGTTCCAATTAAGGTACATTACAGTTGTAAATTACTGGAACGGAACTGTTTATACGAAATACTTTACTATTACTAATGTAGTAGAGACAGGACAGAGATAGAGATTTAACTATTTATAAGGACAATGACTGCACTAGGATACGGACACAGAGAACACCGAAACTCGGAATGCTGAATGATTCAGAAGCATCTCAGTAGGCCGCCATAGTATGAGTCACCACGCTGCATTGTCTGCATTCGCAATGAGGATAGTGAGCACTAGTTTTGGATTCTGTTCGTGCTTTCGACCAGTCAGAGTAGTAAATTTGGTAGGTCCATTATATATATACATATGTAAGATATATATAGAGTAACAGTCTTGTCTTATGTTGGGATTGAACTCACAACACTCAGTGCAGTAGAAAGCGGTGTGGTGACCGCTTAATTTACTACGGCATCTGTGCAGTGTTGCAGTTATTATAAGCTATGTCAAATTTAATGTTTAATCTTTGGACCTCATACACTGAAGGACAACTGGGACCCCAGGAATGCCCCATAACATTAAGTTTAAATAAATAAATCTATTTTTTTTTGCGGCATATTGTTTTCTAGCGATTTTAAAGAGACGCATACTTCTGTACCCATTTTTTAGGGGAGATAGAGTAAGAAGTGACACTAGCGTAAGAGATACCTTATGTTTTGAATGGGCAACGAGACAGAGACTGTTGTATCTTTGTAGCTCGATGAGGCCTGTGTCGAGAACTGTGATAATCGTGTCCGCAAAAGCTGGGATCTCAACCAGCGAGAAAAGTATTCTCTATTTAACCAGAGACTTTGAAATAATTTACAGATTTGGGTAATTGTAAAGACAGGCAATGACTTATTGTTAACAGGGGCCTGATTTTGTGGAGGGACAGATAACCTCTAACACTAAGAGAAAGGGTTCCTCCCTTCTTTTAGAGGAACAGATCTCGGTGACCTGACAAAGTGATAATGTCTGACTTGTTGCGGTTCAACGGCTTCGTTCGTTCAATGTTAGAAAATTGTAGGTAAATATTGACTTTCATTACGCGATGTAGAATTAAGTTACTACGGTAGTTCAGTATGTCTTCGATAGATGGCACTAAAGTTTGTTATATATAATGTAATGTTATATACGAAAGTACCTCCTATAGTTTTAACGGAACCGGAACGGTACAAAATTGGCCAACAAACAAATGCTTTTGTATTTACTACGCCAGTGATTAGTCTTCTAAATATTCAGCGTGTTTGCTTTCAAACTGTTCAAATATTTTTAAACTCACTCTAACTTGTTTAGTTTTACTCTAAAAGTGTGATCGTTCTCAATTTAAAGTATGATTAATATGACGTTTTGTTTATTTAAACATCTTACAGAGCCTTGATCACTTGTTTATCATTAAGCTTCTACTTAAAGAACGCCTTTATAATCTATACTTAATATTATAAAGCTGAAGAGTTTGTTTGTTTGTTTGCACGTGCTAATCTCAGGAACCGCTGGTCCGATTTGATCAGTATTGGATAGTTCATTTATCGAGGAAGGCTATTGGGTATATATCATCACGCCAAGACCAATATAAGTGGAGCCCCAATGAAGAATGTTTAAAAACGGGGCAATAGTAGACGTAAACGAGGTTGAGAGGGTCAACTAGTGTCATATAAATGGATTTTGACAGTTAAATTTCGATTATTTAATCTTTTGTTTCTTTTGCCATTGTATAATTTGTACATGCCATTTGTACATGCTTTTATATATAACTGTATTTGGTGTACAATAAAGTTTATTCTATTCTATTCTATTCTATAATTCACACTAAAGTGAATACTTTTTTTATACCATAATTCACTGTCTTATGTACAGGTTACTATTGATTTACTAGCCTTATAGACGTACTATCTAGGCCAACAACCTATTTATGAATAGGGGTGACTCCGTGTTTGTAATCAGTTCACAAACGAAGTCAAGACAATTCAGGCATATTGATTAACAAACAGCATCAAAAATGTAGTCTCCTCATAATGCAATGTTTGCCCACAAATGGGCTAGCAACTTAAAACTACCGACACAGTTATTTGCTACTGTTAATGTTTTTGTATGCAACGGCATGTCTATTTTATTAGCACTTCTGATTTAAAATAGCGTGGTAAAGAACTTATTTAATCAATCTTTTGAAATATATAGAAGTGAACATTCGCGGTGTGACCAGTAAAAAATTATCTATATTAAATAACGTTGCTGTTATATTGTGTTCGATAGATAGTCCAGAAGGTAATATCGTCAGCCATTGCTTATACGTAACTTAAGTATTATAAACTAAATTGTAATACAACCTCGCGTAAAGTGTCACATAATTAAATTACTTACGATTTTAAAATGTTCTTTATGAGTCTGTGGTTGTGATCGATCGATATCATTGGAATACCCGATTTCCTCACGAAGGTTAACCGAGAAACAGTGAACAGGTAACGTGACTTGCTGTAACCCCATGGCCCTTAATTTCTGTAGTGCGGCTGTTTCAATTTTTGAAGACTTCGTCCCTAGTTTCATATCCAAGCCAGCCGTGATTAATAGTCTGTGATTTCAGTCCTTTTAATTTATATAAATATAAAATACTAGCTGACCCACGCAACCTCGTTTGCGTCTTATATAGCCCGTAGCGTGAAAATTTTCACCCGTTTTTGAAACTTTCTTCATTGGTGCTCCGCTCCTATTAGTTGTAGTGTGATGATATATAGCCTTCCCCGATAAATGTACTATCCAACACTGAAATAATTTTTCAAATCGGATCAGCGGTTCCTGAGATTAGCGCGTTCAAACAAACAAACTCTTCAGCTTTATTATTAGTATAGATTAACTTAAGTTTTAACTCCTCCACAAACCCATGTTTTCACGTACAGAAAGACATGTACTCAAACGACACGCTCGCGCATAGAAAACTCCTTTTTTCTGATATGTGAATGATGGTGGTTATTTCAAATTGACTATAAATTGCACGCCGTGTAGTTTACCAATAAATGTTAAACCGAGTGTAGCCTAAAAAGGACATCCTTTAAGAAAGGAACCCTGAACGTGGAGAAACAGCCAGGAGAAAAAGAACCCACACACGAACAGCCAGTAATGTCCTCATCAGTTAAAAACCTATGCTCTAATTCTCAAATCCCGAAGTTCTTATCATAATCACATTTTATTATTGATACAGTTAATACAAAATGCGATTGCTTATATTTCTATGCTTATCACATAAAGCAACGTGTTTTACGACGTTATTGATAAAAAGTAGAAAGAGTGCAAATTCTTTATGAAACAATCAGGTTCGCAATACTTTATTGTGTGTGCACTGATTAATATTTTTATTGTACACCAGATTACTTACAAAGGTAACACAAAAGTAGGAGGTACAATTGGCGGCCTTGTCGCCCAAAGGCAATCTCTTACAGGCAACCATGATTGTTCTGATAATTTAAATAAATATAATATGTACATGTATAGTTATGAGGAATGTGAGGTATATAAATGTATAGCGCAGAAATGTTAAGATGATTAATCAATGAAACTCGTCAATGAATTGCAGCAGGAAACTTTTCGTAATGCAATGC